>JAUPFT010000002.1:3417500-4135000 GCA_036936625.1 Parnassius smintheus behrii
TTAATTATTTTTATTATTATTGATGTAAACGTTATTTTAACTTTAATATAAATTATAAATCATATAAAGGTGTATTTAAAAGTTTATTGTTTGTATTTATAAAAATCAACTATTTACATACACTATTACAGACACTTTTGTATCTATATTTAATTACATTTATAAAACATTAGTCAGGCTTCTTTTATAGCAGACGACTTTGTCCTTCAATTACTATAAATATAAAGTACACACTAACTAAACAACGTCTAACACTAAATTAGGTCGCGCGGGATGAATAGCGTGCTACTAGATCAAATTTGAGTCACACGTCCTCTACCAACAGCGCTGCTGCTAGAACTAGTTGCCGCTAGATATTAATACTTAATAGCGCCAAAGCATCATAGCGCAATAGCTCCATGTCGACTACTTACGTAGCAGGCGCTATGTGTTATAGCGAGATAGTGCGCTATAATGTGGCGCTACGCGCTATATTAACCACCATTAGTATGCGCTAGCTAGTTTACGGTCTCTAGCCGTCGGCCAAGACGTATTGCCTCAATCGGAATCAACCTACATACTGTAAATTCATTGTGCCACAAGAATTGCGTTGGATTGCGTATGGTTTACACTAATTTAAACTCTAAAACAACGATATAAGAGCATATTTTACTAATACTAAATATAACAATTAAAAAATATATTTGCTAGTATTTCGTTCATTATCATTGCTGACTGTTGTGCCTGTTGTTTAATTTTTTGGTTGTTATAACATATTATTAGCGTTCACTGTTCAGTTAGCTGTTTAGCTGATATGACAATGACACTGTTATTTGTTATATACGTAATGTTTTGATAGCAGGCGCTTCCTATTACGTGATGAAGAATGAATTTTTCGTTAAGATTTAATAATACCAAAGTAATAGAAAATATTTAGTGCTATATTACACTAAATATTTTTTGTGTAAGTGTAGCGCAGAAGCTGTTTGAAACTATTTTATAGTCTAAAGTGTGGACGATCTGTGAAATCAGTGTGCAATTATTGAAAAAATTTATAAAAAAGTTTGATATTATAACGACCATCATTATCATATTTATAATCGTTATAACAACATAGAACAAAACGCTCACACAGTTGACAACTGAAACTAACCGCGTGTACAATGTTATATTTGAAACTGTTATAATAAATATATTATAACAGTTTAAAACAACAGTTAGAAAAATATATTACAACATCTTAACGAATTAGGAAAATATAACAGTTTCGCCCACCTTTAAATATTAGCTTACAAAGAAAACAGATGTTTCGTGTAATTATTGGTATATTTTTCAGGTATTATGTGCACTGTCGTTCCTTGCTAGTGGTAGTTAACAAAGAATATGCAGCAAAAATATCAACACTTACGTGTCGCAGCCTTCAGTGTCCCACTGTGTTCATAAGGTTGAGGAAGCTGTCCTTCCCCGGTCGAGCCGGACCATTCGTGCATATTTTTAAAGGTTCTGCTGAACAAAGGCCCCCGACACACTCTCATGTTTAAAAAAAAATAGGAATGACAAAGATAGTCCCTCTAAAATGAAAGAGGCTCTTAATGTGTTCCTTAATATTAAAGTAACATTAGTAGTTAATAAGAATTTTCAACGGGTGAGAATCAGGACAATTCCCGTCCATATCTGGCAAGTAAGATTGATCGTTAGAAGTACATCCAAGTGTTGTCAAAAATATATTCGATTTCGGCAAAACTTTGAAGTAAGGCTCCAACTAAAGAAAAAGTAGGTACCTACCATAAATAAAATAAATAAATAATTATAATTGCATAAGTTGATAAAAATGCTATGCAATAGCTTTACCGCGGCAGTCCCCGAGTGCCACATGTTTTTTTTTTAATATTCAATCACTATTTACATGTCTACCTATTGAAAACTGCATCTCAATTGTAACTAGGAAGCTAGAAAATAACAAGATGCTTGCAGTTGTGGAAGGAAGAGTTCTACAAGCAAGTAGAGGGTGTGGAGATGAGCTCACCTGTTTCTCCTATAGTTGCCGAAATATTCATGGGGGACTAAAGAAAGCTGCTGCTGCTAATACTGCTCTTGTAAATCCAAGATTCTATGAGCGGTTCATAGACGACACTTTCATAATTTGCCATCTGACAAGATCGAGTAATTGTGGACCTTAGATGAGCTGATTACTCTTACGCTAAGGCGGCTGCTGAACGTCAACTGGAGGTGATCCCATTGCAGGAAGCACCTTATCGTCACGACTCAATTCTAAGCCACATAAATAACTACGCGGTATTGCGTTTTATGGTCTTGATTCTCCTCTTTCCTGTAACTACTACTATAAATTTATTTAATATTGTAGTTTTCTACCAATTGAAATTTAAAATTTCTACCATATGAAATTTAGACAATGCTTGTGCAAAGTTTAATTTTTGCCCTAATCGACTATGGTGATGTATGCTATTTCGAGCTGAATGCAGATATTCTCAACAAATATGACCATCATTTGCAATCTTCGAAAGTATGACCATGTTTGCACGTATATCACTCAATCAATTGAAATGGCTACATATTCGTCAACGCCTTATTTTGCGTGCATTTACCACCCTTTATTTTATCCTGATGTCTTCAACTTCCCTTTTCTACTTAGCGCCTTATTTTTAATTGCTTAGCGCTAGTCATGACAGAATCCTCCGCTCTACGAACAACCTTCTTTTCTTATGTCCCTTCCATAGTTCTGGACTTGTTCATTCTTCTTACCACATTCAATCTTTTCTCCGTTGGAACGCACTTCCGCTCTATACGTATATCTTTATGAGTTTATATACATCTACCATTATATTATTATGTATTTAAGTATTATACATTTTTATTATGTTAGTTATTTTATATAACATTCTAGTTTATTTTATACATTTCTTTTTAATGTACCATTTACATCTTGTGTATTTTATTTACACTTATTACCAAAATTTTAGTTATTTCAGTTAATATTCTCATATTAACTTTTTATTACAGCTACTTCATTCTATTTCTGCATCGCCCTAAGGTAGACGAGACGAGAAGAAGGGAGATATATCAAGAAAAGAGCCTACTCCTTTTTAAAAGTTGTTGCTCATGGGCGGTGTTAATCACTTACAATCAGGTTAAAAAAATACCACGTGTGCGTATGAAGTTTTAAATAAAAAATAAATATAGAGGTATAATATAAGGCTGTTATCAATATCCATACACTTTTTTGTCTCTGCCTACGGGTAGCTCTGCAAGCTTTCAGCCTGCAAAGCGATTAACCCGAAAAGAAGTTAATGAATATTGTAAAGGTGTCTTAACTAAATAATAATTCTTATCAATATACTATTTTTTCTATATTTTTTGCAATCTAAATAGATTTTGGGGACTTTGTTTATGTTGATATTGATTTACATTCACATATGGACAATATACGAGTATAGTCGAAAACACAAGTCCATCTAAGATTTTGTTAGGAATCAAAAGGAAATTTTTAATAATAAAATATTTGAGATAACGCTATACCTTAAATTTCAATAAAATATACAGTCGATTTACACGAAAACTCATGTACAACTAGAATCACATGCATACGTAAATTTACCCGAGTGGCTCGAGTCACAAAATTCTACTAGAGTCGCATCTTTATCTTACGGTGAGTGCAGTGTCTGTCTACAATTTTGTGATGAACTCGACTTACTAATACGAGCAATTTTTTGATATATTATTCAATATCCATGAAATGGTTAAGTTTTGTGATAGTTAAGTTACAAGCAATATTAAGACCTACGTCATAACGTTACAATGATATTATTTTATGAAGATTATCGATACGCAAACCAAAAATATATAACGTAACCTATTAAGATTAGTAATAATAATTGTGTTGGATGGAAGAAAATATAAAAATTATTTGTTTCTAATTGACACATCTTCGTTAAGCTCATTTGAATTGCGTAACTCGAGTTTAAGTCGAGTTATCCGAATTTCAACTCGAGTTAACCCGATTTGCGTTTCTTCCGAGTTGGCACTACTCTTATACAATATTTTTTTCAATATTACATTAACCGGAATCTGATCTGAACACGAATATCAAAATAACTAATTTTTTTATTTCTTGGTTCCGTTTAGATTTTTAAAAAATCTTTAGGCAGTTTATAATAATAAATTGGTATCTTTATTTTTTGTATGATACCATTGAGGGTCGTTAAAATTTCTAGTGGGCACAAAAACTATTTTCTCCTTTGATTAAGTAAACTATTAAATTGATTAAATATTCATTAATGTTTTTTAAACCTGTGCATATTATTCAGTATTGTGAAGGCATTCAACAAACATAAATTACACACGGATAAACACAAGGATTTTTTAGGACAGCATATTTTTTGTAGGCCGTACAAATTCTTTTTCTGTGGAATTTGAACTTGCTGCCCTCAGCGCCGTAACTTCATGCCAAGCCACTGAACCACTGAGCCGTCAAAATGTGTTTCTCTTAATGATTTCACAAAATATAAGGTAACACAAAACAAACTAGAAATAGCTTGGTAGAGATTACCTCATTTAATATACTAGAGATTTTTTGATATCTAGAGTTGCTTACTAACTCTCCTTGAAATTATAACAGTTTGTAAACGTTGTAAATTTACCAATGCACGGGATCAACGTTTGCAAATATTTTATTTGTTTTCCTTTAAAAAAGGTAAATGTAGGTGTGTTAATGTGAAAAACAAGCATATGCACTAGATATAAAGTAAAATTCTTTTAAAATTATTAACAATCTAGCAACCCGCCCGGACTTTGCCTACTAAGCATCTATTTACGTGGCGTTATTCAGTTTGAAGTTAACTAAAGACCATTTATTTTACAAATTCTTTGTTTTTCAAATAGAAATTTTCTAAATTTTTGGGATTTAACACAGCTTAGATCACCCCTCGCACTATTTTCTATTCAATCGTGTAATTTCATCACAATCGGTTCAATCATTCTGAAGATTAGCCCAGACACAGACAATTTTTTAAAAGTTTATTCATATCATAATGGCATTCAAAATAGCATTCACATAAGACAATCGACTGCACCAATATCATTTTGTGGGCACCGTACAAGACGAGAAGGATACTGAAACAGGAGATGGCCAGCAGCTTCATTCTGAAAACCACTCAAAATAGTAAAAAAAAACAATTGACAACCCACCGGCCAATCGTGGAAAATAGTATGACAAATATCCAATATGATGAATCTTTGGTCGAGCTGCATTGATTGGCAGTTATGATGATGTCAACTAGGTGCATAAAATCATTTTTATATTTACTTATGAACTATAAAAGGCGTTTTATATCAAAATAACACCGTCTTTTAAACGACTGAATGGCAAAACAAACGTTGCTATAAAATTTTGCCCAGATGTCTGGTATTTTTACGAGGACAACGCCCGAATCTGATAAGGCTATTTATATTTATTTTTTTGGTAGATTAAAAATAATACCTTTATCGCTTCATTCATATTAGTATCATAATTTTTATCATTTATTTAGTACAAACCATGCCTAAATATTTTGCATTAAAGATTCTGATTTTAAGCCTCTAAAAATATATCTGAAACTATTATATTAATAATATATATTATATTAAATAACCTAAAAGTAAATCGTAGATCAAATAATATTAAATTGTCACGTGACGTTTGGGACAATTAATAGGACAGTTATGCACGTCTTGAAATCATTAGTGCTGATTTTGATTTGTTATTGAACTACAACCAATTTCAATTATTAAGGCCTGCTGATGCGTTATCACCTTGAGAACTAAGATAGGATCCCTCATAACTATATCCCTCCCTCATATATATAGTAAATTGTTAATTGCAATTTTGGTGCCGATTTACTAAGTGCTCGTCGGCGAAGAAAAACGCAATTAAACTTATATTTCTAAGGAATAAAAATACTAAAAAAGTACCTGTGTAATAATTATCATTGTTGCTCTTATATCAAGTTACGAAAAAATTGTAAAATTGTATTACTCATCACGGGTAGGTAATCAGGTTTATCAATCAGAATGAGAAACTTCATTTCTGAAAAGAACACTTCATAGGAGTAAGTGTAGGCTACATTAAAATGGCATTATTTATTAAATCGTTTATTATTCTTATCCGTTTACAAGGCTAGGTCACAATTATTATTTTATTTAAAACAATAGTAGTTGTTTGCCACGCTTAGTACAGCTTATAAGTTTAAATTTAAATATTGTAAAAGAGCTCAGTTTTATCTCTATTGCTAGTGCATTGTATAATTGCGCCACTTCAAACTGTATAGATTTCTTACCATAATTTATTTTAATCTCTTAAATCATTCGCATTACCTCATTGTCAGGAATGTCAATCGTTCGTTTCTCTCTTCTCCATCTCCTTACTATCTCTATACTTTTATACTTTTATTTTGTGAGTTACTTTCAGGCTGCTTTCTGCCATATCCGATTTCAATTTATTTCAAACGCCGATGTCTTCTTTAAACGTAACGACAACATGGGTGTTTTACTAATGGAATTGTTTACTTCTCACCTCCTCGATTTTCGCTTTGTTTTTCGCATCACTTCGATTTCTGATCTGCATGATTGTGTTTCTTAGTGTAATTTCATTATATTTTTAACGTCTATCCTGTTTATGCTGAAAATTTTAGAATAATTGGTTTAATCTAGAGATCAATAATACATCAACCTGTATCCGTCACACTGATGGACCTCGCTGCCTCAAAGGTTGTTAGAAGTTGATAGTTGCCTTAAATACATATTTTCGAATATTTTATTATTTTTCAAAAGTTTTAGTATAGTAGTACGTAGTTCTAACATATGATAAATCAAATCTTAAATTGCAAGTACATTTCATTGGTGCTGACAGAAATCAAACCCTGTTTTATATATGTATGTTTTAATACGTATTGTATTATTTCTCTCTGTTGTTTTTAAAGACATCCACAGACTGTTATGGGGTAATGAATTCTCTTACGCAGCCCCTTCATCACGAGCCTTAATGAAAATGACATTTCAGCAACATTGCAATGATCGGTGTTTGTTAGATATTGTACGGATAACAATTTAATACAAGAAATTTTTTTGAAATTCCTACCAATGTAAAGTCAAACCCGAGGACCAGATTGTACCACTGTAACGTGCATGTATATTTTTAAATTATGCCGCTTTGTTAAGAAAAGTCCTCATTATTTCCCGCGATTTAAAGATAGACCCAGTCGATACAGCACACGCCGAGTTTATAATCTGGTTGCTCCTGCCAGATATCTCACATTATGTAAAAATGGTCCCCACTTCATGGCTATAAGGGCTTACAACCTAATATAATGAAAGCCCTCCAGTGTTGTAAATTTGAAATAATACTTAAGATAATGTTTATTGTAAAAACATATTATAGTTAGAACGAAAATTTTAATGATAAATTATAAATCAATTTTAATTATTTAAAAATGTTCTTTATTTCTATTTACATATTTGACATTGTTAGTATTTTTCATCAAAATATTTAAACTTTATTTACATAATGTAAATGACGAATAACTCAATTATAGTTGACATATAATATTTATTGAAATTTAATTTTTAGAATAAATGTGTGCGTGTTATTTAATCTGAGGTTTTATAAATTGATTAATAATAATTTATATATTTTGTACTATAAATTCTGTAATTTAATTGAATTCTATATTAATTAAAATTTAAACTATGATAAGCCCGTACAGGATGTCACATGTTCTGTAAATATATTGTTCCAACTTTATACTCTGTGACATGCAATAAAGAATTATGAATGATTTCGTACGCCACGAATGCGTGCTTACGAATTTTTAACATTGTTAACAGAAGTCATAGTTATAAGTTATCGGCCAAATCATGGAATGAATGGTTCCGCATAATGGCATACACAGACAGATTACGATCTGCCCACTTCTAACGATGGCCTGCAACATGTGCACTCTGATAGTTTCTAAATACATTTCCACGTTGGCTCGCATGGCTGACCATATTAGTTTTACAACTTTCCTCGGACCAACAACATTTTCGTTTAGGTTCAATTTAATCTTTTTGTAGTATCTACGTTCCCAACATGAACATGATGAAATGTTTTAAATGTACAAATTTTTTTTGTTCAATTCAACTTAGGAAGGTTCTTCGTTTTGAGTTTCTAACCTGTATTAAAATTAAAATACAGATAGTACATAAAGTAATGCCACTGAGTCAAATTAGTTAACAGGGAATTTAATGAAATAAATATGTTTAATAAAAGTATTTTAACCGATTTTATTGCGTTTAATTGAACTTTTTTTAATTCCCTACCTACGGGAAGCCCGCAGTTTGCGATCATATCCTAGACTTTCCTCGCAATTACATCAGATTCAATAAAACACACACCCTCTAACGAAACAACATCGACTTCTACTAAGGAGTCGATGATACGTAAGGCTATTGAAATTAGCTGGGGATCCTGTAATTAATGAAATTAAAACTAAACCCAAGCATACAACTGCAAGATTTTAAGACGCAGTAAGTTCATTCTGCGAAGATCTGACCAAAAATGATTATAAAAAGTTTAAACTACTCCGGATTAACATTGACAACGGTACGTAAATCACCTCTCTTCTGGCTACCATGGTATCGTGAATTAAACATAAGTAGTATTAAATATATATATATATATATATATATATATATATATATATATATATATATATATATATATATATATATATATATATATATATATATATATATATATATATATATAAATCCGTAAAAGCAGTTTTATTAAATACGTGATTTTCGCGTAAAGATACGAAATTTTCATTACGTTTTATTGACAATTATTACAAATATTTTTTAAATAAAACATAATGAGAGACGAATTATTTTTAAACAAAATGTAGTTTTCACATAAATATTGAAAATCATTTTTATTCTTCTTTGTCAGCTTTTACAATGTACAAGTCACAGTTGGACATGGGCTTAGCTCAGCTCCCGTAGTCGGGGGGTTACATGCTCGGCAGGTGGATTGACAAATGCAACATGAAGCGTAGGGATATTTTTCTTCCGCGTTCGTCTAATAGTCATAACCGCGATTGCTGAAGATGAGGTGGATTTTAACATGGCAGAGGCATGCTGCAGCTATATCATAGTTGTAGCATGAATGGGTTGGCTCAATCGAGGAAGGACCACGCTTTCAAAGAATGCCAGCGTAAAATAGCAGCTCAATGCCGTTGTGTTTCGTACGGTGTGTGTAGAGAACCGGAGACCCTTTTTACTGGATACGAGGCATTCCATTTTAGTCCTCAGGGGTGACAACGCATCTACATTTTGATTCTTCATTGAGGATGGATGTAGATGTCTATGGGCCACTTACCATCACCCTTGCTCTTTAAAATATGAGGTCTCCGGTTTAAATACCGGGTTTGGTCAAAATCAATGTTTGGGTTATTCTGTCAGGAAATTCTCAGGAGCATCCCAAAATTAGCAAGCACGCGTTGTTTTGCCCTCGTACCTCAGAAAGCACGTAAAGTCGATAGTCCTGCGCATGATCTTTCTCTGGTCGAGTAGTATTATCGTCCTATCTGATTATAAGAGTGAGATAACTAGTCTCCATAACCGAAATTCGGTCTAAAGGACATTATGGACATTTAATTTTAATGTTATTAAATAGAAATATGTACAGTTAAACAAATAAGACAACATTATTTCTAATTAGGACTTCGGAAGTGGGTTACTAAGGGACGTATCGGTCAACTGGATTTGGCTAAAACCAATTGGAGACGCCAGCAACTTAAGGTATCTTCGATAAAGATTTAGTGGACTGTAATTTTGGTGCATACGGCAAAGGGGAAAATAAATAGGTGGGATAGCACGCACTGACCTGATGAGGGCTGCCGCGCCTTCCTCCTGGAGTGTCTGCTATACAGCAAGCTCGCCACGTGGTTCGGGGCACACGCACTCTCGGAACAGTCTCGTGAAGTCCCACACTCTCCACCTTTGCCCTTACGGGGGCGTCTCACACTTTTATGAGTTACAAAGACACAATGTCTGATGCGGTGAATATTAAACATAAACAGGAGAACTCAATGTTCGTCCTGCGCGGTTTGCGGTTAATGTACATAAGACGCGACGGGTGGCCGTGCGTTGCGGATGGCGTAATATCACTTAGTATAATGACGCGCGCCGAGATCCTCTTTTTTCACCTCGGCGGCAGCGCGTGCGGTAGGAAAGGGAAGGAAGGAAGGAAACAAAAAATATGCACTACTCATGTTGATAAAGTAGATATAACTTAGGACGAACTCAATGCGATATGTAATGTAATGTTGATAAAGTAGATTGTTAACTAGCGTTACCATTTCCTCCCGCCCTTAAAGGGTCACCTTTAAAAGACAACCGTAATATAAAAAGTAAAAGGAAAACAAATAAATAAGCGGTATATAAAGTGAGAGGATGCGCTCAATGCGCCTGTCTCATCTACTAACCTTACTTGGTAAGCGAGAAAATGTATACATAAATATAATATTGCGGTTTAATACTTTTTTAATATATATAAATATAAACTTAATTCCTAATTTAGATAAATAATTATAATCAAAATAATCGTGATTTATTGTCTTGGGAGAGGGCAAATACGAGCAACAGGACGGAGATATGTTCCCTTAATAGTTCTCACGGTCACTACTTGAACTACGCCATCCTTCGAAGGATGAACAGACTCGACAATCGCTAATGGCCAAGCAAGGGGCGGTTCATTATCATTTATCACAATTACAACCATGCCTGGTACGATAGCCGTAGACGGGGTGTTCCACTTCTGACGAACTTGTAATCCGTGAAGGTATTCCGTCCTCCACCGGTCCCAAAACGACTGAACTAATTTATCCAGTAAAGAATGCCTGTGTAACAGACTGGTAGAGTCAGATTTGACTTTGGGTGCGGGTAATGACAATAAAGGTGCGGTATTCAAAAAATGACTCGGAGTAAGAGCTGAAGGCTCTGCAGGATCAGAACTCAATACTGTCAAGGGCCGCGAGTTTAGCAAGCACTCAATTTGCGCAAGAACAGTATTAAGCTCTTCGTATGAAAGTAACTGATGTCCGATAACTCGGAACAGATGCGTTTTTACGACTTTGATCATACTCTCCCAGGCGCCTCCAAAATGAGGAGAGTTGGGACAGATGAACTTCCATGTTATACGATTCTCAGCACACTCTTGCTCAAGCTTTGGGCGGTATTCAACGTTTAGAAATTTATAGAGATCGCGAAGATACGAAGCGGCACCTTTAAAATTCGTTCCATTATCCGAATATAAAAACTGAATCGGCCCTCGTCTAGAGAGGAAACGTTTAAGCGCAGCGAGGAAACTAGAACTACTAAGATCTGTAGCGATTTCTATATGTACAGCTCGAGTCGTGAGGCATGTGAAAACACATAAGTACGCCTTCTCGCTGCGTACGCCACGACGACGTACAGGAGTGTATGCGATAGGACCGGCATAATCGCAGCCCGTGTGTGTAAATGCCTTAATAGCTTGTCTTACACGACTATGGGGAAGATCAGCCATCAAAGGGTAAGTTGGACGGGGTCTAAGCCGGAAACATATATTACACTTGTAGACTCTGCTTCTCACAGTGCGGCGTGCGGAAAGTATCCAAAATTTTTGACGGAGCAATGACAATAACAATTCAGGCCCAGCGTGTAAATTTTTAATATGATAATAGTCAATGATCATGTTCACTACATGATCACTGCGCGGGAGTATAATTGGATGTTTTTGTGTGTAATCTAATGCGGAGTTCGAAAGACGACCACCAATGCAGATTAAACCATTCTCAATAAAAGGCCTTAAACGATTGAAAGCGGGCGAGCAAGGTTTGTTACCTTCAATATTTAAATATTCCACTGCAAAATGCTGTTTTTGCAGGGCGCGGAGGATTATAACCTCAGAGAAACTGAGATCATCAGCAGTCACTACAGTAGTGCTGCGGCGGGGCAATAATTTAGCAAACTTACACACGTACGCAATTATACGTAGAAGTTTACTCCAAGAAGAGATGCGGAGTGCGAGCTCATAAATCGCAGAATTACAGACGGATGTGCACACAGTGTGCGACAAAATCTTCTTCTCAGGCATATTTGCAATAACCTCATTGTCTAAAGTACGAAGAGGCCATTGAGATGGATCTAACGAAGTCCACTGAGGCCCATGGAGCCACAGGGGGTTTGAAACTAATTTATTTGGCGTAACGCCGCGTGAAAGTATGTCAGCGGGATTCTCAGTACCTGCGACATGATAAAAGTTATCAGCGCGAATATTGTCGGTAATCTGAACAACGCGGTTTGCAACAAAGGTCTGCCACTTGTGTGGCGAACTCTTTATCCAGTACAGAGCTACTTTTGAATCTACAAAGGCATAGACTGATATTGCAAGGTCAAGAGAATAATTGTCGAGTACTCTGCGAAGCAATTTTGAGAGTAAAACCGCTCCACAAAGCTCAAGGCGTGCAATAGATAGTGGTTTCGTCGGTGCGACTTTAGTCTTTGCACAAATCAACTGGACGGTGTTACCATTGACGCTCTTTACATGTATGTAGACTACGGCACCGTATGCGTGCTCGCTGGTGTCGGAAAACCCCAGGAGTGACGCAGTACAGTTTTTGGATACACCAACATGTCGCGGGATACGTAAATCATTAAGAGCTGGTAATTCAGCACAGAATTGCCTCCACATCTTAATAATTGGCGGTGGTGGTATGTCGTCCCAATCTAAATTAAGTTGCCAAAGCTGCTTTATTAACAATTTGGCGTACGCGACTGTGGGAGCAACGAAACCCATTATGTCCCACAGGCGAGCGACAGTAGATAAGATGGCGCGCTTAGTGCACGTCACATCAGCGGGAACAGACATCTTAAAATAAAAGGCGTCACTATCGGTAGACCAATGCAAGCCTAGTATTTTATGTGGCATTGAATTATCGAACTCTACTTCTCCTGTAATTTTATGGGAAGTAGGGAGGTCATCTAAAACAGATCGACGGTTGCTATGCCATTTTATCAGGTCCCATTGGGCACCCTTGAATAAGTCTATCAGCTGCCGAGAGGTCTCACTGGCCTCGGATTCACTGGGCATAGAGAACGCGATGTCGTCCATATATAGCGAAGTAAATGCGATACGACTCGCAAGCGGATACTTTGCGCCGTCGTCATCAATGAGCTGTCTTACCGTGCGCAATGCATGGTATGGACTCGAAGTTAAACCGAAGCACACGCGATTGAAGTGGTATAACACAAGTGGGTCTTGTGGACGGAAGAAACGTTGGTAAGAAGCATTGGTAACGACGATCAGAATCGCGAACAACTATTTGCAGAAATTGTTGGCGACAGTCGGCTGTCATAGCGATTGGATGTAAGCGGAAAGTTAAAATTATATTGAACAAGTCGCCTTGCAAATTTGGTCCTGAATGCAGAATATCATTTAATGATCGCCTAGTGCTAGTCTTACTGCTAGCATCCAGGACGATGCGCAGACGCGTTGACTTCTTATCTTCGCGTAAGACTCCATGATGCGGTATGACATATATTGGAGCGGGTTCATGAGAGTCATACGGCGGTGCGGGGGATATATAATTTTTAGCTAAGTATTCCTTTATGACGTCATCATATGCTAACCTTAATGTAGGCGAGGCTTGAAGTTTCCTCTCCAAGCACATGAATCGTCGTCGAGAGGTTTCATAAGAATCTCCGAGAGAGTAAACGTCATCTTTAAATGGCAGGCCAACAATATATCTACCAGTAAAAGGATCGCGGGATGTCGTAGATTTATAAAACTCTTCACATTCAATGTCTGAAGGACACTGAATGGGCGGTGCGGAGGGTGGCTGTTCAAGCTCCCAAAATCGTTGCACTAATTTGTCAACGATAGGAGACTCTAGAACTGAGCAGCACGTTAAAGAATGATTTACCTGAAGTGTCGGCACTGAGCCCATAATAACGCAACCAAATACCGTATTCAAAGCCGAGGGCCCGGACAAGTCGTTAGACGAATAAATTACGTCTGGACACAGTAAGTGCGGGAAAAGGGATGCGCCTATCAAAACATCAATTTTATTAGGCATGCTATAACATTCATCAGCGAGTCTTATGCCATGGAAGTGTGATAAGACAGATGTGTCTACCACAGCGGTGAGCAAAAGGTCGGTGATTTGATCAACAACTAGCGTTGAAATATTGAAGTTAATATTGAAGTCGAATCGTGAGAAAATTTTAATATCAATCGATTTCGATTTTACAATTTTTTCAACTCCACCGAATCCCTTTACTACAGTACATTCGGTATCGTGTTGTTGAACGCCTAAACGATGACAGCACTCTTTAGTCATAAAATGGCTTTGAGCCGCGGAGTCTAATAATATACGAATAATTTGTTTCTCTCCCTTAGCATCGTAAGCAAATACTTGAGCGGTTGATAATAAAACAGTTCTCTGCGAACGACTTGCGCGCGCGGGAGGCGGTGAACGTTGAGAAACATTCTTGAACGAAGTACACAGCGCGACGTCTGAACGCGCACCTGCGGTGAGGGGTAGCGAGTGTGCGGGCGCGGGGGTTGTAGACTTCAGTGTAACTGGCTGAAGCGGTGGAGAACGCGCCAGCGCAGGGGAAGCATTATCGCTTCTGCGGTGGAAGTGCAACAATGTGTGATGTTTAAATTTACAAACTCGACAACTATAATTTGAAGAGCAACTAGACACTCGATGACTTAAACTGAGACAATTCACACATGCATTGTTACTCTTTACGCATTTAAATCGTTCCTGCGGCGTCATTTTATTAAAGTCTGCACACTTAAATAGGTGTTGATGCACAATATTATCGCACAGACACTTTGAGCAACTAGTCGTCGTGCTTACGTACGCCTGATACTTCGGCGACGAAGTATTATTACAGCGACGATTATTACCGTTACCTCGTCGATTGTTTGGTGCGCTATTAGAATTTGTACTAGAATCGGTGCGTTGCAAAACTTTGGAGCGGGTCTTAATAAAATTTACTAAATCATCAAAGGTAGGTACCATCGAGTTATGACTATATTCGAAAGAGCGAATGGTATCCGGGTCCAGCTTCTTAAGCGCGATATGAAGAACAATTAAGTCCGCGAGATTATCTAACTTTAAGTTTTGTAAAGCGCGCAATGCACTTATAAAGTTATCAGTAAATAAATCAAAATTATTTGCGGTAACCGATTGCAATGGCTTAAATTCGAACATCTGATTAATATATGTAGATGCTAGCATACGCCGGTCTTCATATTTGTCGACGAGTGCTTGCAATAAAATTTTATAATTTTCAGCGCAAGGAGTTATACCTGAGCATACAGATAGGGCTTTGCCCGTTAGTTTACCTAGCAAATAGTATAACTTTTCAGCGTCGGTAAGCGATGTGTTGTCATGGACGGTTGGTTTAAAGCTAGCATAAAATAAAGGCCATGAGCGAATGTCACCCGAAAATGGCATAAGTTCGATAGGCGGAAGTGAGAATCTGGCTTTAGATGGTGTACTAGTACTTTGTGAATTAGATTGCGAATATTGTAAATAAAGCCTATTTATTCTACCGCAAAGAGACTCAAACGCAATGAGGCTGTTATAATCAGGTTTAGCAATAGGGTTTATTTTTAATAAATGTGAATTATAATTATCTAAGACCTGTTTAAACTCAATACGTAAAGCATTAATATTAGAACTTCCATCAAGAAAACGCTCCATCGTGGAAGTGTTTGTGAGGATGTCCGAGGACATATCATATATTTTTTGCACTATTTCAAATAAAGCATCTCGTTTAGCTAACAATAAAACCAACTCAGCATCAGGTGTGCCCTCATTATCCGAGGAATCGCTATTATTCGATGCTATTTGTTTTTTAGGCGGCATTACAACTTAAGTTATGCGGCAAAAATAATATAATTATAAGCGGGTAGTCTGTAAGCGACCTCGCTACGCGGTTGAATTATTAAATATTAGTTTCGTTAACGATGAACTTTAATTGTTAACTTTTATAAAAATTATGAAGTTATTTATAACGAATATAATGCTTAAATATATGTGCAAATAATAAATGTAATTTAACAGTATAATCTATAGATGTAGTTAAAAGTTTATGACGTGATGTGATAATTATATGCTTATTCATTCTATGAATATAGTTTTAAAATTACTATGAATGTCACCTATTAGGACCTATTCTAGTGTTCTAATAAGGGCGGGGTTAATCCGAAGTCGGATTAAAATATAAATAATTAATTATATAAACGCTTATTACGATAACGATCTAATAAGGGCGGAAAGTCAAGGTCAATCCAGCGAGAAGTGACCATTAAAAATGGAGACGCCAGCAACTTAAGGTATCTTCGATAAAGATTTAGTGGACTGTAATTTTGGTGCATACGGCAACGGGGAAAATAAATAGGTGGGATAGCACGCACTGACCTGATGAGGGCTGCCGCGCCTTCCTCCTGGAGTGTCTGCTATACAGCAAGCTCGCCACGTGGTTCGGCGCACACGCACTCTCGGAACAGTCTCGTGAAGTCCCACACTCTCCACCTTTGCCCTTACGGGGGCGTCTCACACTTTTATGAGTTACAAAGACACAATGTCTGATGCAGGGAATATTAAACATAAACAGGAGAACTCAATGTTCGTCCTGCGCGGTTTGCGGTTAATGTACATAAGACGCGACGGGTGGCCGTGCGTTGCGGATGGCGTAATACCACTTAGTATAATGACGCGCGCCGAGATCCTCTTTTTTCACCTCGGCGGCAGCGCGTGCGGTAGAAAAGGGAAGGAAGGAAGGAAACAAAAAATATGCACTAGTCATGTTGATAAAGTAGATATAACTTAGGACGAACTCAATGCGATATGTAATGTAATGTTGATAAAGTAGATTGTTAACTGGCGTTACCACCAATTTTGGTAGCCTCAATCACAGGCGCATAGCAGCCAGCCTCTCGGTATGAGTTAAATAATCAATTATCATTAAGCCCTTCACAAGTCCATGGGTGGGAGGTCTATGTTTTGCGAAGGAATGCCACAAACTTGAACGAATCAACCACGGTTAATTCGTTCAAGGCCACAAAGCAAGGTCCTGTCCCACCTGCATCCAGCGACTTCTTCCGTGTCTTACCAGGTCATCACTCCATCTAGTAGGGGAATTCCCTACACGTCACCTGCCAGTACTAGTCTGCCACCCGAGAACCTTTCTTTCCCATTTGTTGTAGGTTCATAGAGCTGTATGTCGGGCCCGTTGAGTATATACTCAAAGGTCAGGCCAATTGCCACTTCAGCTTATTAATTCATAATAAAATCATCAATCTGATTAAAGCGTATTTGTCGTTCCAAAAATGAATTACTGATAAGCGGGAGTCGAGTAACTTACATAACAAAATATTATATTGCTTGAATATATAACATAAAATCATAAATGGGCATGAAACTGTCGAAATGATGAATAAGTAAGAAGCAACAGTTGAAATTTAACTGTTGCTTCCCCCACAAAATGAAATCAAAAGTATTTAATGCTAGCTTTTGTAACCAAAATCGGCTTGAATAAAACCAATCGGAGCTGACCGAGTCACCAAAAACTTCAAATTTATTTAAAGTTTTAAGAACTTTTTGACTCTTTTGTAACTTTACTACAGGGCTTTTAACTTAATATAAGTAGCATTGAAGTTATGTAATTCGGTCTTATTACAAAACAACATGGCTCTGCCACGTGAAACCAAACAGCTCAATACTGCTGCTTCACTCTGATATTTTTCCAGCTTTAGTCATAATTTTTATACGTGGTAGAGCCATGCTACAGTTACATTAGTAGTATAGTTGTAGCACAAAAGGGTCGGCTCGACCGGGGAAGGACCACGCTCTCATAGAATACTAGTAACAGTAGCTTAATACTGCTGTATTTCGTATGGTGAGTGTAAAGAACCGGAAACCCTTTTTACTGGAAACGAGGTATTTCATCTTAGTCCTCACGGGTGACAACGCATCTGCATTTTGGTTCGTAATCGAGGATAGATGTAGATGTCTATGGACCACAGCAACCACTTACCATCAGGTGGACTGTGTGCTCATTTGTCACCTTATCCTATAAAAAAATATGCTACACCGTAAGTGTAACGATACCTTTAAAAAAGTATACGATTACAATATCTATATGTCAGCCTGAGCAAGATTATAATGGCTCTCCGGCATCTTAAAAACGTTAACGCATGGGGCTAAGATTGAATTAGGTACAGCGAAGCTAAAGATATTAATAGTTTCTTTGCAACCATCTGCTCAATAAAATAAAATGATGTGTCTTACCTAGTTTGAAGGGCACCTCCCGCCCTCACACAATTGCGTGCAGTAATCCCCTCACCACAAATTCCAGCGCCACTACTTCCAACACCACAACCCTTTTTTTTTCATTTTATTTTATTGAGAGAATGGTTGCAAAGAAATTATTAATATTTTTAGTACAACGGATTGCCGGAAAGTAACGCCTTATTATATTAATTATACATCGAAGCTTCTAAAAGCGGGTTTTAAAGGCGAGAAAACAAGTCCTTAACATCCTTCTGAATCTCTTGAAATAAATTATTTATGGTGTATTACTCCAGAGCCGTAGAACAGAAGTGTGGTGGTCTAAACGTTGTCTTGGTCATCCTCAGTAAATCCAGAGTAACAAACATAGTCCAACAAATCAGTAAGCTGAAGTGAATATGGGCCAGCCACATAACACGAAGAATCAATAACCGATAGGGATGAAAAGTTCTTGATTGTCAGCCTCGCAAGTGCGCAGCCTTCGGTAAGTGAAGTTTAGGGCCAGGGTAGGCCATTAAGATGAAGACTTGGTAAGAAATGCTGGAAGTCGATGGATACAGATTGATAAGGACCGTGCTTTGTGGCATGCCAGTGTCAGTGACTGTAAAGATGATGATGATGTTATCAACATATTATGTGAAAATTCGACATTATGAGCGTGATCTGTTTTACTTTTAGCTGGCTGGCTAGTTTAGGACCAATGACTTGCCAAGTGCAATATCACCTGTGGCCGTGGAGCTCTCCCCCGGGCATGGTGTTCTGCTCGGGGAGCGGCCAAGCGATTTTTACTTCGTAACTTTGATTATTATCTGATATATTGATATTACTTGCAACGACAGCGCTTCCACACATCTATAGAATATACTCTACACACACAACAGCCACAAGTCCACCGCCAAACACGAGCTCATAGCAGCATTGCAATATGGCATATTTGTCATAGTTGCCACTCTTTGCAATGGGTTTCTTCATTATTAATGAGTTCTTTATAGGAAGATGCTGCTGTTTGTATTATTTAAAATTATCCCTTTGTCACCACTACCCACGTGGGTGTGGTGTGGGTGTTATGGAGTAATTGTTTCTGCTACACCCCCAGACATACTTATACAAACATATGTTTTTTTACAAAGCTAAAGTGACAAACATATTTGTAATACACCTGATGGTAATTGGCTACTGCAGCTTATGAATACCTGCAGCTAACTTCAAACAAAGAAGGTTGCAGATGTGATGTCATCTCTAACGCTAAGACATGAAATCATAGTAGCTCTCTATACCCTTTGGAACGGAACACACCAAACATAAATTTAATTAAGAAGGCAAGTGATAGGGCTGCTTTGCTGCCCAGAAGACTGCTTGGAAAGCTACCCCCTATTAACTATTTATGTATTAAACAGTGCTGGCTGTGCTATGTTCCAGTCTGAAAGGTACATTGAACTATCGTAATAATATGGTGGAACCTTTTCGTTTTCATCTTTAGCGATGACACCCCAGCTGTGACCTTCGTTGTTTAGAGTTGATTGCAGGTATCTATTGGCCACGTACGATCAGGTGGACATGGCGTTTGTCACTGTATGAGTGTAATAAAGGTAGCTAAAATATTTAAGTAAATTATAGTTACATACTATAGGCGTCCGACGGCTGGATACACGTATTCTATTATTTATAAGAAAGGACATTCATTCTGCGTCCATACAATGTTCGCCTAAGAACCAACAGTTAAAAAAATACCTTTTTAAGTCCGAAATTATACATAATTGTATTTAAGAATAATAACTCTTGACGGACACTTCCGAAAACAGAGATATTAGCAGTTATCGTAGAGATTTTGAGGTTATCTTTTATTTTTATGAAATATTACTATGTTATTGCTAATGTAAGCAGTTCAGTCTTAGCCTAAAACTTATACGGTAGTTCTGGGCCATTGAGCTATTATGTACTACGTACTAGAGGAGACACCGCATTCAGCTACTCTGTTCCACTCAACTGCGGTTCATGCACTGCACTTTAATCAGTCACTCGCTAGGCGCTTGTAGAGTTGTCACGTGTTGTGTTGATTTAAAAAAAATCTCTTGATAAAAATATGCCGTCTTGTGTACTTAGATATTGCACAAATAATTCAAGAAATGTCAGTAAAAACCAAGGAATTACTTTTCATCGGTTAATAAGATACTTATTCAATAAAAAAGTATTATAAATTAATAATAAAACAAATTATTCCTAAGACGCCATCTCGTGTCACTGAATATAGATTATGAAATTAATATGTTCAGATGCGACATTTCCGTGGGTACTTAAGTATAGGACGAATATATTATTATACACATTTTTTTTATAGAAACATATATAAGTTATTATGATTTGGCAAAATTTCCATGTTTAAATCCGCTTATTATTCTTTTATTTTATTTTTAAGTTTCCACATCAAAGTCGAAGTGGAATAAATTCGTCCATTTTTAACTCTCGCGTGCCCAGCATTTATGAACGATTATTTACAACATTTATGATTCTAATTTAAATAAATATATTTGTAATTTAAATTTTATGTTAATAAGTTTTGTTAAACATACATTTAGTACGTTTTTTTATATTTGACATAGATACCTTTTAAAATATTCAGATAAAAATATCATTAAAATGTAATTCTGACATAATATTATGTAATATTATATTAAATTAGCACATATACAAAATAAAAAACAATTTAAAAAATTGTACTCGATAAAATTAACAATACAATATAAATAAACAATTATTACATACTGACCATTCTACTTACGTATAATCTATAATAACAAAAACTGACCGCGCAAGCGCAATGCGCGTGTATACCAACTGCGCATGCGCGACTCTACTATTACCGCGCATGCGCGAGGACATACGAGTAGTGCACAATTTTTGTTTGGAATAGCTTCTCTAGTACGTAGTACATTATAACTCAATGTTCTGGGCCCAACAACACAATTACAACGATATTTTGTATTCCCTCCCAATTTATGACTCATCAACTAAAATGTATACAAAATAAGTTTTACTACTAATATTGTGGCTATGTATTCTCCCTCTCAAGAGCCATACATTTTCAGAATGTAGTGAATGTAATTCACTAATCAGTAATCAACTTCTGTACGACCTCCATGCAAACTTCAACAATATAATTACCCTAATTACCGATCGCACGTCTGACGCCTATCTATTTTATCGTCTTGTCATCTGTCAACATAACTTTTTTTTGCGTGACACAATGTTGATTGGCCAAAGATAGTACAATAGTATTGTTATTTTTAATGAATACACACGATTTTACTGTATTCCAGTTCCTTGTGATATATACTTATCTTAGGTATATTTTGAATCTTTAACGTTTTCATAATATATTTGAGTTTATGACAACTTTTGAAATACTGTTAAATGTAAGA
The DNA here is from genome assembly GCA_036936625.1 of Parnassius smintheus behrii. NCBI lineage: Eukaryota > Metazoa > Arthropoda > Insecta > Lepidoptera > Papilionidae > Parnassius > Parnassius smintheus. The sequence continues at coordinate 3,439,288 of JAUPFT010000002.1, forward strand.
GGTATTGTGCGATTGGCCAAATCACTGGAGTCCGGACGCAGCAAATTAATAAAAAAATACGTACAAAGCTTAAAATCTAAAAAGTCCTTTTTATTTTTACTACATAATTCAGAAGTGTCCGTTACTATCTAATGAATGTTATCTAATTCATAATTAAGGATAAGAAGTTTAGTAATTTTCAAATTTATGTTGGTTCTTAGGCGAGATTTAACAAGGTCCTTTATGAAGCAATTAGTTCTCCGCGCTAGTCCAGTGCGTGATGACAGACCTCTAAATATATTAATTTCACAGACTTACAGGTTTTCTCACGATGTTTTACTTCCCCGACGAGCATATGGAAACCATTGCAGCCTATATAAAGTCCATTTCGGAACATATCCCACCCCACAGCCGGCTTGCCTAGTAAAGATTCTCCAGTTGCCATATTTGCTGCGCTGGCAGGCTATAATTAGGAAGAAGCTGCTGTCTATTTCCTGGTTAGTTTTCTTTTGTCGCCTATTACTACACCCACGGGATAAAATGGATAGTTCTTTCACCGCCACTAAATGGTTTGACCACTACATGGTAAAGCAGTATGCAATTAAAACTACCATTTTATCGATGCCGGTGGGGATAGACACTGGTTTACTTACCGCTACTGTTACGGCCTACTAAAAGTCCACTGCTGAACATAGGTCTCCCATAGATTACCCCACAGAGGGGGTATTCACTATAGTTGCCACACTTGGCAAGCGGGTTGGCAACCGCATTTATTTTATTTTATTTAAGTCGTTACAAGGAAGACGCTGCAGCCCGTCTCCCAATTTGTTTCCCAACTGTCGCCTGCTATGACACTCACGGTACGGTATTGGATGTTTCCCAACTGTCGCCTGCTATGACACTCACGGTACGGTATTGGATGTTTCCCAACTGTCGCCTGCTATGACACTCACGGTACGGTATTGGATGTTTCCCAACTGTCGCCTGCTATGACACTCACGGTATGGTATTGGATGTTTCCCAACTGTCGCCTGCTATGACACTCACGGTACGGTATTGGATGTTTCCCAACTGTCGCCTGCTATGACACTCACGGTACGGTATTGGATGTTTCCCAACTGTCGCCTGCTATGACACTCACGGTATGGTATTGGATGTTTCCCAACTGTCGCCTGCTATGACACTCACGGTACGGTATTGGATGTTTCCCAACTGTCGCCTGCTATGACACTCACGGTACGGTATTGGATGTTTCCCAACTGTCGCCTGCTATGACACTCACGGTATGGTATTGGATGTTTCTACACCGTCACTACACGATAAGGTTTACTTACGTATTGTTAATTTTATGGCTCTCTTAACTACTGGAGATACCACGGATGAAAAATTTTCATAGTATTTATTAAAATAATTGCTCATTTTATATAAAACTTACGTAATAAGTGTAGATTAGGTTTTCTATGTAGATATCTGGATTTTACGACTTCTGACCGTAAACAGCTTAAAAGTGAGTGCAAAAAAACCTATTTGTTTGATGAGATTGCTTTATAGCAAGCGAGGCTACAATAAATATTTATTTAACTTGTACTAGGTGGTAGGACACATTTACTGTCTAGAAGTCTGTCTGAATTGTTTATATTTCTACCGTCCAATACATCCTTTTTATCGTGGAGTAATCCTAACGGATAACTTCCATTATCGGGGCAAGGAAAAGGTTATGCCAGGCTTCTACCTATACCGGCTAAAACCTCATGGTAACCATCAGCGTACATGGGGTTAGTTCACACCGAGACAAGACGCGTCGCGACGTGGCGCGAAGTTTTTAAGATAGTGATACAAAATATAACTTTATTTACTACACAAAAAGATACACATTTTATTGAGATAATTCGAAACTGCCTCCCGCCGTCGCGCTACGTCGCTCTGCGCTTCGAGATGCCTCGCAGCGTAGCGCAAAGCTGCATGACTCAGCGAGACACCGTTGTAGCAAATTGTCTCTACCGTTGCTATCGACTTCACGATACCCCTCGCGACATCGCGATGCGTCTCGCTGCGGCAAGCTGCATGGTGCGAAACTACTGGTCACGTCAAGCATCGTCGCGTCGCGTCTGTGTGTGAACTGACCATAAATGACACGTGGGAATGAGGTGATCGCTACCAGACTCTTTCTAATGTAGGTATATTTAAATTGAAGTACATTATAATTTATTATATAATAAAATAATGCAACTGGGCTTCTTTTTTTCAGGACAGAGTTTTTTTTCTAAACCAGTTGTAAAAACATATTTTTTATGGAATACGGTTGACAAACGAGAACGTAGTCCACTACCTGATGGTAAGTGAATGCTGTGACCCATAGACATACGACGTGTATTGCTATTTTACGATATTATTCTGTGAGAGCGTGGTAATTGATAATAGCGGCGTAATCTGGTCAATGTGAAAAGTATCTTTCGATACAATAAATTATTATTGGGGTTATTGATAGAGTATTCATATTTGGTTGGGCGGAATAAATATATAAAAGGAAATGATAAATATACTTAAATATATATTTAATATACTAACATAAATAAATAAATAATGCGGATGAAAGTCCCCGGCAGGGGAGACCAAACGGCCGAGGGTTAGGAGGAAAGGGTAAGAAACGGACGATGCTAGTGGTATCGAGGAGCACCGCCTTCTGCATTTGAGCCTAGAGCGGTCCGTTACGGAGTCCCAGCCGGCTCAGATGACTCGAGAGGCTGGCTGGGATTTACCCGTTTGCAGAGACGACTACAGGAATAATTACGCTTGCCAGACCACCCCACATGTCGGTCACCTCGTGAGCCAGGTCCAGATATTTTGATTGCTTATCTGTTTCGGCTTTCACGAGGCTCTCGTCATACGGAATAGTAATATTGACCACAAATATCCTTGACTGTGCCCGGTCCATCAGCACAATATCAGGCTTATTCACAATATCAGACTTATTCACAAGAATAGTCATGTCTGTGATGATGGCCTGTAGAGCCTGGCGCGGTGATTTTCGAGCACGGCTTCCGGCAAGTATTTGTAATACGGCAATTTCCGGTCCACAAGACCGTATTTCAGACCGAGCTCTTGGTGAAGAGTTGTTATTATTATAGGGGTATCTATATAGTTTTCACATCTGTTCGGGTTCTATAAACATATAATTATAAATAAAATGGAAAGATAAATATACATAAATATCCATGAAGTAAAATAAATACATAAATAAATAAAAGCCCAAACAGATGGAGGCCCTCCGCAGCGGAGACCAAACGGCTGAGGGTTAGGGGAAAAGGGAGAGAAATCGGTGGACGATGCGGGCGGTATCGAGGAGCAGCGCCTTCATCATTTGAGCCTGGAGCGGTCCGCCACGTAGTCCCAGCCGCCTCAGATGACCCGAGAGGCTAATTGGGATTAGCCCGTTTGCAGAAACGACTACAGGAAAAATTTCGGTCGGCAGACCACCCCACATGTCAGTCACCTCGTGAGTCAGGTCCAGATATTTTGTATATATATATATATATATATATATATATATATATATATATATATATATATATATATATATATATATATATATATATATATATATATATATATATCCAAATATCATTATTATTATTATATTTCCCTTGAGCCAACCACCAACCACACGTATTAAACCTTTAATTATTACTTGTACTTGTAAAATTATTCTATCCTTATTCCATGTTTCCGGTTTGCGTGTACTACTCTTCAGAACTAGTTTTAATATTTTTAATTAGTCTAATTCATGCGCTACTTCCGTATAATTTTTTTGGTTTTCACAGTCGAGGTAATTGTGTGTTAGTATAATCATTCTGAAATTAATTCCACTTTTGCATGACCCTCCACTATTTGTCTTGCATCGTTCAACGAGCTAACCATTATATTTAACTTTTCCTTCCTTTTATCTCCTCCACGTATCACAGCCTAACTCTGAGCCGCAACGTGATAGAATCTGATTTAAGACTCGTTCCTCGTATTACATTATACTGTGATTACAGGTTAACTATGTTGTTTGTTTTTTTTTTTCATTTACCTTCATTTCATTGGGTTATGTCTAAACGGTTGTTTAGTCACAACCGAAATAAATAATTAAAGGAGCGCAGCATTACTTATAATGTCTTACTACACTAGACTGAGGTTTTTAACACAATAAAAGTAATCAACTAGCATACAGTCCTGACGATAAGTGGATGCTGTAGCCCATAGAAACATACACTAAGAATAAGAGTATTCATATAAAATCCAAAAATACTTAAACAGAATGCCTACTTACCATTAAAATTTTTAAGTATTTATATTAAACATTACACACAACATTAAAACAACTTTAAAATGCTATTTTACGAGCGACCCATTCGTGCTATAACCACAATACAGCTGCAGCATTGCTCTACCACCTAGAATGGTTTTTTAGGATATGGTGACAAACATGCACACAGTCCACTTGATGGTAAGTGGATGCTATGGCTCATAGACATCTACATGTATTCTCTATTACGAATCAAAATGCAGATGCGTTGTCACCCGTGAGGAGTAAAGTGGAATGCCTCGTTTCCATGAAAAAGAGTCTCCGGTTCTCTACATTCACCATACGAAACACTATATTTTAAAAAAACATTAAACTACTATTTTACGCCGGTATTTTGTGAGAACGTGACCCTTCCCCAGTCGAGTCGACACATTCGTGCTACAACTGTAATACTAATATAACTGCAGCAAGGCTCTACCAAGTCTTTTAATGCTTTGCAAAAACGTAATGAACGATTACATTCGAATAAGTGCGTTTATGATCACATTTAAAGCCATAAAACTATGAAATGAAATGAATGAAATCTTCAGGTGAGATATTATCCACATTTTTTTCATAAAACTGCCATAAAAACAAAGATTTTTAAATAATCTCTAAATTTCAAAATCATTAAAATTGGATGATTTTTCGATTTTCTAGAGCCAAAAAACGAGGGGACCGCGAAAGTACAAAATTACCGAAAATTCTACAGTGGAGGTGACTTTGTTTATAAGAAAAACTGTACTCATGCTACCCTGGCACCGAATTTGCAAAGGAAAAGATAGAGGATTACGAGGTAGCAGCCGCATTCAGTCAGTAAGACCAACTAAACTTAAAAAGAAGAAAGCTGTAAGACCTCACAATATAAGTCATCATCATCATCATTACAGCCCTTCACAAGTCCACTGCTGAACATAGGCCTCCCCCAAGTAACGCCGCAAAGCACGGTCCTGAGCCACCTGCATCCATCGACTTCCTGCATATCTTACCAGGTCGTCACTTTATCTAGTGGGGCGTTGCTCTATACTACGCCTACCGGTACGAGGCTGCCACTCGAGAACCTTTCTTCCCCATCGCATCGGTTATCGGTTCTTCGAGCTATATGGCCGGCCCATTGTTATTTCAGCTTACTAATCCGTTGGGCTATGTCGGTCACTCTGGATTTACTGTGGATATCCTCATTTCTGAACGCTGCCCAGCCGAGTTGAATCCGTCGATTGACCTCTCAGTGGAAGTTGGACTTACCTAGTCGGACTATTTGTCCCAGGTAAACGTACTCGTCAACAACTTCGAGCACAGTGCTCCCAACAACATTGTTTTTTACTTCGTTCTCTCTTTTTTTGTCAATCAAATACACAAAAAATAAGATATTCAGTTATTGTAATATTAAAATAATAACAATTGCCATGTAATTATTAACTTGTTATTGAAACTAAGGATCGGTTTCAAATTGAATAGCATTTGTAGCTGCTATGTTAAAATGAATTTATCTGACAAAGTCTTCGCGAATTCGGTCAATTTCTGTACTAGAATAGATTAGGGTTTCGTCAAGGTTTCGTCAAACGAAAGCTAAGGTAGTTCAGTTTCCACTTTCCCTCTAACTATAAATATAGCCTTTGTAAATTCGCGCCCCGGCAGTTAATCGTTATAAGAATACGTGACGTATATGATTCTTAAAACCGTACTAAATGTTTCCACTACGTTGATAAAAAAGTTTCAGTTCAATAATTACTTAATAAAAAATAGAAATGTAAGCTGAATGCAAGCAGTTGAGATTAACTAGGAGAATGAATGTAACACATGCATTGCAATGCTGCAAAGTTTTGATTGAAAACTTGGATATGAGTATTTTAATTTTGAAAGTCTTTGTATGACTTTTTATGTGAGGATTTTTAACGTGAAACACGATTGGCGCGCCTTAGCAATAAAACCGATTCTAACGTCCTGACGGCAAACGACCTGATGCTCTCTTATGCCGTCATGTCTCCTCTACGCCACCGCTCTTGACTTCCTAGTGTGTGCGTGCACGTTTACGATAATACACTTCGTTGCTAGTCTGAGTGATTTGTGTACCTACTGCGTGTGCCTTTCTATTCGGCAGTAGTATACTTGACGCATTCACTATTTTTTTATTTATTTTACTCCATATACCCTTATTGGTTTTCATTTATTATAAATTCTACTAACATCAATGGTGTATCGCATCTGCCGGGCGTCTCGTGACGGCAAAATTATTAAATTCCATTCCATTACCATCCATTATAATCCGTATAATAAACTTTCATATATTTGTAATGGTAAAAGCAAAAAATTACGTCATAGTTCTTGTCGTTAATAATAATAATAATATTCTCCAGACCGAATTTCGGCCACGGCGGCCAGCCTCAACGAAGGCTAGCCATCGGCGCAGGACATAGGATAGGATTATAGTGCCCAAGTGCATACGCAAGCACAGGTGTACTTTCTATTCCCTCACTCTTATAATCCGATGGGATGGTAAACTGACACGACCGGAGAGAGATCAGGCGTACGACAACGGCTTTACGTGCTTTCCGCGGCACGAGTGAGACATCGCCAACTTCCTGACTCCGTGCAGCTACTGAGAATTTCTTGACGGAAAAACTCAATAATTGATTTTGTTGGTCCGACCCGGGATTCGAACCTCATGATCAGCAGTCGCACTACTACAACCACTAGATCAACGAGGCAGTCGTTAAATAGAAGTGTTAAATATATTAATTCAACTTAATACAGAAATCCAGCTGAGTTTCAAAATATTAGCAATTTCAAGTAGTGTTGCTTTAAAAAAGAAAATAATTTAAACGAACATATATACACTTACACACTTATTATTACTACTTTACCCAGGCCACATGGCAGCCCCTCAGAGGAAGAGGATTACTCTTCCCTTTTGCTTCTCTGGTAAGGCGCGCCAGGAACACAAGACACACACTCCTCCGCCTCCTCGACTTCAGCTGCGCAACGGAATCCACCGAGCTCGGCCAGGGAGAGGCTCTCACAGAATAGCTACGTAAAGTAGCAGTACAATATTACCGTGTTTCATACGGTGGGTGTAGACAACTGGAGACGCTTTTTACTGAAAACGAGGCATTCCGTCTTAGTCCTCAGGATTGACAAAGCATCTGCCTTCTGTTTCTTAATTGAGTCTAGACGTAGATGTCTGTAGGCCACAGCACCAACTTGTCATAATCATAATCATAATCATAAATCATTTATTTGCAAGAAATATGGTTGGTATACAAGATGTTAAAGTAACTTATAGCACAGGACATATTTCACCCTCATTACGGGCATGCAAAATCATAGTAAATTTACAACAATTATTTGAATAAAATTACAATTATTAGAACTATTTGAATAACAATTCATAAGAACTATTTTAATTGCAATTATAACAATGTTTTAAATTTCAGTTATTTGAATTACATGATTACAATTATATAAATTATTGAATTATTATAATAGACTAAGTTACAAGAAATAAAAAGAAAGATCTGATATCTTAGTGGGCACCAAATCGGCAAGTGCTATTATTCAAAAAGTCTTTAATAGTATAGAAACTCTCCTGGATTAACCATTTTCGCAAGGCACAACAGAACTTTTTATATGGCAGGTCAGTCATTCCTTTGGGCAAAGAGTTATATATTAGAGGTGCCATATAAGCACAGTTTTTTTAAACAGTTCTAGCTTAGGCGCAGGCATTTTTAGTGGCACGTGGTTAATTTTTCGTTTAAATGTATTGTCGTTAGCGGTGAAGAGATGACTGTGGTATTTAACAAATTTAGCTGTTTCGTAGATGTATGTGCAGGGAGCAGTTAGTAGATTATTTGATTTAAAAGTCGGTTTACATGATTCCGACCAATCCATGCCGTACAGTGCCCTAATGCATGTCATAATGTGCACACTGTGTGCTCGTTCGTCACTATTGTTCGGTAAAAATAATTATATGTATAATGCAGTAGTATTGACCTCAATAGTCCATCTCATAATCACTTAAAAAACATAATATATATATATATATATATATATATATATATATATATATATATATATATTGACCATTATATAACGAGCATTTGAGTTATATTTTTTTTCTTTTGTAAGTTAATTACTCTAAACAATTTAATGTCTTACTTAAATATTACGGTGTTACAAAGCAAACAGGCCAATTAAATCTCCTTGAATTATAAGCATATAAGCAATTATAATGCAATTTGGATTTCAAAAAATGCTCGGCTTTAAACTTTAAGAAGACAAATTGATCTCATTATTCTCAAAGCACAATTTTATGCTTCTGGTCCGAGTCCAAAGTCATTCCGTTAAATTCTACTTTGAAATTATTAAATCGAGAATCATGTTTATTAAAGTATGGTCTCAATCTAAAGTCTTGTAGAAAATAGGTCTTTTCCGTCTAGGTTTATTTTAGTGTGCCTATTTCTCATAAAAAATTTTTAGTTTTTAGCTGCTTCGCTTCTTTACTATGTCTATCTCTGTTTAGCCAAAAGGTGACTGTAAATAACTCCAAAAATCCCCGACATGTGGTTAAAAACGAGATTTTTTTACCGAACACTTTAAAAAACTTTTAAAACCTTTATTTAAAGCCTGTGCTCTGCTTTAATTAGTAATATTTGACAATAGTAGCGAAACAAACGAAATGCGTAAATAATTACGCCTTAACGTTGCCGTTATAACCTATTTGATTTACTTAGCAGAAGTTCATTATTGAACATAGGCCATATTAATAATAATAATAACAATTTAGGCGTAGGGAAGTGACGACCTCATCGCCCGCTAACATAACGGTTATGTTACGTTATGGTCACGTGCGCGCGCGCTCAACGCACGGTTGTGTGTATCGATTTAAGTGTGTTAGCAGTGACCAAATACCAATTTTGCAAATAATTAACTAAGCATAAGTGAAAATGGTGCAATGTAAGAAATGCAAACTGTTTCTTTCTTTGGCTAAAGAGGATATAGTGAGATGTAAGGGAGAATGTGAAAATGTTTACCATAAAAAATGTGTAAATAAAAAGTTCCTACACAGTACGCTCTGTGATGAGTGCCAGACAAATAAAAGCAGCCCAAAACAGTCCGTATATGATACGAAAATAACATTAAACCCAATGAAGAGTCCGGAGATAACGTTTTAGCTGAGGTTAATAAAAAGTTAGCGGTGATTTATAGCCTCGAGAAGAAAATAGAAGACCTTAGCAATGGTGTGGAATTTTATGCTGATATGTATCAGACATTACTCAATTTTAAAGAAGAATCTCAAAAGAAAATTAAGGCATTAGAACAAAAAAATGTATATTTGGAGAAATGTAACAGGGCATTAGAAGAACGGATACAGGAGTTAGAAATAAAAGATAAAGAAAAAAACATTGAAATTCACGGATTAGAGAAACATGAAAACGAAAATACTATATTAGTAGTCCAAAAAATGGCACAGAAACTAAATCTAGACCCAAATGGAATTCTAGATGCACAGAGGGTAGGCCATGAAAAACAAGGTGACACAAAGCCCAAGACTGTGTTGGTCACGTTGAGGTCGAAATCTATTCGCGACAGCTGGATGCTTGTAAAAAAAGAAACCAAAATAACGAATAATAAAGTCTATGATAATGGCAGTGAAAAGCGAATATACATTAACGAAGATTTACCAAAATACAAACGACAACTTCTTTGGACAGTAAAAAATAATCTTAAACCGAAAGGTTTTCAATACATATGGGTGCAGAATTGTTGTATCCTGGTCAAAAAGAATAGTGATGAAAAAAAGATTTACAACATTAGGTCGGAGGAGGATTTGAAAAAGTTCGATGAATGTAAATAAACACGCGTACTATAACGCGGCGAGTAGACACGAGGTGATTTCGAACAGCAAAAGGCGATCATACGGATATCTTCTCCGGTAATTTTAATTTTAAAAGATATTATAATATAATGGCTCTAAATAAAAATCAATCCCAAAATATATGGAATACCCACATATTACATCTGAATATAAGATCTCTTCGGAAAAACTTTAACGAGTTATTAATACTACTTGATAAAAATATATATAATATAGATATATTAATATTAAGCGAAATAAATATTAAGAAGGAAGAACTTCCCTTGTACCAAATAGTAGGATATAATACATTTATATATACTAGAGAAACGAGAAGAGGAGGAGGAATATTAATGTACGCTAAGAATGGATTGAATTTTGAAGCTGAAATGGTAAACACAGAAGCAGTGGAAACACTACATGGTCAAATGAAGCATGGGAAAACTATAACACATGTAATTGCGATATATAGACCACCTGCCAATAATAAACTGACATTTATCCAGCAATTAGAGACACTAGTGAAATCCGTACCAGCAACTGACAATGTTATAGTGATTGGCGACACCAATATAAACATATTAAATGACACGGTTAATCCTATTGTAACAAGGTACAAAAACGCCCTGTGTGAATGCGGTCTGCTGTGTGTAATACCAAGCAAAGAGATAACGCGCGAAGCGATCGCGGAAGGCCGGCTCGAGGCATCGTGCTTAGATCATATCTGGTTGCGAGCGGGACGGAGCGAGCATGACGCGTGCGCGTATGTGCTTGAGTCACGCATCGCCGATCATCATGGAATCGGATTAATGTTAAATTTATGTGTTAGTGGAAGCGTAAATCAATGTGAGAGTGGTAATATAAAAAACAATAGTATGCGCGAAGTGTTAAGTGACAAAATTGTTAAACAAAAGCTGGAAGAATATGATTGGTCCCAGTTACTTAAAATAACGTGTCCGTTATTATTGTATCAGACAATGTGTAGTGTATTTCATAGCATTTATAAAGATAGTACAATTAAGGTTAAGATAGATACAAAGAAAGTAATTAGAAGTCCATGGATAGATAGATATTTATATAAAATATTATTGCGACGGGATTATTTATTCAGAGTTTGGAAAACGGATTCAAAGAATATGAACAAGAGATTAGTCTATACAAAATTTAGAAATAAAGTAAATAAATTAATAAATGTGGCAAAAAATAAATATAGACGGGAACAAATTATAAAATGCAATGGAGATTTCAGGAAAATATGGACAAATATAAACATATGGTTGGGTCGAAATAAAACTAGCTTGGATGATGTTATTTTAAAGCATTTAGGAAAAACAGATAGTATAAAACAGATTTGTACCAATTTTTCTAAAACATTTACGGAGGAAATAAAGGCAATTAAACACGTATGTAATTTGAAGTTTTTAGATAGAAATAATTATGTAAAGCCGAGTGAGGTAAGCTATAGATATAGTAGAGTGACTTCGTCAGATGTAGATAAGGTCATAAAAACATTGTCCTGTGAGAAAGCACCCGGTTCAGATGGAATACGGGCGCAAGACATTGTATATTTACGTAAGCAAATAAGTCCTGTTCTAGCTTCACTAATAAATATGTCCTTATCTAATGGTATTTACCCTGATCAATTAAAAAATGCAATTATACGTCCCATATACAAATCAGGAAGTCATTTAGAATATACTAATTATAGGCCCATTGCAATATTATCTGTTATAGATAAAATAACCGAAAAAATTATAGTAGGACAGATAAGCGCGTTCTTAGAACAACATAACATACTGTGTGACTCTCAACACGGTTTTCGGAAAGGGCGCAACACGGTCACTGCGTTGTTAAGATTTTCAGATTTTATTAATGACTCCTTAGATTCTGGCAAGCAAATAACAGTACTTTTTATTGATTTTAAGAAGGCGTTTGACACTTTAGACCACGATATTTTATTACAGGCAATGGACGAATGCGGAATACGCGGTCCCGTAAATAATTGGTTTAAAAACTACCTCATTAATAGAAAAATAAGCACAATTGTCTCTAAAGTGGTTGGGGAAGAGGCGGATGTCCATTTGGGTGTGCCTACTGGATCGGTGTACGGTCCTGTAGGATATATAATGCATGTGAACAGTGTGTCAAACGTCGTACATAATTGCAAGGTGATCATGTACGCTGATGATATGTGTCTTGTCTATGCCTCCAAGGACATAGCTGAGGCACAAAAGTGTATACAAAGTGATTTTGAAAACATTAGCAAATGAGCGCACGACAATGGCATTATATTAAATCTTACAAAAACCAAATGTATGCATATACACTCGCCATATAATCGAAATGCTAAATCTGTAAGAAATGATTATCTCACAGTGATAAGACATACATACGAATGTATGCATAGAAATAAATTTAATTGTAACTGTAAGAGATTGGAATATGTGGATAAATTTAAATATTTAGGTCTAACAATAGATAGGAATTTTAACTGGAGAATACACGTAAATGACATTTGCAATAGGCTAAGGTTAGTGCTAAGTAAGTTTTACCAATTAAAAAATGTATTGAACAAACAAACGTTAAGAATAGTATACTTTGCACTTGCCGACTCGCTAATGAGTTATGGACTTCTTGTATATGGGCGAACCCTTATTACATATCTGAAAAATATCAAAGACATACAAATAAGACTGATTAAGTTTCTAGTTAGTAAAAATGTTAAAGAAAAATGCAACAAAGACTATAATAAGTTGTTTCCCTTTTGTAAAATTATTCCCATAGATAAAAAAATAGATTATTTGGTAGGATTGGAATACTATTATAATGATGAATATAAAGTTAATGTTAAAAACAAGTACAACACACATAGGGTTAGAGAAAACAAACTGGTTCAACCTAAAATAACAAACTATTATGGTAAGAGAACAACTAAGTATTTGGTACCTAAAGTGTTTAACAAAATAGATCTATGAAGAGATAAAGTTAAAATTAGTAAAAGATCACTCAAGAGAAAATTAAAAAACATTATACAGGATGGCTAATAGAACTAAATACGATAGTATATTAATAAACCATAACAATATAATATATAACTATCAGGTAATTAATTTATATAAATAAAGTTAAATATGTATGCAACTTGTAACATAATTAACGCACTTTGTGAAAGTAGTTTAACTAAATCTGTACAGTCAAAGCAAACTGAAATGGACTGTAACTTAAGGCAATAAGACTTTTAAGAGTGCAGTTTTATTTGTATTATTACTAATTCTGTCATTCAATAAAAGTAAAGAAAAATGAACTTAATTTCAAGCAAGTTAAAGTCTTTGCGTTCGTGGATTTGTACTGTGACCACAACATTCTTCCGGAATTAGTATAACTAATTTGATAAATAACCAGTGCACAAAAATGTTTAACTAAAAATACAGTGTATGTATTACGATTATAACATAATATACTAATTGGGGTGTCTGAGGGTGTGCGTTGATTGCGTTACATATTGTGTATATGTGTATATATACGTGTGTATATGTATATAAGATCATGTAGTTAACATAACAACAAGATGTCATAGGTTTATATATTACTGTGTTATTTATATAATTGTATATTATTGTGTCCAATATTAGGAGTACATAAGTTGGTTCATTGCTATGTAAAAGAGCGCCTCTCGCCATCAAACGTAAAAGTTTGGCGGGTTTAGAATTAAGTAACACCACTGTTTTATAAATTTATTAATAAATAATAAAAAAAAAATGTGACAAAACCGCTACTTCAGCGCAGTCAGTCAGCACCTTGCCAAGAGGTGTTAGTGTCGTGCCTCGGCAAAAATTGAAGGTGCAAAGGCCCGCTTGTACACATGGCCCACCATGATACGGCGCCGGGTCTGGGCGTCTCCCGTTAAATGACGGCCACAAAAATGGATGATGGATTTGACTAGAATTCGCAAAGGGCCGCTGCCTGGAGGACGTCAGGGCGCGTCAGGAGCTGGCTCTGAACGCGACAGAATGCGAACCGCCAGCCAACGAGTGCGAGATGCTGCACGACCACCTAGCAGCCCCTCGCATCCATCATCCCCACCAGCTGGCTTGGTGTCGGCAGGGTCTTCGTGGGCCCAGAAATCGGCACCCGCCACTGGTGGAGCACGCCGCATACGTTGGACAACTCAAATGAACAGCAACGCAATGCGGGCGTATTTTAGGGCGAAAGGGGGAGAAACTGGAGGTTTTGCGTATCGGGCAAGGATGCATCGACTTTTTGCTGAGCTGGAGCCATCTGTAACCGTCACTAAGCAAAACCTGGCAGACCGAGTTCATTATATCTTGCGCTCAAATACATTTGATGTTACCGAACTCGAACGGCTACGACGTGAGGCTGTTCCTTTATCGGATGAAAATGCTACGGCTGAGGATGCGGTGCCACAACTTGCAGAGCAACCGGCAAACGTGGATGCCGCCGTGAATACCCCAGTTTTGGTTGATTCAAACGATGATGGAACAGTCGCCCAGGAACTGGAACTGGAGCAAATGAGGAGTACATTAGAAGAGGCGATTTTGGTAACGCGCAGTACGCCTCTCAAAAATCGACCGCGACTTCACCGCATAGCCCTCAGCAAGCGGAATCGGGCTATCGTGAGGGCTCTGAATCCAATGCTGGTGACCTATTTGGAAGCCAGCCGGGACCTTTGGAAGACGGACTCAATTCTCTTCGGCGCCGCACTGGCAGTCTGCCGTATTATAGGCGCCAAACTTTCCACGGCTGGACGCACTACTGGACAAAGAAGAACGTATCGCAAAGGCTAGGGCCTTCATAGGCAGACTGATATGCTTCAGGTAAGGTAATACCAGGCCAAGGATTGTGCGCACCGTCAGGATGGCGTTTGCTGGGACAAATGTTAGTTTGTTCCAGCCGGATATAATGCAAAAACTGACGGAGCGCATAGACGACCTGAAGCAGAGAATCGCTGCTTGGGGAAAGCGGATTCGGCGATACACCAAGAGGTCGACACGGTTCAATCAGAATCGTCTTTTCCGGAGTGATCAGAAGAGGCTCTATAAATCATTGGAGCGACCAATGGTAAGTGGAACGGGTCCAGTACCGAATCAGGCCGACACGGTCGCATTCTGGCGCAGCCTGTGGTCAGAGCCCGTAAACCACAATGAGGGCCCTTGGACGGAAGTTATGACGAGTCAGTGTGCGGGTATCACGCCCATGGACCCCGTCATCATAACGCCGGATGACGTAGCTGAGGCGGTCCGTAGAGCCCCGAATTGGAAAAGTCCGGGGCTTGACGGGCTGCGTCACTACTGGCTGAAGGGGTTCATGACGTGTCATGCTGTGCTCGCTCGACAGTTTCAAGAGGCTCTCAACCAGAAATCGCTTCCGAGCCTCTTCACTACTGAGATCACTCATTTGGTTCATAAAGATCAGGGTGCCACAGAACCGAGCAAATACCGCTCCATCACGTGTCTACCGACCATATACAAGACACTAAAATTCATTTTGAGCGCGAGAATCACTCGTCACCTGGACTCAAATCAGGTGATGTCGCGCGTTCGAAATAGATGTCGGGGTGGCGGTCGTGGAACCAAGGAACCACTCCTCATTGACGCGGTCATTGGCAAAGTGGTGAAAGGCAACCGTTGGAACTTCTCCGCCGCCTGGATAGATTACAAAAAGGCATTTGACTCGGTACCCCATACATTGCTAAAGAGGGTCCTTGAGCTGCACAAGATTGACTGTACAGTACAGTGTACTTCTAGACTTCCTCGACCAGTTTATGGGGCAGTGGAGTACGATCCTCTGTCATCTAGGCGAGCGGATGACAGCTGCGGAAAGCCGCATAAGGATAAGAAGGCCTAGAAGGGGTATATTTCAGGGCGACTGTCTGAGTCCAATCTGGTTCTGCCTCTCTTTGAACCCTCTCAGTACTTTACTGGAGGGCTCCGGGAGGGGATTTCAGCTTCGGAAAGGAGGTACAAAAGTGACCCACCTTTTCTATATGGATGACCTCAAATTATTCGCCTCCAGTTGCTCCCATCTTATAGAATTGCTAAACATCACTTGTGAATTTAGCAATTCTATTAGAATGGAGCTGGGGACGGATAAGTGTGCGGTCCTCCATGATGAAAACGGGAAGGGTTGCTAAATCTGAGTACATAGACTTTTCAATGCCCGTCAACTTAAGGACCCTTTCCAAGGCTGAAACATACCGATATCTGAGTATGTCACAGAACATAGGTATCGATGAGGCTGGTATGAAACAGTCAGTTTGCGACGTGTTTTATGCACGCTTGACCAAAGTGCTTAACGGTCCGGTGTGAATAAGATACACGCATATAACGGCTGGGTCAAGCCTGTCCTTATATATACCTTTGGCATACTCAGGTGGAGTCAGACTAAACTAAACGCCCTGGTTTCTTATATTTCCGCGAACACTACACATTAAAATAATACTAGTTTTTACTGAATTTATCGCGTATGTATATTTAAAATAAGATTACCGTACGAAGAAATTATCTGTAGTGTCGAGGACTGTTTATTTAAAAACAATATGCGGAAAGACGATTTGGAGGCGATACGTCAAGACATTTCGTCTATGTTACGTCGATGTTCAGTGCCTAAACCGAATCTTCCCAGAGATGAATTTATAGCGTTAAAGAACCTACGCAATAAACCAGAACTTACGTTTCTCCGCGCAGATAAGGGAAACACCACGGTAGTCATGGATACGTCAGATTATAATTCTAAAATACAAGAACTTTTGTTGGATGTAAGTACTTATAAAAAGGTTAAAAACGACCCAACAAATAGCACACTAAAAACAACTAGTGACCTCATAAAGAAACACTCCGAAAAATTAAATCTGGACGTAAAATGGATAATACCTACGTGCGCCAAATCACCAAAGTTTTTTTCTCTTCTGTAGGAATAACAAACAATTGTGCAATATAATTTTATTATTAAACACAATACTATATTTAAGCTTAATAATCATACAATCAACACCGTTATCCACATATTACCACTGGGTCTGTGTACGTAACAATTAAAAATTAAGATATAATGTTTCATTAAAAACGACCCCTTCACCAATAAATACAGAGAAAAGCAAGCTAATTTACACACATGCATGTACATGTGCACGCATATACATACACACATATATACAAACATATTCATACACGCACATTCACATACACATATATAGATAATATATAAATAAGCAATTACATTAACTTGCATTAAATTCAGATAGAACCTCGTACACAGCTTTTTTATATCTAGAAGAAATTAATCCAAAGATATCTATGTCATTAAATTTGTTGTTGTATAATTCCATTATACGATTTAGAGGTGCACGTGCACCTGCATTTGTTTGACTTGGTTTTGGAGCGAAAATTTGATGTGAATGGAGCTCACGTATACGCTTCGAGCGACTAGGTATACGAATATATATTTTATTGGTGAGTTCATTACAATCAAATTTGTTACGGCAGATTTTGTAAAGCAAAGTTTGATCCAAGAGCATCCTTCTCGATTCTAAAGAAAAAACACTAAATTTTCTTAATAAAAGTTCATAACATTCATTAGAATTACTTTTAAAGCATTTTTACATTGTAGATTTTAAAAATTTTCGTTGAACACGCTCCAACTGTAAACTATATTTACTTATTGGACTCCACATAACTGATGCATATTCAACCTGTGATCTTATTAGAGATTTATATAAAGTTTAAATGTGGTGGGATGTTTGAAGGAAGAACATGTCGGCATAACAAAACCATAAAGCTGAAAAGCTTTATTGGTTATGTGCGTTACTTGTTCATCAAAGTGTAGTTTAGAGTCTAAATACAATCCTAGATCCCAGATTAAAGATACTGATTCCAATGAAACACAGTTTAGTTTATAAGTGTATTTAATAATGTTATTTTTTTTTTGTGAAAGTGATATGTTTGCATTTTAATGTACTTAAGTGAAGTTTATTTTTTATACAGTAGCCTTCCAAGCGATTTAGGTCTTGTTGTATTTTGTCGCAATCTTCGACACTTTTGACACTGTGATAAATTTTAAGGTCATCGGCGTAAAGGAGAAAGTTAGTAAAACGGAAACAATCACCGATATCGTTCACAAATAATATAAAAAGCAGAGGCTCAAGAATAGAACCTTGCGGTACGCCTGAGCTGACATTTATAATATTGGATGAGAAACCATTAATCACAACCCGTTGAGATCCGTTTACAACGTATGATGAAAACCCTCCTCCTGAAAACCTTCCTCGTATTCCATTAAACACTAATTTCTCTAAAAGTATATTATGATCAACCTTATCAAAGGCCTTAGAGTAACGTAAATTACGCAATTGCAGTGTATGCAATAATTGCAGTGTAAATTACATCTACTGGCAGACGTTTATCCATGCAGCGAAAAACATAATTTGTGTAAAGAACAAGGTTAGTTGTTGTTGATCGCTGTTTTACAAATCCATGTTATTCAGGTATAATTATGTTATGTAATATAGGATAAATTTGCTTATCTATTAACCTCTCAAGAATCTTCGGTATGGTTGATAGCAAAGATATGGAGCGGTAGTTAGAAACGTCGTTTTTGCACCCACTCTTATAAACTGGTGTTATATTAGCGTTCTTCCATATCTGGGGCACAGTCCCTTCACTAAGACATTGGTTAAATATAAGACATAAGGGAACACTAATAGCTGCGGCAGAGTGTTTGAGAAAAAGTGGTGGAAGGCTGTCAGGTCCAGGTCCCTTGGTACTCGTAATATCAAGTAACATATGCTCTTTGACTATGTAGTGTTATGCTACTTACATACCATTTTACACTATTTTAAATTTATTTTTCCATTCTGTTTTTGGTTTTCTACATTCATCTCAAAACTGGATATTTTGCATCACCTTTATTTCCATAGGAACCTGTAACATTTTTAAACCATAATAACACAATAACAAATCATTTTCACGTCGTATTTTCACGTTATCAGCACTTTTTAAATCGATGTCAATGGAGTCTACCTTTTTCGGTCTTTTATTTAGTTCTCCGTAACTCTGCAATTTCGGGCTTCGTGCGCGCTGTTGCGCTACCTTTTTTCCTATATCAATAATATCTCATTTTTCACTTAAATCTTGCCGTTTCTCTATTACGAGCCTAAAACCAAAATTTGACATGTTTTGACATCGTTGTTTATCTGGTTGTCATGGCAATTTTTATTCAAATATCGTTACCGGCCTGATGTTTTTACTTCAAAAATACTCTTTTCTTCTTGGCCATTTACAAAAATTTGCTTTTAATTTAAATAATTTCAAATTTGATTTAAATAATTTCCCGTTCTTATCCCAGATGAGAGGGCGCCACCTTGTAACTGTTGATATCGAGCTCCTACAAAAATAAGTTTTAAAATTTGTAAAGTGTCCATTAAACAGTTTTAAAAAGTTGTGTGTTAAGAACATGTGTTATCAGTGTAAAAAACATTAATTTACCAGTGAAAGTACTAAAAATAGTGTGAGAAACTAACTTTTAAATCATAAACCGTTATTTATAAAATTTGAAATTTTACAGTGCAAAATTCATTAAATACTAAAAAAAGAGACCAAATGTGTGATAATCTCTACATACTATTCCAAAAGGAAGTGTTAAGTAGTCTAATTTTAGTTGAATAAACTTCTCATTTATTTCATAACCTAAATCTTTGTTAAATTACACTTAGGACGATAATTGAAAACTTGATAATAGCGCCATCTACTGTTAAGTTGCCGTATCACTTCAAATGATTATTTTCGTATTTTGGAGCATTTAATCAAACTTGTTAATATACACTAGAGGGCGACAAAATAAAATAAAACATGGAAGAAATCACTAAAATTTTAAGAAGCATTCATGAAGATATGAAACGACAAAAGCAAGAAATGAAAAATATGAAAGATGAAATTACAAAATCAATAAATGAAAATATAAGCGAAAAGGTTAAAAATATCGAAATAAAAAATTTGTTGCTGGAAGAAAAAATTGAAAAACAACAAAGAACCATTGAGAGTTTAGATACATCATTGCGCAGAAGAAATATTATATTCTTTGGTATTAGTGAAGAAGAAAAAACCTACCATGATCTAGAGGAAAACATATTAGAGTTAATAAACACACACATGAAAGCAAACTGTGGAGGCAACAATATAGAGTACGTTAGGAGACTAGGCAAACCGAGCGAAAAAGTAAGACCGGTGATTGTAACCTTCACCACGGTGGGTAAAAAGATAGAATTATTAAAAAAGAAAAAACTTCTAAAGAGCACACCATACTACATACAAGAAGATTTTCCATTAGAAGTGCTTCAAAAAAGAAAAGAACTGCAAGTAAAGCTTAAAGAAGCCCAAGAACAGGGAAAAAGAGCCTTCCTGAAATACGATAAAATAGTAATATTAAAAGAAAATAAAAACGCTGAGAAAATAAACTATACTAAAAAAACGAACAAACGAATTCTATCAGAATCTCCAGAGGTAACTATTTCGGTAGAGGAAATCGACAAACCAATTAACAAAAAACCCAAAAAAAATAAAAATAATATGAAACAATACTTGACACAAAATTCTACAGAATCAGAAAACTCTAACCGAATAAGCAACAACACAAAATAACAATCACATATCCCTCTTCCTCTTCCTCTCCCAATACGGCTAGTCCCCGCGGGAGAGAACGACTGTAACCCTCCATCGCAAAAACTCTACATCTGTACATATAATATACGATCTCTAAAGTCACCAGAAAGACTGGCACTTCTTAAAACATCCCTAGCTAATATAAAATACGATATAATAGGACTATCAGAGATACGAAGAATTGGGAACCACATAGTAGAAGGTGAAGACCATATATTTTGCTACACAGGTATATCCGGAGGACTCTATGGCGTGGGATTTCTGGTAAAAAAGGAGTATAAATATAATATACAAACTACACAGGGCTTTCGGAAAGAGTATGCGTACTTAAATTAAAGTTTCAGGAAAAAGAACTGTCCATTATTCAAGCGTACGCACCTACATTAGACGCAACAGACCAAGAGATGCATGAGTTCTATGACACAATACGAAAAGCGCAATCTATTGCTGCAAACAACCTTATTTTAATGGGCGACTTCAACTGCAAAATTGGGCAACGGGAATGTAAAGAAATTAAGGTTATGGGACCTTTCTGTTATGGAAAAAGAAACCACAGGGGTGACTTATTTCTTCAATACGCTCTGGAGAACAAACTTCAAATAATAAACACTTTCTTTAAAAAAAAATCAACATCCCAGTGGACATGGATTTCCCCCAATAAAAAGACAAAAAACCAAATCGATTTCATTTTAAGTAACAATTTAAAACAATTTACAAACATAGAAGTAATAAATAATAATATATTTCCAACAGATCATAGGCTGGTACGAGGTACTATAAGTCTTGGAAAACAGAAAAAAACGAGAAAATATTTGAGCTATGCGAACTTTATATTAAAAGAAAAAGTTGCCCAAAATAAATACCAGAACACCCTTGAACAAAAGTCAAAAGAACTATACTTTGGAGAAAACGACAACATAGAGTCTTTTTATGAAAAAATCGAATCTTTGATAAAATATTGCATAAATCACGCGAAATCTCAAGAACCGTTACAAAGGAACTGTTTCATCACTTTAGAAACTAAATCATTGTTAAAAAGACGTGCTGAACTTCAACATAAAAAACATCTCAACTCTGAGGAAAAAATAGAGCTATCACAATTATTCAAAACTGCAAACAAAAAATTAAAAAAAGATTACCAACAACATAGAATACAAATATTAGAGGAGCATCTTAATAACACTGGGAGTCTAAAAAAAGCCGATAAACAATTAAATAAAAATAAAAATTGGATACCACAACTTAAAACAAATAAACACGGTATTCAGACAAGGAAAGATGTTGTCAATATCGCAACAGAATTTTATAAGAACCTCTATGAAGCGCAGACTATAGATATTCTGGAATCTGAGCAAGCACTAGAGGAGGTCTATGACTCCACAAGTATTAATAAGTTTACCGAAATAGAAATCATAAGAAACATAGACAACCTGAAAAATGATAAAAGTCCCGGTCCTGACGGTATTCCTAACGAAGCTTTGAAAATTGGCAAACATCTATTAGCTGCGCCTCTCATGAAACTGTTTAATACAGTTTTAGAAAAACGTAGTATTCCCAAAAATTGGACAGAATCAAGAATTATTCTCTTGTACAAAAAAGGTGACCCAACGAATGCTAGCAACTATCGCCCTATAAGTCTGTTACCTGCGATATATAAACTTTTCGCATTGTGCCTAGAAAAACGGATAGGAGGTCAAATAGACGAACAGCAACCTACAGAACAAGCGGGCTTTCGTAGAGGTTTCTGCACCATAGATCATATCCATACTTTAGATTTATTAATTGAAAAATTTGTAGAGTTCAATAAACCTCTATATCTCGGATTCATAGACTATGTAAAAGCATTCGACTCTATATCCCATGACAGTATATGGAGAGCTCTCAAACAGCAAAAAATACCACAATCATATATAGCTATCATAAGAAGTATCTATGAACAAAGCACAAGCCGAGTTAAACTTGATCGTACAGGACCTGAGATCAAAATACGTAGAGGAGTAAAACAAGGCGATCCTCTTTCACCTAAACTTTTCATAGCGGTACTACAACACATTATGAAAGACCTATCCTGGAATAAAGCAGGAGTTAATCTCAATGGCAACTATTTGAACAACCTTCGCTTCGCCGATGATATTGTTATCTTCTCCAATTCACATAAAAACCTTGAAGCCATGATACAAGAAATTAACAGTGTAAGCACAAAAATAGGCCTAAAACTAAACACTGAAAAAACGAAGGTATGCACAAATAGCACAAAACACCTAATAAAAGTAGATGACATAAAGCTTGAATATGTAGATCACTATAACTACCTAGGCAAACTAACATCTTTCAAAATTTCTAGAAATCAAGACGAGATCGATAGGAGAATTGCTATAACCTGGAATAAGTTTTGGAAACATTAAGAGGTACTCAAAGCAGATCTACCGCTAAATTTAAAAAAGAAAGTCATGGATTCCTGCATACTTCCCTGTCTCACATATGGCTGCCAAACATGGATCTTCAATAGACAAACAAGGAATAAAATACTAACATGTCAACGTGCAATGGAAAGAAGTATCCTAAACCTAAAACTAAAAGATAAATGCAAAAACAATGACATTCGCAAGAAAACGAGAGTGATAGACGCATTACATTACTCTCAAAAATTGAAGTGGAAGTGGGCAGGTCATGTAGCACGATCCACAGATACCAAATGGACTAAACGAGTAACCATGTGGACAGGACCAACAGGCAAACGCAAGCAAGGAAGACCGAAAGAAAGATGGGTCGATGAGATTGAAAAGACAGCAGGAAAAAATTGGTTAAAAATAGCACAGAACCGAAAAGAGTGGGAAAAGATGGAGGAGGCCTTTACCCAAAGGGGGGTCCTTAATTGAAATATATATTTTATTTTATTTTCTAAGCGTACATATAATTGTTGTATTGTAAATATTTTCTATTAAGGAATAAAGAGGCTTTATTATTATTATTATCCCAGATCCGTCAAAAAGTATAAAAGCCGAACAATCGGCCAATAGAGGTTCTCACTTCAGCTTTCATACGAGAAGCACCTCTTAAAGGCTTTATCCGCACTGCCTCGGGATCTTGCAAGCCTCTGCCTTCTTCTGAAGTCGTCGCGTAGCCACGCCTACGCCTCCACCTACTAGTGCCCGCGCTATCTTCGGCCGCTGTGCGTGCTTGCCTCAAGCGCTGAGTGTGCCTACTCAGACGCTGCGTGTTCCTACTCCAGACGCTGCGTGACTACTCCAGGCGCTGTGTGTTTCTACTCCGGGCGTTGTGTGTGCTCATTCTGGTCGCTGTGAGTGCCTACTTCAAGCGCTGCGTGTACCTAGATTAGGCGCTGTGCATCTACCACAGGCATAGCCTTTGCATACATTGTTTCCGTACTCATTTATCTTTTTTAACTTTTTTTTTTTTAAAAATTGTAATTCACTATCATCACTACAGCCCATCATTACCTTCATACCTTTTTTTCATATAAAATAAACTGTAAATATCTTTACAAATTTTGAATAAATTATTTTCTTTTTGGTTGTTTCGTTGTTAGGTTAGGTTCTTTAGTTTTTAATTGTCTCTGTCAAGGAACTTTTCATAGTTTTGGCAAGTAGCCAGAAGAGAGTCGATAGAGTCAATGTCTTTTAGAGCTACGAAGACTGAATAACATGGGCTAATATTCCTTAAAATAATCTCCAATTGTTCTGTTTCAGAAAGTTTCTTCGAAAGACGAGAGAACATTCCAGACATGATGGAAATATAGATGACGATAGGTTTATCACGGCCTTGAGTTCGGTTCCTAATCGCTTCTAGAAGTTTATAATCATAATCAAAACCACCAAAGTCTTTGATTAATAAAGAGGAAAGTTCGTTCCAAGTTAAGTTTGGATTCTGATTATATTTAAATCTGAACCAATGAAGAGCACTGTCGGTGAAAATTTCAAACGCTTGAGAGATCAACAACTCTTTGGATAAGCCACGAGCTAAGCAGTATTCTTCAAGTTTTTGAAGAAAGGATCTTGGACAGCTTTTACCATTGAAGGTGTGTCTTTTCAGATCTTTGAAGACGTTAGTTGGAGAAAAAGATTGAGGTGGTGGTGAAGGATACGGGGTATGGATCTTAACAGAAATTTGAGAAACAAGAGGAGGTTCCATGACAGTCGGGTCAACAGGAGGGTCAAGTGATAGAGAGTCATTTTCAGTTGGAGGTGGAGTCAAGGATTCGAATTGTTTAGTAATAGCGTCAAATTTCATCTTCAAAGTATCGAAAATAGCTTTAAAGTCTGGATATAAGTCAGTATCTATTCGTTCCAATCTGTAATAAACATGATTAATAAAAGTTTCTATTAGTCGTAAGTATTTGGTTTCACCTTGTAAAAATTTTTCAATTTTACAATCCAGGTAGGTCAAAGTAGAACCAATTTGAGACAAGTCATCCTCGATCGGAATTGGAGAGGTCAGAATATCTTCAGGGTGAGAATTCTCAACTAAACGCAAAATCTGTTTTTTTAGAAGCAAAAACATCAGGCCGGTAACGATATTTGAATAAAAATTGCCATGACAACCAGATAAACAACGATGTCAAAACATGTCAAATTTTGGTTTTAGGCTCGTAATAGAGAAACGGCAAAATTTAAGTGAAAAATGAGATATTATTGATATAGGAAAAAAGGTAGCGCAACAGCGCGCACGAAGCCCGAAATTGCAGAGTTACGGAGAACTAAATAAAAGACCGAAAAAGGTAGACTCCATTGACATCGATTTAAAAAGTGCTGATAACGTGAAAATACGACGTGAAAATGATTTGTTATTGTGTTATTATGGTTTAAAAATGTTACAGGTTCCTATGGAAATAAAGGTGATGCAAAATATCCAGTTTTGAGATGAATGCAGAAAATCAAAAACAGAATGGAAAAATAAATTTAAAATAGTGTAAAATGGTATGTAAGTAGCATAACACTACAACTATGCTATCCTCCGAAAAGGAGATATTTGAAATAACCTCAGAATTGGGATTAGTAGATTGGCCACTATAATTCTCTTGCTGTAACTGCTGTCTATTTTCATATACGCAGCTGAAAAATTCAGAAAATAATTCACAGATACCCTCTGGTGTATCAGATTTTTTTTTTTCGTAAGTCATTACGTTAGGTATTCCGCTTTTACCTTTTCGATTATTACCTAACAAAAGACCAAAATTATTTAATGTCCTTTTTAAGTCCTTCTTCGATGGAATTAATGTAAGTGTTGAAGCAATCAGCAAACTGTGTCTTAAATCTGTGTTGAAGCAATGAAAACTGGGAATAATCCGCTTTGTTATTATATTTTTTCCACCTTATCCAATATTTTTCTTTTTCTTTAAAAACGTGAATGAAGGGTCGAGAAAACCAAACTGGAAAGTTATTACTTTTTGATGAACGAAGCGGTACATATATTTTTTATAATTTCATAGATTTTTTCATAAAATATATTAACTGACTCTTCAGCAGTTAGCCCTGTCATAAGAGAATACCAATTGATCTCAGAGATTAATTTACAAATGGTGGGATAGTTTGCTTCTAAATATTTGAACCTCTTAATAGACGAGTGAGCCATAGATTTATACGTGTGGCTTAGAGATATAACCATGTAGAAAGCTGGATTGTAGACGATTCAATGGCAGTAACGGGTTTGAAGGCAGCTCACAAACACAATTATCGTCGTTAGATAAAAACAAGTCTAAAATTCGGCCCAAGGGGTTTCTATTGGTGTTTAATTGTTTGAAGTTTAATGATGATATAAAATTAAGCAGTGATTTTTCATTACTGGTAAGGTTGGGGTAAGAAGATGTAGATGTTATATTTGATACCGTTTTATCACTGCCCAGCCATTGTAGATTGGGAAGATTGAAATCACCAACAATGTACACGTGCTGATAGTTAATTTCCATAATTTTGTGACATAAGGATGTAAAAATATTTTCATAAGTTAAAGCGTTCATATTAGGCGGAATATAGATACCGCAGATAATAGTACTATGACCCTTTTAACTATTAAGATTGAGAAATACATAATCAATACAAGGTGAAATAGGATAGTCGTGTGAACCTATTAGTTCGTACCGAGCAATGGGCAACCCTCGACACACTGCAATCAAAACTCCACCGCCATCCCGTTTACCTGTCAAGACTCGGTCTCGGTCGCAACGATGTACTACATATCTATCATCTATGAATTTCCTGTCTCGAATATTCGGATGTAACCACGTTTTGCTTAATATAATAAAATCATAACTATCTGATAATATATTTGTATACAGAGTATTTAGTTTGGTTCTTAAGCCCCTGCAGTTTTTGTAATATATTGTAAAACGATCAGTCATCATCATTGTTTATTTTTAATACATAAGTATTACTTACACCTATCAAAAAGAGAAAGAAAAAAAAGAAAAAAGTAGAAAAATACGAGTATAAATAAAGTAACAGACATACTGAGACTAATGCATTCTATTCTTTTCCAATTCAACAAGAAAATATATGGCCGATTGTGTATAATAATTGCTAAATTACAAAAATTTGCACAGTTATTTCCAATCAAAGTGTGCAAATACATTATTAGAGGTAAATTAACAGTTATATTTATTACGCAATGAAATAGTATTTCATAATTTTGTGTTTCGTATTTGTAAATCTCATCATATATTATGTAAATTCCAGTAAAAGAAATAATTTTAGTTTTCATTCTAAGTGAGCGAAAATAACAAATATTGCTTAATAGTATCAAAGTGTGTTCAACAAACAAAAATAATAAATTAATAACGCTCGTTAGGTATGTTAGACAGTGTAACTTGCAAATAAGCTTAATACGCTTTACAACATACATACGAGTATTATAATTATTGATGTTAATTTGACAACAAATTATTTTTAAAGTAGAATATTGTTTGTAAAATATCGTAAGTAAATTTTTGTGTAACAAACAAATTGCCGGTAGAAAAATAATAATTCATAGCGCAAGGCAAAGAAGTGTAAACAACACAGTGTAATGAAATGTTTAGAGATGACACTAAATAATATAATACTTTTTGATAAATACCTTTGTATAACTTCTTCGAGATAACAAGTCAATGCAAATGGAAATGAAATGCTAGTTTCAGCTGTGTACAAGTAGGAGTAAAAATTAGTTAACTGGACAATTCTTCGATTTGATTTTTGAAAGATCTTCACTAGAACGAATGCTGAGAACAGGAGAAGTATCGTTTGCACGCACCAAGATGCTGCCGTGCTTAATCCAAGTGTATCTGAAACCATGCTTCTTAGCAGTTTCCCGAACCTCACGAAATAAAAATTTTCTTTTTAAAGTTAAGTGCACATTAAAATATAACTTGTGTATAGTTCCGGGCATTTGCAGTTTTTCTGTTGTTAAACTTTTCTCTTTGCGAGCTGTTGAAAGAAAGCTATCGCGTAACATCCGACTCGCAAACTTAACAACGACATTCTTAGGGCGCCCACTTTTAGGATTAAACTGACACGATGAATTGCGACGACGTCGTATTTAGTAATTGGTTGTTTGATGACATCAGCTACGTTTTCTATGATCGAAATTAAATTTTCATTTCGTTTTTCCAGAAGATTAACAATTTCAATGTTGCACTGGCGTGAATTAAGCTCTAAAATATCAAGCTTGTTTCCTACCTCCATAATCAGAACGTCTTTGTTTTGGGACGATTTATATATCTCTTCAGTTTGGGTTTTTAGTTCTTCGTATTTGTCTCTAATAAATTGGATTGAAGTCTTCAATTCTTCGAAATCTTCAATGAACTTGGTTATTTTATTATTCTGTTTGTCGAAAAACTCCTTCATTGATGCCATTATCTTCTCTTGGAAAGAATGAAATTCATTGCGTAGATCCAACACATTTTGATCAGCTACACCTTTACGGAACGTCACGTAGTCAGGCGGAGATTCTTTTTCTATCAGAGAACTGTCTATACTCATTTCACCACAAGGAGATCTATTAGAATACTGGGTAGGGCTGTTTTGTTTGGTGCGAGTGTTATTAAGAGACATGACAATAAGTTAGTAATAGTAATTGCTTTCTCTGTATATATATCGCTCTGTGCAATAAGTAGCCGAAGTGTGCCAACACTATATATAATCGTATGTACACGATGAGTCACTAGGCAAACGGAGCAAACACGAATGCACTGACTGACACAAGTCCAGATTGCAGAAGAGCGCGGAGCGGAATCAACACGATCAATCGCAAGTTGTATGGGATTACCAAAAATACACAAGCCCAATACTCCATTACGTCCCATAGTGAGCTAAATCGATTCACCAACTTACAGATTGGCTCAACACTTAGCGAAAATACTCTCACCACTCAGATGACATAGAAGAGCACACATAAAGGATTCCTACCAATTTGTCAGCGAGATTAAAGACCTACATCTAGCAGACAATGAAACTATGGTCAGTTTTGATGTGCAGTCATTGTTTACATGCTTACCTGTTGAAGACTGCATCTCAATTGTAACTAGAAGGCTGGAAAAAAACAACATGCCTGTAGAATATGCAGTATTACTCAGACACTGCCTCACATCTGGCTACCTATTGTGGAAGGAGGAGTTCTACAAGCAAGTAAATGGTGTGGCGATGGGCTCACTTGTATCTCCCACTGTCGCCGACATATTTATGGAAGACTTTGAGGAGAAAGCCCTGCTTACATCTCCCATAAATCCAAGATACTACAAGCGGTATGTAAACAACATTTTCACAATTCTACCTTTAGATAAAGTAACTGCATTTTTAGACCATCTTAACTCTATAAATTCTAAAATTCAGTTCACAATGAAGTTAGAGGCAAACGATTCCTTAGCTTTTCTGGATGTGTTAGTAATTCGGAATCCTGATAACACCTTGAGCCATACTGTGTATAGAAAAAAGACCCATATAGATAGATATTTAAATGGTGATTCTCACCACCATCTTTCACAGTTAGCTACCGTGTGTAAATCTTTGTTTCAGAGAGCACGAGGGATCTGTGACAGTAAACACCTGGCTGCCGAGCTCCAACATGTCAAGCAAGTTTTGCATGACAACAAGCTTCGGGTCCCGCGCCTACGTCACAGAGAACGAGTGAAGCCGGCCACAGTCGAACGTGTACCTGCTGTACTGCCATATGTTAGAGGAGTCACTGACAAGATTGGCTACATCTTGAAGCGCGCTTCCATCAAAACATACTTCAAGCCGCCGAAGAAGATTGGTCAGTTTTTACCATCAGTGAAGTGTAACGTCCCTCTGCAAGATGCAGAAGTGTACAAGCTTGATTGTGAATGTGGTCTCTCCTACATAGGACAAACTAAAAGATCAATTACCCGCGTCAAAGAAAATATAGCTGATGTGAAGAGTCAACGCTCCGGGAAGTCTGCAATCTGTGAACATGTACAGGATCGCCCCCGTCACTACATCAGATTTGATAGACCACAAATCCTCGCTAAAGAACACCGATTCCTTACAAAGATGATTCGCGAGGCTATTGAAATCAAAAAACTTCCTAATTTCGATAGAGAAGATGGCTGGGTGCTACCATCTGCTTGGGATCCTATAATAAATAAAATTAAATCCCAACCCAAGCATACAACTGCAAGACTTCATGATACCATAAGTTCATACTGTGTAGATCGGAACAAAAGTTAAATTTTAATCTATGGTAACCGCGGTTAACTATGACATCTGGACGTTGAACATCTTAGTCCTTCCCGTGACCATAGGTGCTGTAAAGCTCTCGAAACGTCGGATATTTAAAAAGTTAAGTATACGCGATAAATTCCCTTAAAACTAGTATTATTTAAACGCCCTGGATAGATAAGTCCGCACTACAATGACGTCCCATAGGATGCATCATCCGAGATCGTCGGTAATGAGGCTGTACTTGCCGCGAAAGTATTGTGGGCGTGGCTTCTTGAGTGCGCTCACCATGCATAATCGCGAAGCGTGCAGCCTCCGTGATTACTTCCTGGTGAGATCGGATGATCCACTCTATAATGACGTCATTTCTAGTTATAAAGGACTTACCCCTCTATCCTTAGCCCACGAGCAATGGCAGGACCCGGCAGTAAAGAGCATTTCCGACCGTGAGACCGTATGGAAGGAGAAGGAGCTCCACAGGAGGTACTACAGGGCTCTACATGAGCCCCACGTAGATACAGCCGCCTCCCTCAACTGGCTACGTTTTGGTGACCTCTTCGGGGAAAGTGAGGGTTTTGTCTGTGCAATACAGGATCAGGTTATTAAGACCAACAACTATCGGAGATACATCCTAAAGGATGGCACTGTCGACGTCTGTCGAGCTTGTCGCCATCCCGGGGAGTCATTTAGGCGTGTCATCTCCGGTTGTTCGGCGCTTTCTAACTCTGAGTACTTGCACAGGTACAACCTAGTAGCCAGAATTCTACACCAGGAGCTCGCTCTGGAATACGGTCTCGTGGACCGTAAATTGCCGTATTACAAGTACTTGCCAGAAGCCGTGCTCGAAAATGTCCGCGCCAAGCTCTACTGGGACCGGGCCATCATCACGGACAGGACTATTCTTGCGAATAAGCCTGATATTGTGCTGATGGACCGGGCACAGTCAAGGATATTTTGGTCGACATTACCATCAGTCGCGTTTCTACTGCCGGTCAGTGCAGTCGCTTCATAATTATGTGGCGGCTCTAATGGCGAACCTACAATATTTTCGCAGCGTAAGCATACCAACTGCGCGAAAATAATTCGAAATGGCGTGTCAACCTAAACGATCCGATACCGTCGTAGTGAACGAGTTCCTGGCCTTTGTTCAACAAAAATTGGACGTCATGGATCAGGTGTCCCTGGAGCAGATACTGATGACCAGCTTCACCGAGGACGAGATCATCCAAGCGAAGAAGGTGTTAGCAGATGATTAAAACTACTTTTACGGATTTTATCGCGTTTATTTTTGCTTTTAATTACTTTTATTTTTAATTCCCGACGTTTCGGGCGCTTTCCAGCACCCATGGTCACGGGGGACTGAGATGACTGAAGTCCCGATGTCATTGTTAAACCCGGAGTACCTTCAGCTTTTTTAATTATTGTTTATGGTCCGATCTATGCAAAATGAACTGACTATGTCTTGAGGTCTTGCAGTGGTATGCTTGGGTTTAATTTTAATTTTATTGATTATGGGATCCCAAGCAGGTGGTAGTACCCAGACTCCTTCTCTATTGAAATTAGGATGTTTTTTTAATTTCAATAGCCTCACGTATCATCCTTGGTAGGAATCGGTGTTCTTTTGCGACCTACCAAGTATTATTTCCGATTTCCGAAATACCGGGGCCATATTAAGCAACCGCAATTTTTTATTCTTTAGTTGATAGGCGCTGATCCAAATCTCCCGTTTTTTTTTGTAAATTATTAATAAATTATAGATCACAAGCTTTTGCCAATGACTTCGTCCGCATAGAGGTCGGAAAACGGCATTATTTATAAAAATCACAGCCAATGTTTTATTCATATAAGTACAGCAGTACCCGGTTGACCGAGCTTTGCTCGGTATTTTTCGCTCGGTTTTTTTTATTCGTGTGTTTTGGAAATTATATTTAAATACAAATTACATACTGATGAAATACGAATAATATTTTTTGATCGTAGCGACATAATAGAAAAAACTGAACTGGTTATTCGATTAAAAATCATGAGTGCAATTAGTTTAATTTAAATTTTTGTGTTTTTAAAAAATACTAAAAAAAGGGCTCGAAAAAATAGATTTTCTCAAAAAAGAAAGGAACTTGAAAAAAATTTAAAAAAAAGTCGGTCGGTCGGTCTGGGCTCGAACCATGGTATTACGATTTTGTGACTGCCCAATATACCAATTAAGCTATTTGTAATTATTAATAAACTGTCAAAATTTACTTTCTTATTCTAACGATATTATAGCAGTTTTTTATTGCCTAAAAACACGGACAAAAAGACATTTTCTAAAAATAAATCCTAGCTAGATCGATTTATTGCCCCCGAAACTCCCTGCACACAAAATTTTATGAAAATCGTTGGAGCCGTTTCCGAGATTCCGATTATATATTTATATATATTTGTATATATAGAAGAATTGCTCGTTTAAAGGTATAGGATAAATATGTAATAACAGAATTACACTCCAAACCTACCTCAAAGGAATCGTGCATTTTTCTGTGGTAAAAAGAAGCAAGCAAGTTACATAGGTAGTTGATATTCAATAAATAAATGCAAACGTGCAATTAATTTTCTGATCGTGTTTCTGTAATAACTAGCTTGTTACCTGAGACTGTACTCGCGTGGGCCTAATGTTAGAAAAATCGATTATACTATTTCGTGCTAAAAATAGCTAACTAACCTAACTTCAATCCCAAAAATATTAAATACAAATTAAAAACATACTTTTTGAATCAACTAACATAATATAAATAAAAACTAAATTACTTACTATATGTAATATAATTACCATATGTACATATATTCCAAAAATATGAAATTATATTTCCTCCTAACACCGTGTATACTACTCTAACTAAATAGCCACTACAACTCATCCTCATGTTATGTGTATAGAAATGAGCGAACTACCTCCTTACTCTACATAATATTAAAATGTTTGCGCCCCAAAGACAGCGAACTGCAGTGTGCAGAAAAATCTTATATAGGTTTATGTTGCACTGTATTTATGAACTTTGTTTAGTATGTATTTTAGTTGTTGTAAAATAAAAAAATTACAAACTAATAAACTGAATCACTGCTAGACACCTCGGTATCTGTGTCTATATTGGACGTAGGAAATGATTAAAATTTTACAATAGAATATGTTACAGAAACACGTAATTGAGTTCATCAGAATCGCATTAATATCATGCGTCTAGCAACACTTTTTTATATCGGACGTCTTCCGATATGTCTTTATAAAGGGAAAATCACCCTGGAATCAGAATGCGTAATACCATAATATTCATAATCAAGTTTGATATACGAAATAATGTTTAATATAATTGTCTTTATTCATATTATACCCATAAAATATTAATTTATACCATAAAATACATGCAAGTATTTTTTTACGTTTGAGTAGCAAGTAGCACAAGCGCATTTTCTATTCCCTCACTCCAATAGTCCGATGGGACAGCAAAACAGCACCACCGGAGGGAAACCGGGCGCAGTACAAGCAGCTTAACGTGCTTTCCGACGCACGGGGGCTTAACACCGCCAACTTTTTGAATCCGGGATGCTACTAAGAATTCCTTGACGGAAAAATACATTAACTGAGTTAAGACCAACCCGAGAATAGAACTCGTGACCCGAGTTTACGACCACTAAATCATCGAGGCAGTGATTGCCCAGTGGTGCATATATATGCTGTGACTTAGATATAATAAGATTAAATGGAAAATTTTGCATAAAGGCAATAATACGAAATATAGCGTACTAAACTTTATGTTGAGATGAGCTTCATCCAGCGACAGCTTCCACAGCTCATAGGCATTAAAACCTTTCATTCGTATTATAATCTTTATTGCTTTTGAAATCATTCCAAGCATAGCGATCTCAAATTGTAAGCTACATTAAAGATTTTATTAAAACTATATTCCCGACCCGTCTATCTCGATGTAATTTTAAAATTTTATATTTATAGTGTATTTTTCTGGTTTTAAATAGCCGTAAATAAATACAGCTTAGTGTTCAGTGACCCTGATTCATTAACCCAGAGTTGTAATACGTTTTTTTATGCGGATATACCTACGCATACCTGCCTCGTGAGGGCAAGGATGGGTTATATTAGACTCGCACTGACTAAAACGTTCGCTGCATATTGTCTGTCTGATGCTTTGAAAAGGAACTCAGAATCTCAGCGCTCACTACAGTACGCGAGCAACCCGTTTTGCGAGCAAATTGTTAGTTGCAATTTTAAGTGCTGATTCATTTGTCAAATATTCAGTAATAGTAGTAGTTCATTCATGATCATTCTTTCGTTGTGTATAGACGTAAAGTTACAGCTTATATAAGTCCCACTGCTGGACACAAGCCTCCCCTCATTTTTGAGAGAGTTTTAGGATAAGGAAGTGTCCGCCGCGCTGCCCCAATGCGTGTTGGAGAATTTGACATGTCTTCGAAATATTTTTTTCTTATTTCTCAGACATGCAGGTTTCCTCGCGATGTTTTCCTTCACCGCCGATCACGTGGTAAATCAGAACTTAAAATTTCAATTAACAATTTCATTAGTGCCGGCGGGGATCGAACCTGGTTTGCTCGCGTACTGTGCTATTTACAGCGAGCGCTAACCATCTGAGCTACCATGGCTCACATCACAATGTACAGACGTGTCAAATTGTAATTAAAATAATTAAATAAGTAAGTGCTTAGCCGTGACCTCGTTATAACAATACTGGCAGTAACTGGGACATACTTTAGTTATATATTATGTGTTAGTGATTTTGTTCAAATGTCTAGCTTTAACAATTAAATATGCCAGAATAAGTAGCAAAATAGTGAACAGCCCCTTCAACCGGTGAGCTAGGACCATTCGCACCCCGCCTCCTTTAACCCCACCCGTGCAGACACCCACCTCAAGCAAACCAATGAAAGCAGTTCCAACTCCTGAGTTACGGCATTAGATGACAACCATTAAACAGTGCTTTAACGAGGTATGCTCCATCGCTACAGATGAAAATCTTAATTTCGACCAAAAAATGCGCATCAACTCGCTTTGTCGAAAAGTAAGCCACGGTACGTCACAGTTGGTAGACCTGTACATGTCCCTCAAAATTGACCTTAAAGCCTAGTCCTCCATTGTATCTCTGCAGAAACAACTTGACCTGTACCAAAAGCTGCAGGACTTCAAGATTAGTATCGAAGACTCATTAAAACCAGACTCTGGAACCACTTTTGAGGACATGGTCAAACAACCTTAGTATCCTAGCAATTAATCCGAGGAACGTGTCCAGAACCAGTGACGACACGAAGTGCCTCTTCCAAAAGATTAAAATCAAAATATCCCCAGAAGAACTCAAAGAACATGTCCGCGGCATGAGGAAGGTAAAAAATGGGTGAGTTGTAATTAGCGCTGAGACAAAGGAAGATATTGACAAATTAAAGAACTCCGAGAAGCTTGTATCTTCTAGCCTTACCATGGAAGAGCCGGCTAAATGACGTCCAAGGATTGCAATTGTTGGTGTCTCTGTAGCCCTCACTGATAAAAAAGTGTTCGAGTGCATCTTCGAACAAAATATTTCTGATAAATATCCCAAAGCCAGTGAGTCCTTCCTGGCAACAATCAGACTGAGCCATAAATTAGGTAAGAAAAACCTTCCTACTTGCAATTATATTGTCGAAGGGCCACCTAGCATCAGGAAGGCCATTATCAATCAACGACGAATATATATTAATCGGACCTCATGCCCAGTTAGAGACTTTAAAGTAGTAACAAGATGCTTCAAATGCCAGCAGTTTGGACATTTAGCCAAATTGTGTCGAGAAAGTAGCCCCACGTGTAACTACTGTGGAGAGCTCGGGTATTTCTTTAGGGATTGTAATAACAAATCGCGTGCCCCCGTTTGCGCGACGTGCAAACGTTTTAAATGAAAATGCGACCACAAAACTGTGATGAAAGCTGTCCAAATCCAAAGCACGTAAATTTGTAGAGGAAAAACATATCAACTCCATAGAATATGGGGGCGCCTAAGAGCACCGCGTATTATTTTATTTACTTAGCTCTTAAGCACTACTTTTAGTTTACCTTAAAGCTTTATTGCTAAAACGTAATATTGAAGACTGTAAACACTTCCTCCCTCGTCCTGAAAATAAGTTAATCTTACTTACACAAAACATAAGAAGCAGAAATAGGAACATAACCGGGTTTGAAGTTTTGTTGCATAGACTAGTTATAAAGTGTGATATTATTGTTCTAACAGAATGTTGGTTGTCAAACTTCCCACCCCACCTACCGCTCCTGGATCTAGGCTTTTCTTTATACAAAACTGAAAAAAAGCATTAAATCAAAATAACGGTTTAGTAATGTATGTAAAAAAGTATGCTAAAAATAATTTAAAAGTAACTGTCACAGAGCCTATATTCCGAAATGATTGTTATTGCAATTTACAGACCTCCTTCTCAAATTGTTGATAGATTTCTAGAGTCCCTTGACATTACCTTAAAAAAACTTAGCATATATAAAAATATCATCCTAATTGGTGACATAAATATTAACACTATCTCTGGGAAAACAGATAACCACGCACATAACTATAACAGTATTTGCTCTTTTGATGGACTATTACCAACACATTACAACTTTACACATCATAGCGGCTCGTGTTTAGACCATTCTGTGATCAAAATAAATTAACCTTCTTTGACATTAGTTACTAATTCCTTGCATACTGATCATCAAGCAATTTTACTAAACATTGCAATTAACTTTACCTAGAAAAAACTGCATACGCAACTACACTAAAGTCCATATGCAGACTTTGAATATGACATTCGTAGCATTAATTTTGGCTTTGTTTATCGCTCTGATGATGCAAATACGTCCTTGAGTTACTTTATAAATTCTTTACAATATACATCAACAATAAAACGATCACGAAAGTATTATAATATTAAACCTTGGATAACACCTGGTCTCGTCCGCTGTATAAGAAATAGAGACAAATTATATTTCCAATCGAAACTTTCTCCGGATAATTTAATACTTTCTGCCAAATACAAAAGATAAAGAAATTTATGCAATAAACTATTAAAATAACTTAAAATACAATATGATAAAAATGTTTTACAAAAGGCCGGTAAAAACAGTAACTTGTACGGTACTTGAATTACTATCATTATGCAAAAGCCCAAACAAAGTGACTAATAAAGTAATTTTTTTATAAGTATTGGCAAAAAAACAGCAGAAAAATCTTTAAAATTAAACAACACTCGAAATCCGATTTTTAAGCCCACATCCTTTTCTAAATTAAATTCTTTTATATTGTTAAATACCGATATTTATGACATTTTAAGTATAGTAACTGGCTTAAAAGAAGATAGTGCAGTTGGATGAGACAACATAGCTAATAATATACGTAAAAGATTTAAACATTTACTGGCTGCCCCGTTAACACATATCTTTCAATTATGGCACTAAGGGCTCCGGATTCAAATACCGCACTACAAGTATTTATACAATGTAACAAAAAACTTTCAGTGTCATCTGATATACGGTCGTATTAGTCAGAGCACTACTTAAATTAAAAGGCTGACAGGATTTTATCTGTTCGCATTTGTTACGTGATCGTCAAACGGAATGGATACGAAGCTAATTAACAGATTTCACCAGTTTTATGAAAGTAAATCTTATTTAATCCTATGCTACATATATTAATTATAATAATGATTTCATTTTAATAGCTTTTTCAACACTATAATATCTACTGAACAAGTTTTCATATTTTATTAAACAAAAACTATATAAAATAAATAAATATTAATATACGTTTATTTATTTTATACAGTTTAATATAAGTTTTGTAAATAATTTGTACAACCTTTCTTGTTGTATAATTTACTTTTTTTTTTAAAGTTCGATTGAGTGCCTTACTGTTTCTTCCCAGAATATGGATGTTTTTCCGAACCAGTGATAAAAGTGACTTAATTACTTTCAATAAAAATTACATGTAATCCATAATTAATAAAATATTTTATTGAAACCGTAAACTATAACTATGTATTGTCCAGTAGGTGTCATAAGAGGCGACAGAAGAAGCATATCAGAGGATGTGCGACAGAAGAAACACATCAGAAGAAAATAGAAAACAGCGATTGTCAACTTGCCTGCCACTCTTGTGGAGAATATTTGCCACAGATGTTAAGCTTGGCAGGCGGGCTAGCAATCACAGTTTTTTATGTTGTAATTGTTACTATTAAGGCGCTGCTGCTCGTCTGGTTTATTTCCCTTTGTCGGTTCTTTGGCGACAACCACGGGACGATTCGGGGTAGTGGTCATGCTTAAACTACTATTACACGGTCAATTAAAAAGATACAGAAAATATTTAAGTAAAACAATGTCATTGTGATTTGTGTATTGCCACGCAAAAGAAATATAAGTAAAACGAGGGCAGTTGGACAAGGAGAATGAATTCTCCTAGTCCAACTGCCCCGCATGTGAAAGTTTTGATTTAAAACTTGGATATGAGTATTGTATTTGTGAAAAACTTTATATGTGAGGATAAATATATATAAAAATATATAAAGGAATTAATGATCTCTATATCACCATCATTACAGCCCTTACCGAATACTGCTAAACATAGGCTTCCCCCAAGGATCTCCAAAAAGCACGGTCCTGAGCCACCTGTATCATCTACATCTAGTAAGGTCGCCCTACACTTTGCCTACCGGTACGAGGCTGCCACTCATGAACTTTTTTCCCCATCGGTTGTCGGTTCTACGAGCTATATGGCCGGCCCATTGCCACTTCAGCTTAATAATCCATTGGGCTATGTCGGTCAATCTAGACCTACTATCCTCATTTCTTAGTTTACCACGCAGATAAACCCCGAACATAGCCCTCTCCATAGCTCGCTGAGCGACGTTGAGGATCCTCATACAACCAGCAGTGAATGACGTCTCAGTTCCATAAGTCATCACTGGCAACACGCACTGGTTTTACAGTCTCGTTTTTAGGTTTTGAGGTACAGCTGACAAGACGATGTGTTGTAATTTCTCCAAGTTGAATCCGTCGATTGACCTCTCGGCCGAAGTTGGACATACCTAGTCAGACTATTTGTCCCAGATAAACATACTCGTCAACAACTTCGAGCTTAGTACTACCTAGTAAACAATTACCGGCATAGGTGTGACATGGAAGTTACACATGATCTTCATTTTGTCCATGTTCATCATAAGACTTATCCACTAGGAGGCACTATTGAGGCCATTGAGCATAGTGCTTAGGTCCTCCAACAATTCTGCCGTAAGGACTATTTCATGGGCAAATTGAAGGTAAGTGATGTACCAGTCCAGTAGCTTGAAAACGTCTTCCAATGCAGTGGTGAAGATTTTCGGGGAAGCAACGTCACCCTATCTTACAACTCGCTGCTGTTGGATAGGTTTCGTACTCTGGTTCTGTACTCGGAAAGCCACCGTGGCCCTACTGTACAAACACTTCAGCACTTCGATTTCTTATATTTACGCGAACACTACACATTGATTAAAACTATTTTTACGGATTTTATCGCGTTTATTTTACTTTTAATTACTTTTATTTTTAATTACCGACGTTTCGAGCGCTTTCTAGCACCTATGGTCTCGGGGGACTGAGATGACTGACATCCCGATGTCATTGTTAAACCCGGAGTACCTTCAGCTCTTTTAATTATTGTTTATGGTCCGATCTATGCAAAATGAACTGACTATGTCCTGAGGTCTTGCAGTGGTATGCTTGGGTTTAGTACGATGCAATAAAATCCGTAAAAGTAGTTTTAATCAACTTCAGCACTTCGATATACCGACAGTCAACTTGTCACCGCTGAAGGGACTATAGCACTGCCCAAATTTCGATGGAATCAAGGGCTTTCTCATAATCTACATACGCCAGGCAAAGTTGCAGATTGTACTTTTCAGTCTTCTGTATATGATCTTGCCGAAGGGTATGTGGTCTATGATGCTAAAATCTTTTCGGAAACCAGTGTGTTTGCAGGGCTGGAAGTCATCAAGTCTGCGTGCGAGACTAGTCGTAATGACTCTTGAAAACCGCACGTAGACGCGGCTCAGAAGTTATATCGGCCTGCAGTACTTCAAAAGAACGTTGTTACCTTTCTTGAAGAAGAAGATCACGCACTTCTACTTAACGCCTCGGGTGTAGTAGTGCCTCGTAGTGCCACAATGAAAGAGCTTCTGAAGGAATGAAAGGCTTTCAAGTACCGGTTTTCCACCCGCTTTCAAAAGTTCAGCTGTAATTCCAACCTCGCCCGGAGTTTTGACGTTTTTAAGGTGCTGGAGAGCCATTCTTATATCGTTCAGACTGACGTCTGGGATATCATCGGAAAAGTGTCGGATAAGACGTACCCTTGGATCGCTACTCACACTTGCATTTGACTCCAACGATGATGTGTACAGCTGTCCGTAGAACATCTTAATCTCACTCAAGATCTAAGGTGTCCCGGAAACGATGCTGCTACACTCAGTCTTCAGCTTTGACAGTTGACTCTTTCTGGTAGACAGATCTCTGGCAAAGACTTTGGATGATTTCTCTGATTCATCTCAATCTCTGATTCCGCTCAATCGCTTTTTCAATACGAGCTGTAATGAAGTTGCGTAAATCCCGCCGCATGCGTTTGGAGATATGTCTGTTCAGTTGCTTATATGCTATCAAATCTGTTTACGACTGCAGCTTCATTTCCCGTCTGATAGCCGATTAAGAGTTTAGCTGAAGATTAAGAGTGTGATCAGAGAGTTTTTGAGTTTTTCTACGGCGGGTCTTACATTACTTATCTCCGACCGCATGGACAGTTTCCACAAGATTGTCATTCATATCATCCACTGCATTGCAGTCTTCTAGGCACTGAAAATGGTTTTCTCTTTCGAGCTGAAATTTATCAGGACCCTGGTTTAGCGCACGATGGGGACGGAGCGTTGACTTCATCAGATGAGACCTCTTCACCTTAACGTTTAGGTTCAGTGTGTCTTTAACCATTCAGTGATCGCTGCCAGTTTTCAACCTCGCGATCATTGAGACATAGCTGAACAGTTAGCGTCTGGGCGTCATAATAAAGTCAATGTCATTTTTCGTCAAACGGTCGTGGCTCAACCAGGCCCACTTCCTGAAGAGCCACTTCTAGAAGAAAGAGTATGTTATAAAGAGTCCTTCTTTCTTCATAAAGTCGGCCAGCTGCTGGCCCTTTGAGTGCCATTGACCTATTCCAAATTTTCCTACCTTCAGCTCACCGCTTTCTTTTGTGCCTAGTTTTGCGTTGAAGTCTCCCATCAACCCCGAATAATGGGATTTGGAGGAATGAATGACTCTAGAGATATCCTCATACACTTCATCCCCCTCTTTATTGTAATGTGCCGGGGTTGGTGCGTAAACCTGTATGACCTTCAGTGAATACCGTTAGGTGATTCTGAGTATCAGGTACGCAACCCTCATCGACACACTCCCAATCTTTACAACGTTGCTGACGAGAGACTTGTGGACAATAAATCCAACACCTCCTTGGGACAGATGGGTGCCCTCCCGTTGATAGATCAAGTTGCCGGATTCGAGTATAACAGTATAACATTGCCAGCGCAACTTGTCTGCCTCTTCTTCCAGCTTATATATATCCAGCTTATATGTATCTTCTCGTCAGTCCTTAGGGTGCGTGCGTCATATGTTGCCA
This sequence comes from Parnassius smintheus behrii, assembly GCA_036936625.1. NCBI lineage: Eukaryota > Metazoa > Arthropoda > Insecta > Lepidoptera > Papilionidae > Parnassius > Parnassius smintheus. Next base: position 3,481,503 of record JAUPFT010000002.1, read on the forward strand.
GGTAGAGTCGTCGTTGGTGGCAACCAAACCTCCACCGGGATTCTTAGCTACCTCCTGCTCCACCATTACCATGGTCTCTATAATCCTGGTCATAATCGCTTAAAACTAGTACTAGTAGGTCTGTTCTTTTCAATACACATTTAGCATAGGAGATTGAATTTTATATAAAGAATTAAGGTTCTCACAGAATACCAGCGTGAAATAGTAGCTTAATGCTGCTGTATTTCGTATGGTAAGTGTAGAAAACCGGAGACCCTTTTTGCTGGAAATAGGCATTCCATCTTAGTCCTCATGGGTGACAACGCATCTGCATTTTGATTCGTAATCGAGGATAGATGTAAATGTCTATGGGCCACAGCAACCACTTACCATCAGGTAGACTGTGTGCTCGTTTGTCACCCTATCCTATAAATAAATAAAAAAAGGTTTTTTCTTAAATAACTCTTTTACTTAAATATTAACAGTGTTGCAAAGAAATCAGGCCAATTAAATCTCCTTGAATTAATATATGCAATTGAGAATTTAAAAGATGCTTAGCTTTAAACTTTAAAAAAAAAACTGATCTCATTATTCTCAAAGCATAATATGTTTCTGGTCCAAGTCCGAAGTCATTCCCTTAAATTCTACTTTGAAATTTTTAAATCGGAAATTGTTGTAAAGAATGATATAAAGTTAAATAGATAATAGGTATTATCTGTCTAGATTTATTTTAATGTGCCTATTAATACAAAATTATTTTTAGTTCGTTTTTTACTGCACTGCTTCTTGATTATCTTTACCTCTGCTTAGACTATGGAAGTCTGACAAAAACTCCAGACAGTTTATTTTATTTTAATTTATTTTATTTTTTATTTAAAGCTTGTGCTCTGTTTTATTTAGTAATATTTGACAATAGTAGCGAAACATGAAATACTTAAATAATTAAGGCTTACCGTTACCCTTATAGCATATCAGAAGTCTATTGCTGAAAATAGGGCTCCCCAATAGATTGTCCCATAGAGTAGATTGGCAAAGTTACTACGCTTGGCAGGTATGTTGGCAACCGCAACTTTTAATTTGTTATTAGAAAGATGCTGCTGCATATCTTTTGGTTTGTTTCCCACATTCCTAGTAAATTATAGATAACTAGCTTTTGCCATCCACATGGGGGTCGGAAAACGACATCGTTTCGAAAAATTACACCCTATATGTTATTCAAATAAAGCAAAAATGTATAATTACAGAATTATTCTCGAGATCTGCTCCAAAGGAACCATGCATTTTTACTTGGTGAAGAGTAGCAAGCAAGGTAATTAATTTCAATATAGTTAATTGGAAGTGTTATTTGTTAAGTTAGGAATGGTAATACATTCATTGAAGTGAAATGATATAAAACATATTAGAAAAACTCTGTGTTAAAGTAAGTAAGAATTACTTCGCCTGTATCCGCTCAATAGTGATGTTAAGCGGATGTAGGCGAAGTAGTTCTTACCAACATTAATACAATAGATTTCCGCAAAGTAATACCTGATTCTATTAATTATTTGAAAAACCCTGTGGGTTCCGTTAAGTGCGTTATCAAAATCAGTATTTAAACGTATATAAACTAATTTACTTCAGAAAACTTGACCATAAAAACACTAAATTAAATTTAAATAATTATTTATTTGCATATTGTATGCGATTTTATTTAATAGAGGCTATTAGTCGCACACGGAAATAGTTGACAAAGTTTTAACACAATCTGTTGAAAGGTATGACAGCGCGTAAAAGTGGCTGACGTAGCGGTCAGCCGCCGTAGACTCTACATCACCTGAGGATGCCTCGTGTAGAGGCGAAACACGTGTCGTATTATCGTCGATAGTATATCTTTCCTGAAGTGGTGGTGTTGGGAGTAGTGGTGCCGGGAGTAGTGGTGTTGGGAGTAGTGGTGCTGGGATTAGTGGTGACGGGATTGGTGCATGCAATTGAGGGAGGGCAGGAGGTGCTTTTTAATCCAGGTAAGACACATCATTGTAGTTAGTTAGCGGAAGGTTGCAAATTAATTAATTTCTTTGTTGTAATGAATTTCCGCAAAATAACGCCTGATTCTATCAACAACAGTTACATACAAGTAGATAAGTATAAAAATAAATTACATTTTGATAATATATGTGTGTACTTAATATTAGGTGAAAAACGAACACACAGTTTACCGGATGCTAAGTGGATCATGTGGCCAATAGACATCTATATCTCTTCTCAATTAAAAATCAAAATGCAGATATGGACCACAGCAACCACTTACCATCAGGTGGACTGTGTGCTCGTTTGTCATTCTATCCTATAAAAAAAAGATACGTTATCATACGTGAGAACTGATATGGAATGCCTCTTTTCGAGTACATCCTTCGGGTCTCTGGATCTCCAACCGGTTAGAATCTGGGTTGCCCGAGTAGTGTGAAATTTAAAACAAGCGCTTAGCGCCTCAGCTACCACGGTTTGGAGGACTTGTGAAATCCCTCAACACGCACTATACTAACGGAACAATTGCTTCAATACAATTAAACATGCGAATATAATAATAATGTCTGCCACACCGAAACTCGGTCACAGCAGCCAGCTCAACGGAGACTAATCATCTACGAGGACTAGGATTATAATGCTCATGTATGCGTAAGCGCAAGCGCATTCTCTATTCCCCCACTCTCATAGTCCAACGGTACGGCAAACCAGCATGAGCGAAGGGAGATCAAATGCAGGACAAACGGCTTAGCTCCGCAAATTTCTGAATCCGGGCAGCTACTAAAAATTCCTTGTCAGAGAAACCAATTGACTGACTTTAAGCTTAGTTTTACTTCCCCGGCACGGGAATTGGACCCGGGACCCTAAGATCAGCAATCGACCACTAAATAAACAAGGGAGTGACTGCCCAGAGGTACGTATATATGCTGTAAATTGACCTAATACTTAGATATAATAAGATTATATGGAAATTTTCTAATACTAAAGTTAGTAGGCTACGTTGAGATGAGCTTCATCCAGCGACAGCTTCCATTGCAAATAGACACTAAAACCTTTCCTTTGTATTATAATCGATATTGCTTTTGAAATCATTCCAAACGTGGTGATCTCAAACTACAAACTATATTCTCGACCCTGTCTCGCGGTAATGTAAACATTTATATTTATAGTGTATTTATGACTTAAAGTGTTCATCAATTAACACAGCTTACTGGTCAGTGACTCTAATCCATTACCTCAAAGTTGCAGAACATGGGGATATGCCTGCGCATACCCGCCTTGCCGGGGCAAGGATGGATTGCATTGAACTCGCACTAACTAAAACCCCACCTTTGCTGAATATTGTCAGTGTGTTGCTATAAAAATAGAATAGAATTTATATAAAAATACACACATCGTGGTAGCTCTGGAGCTCAGTGATCGCTACAGTAAGCGAGCAACCTGAAGTCGAATCCGCCGGCACCAATGAAATTGTTACTTGCAATTTTAAGTGCTGATTCACCACGTGCTTGGCAATAGAGGACCATATTGAGAGGAACCTACATGTCTGAGAAATTAAATAAAATTATTTTCGAGCACATCTGAAGTTCGACAACACACATTGATGCAGCTCTAATGGGATTTCTTCGTCATAAAACCCTTTCAGAAATAAGATGAGGGCTATGCTCGGAAGTGGGACGCATAAATGCTGTAAATTTTTAAATTTAACTATTACACATATAAAACAAAATGAAGTATTTTACAGTTGAGTAAAATGTTTTGTTGTAAAAAATCGTAAGAAATAAATATATACCTATAAATTAAACTTTCGATCTCGACAAAACTTCTTATAATGACTGATATGAAATTTTCTCTATAATGCAACTACTGATTAACTAAATAATACAAATTGTCATCACATTGTGAATTTATTTTATTTTTTACGAATGTTTCCATTCCAATCGTACAGCTTTTGTATTTTCATAATTAATAAAATTCTTTTTAATTTAAATATATTATAATATTTATAGGTGCTTTTCATTACAATTAGGTATAATTGTCAGGAAAAATAAGCGATTTTTCCTGATATATTAGGGTGATATGACCGCCTATAATACCTTATTAATACAATATATTATATTATTGTTTCAATATAATTGGTGTACAATACAGAATACATCGCTTACTTATTCCTTACGCTCTTTTATTAGTTTAATAGACTAATGCTAAACATAGGCCTCCCAGGCTTTGAAATGCTAGGATGCTATGTACTAATTAGTTTCAAATTTCGTCGTCTTTTTTAACTTTGTTGAAGGATCCATGACGTCGTCACCGCTAAGTGGTCAGCCACCCCAGTTTACTTCACCTAAAGATGCCTCGTGTAAAGGCGAAACACGTAGCCTATTATCGACAGTGGTGCGACTTTCGCAGTATAGTGGTGGAAGTGCGGTGCTGCGATTAGTGGTAACGGGGGTAGTGCACGCAATTGAGGGAGGGAGGGAGATGTTTGAGGAGAAGTTTAAACTAGGTAAAACCCATCATTTTATTTTATTACGCATATCTTGACTAATTAATTTTTAACATCATTAATATAGAACGAGCTTACATCTGCAAACATGTAAGCTCGTTTTGCGTAGATCGGACCAAAAATTTATATTCGAAACTGAACGTAGCCGGGCTAACTACGACATTGGGACGTCAATGATCAAGTCTCCCCTGTGATCATGGGTGCTGTGAAGCACGCGAAACGTCGGGAATTAAAAATGGGCTGACAATAATTTAATTAAACGCGATAAAATCCGTAATCCGTTTTATATGTTAATATTTTTTGTAAATATAGGGTCTTTTTATAAGAAAAATAATTGAAAAAAAAATATTTAAGTTATCTAAGTTCTTAAAAGCGCATACAACGATCATGAGTTCTGGGTTTTGTCTCTACTAACTCACTATCGTGACATTGAATAAAACTATTATTTACGGATTTTATCGCGTTTAATTACATTAATTTATTTTTATTATTATCCCGACGTTTCGGGTGCTTTACAGCGCCCATGGTCACGGGGGGGACTGAGATGTTTGACGTCCCAATCTCATAGTTATTCCGGCTACCTTCAGTTTTTTAATATTAATTTTTGGTCCGATTTACGCAAAACGAGCTTATAGTATCATGAAGTCTTGCAGTGGTATGCTTGGGTTTGGGTTTAATTTTGTTAATTATAGGATCCCAAGCAGATGGTAGCACCCAACCATCTTCTCTATTGAAATTTGGATGTTTTTTAATTTCAATAGCCTCGCGTATCATCCTTGGTAGGAATCGGTGTTCTTTTGCGAGAATTTGTGGTTTATCAAATATAATGTAATGGTGGGGACGATCTTGAACATGTTCGCAGACTGCAGACTTCCCGGAGCGTCGGTGCTTCACATCAGCTATATGTTCCTTCACGCAGGTTTTTATAGATCTCTTTGTTTGACCTATGTAAGAGAGACCACATTCACAATCTAGCTTGTACACACCTGCATCTTGTAGAGGAATATTATATTTGATGGATGGTAAAAATTGACTAATCTTCTTCAGCGGCTTGTAGTATGTCTTAATGGACGCTCGCTTCAAGATGTAGCCAATCTTGTCCGTGACTCCTCTAACATTGCATCTCTTTGCGTATTTTATCGCATCTATCACGGGGAGTGCTCTGAGGAATTGTTCGGATTAATCCCAGCCGCCAAATTTCGTGAACGCACGACACGGCAAACGTCCCGATACCATCCACACCATCTGGATGCTTGGCGGTCCACCACTGTACGTTTCACAAGGAGCTTTCTTCCACGTACAACCTCTCTGTGGAATAGTTTATCACCGGCGATTTTTCCGGACCGATACGACCTGGGGACCTTTAAGAAAAGAGCTTACTCCTTTCTAAAGGGCCGGCAACGCACCCGCAATTCTCCTGGTGTTGCGGTTGATCATGGGCGGCGGTAGTCACTTAACATCAGGTGAGCCGCATGCTCGTTTGCCCCCTCTTCTATAAAAAAAAAAAAAAAAAAAAAATAAAAAAAAAAAACATATGGTAATAGAGCAGGCGCGCGCTCGACTGTGGCCGGCTTCACTCGTTCACTGTGACGTAGGCGCGGGACCCGAAGCTTGTTGTCTTGTAATACTTGCTTGACATGCTGAAGCTCCGCAGCCAAATGTTTTCTGTCACAGATCCCTCGTGCTCTCTGAAACAAAGATTTACCCACGGTAGCTAACTGTGAAGGATGATGGTGAGATTCACCATTTAGATATCGGTTGGTATGGGTCTTTTTCCTATACACAGTGTGACCAATAGTGTTATCAGGATTTCGGATGACTAAAACATCTAGGAAAGCTAAAGAATTATTTGCCTCTAACTCCATTGTGAATTGTATTTTAGAGTTTATGGAGTTAAGGTGGTCTAAAAATGCAGTTACTTTGTCAGATGGTAGAATTGTGAAAGTGTCGTCTACGTACCGCTTGTAGAACCTTGGATTTACAGGAGCAGTAAGAAGGGCTTTCTCCTCAAAGTCCTCCATGAATATGTCGGCGACTATGGGAGACACAGGTGAGCCCATCGCCACACCATCTACTTGCTTGTAGAACTCCTCCTTCCACAATAGATAGCCAGATGTGAGGCAATGTTCAAGTAGTATTGCATATTCTTGAGGCATGTTATTTTCTTCTAGCTTCCTAGTTACAATTGAGATGCAGTCCACAATAGGTAGGCATGTAAATAGTGACTGAACATCAAAACTGACCATAGTTTCATTGTTAGCGAGATGTAGGTCTTTTATCTCACTCACAAAATGGTATGAATCCTTTGTGTGTGCTCTGGTATGTCACACGCGAGCGTCCATTAAGACATACTACAAGCCGATGAAGAAGATTAGTCAATTTTTACCATCCATCAAATGTAATATTCCTCTACAAGATGCAGGTGTGTACAAGCTAGATTGTGAATGTGGTCTCTCTTACATAGGTCAAACAAAGAGATCTATAAAAACCCGCGTGAAGGAACATATAGCTGATGTGAAGCACCGACGCTCCGGGAAGTCTGCAGTCTGCGAACATGTTCAAGATCGTCCCCACCATTACATTATATTTGATAAACCACAAATTCTCGCAAAAGAACACCGATTCCTACCAAGGATGATACGCGAGGCTATTGAAATTAAAAAACATCCAAATTTCAATAGAGAAGATGGTTGGGTGCTACCATCTGCTTGGGATCCTATAATTAACAAAATTAAACCCAAACCCAAGCATACCACTGCAAGACTTCATGATACTATAAGCTCGTTTTGCGTAAATCGGACCAAAAATTAATATTAAAAAACTGAAGGTAGCCGGAATAACTATGACATTGGGACGTCAAACATCTCAGTCCCCCCCCCCCCCGTGACCATGGGCGCTGTAAAGCACCCGAAACGTCGGGATAATAATAAAAATAAATTAATGTAATTAAACGCGATAAAATCCGTAAATAATAGTTTTATTCACTATCGTGACTTTATTAGTTAGTAATACTAAACGTTTATAGTTAACTGGTTAGGTATATTAAAATTAAATAAACAAATACCTTATTTAACTTTGTTAATAATAACAGTTAAGGTTAAGGTGTTAAGGTGATAGAAATGCCAATAAAACTTATTTAGAAAAGTAATTGTATTTTTAACCTTCAGTGAGAACTTATTACCTACTAATTCCTTCAACAAATAATTGGAAATCCTTGCTTAGCTAGAAACAAAACAGTTTTTTTAGTAAAAAATAAAAAAAAACTTAAGTTTACTTTTCAATGATAGATACTAAACATACCTATTTCACATTTAAACAAAATAAATCAAAGTATTTTAGGGTCTTAATCGGGCTTTTTTTACGTAAAACAAATTAAAAACAATTCGGTCTTCGTTAAAATAGTTGGTGCGGCAATGGTAAAGGTAGAACAAAAAGACGCAGTTTCCTCGAGGCGCGCTCTGGATGAGGCGAAAAACTACAGTAGATCCAAGTCCAAGGCGATTAAAAGATGAAAAAGCGAAGATAAAAAAGGAGGTTTATAAGGAAAATATAATATACTTCAAATAAAATAAAATATATTTAATCAAAATATATTTCAAAATCTAACATAAGCCCTTCACATGTTCACCACAAAACTTTTCAGTCCCACAGGTCGTGGCTTGTTCTTGACTAGTTGCTTCTAGTAGCACTTTCCTGTAAATGGGATCATTTGTTCATCTACCGAAAATCTTCCTGGCGTTCTTAAAATTTTATTACAGCTTTCTCTTATGACGTTAATTACAGATTGCATCTCCCAAAGAAGATTAACTGTGTTATTAATGGGTGGTGTATCGGTTTCTACTACATGCCAATTATTACGCAAGTTCAAGGTTCGCTTGTCATCGTAGCTACAAATGCCAATCCTTTCAATGCAAATTTTTTGCCTCCAGTACATGGCATATACATAGGATAAAATTCCCATCATAAGAATTATGCCGTAAAGTTTTTTGATTTCCGGTTTGGTGTAGTTCAATAAATTTCCGTTTTTTCGCATATATACTAACAATTAGTACAATCTGACATTAGTTGAATAAAATCATCATTATAATAGTTTTCAAATTATTCAATAGGCGATCAAATTTTATACGTGGTAGCGCCACGCTGCAGCAATTATGGTAATAGCACGAATGGGTCGGCTCGACAGAGAAAGAATCACGCTCTCACAGCATATCAGCGTAAAATAGCAGCTCAATGCTGCTATGTTTCGTATAGTGAGTGTAGAGAAGCGGAGACCCTTTTTACTGGAAATGAGGCATTCCATCTTAGTCCTCACCGGTGACAACGCATCTGCATTTTTATTCGTAATCGAGAATAGATGTAGATGTCTATGGGCCACAGCAACCACTTACCATCAGGTGGACTGTGTGAAGCACAAGCACATTTTAACCCTAAAAAAAGAACACTATTTGGCTCCGGATGACCTGGGTAATCGTCAACCTTATCAATAAAAGCCAATCAAAAAAAAAAGCAAATCAATAAAAGTTTTTTTTTCCAAATCCTTTTACGCTGGCGGCTTTTTACTTTGATAAAATTTTTAGATTTTTTTGAACACTCAAGTAATGCAGAGTGTTACCTTCCTTTTAGGAGGCGGTAACGTGCTTGGACCGGCAATTTCTGTTTTACGTACGGAGACTTCAGTGTCAAAACTCGGCACGACAATTTCACAACGTCTTCATGGTCATCATCACCTCCAGATGGAGGAGCCTACACCTGCTTCTATTCTTTTTTCGCAGTTTTAGTAATTTAGCGAGGACATTTTTAGGTAAGTCTTTATGTGTGGCAGCTTTGCTTAAGATTTTTTTTATTGATGACGTTTCATTATATTTGAGTTCATTATTTCACTTGACATCCACTTATGTAGCTTACTTTTGACAATGTTTATAAGGCCGAAAATCCGCTATACTTTTTTGAATATTGGAGTGACAGCACGCTGACAGCGACGTCATTCATCCTAGCCGCATCTTTGTATCTGGATATTTGAGCCCAAAATTTCACTATATCATCTCCACCAACTTCTTATTGGCGGCCTCTCATCTCAAGGGTACCTGTTTTAGAGCCGGGGCGGCATCAGAGGCAGCCGAATTTAGTAAATGGCGCAAATATGAGTCTTTGAGAAATGACTACATATTTGTGCCATTTGCTGTCGAGACTATCGGTCCGTGGGGTCCACGTGCAATGAAGTTTCTAAAGGAACTGATCCACGACTGGTCGTCGCTGCTGGTGATAAGAGGGCTGGTTCTTTCCTCGCTCAAAGGCTAAGTATAAAGTAAAAGTAAAGTAAAATATACTTTATTGTACACCAAGGAACATATAGCTATTCAGCGAGGAAACGCAGCCAGCGTTCTTGGCACTATACCACGGGGAGCAGGTCTTTTTGACGATTAAAATTTTTAGTTTTAGGTTTTCTATATTATAGTTTCTTCTTTTATATTGTAATATATATTTAGTTTTAATCGTAAATATTATAATTTTAATTATTATTTTAGTTAAGTTCTTTATTATAATGTTAAATTTAGGACAACAAATAAAATAAAGAAAATTAAAAAAAAATTTAAATACTTCTTATTTGACCAATTCAATTCCATGCCATTTGTTCCCTACTCAGATCTATATTTTATGGCTATAAGCCTTCTTCCTCGGTGGCAACTCCATTTAAAATGTTCACGAAACAAATAAAACTGAGCTAAAAAACTAACACAAAACTCGAACGTGGGAAAAATCGGTTCTTCTCAGGTGTTAAAATTCTAAATATTGTTAAAATTCTAAATATATTAAAAAATATGAGAATTTCGTGTTCCCCAAGAACCTCTTTCATTTACTCATCTAACATTGGAATTTAAGATGGTATGGTTGTGAAATTTCATAATTATTAATTAATGATTCTTGCATTCATGCTTGCGTGCGTGCGTGCGCGTGTGTGTGTGTGTGTGTGTGTGTGTGTGTGTGTGTGTGTGTGTGTGTGTGTGTGTGTGTGTGTGATTGCTTAGTTTATAATACATGGGAAGGTTTTAAGGGTTATACTATAAACACTCACGTCTGTCACCCAGAGGGGTAGACAGAGACTTCAGACTTTCATTTAGCACGATCATGATCTACCTCTCTCGCCTCCTCCACGTTCATACATGCTCATCGGTTACGTTTAATTTAGCCCCTGTTCAATATACTACACATACATAAACTTTCACATAGGCCGTCCCTTTCCGACTCTTCCGTTCACTTTAGTGACAAAGCAGATTTACGTTGCACATAAATCTGTTTTGCCACTCTTTCCTCATTCACTCTTTTTACATGACCAAACAACTGAAGCGTTTCTTTCTTAATCCTGGTAACAACATCAACTTGCAAACCACACTCTGCTTTTATCACACATATTTCTCACCCTGTCAATCAGATTCAGTCCTAACACACTCCTTAGCAACCTTGTTTGTTTTTAATATTGCGTAATAAAAGTTAATAATTTAATAATAATCTATTTAGTTACTTATTTTTGTAATATTAGTAATTATATAAACAAACCTAATTCTGAACAACTCTCTCTCTTAATATCCTCAACACAATGAATGTAGGGATATTTACTTAAAGCATGTTACGAGGTAGAGTTATGCTGCGGTTATATTAGTAGATTAGTTGTGGCACGAATGGGTCGGCTCAACCGGGAAAGGATCATGCTCTCACAGAATAACAGCGTAAAAGAGCAGTTTAACGCTGCTGTGTTTCGTATGGTAAGTGTTGAGAACCGGCGACCCTTTTTACTGGAAACGAGGCATTCCATTTTAGTCCTCACGGGTGACAACGTATTTGCATTTTAATTCGAAATCGAGGATAGAAATAGATGTCAATAGGCTACAGCAACCACATCAAATTGAGGAAACCTCATTATAGTATGCTTAAACGCAATAACATGCATATACTTTCTACTCCAAGTTTCATATTTAATACACATCAACTAGATATGTGTAATCAATATCTTCTTAATTAAGCGGGGATCTGAGACCTTAAGCGTGGTTTAATTAAGCTACGCTTTAGTTATAATAGCTAAACATAGGTTGGTTTGACTGGAGAAGGGCCACGCTCTCACGGAATACAAACGGGAAACAGCAGAATAAAGCTACTATATTTCATATGGTGAGTGTAAAGAACTGGAGAACGATTTTACTGGTAACGAGGCGTTGCATGTTAGTCCTACGAGGCTCATGCATCTGAAACTTACTTTGAGGTTGGTTGCAGGTAGCCACGAGGAGCGTAAGTTCGATCATCACTTCAAATTTATAAAAATATTATAAAGTTTGTAGCATACGAGAAATTATCATCGGAGTTAAAATCGTGCGATATACTGAAATAGGCACTACGCCTTTAAAGATCTCAACCGTAGTAACCTTAGAATATTCTTTTTTTTTTTTTTATTCATATTGTTAACATAAATATATAAAAATATTCAGAAGTAAAACGTTTTATAAATAAAGGTGAAATGTGCTTTTGAATTTAAAAAAGTTTCATTGTTTCAAATCAACATAATGATCGTCACGTCTACCTCATTTAAATTGTGACAATATCTGTCCACAATTTCTTAACCCTTAAATGCATGATTATTTGTTTTGAACTAAAAAAAATAGTATATGATAGAAAATTAGTCACAGGTTACGTAAAAAATAATAAAAAAAATCCAGCTAATAATATAGACTGTTTATTTTGAAAAAATACTATGTAGACTTTTGGCAACAATATGCGTTTATTGATAAAATTACTGTAGACGTAAGCAAATAGTCATATTATAATTTTATTCATTAGTATAGGTATTTCCTTATTATTTATGAATAAAATACAGCAAAGCAATTGCAATTTTTGTTATGACATAAAGCAACCTTGCATTTGACGCACTCAGTCCGTGAAAATCCTTTACAACCTGGAAGTTTGCATCTATTTTTAGCGCTGCACCTTTTTTACCATCCTATACCATCAGTCCGGATATCTTTTGGCGGGACAGGTTTAGCGGGACCTCGGTGTTTTTTAGCTTCGATCTCCCTTTCTACACTATTGCTTGACGGTCTTCCTCTTCTATTTGTATCGTACTTTTTATAGGAGCATAAAGTCTCTGCAAGTTCAGATCTGTAATCTCCTAAGGTAAGATTTGGGTATTTTTTCTTATACAGTATCCAAGAATTGATCACTGCCATATCAACCATGTGATAAAATAATCTAATATACCACTTGCGACTTTTTATTCTGATTTTATACCCACTCAAAAAACTATCCATGAGGTCAACTCCTCCCATATGGACGTTATAATCTTTGACTATTTTCGGACAAGCTATGGAAATTTGTTTCTTTTGTTTCTTGTCGTATCTATTCACAGTTTCGGCTGGTTCGGAGCCTACATAAGTTGACGCTAATGTGACAACCTTATTATCTTTCCAGCATGTAACTGATATATCAAGGCCTTCGTAATCAGCTACTTGTTCCTCATATGTTCCTCATACTATAGAATCTTTCATAAAATCTTTTATACCTGGCAATTTGCAATTCTTTCCGAGGCGGTTACGTTGAATAGTACCCAATGCATATATTCCTTGAGTCCATAGGTAATACAGTAAAGGAACGGATGTATAGAAATTGTCGAAATATAGGATATGGTTAATTTTTCGTGGAATTGAATGGCACAATCCAATCACTATATTACCGACTACGCCAATATCAGGTTCATCAGATAAGTTGTCAACATTTTTTTTTACCAGAATATATTTCAAAACTATAAGCATATCCAGAGAGTGAACACAAAACAAACAACTTAAAACCCCATTTATGGGGTTTTGTTGGGTAAATATTGCTTCATAAAATGAGCTACTTTAGTCGAACACATTTCCTTATCTAGAGAAAGCCTTTGGTCAAATGGTGCCGCACTCACGAACAATTTGTTCAAATGTACTACAACAGGTCTTATTTTATGAAGACGATCATGGTTTGGGTGTCCAATCGGTTTGTGCTGTGCATTATCATTGAAATGTATTACTGAACTTATTTTCTCAAATCTATTTACCGTCATGGTCTGTCGTATCGATCGAAGCCATTTTTACCCCAGTAGGATCTAACATTTGGGTGATGGTACACGGACATAAATATGATGATACCTAGAAATTGACGGATTTCAGTAGCAGTTACAGCAGGACAGTTGGATACATTTTTTTGCGTGATGTATAAATTTATTTGTTCCACATTAACAGTGAGTATATCCTCATTCATAAATTCGGAGAAAAATTGGAATGGTGTTTCAAGCGCGGCTAGTGGAGGGGAAAGGTCTGTATTTCCTGTAAAACGTATACGTTCTTCACTGTATTGCAAATTACGATTTTTCCATATAAGTTCTCTACTTTGTTGCCTCCACGCTGCAACACCAAGAATGCTTGAATGTGGTTGACAATTCGAAGGTCCTGGAGCTGGACTATTGAAGTGATCCAACCATCCTTCTTCCATGTTCGAAGGTGGATTTTCATTGTATTCTTCATCGTCATCATTATTGTCCTCTAATTCGCTTATTAGATCTTGTAGGTCCGGGTGATAATCAATTTCTTTCATATCACCCATATCCTCTTCGTCTTCAGAAATGTCTCCATTTTCTATTCGTGCAAGTAAATCCTCAATATCGTCATCTTTTAGCCGTCTAGACATCCCATAAAGCAAAGCAAACTATGTTAAAAGACCCAGACACCAAAAACACTCGCTTATAATTATTTATGAAACAAACGCATAATGTAGACATTTGGCAACATATAGTAATTTCCAAAAATCTGTCTCGTATCTAATATAACTTTCAAATACAACATCAAACATTGATAGCTTACCTGATAACAAATTAGAAGTATTTTTTTAGAATAAGAAGAATCACTTTTTTATTAGGAACTCGACAGTAGAAACTATGTCTACTAGTAACACACTGAACTTCATCACCCACCACATTCAAATGTCAAAAAACGAGTAACTTACCCGCCAAATGTAATGTCAACTTTTGTCTTTCAATAATGATTTATTGCCTATGGTTATTTATGAGCGTTCGGAAACGCAGGGACTCGAGGTTTTTGAATAAAATAACGTGAAAATAAATGTAGAAAATTGGCAACAATATGCATTTAAGGGTTAAAGCGCAAGCTCGTATAATCGTTTAATTTTATGCGATATCACGAAAAACATTGGTCGTAAAATAATTATTTGAAATAATAGTCTTACGGCGGCTCTACACATGGGCTAATACAGTGACGAATGTAGTGGCGAAGATATTGGCCGAGAGTTTATGACGGCATCCACACGTTGGAAGGTCGTTCAGTTTGCTTCGGTTCAGGCCAATGTGCGGACGAATTTCGCTCCGTGGCGCAGTGGCTTAGCAATGAGTGGCTGCGCTGTGGCCGCGGGTTCGAATCCCGCACGGAAAAAGTATTTGTATGTCCTACAAATAATTGTTCCGGGTCTGGATGTGTGTCCTTGTGCAAATTATGTTTGTAAACTGCCTCCGCGATACAGCATTACAACGTTTTTATAAAAAAAATTATAAAAGTATAGTGAGTATTAATGGGGCTGTAAATAGACATACAATATACGATTAGCTTTATTTATTCTTTACATGCATCATAAACTGGAGTAAATACCATTAACAAGAACTTAACTTATTTTAAAGTTAAAGAAGTTATAATCGATTAGTCTTTGTTTTAAAATTGGGTTTTGATTTTAAAGTTTAGCAAAACATGTATTTGCTTTTCTATCAGACACTTGATGTATATAAAAAAACCTTATAATTTATTTGGTAATTTAATTATTTTTTGAGAAAGACAAAAACAATAGCAAAAAATATAATTAACACTGACTTAATAATAGGTACTAATTATAACTTAGAACATAAATGAGAAACTCATGACAATGAAAGTGGCTCAGGACCATGCTTTGTGGCAGTCTGTGGAGGAGGATGTTCGTAGTGGACTTGTGAACAGCTGTAATGACGACGATGATTCGAAAACGTTGCACGATAAAATTATAAGAAATCGACTTTTTTATAGGATAGGGTGACAAACGAGCACACAGTTCACCTGATGGTAAGTGGTTACTGTGGCCCACAGAAATCTACATCTATCCTCGATTACGAATCAAAATGCAGATGTTTTGTCACCCGTGAGGACTAAGATGAAATGCCTCGTTTCCTTTAAAAAGTGTCTCTGGTTCTCTACACTCACTATACGAAACACAGCATCATTAAGCTACTATTTTACGCTGAAATTCTGTGAGAGCGTGGTGGTTCCCCAGTCGATCCGACTTTCGTGTTACAACTATACTTCTAATATAACTGCATAAACCTCGTATAAATGACGTGCTTCATTATTTTTTTAATTTTAAAATTGTTCTCGTAATAATCTGATTGTAAATGAACGTTAATTTTTTTTTGATAAATAGCTTATTGATTAAAACAAATGTTTAAAAATAATTAAATTAAAGTAGTAGGAATGTTTAAAGTTGAAATTGACACTAAAAGGCTGGTAATTGGGGCATCCACCCTACAATGCGTGAATATAAAATTTAAATTAGATGCGTGTAATCACTCTGGGAGCTTGTAGCGTGCCCAAAGTGTGGACGCGGCGACCAAACTCTGCCAACAATCCTTTGATCTTTTGTAAAAACCGATACCACACGGATCTCGCGCTCACATGTGGGCTATCGTTCCAATACATCCCAATGAAGCCCAACCACCCACTCTACACGTTGGCCAATGCTGTTGGCCACTACATTCGCCACTGTGTTGACTAACGTGTAGAGGCGCCGTTAGACCAATTAACAAAGGTAGACTGAATATAACTAACTTTCAGGTGACGCCGAAACTATGTTCAATTTATTGTAAGAACACGTACTCGTGCGTAAGTGCGTGTTCTTACAATAAATTGAACATGATTGCTTATGCACCTAAAACCGTATTGTTGGTTGCAAATGGTTTTAAATGCAATAGGTGTGAGAGTTTCGCCTACTCAGACTTCTTAGGCAGGAAGAAGTATATAATAATTGTTAAACTTCTAAATATTATAATGGTGTATTTAATTTTGGTTTTCCGAATGACAAGGTTCCCTTGCTGAAATTTGTTAATGAGTTGAATGATTAGGTTATTTTTATTACCTATTTTTTTACTAAGAGGATTAGCATAGTCGTCAAGATTTCACGTATCCCATTATACTTTTAGGTTTGTATATTGATCAAGCTGTATTTCACTTTGAACAGCTCATGGACGACAAACTCTAATCTATGCGAATGTTTGACAAAAGACTATTTAGTGTTAGCCTTAGAGAAAAAACATACATAATACTTATTTTAAGCCATTGGCAGTACGAACATCAACAAACGACAACATTTTTCAAAGTGAAAATTATATCACATATTATTCAATATTTTTTATAGAATAAGTGTGACAAACGAGCACAGAGTCCACCTGATATTAAATTAATCACTGTAGTCGGATTCATTGTTTTAAATATTTTTGTATGAATATTAGCGATCAACCCCGGCTTTGCAAGGCTGATTTCTTGTTTTTGACAACTGCTTGCGTGTTCAATTATGAACCTAAATAGCGTAATAGGATAATACATCCAGGGACCAATAAATCACAAAAAATTCATCAAAATTGAAAGATGATATCAAAAATAGCAAAGTCCACCTGATTGTGATACTGTGGTTATAGACCAAAGTATGACAATCGGGTGGACATGGTTTTTGGAGTAGCTAGATACAAAAATCATATCTTCGTCATCATTAACCGGTAAAACTCTACTGCTGGCTATGAGTCCCACTCGTTATTTGAAATATCTACCATAACAGTACCAAACGTGTCGCACCTTTGACTGTATTTAATATTCTATGTGTTAAACATCGAAATTTGAAACAAAATATATTAGCACACTTAGCGTTTGCTATGTGGACATACGTCCTTGCGTCTTTTCCCCTTTACAAACTGCCTCATTAGGGTCTCCCAATCAGTCTTTTTGCTGACATAAAATATTAGGGTTTCACATCAACGCATGTTATTTACTATGTGAAGGAAGAAAAGTGTAATGCAGGCCGGAAAAAACAAAGGAACGGGGATATAATACCACGATTAATTTATATTGTAAAACCTCTTATAATGGTGCATATGAAATTTCTTTAATTTCTTCAACTAAACCATGACTGGGATAGGACAACATTGTGCTAATACTAGCCTATTTATATCTTACAATCAAAGAGCGTATAGTGGTGTATAAGAATACCCACTACCGCATATCTTCCCGTGGGTTTCGTAAGAGGCGACAGATCCTCTTTCTGCTTTCTGCCGCATCTTTCTGATAACTGCAAATGCAGCAGCTCTTTAATTCCGTCCTCCATGGCACTATTTGGGAGGCGTGGTGCAAAAATGCGTGGCTCTTGTTTTACAAGAAAGGTGACAATGCTCTTTTGAAGAAAAACAGACCGATTTCCCTCCAGAGCCGCGTCTAAGTGCTGTTTTTGAGTCATTACGAATCGTCTCGCACGTGGACGTGACGACTTTCAGCCTTCCTAACAAGCTGGTTTTCGAAAGGGCTTTAGCACCATAGAACACATACGTAAACTTCGACAAAGTTTACAGAAGTCCAAAGAGTACAATTTGCTACTTCATCTTACGTAAGTGTGAGAAATCTATGATTTCTTTGAAATTTGAGTGATGCTACATTCCATTCAGTGGTGCCAAGTTAACTATCGGTATACCGAAATGCTAAAGTGTTTGTACAGAACGGCTACGATGGCTTTCCGAGTGCCAGAACCAGAGAACCAGAGTATGAAACCAATTCAACAGCAGAAAGTTGTAAGACAGGGTGACTTTATATCCCCAAAACTTTTTACCACTGCTTTGTAAGACGTTTTCAAGCCACTGGACTGGAAAGAATACCGTATTAACATCAATGGCGAGGACATCAATCACCTTCAATATGCCAACGATATAGTCCATATGGCAGAATCGCTGGAGGACCTAAGTATTATGCTCATTGACTTCAATAGTATCTCCCAAGGGATGTCTTAAAATGAACATAGAAAAAACAAAATTTACGTGTAATGTCCATGTTATTCCGATGCCCGTAGTTGTTGGGAAAACTAAGCTTAAAATTGTTGACGAGTATGGTTACCTAGGACAAATAGTCCAACTAGTAGAGTCCAACTTTGAACGAGAGGTCGATAGCCGGATTCAACTCAGCTGGGCAGTGTTCGGGAGATTACGTCACGCCTTCTTGTCAGACATACCTCAAAACGTCAAAACTAGATTGTACAACTAGTGCGTATTGCCAGTGATGACTTACGGATCTAAGAGGTGGTCCTTCATTGCTGGCCGTGTGAGGAAGCTCAAAACGCTAAGCGAGCTATGGAGTTGGCTATACTCGGAGTTTCTCTGCGTGATAAACTTAGGTATGAGGATATCCGCAATAGAACTAGAGAGACCGACACAGCATAACGGTTAAGTAAGCTGAAGTGGCTATGGGCCGGCCATATAGCTCGAAGAACCGATTACCGATGGAGAAGAAAGGTTCTCGAGTGTCAGCCTCGTACCGGCAGCCGAAGTGTAGGGATTTTCCCCACTAGATGGATTGACGACCTGTTAAGACATGCAGGAAATCGATGGATGCAGATGGCTCAGTACCGTACTTTGTGGCATTCTTTGGGCGAGGCCTATATTCGGCAGTGGACTTGAAATGGTCTACTCCTTTTTAGAAGGCCGTAAATACACCAGTGATTCTCCTAGTGTTAAAGTTATTTATAGGTCACCGTCGTATCAGCCACATGCTCGTTTGCTTCCTATTCTATATTTAAAAAAATTCAGCCCACTGCCAAGGGCAATTGTCTCTTTGCTAGTAAGCGTCAAGTGCTATTCACCTCTGAGGATTAAGACTGAATAAACCTCAAATTTTAAACAAGTTTCTACACAATTAAAACTGAAATGCAACAATTTAAGCTTATTTTTATTCTTGGTAAAGCCACCGAATCGTCTATATTATCTCGGTTCTATACTATATAGTACTCGATTGGGGTAAAACCACGCTCTCACAAAATAACGGCGTAAAATAGCAGCTTAATACGGCAGTGTATGTTTAGAACAGACCAGGAGACCCTTTTTATTGGAAACGAGACAATCTATCATAGTTCTCAAGGGTAACACCACGTCTGCGCGTTGATTCCTAATCAAGGATAAATGTAGATGTTATCAACCACAGTATCCACTTATCATCGTGTAGAATGTGTGCTCGTTTGTCATCTTTTAGTATAAAAAAAAGTTGTATAGCGGAAAAAATTGGTTATGACATGCAGTTGGTTTCTAATTCATAAAAAAAGCCCACTACTTACCATCAAAAGTTACAAATTCATTACTTCTTCGGGAATTGAATCAGAATTGGCACTATGAAATTAATGAAGAGTATTAAGCCCCTTCTCTATCACGGCTAAATATAAAGATTATAACTTTTTTAAATATAAAAATTATGATTTTTTATAGAATGACGGTTTCCAGTTTTCTACACTAAATATACAAAACACAGCAGCATTAAGCTGCTATTTTACGCTGTTATTCTGTGAGAACGTAGTCCTACCCCGGTCATGCCGACCCATTCGTGATAAAATCACAATATAACTGCAGCTTGGCTCTAATACTTACAATTTCAAAGTATAATTCCTTATATAATTAATATTCATTACTTTGGTAGATTGCAATCAGTGTATTGCCGTCAGTAGATCAACACAGGTTCCATTAGTGGGTATCAGAGGGGCAGGTGAGACAAGAAATGCGTTTGCAATTATAAAGGAATGTCAAGGTACTGCAGTAACTAACAAAGGTATAGCCGAAACTAATAAAGGTAAATACGAAAGCATGTAACTTTAAAGGTAATTAAATAAGTAACTAATAAAGGTATAGACAAAAGCGCGAAACACATGGCCGCCGCACGCATGCAACCGAGCGACCCAATATTAGTGCAGCTTAATAAAAACGTAAACGCTGATGTATTCTCAACGAATTTACAGAATACACGTAGTGAAGGGCATGCAAAGTCTGTGTCAGATATTTTTCGCGAAGGCAATTGGAGATCAGAATTAAGTAGTGATGAGTGGATAAAGGTTTAAAATAAAAGGTTGCGGAATCGTTTTTCTGGATACAGAGGGAAGGCTACTTCAGAGCCTGGAGACAATTTCAGAGCGGCAGAGATTAAGGTCCCGGTATACATTTATAATGTGGTGAAGGGAGTGTCTGTGTGTGATATAACTGATTACGTACCTACCTAAAGAAAAAGAGTAATCTTGACGTCAACATAAAAAATATGAAAATGAAGATAACAAAAGATTACGAGTCGTCCAAAATATGTGTACCTAAACATAAATTGAATGTAATGATTTCTTAAATTTACGCGAACACTACACATTGAATAAAACTAAATTTACGGATTTTATCGCGTATATTTCACTACTTTTACTTATTTTTAATTCCCGACGTTTCGGGTGCTTTACAGCAACCATGGTCACGGGGGGGACTGAGATGTTTGACGTCCCAATCAATACCCGTCATAGTTAGTCCGGCTACCTTCAGTTTTTGAATATTAATTTTTGGTCCGATTTACGCAAAACGAGCTTATAGTATCATGAAGTCTTGCAGTGGTATGCTTAGGTTTGGGTTTAATTTTGTTAATTATAGGATCCCAAGCAGGTGGCAGCACCCATCCATCTTCTCTATTGAAATTTGGATGTTTTTTAATTTCAATAGCCTCGCGTATCATCCTTGGTAGGAATCGGTGTTCTTTTGCGAGAATTTGTGGTTTTTCAAATCGAATGTAATGGTGGGGACGATCTTGAACATGTTCGCAGACTGCAGACTTCCCGGAGCGTCGGTGCTTCACGTCAGCTATATGTTCTTTCACGCGGGTTTTTATGGATCTTTTTGTTTGACCTATGTAAGGGAGACCACATTCACAATCTAACTTGTACACTCCTGCATCTTGTAGAGGGATATTACACTTGACGGATGGTAAAAATTGACTAATCTTCTTCGGCGGCTTGTAGTATGTTTTAATGGAAGCTCACTTCGAGATGTAGCCAACCTTGTCTGTGACTCCTCTGACATATGGTAGTACAGCAGGTACACGCTCGACTGTGGCCGGCTTCACTCGGTCACTGTGACGTAGGCGCGGGACCCGAAGCTTGTTGTCTTGCAATACTTGCTTGACGTGCTGAAGTTCGGCGGCCAGATGTTTTCTGTCACAGATTCCTCGTGCTCTCTGAAACAAAGATTTACCCACGGTAGCTAACTGTGAAAGATGATGGTGAGATTCACATATATACATACCAGACCACACACAAAGGATTCATACCATCTTGTTAGTGAGATAAAAGACCTACATCTCGCTGACAATGAAACTATGGTCAGTTTTGATGTTCAGTCACTATTCACATGCCTACCCATTGAAGACTGCATATCAATTGTAACTAGGAAGCTAGAATATAATAACATGCCTGCTGAATATGCAGTATTACTCAAACACTGCCTCACATCTGGCTATCTATTGTGGAAAGAAGAGTTCTACAAGCATGTAGATGGTGTGACGATGGGCTCACCTGTATCTCCCACAGTCGCTGACATATTCATGGAGGACTTCGAGGAGAAAGCCCTTCTTACTGCTCCTGTAAATCCAAGATTCTACAAGCGGTACGTGGACGACACTTTCACAATTTTACCATCTGACAAAGAAACTGCATTTTTAAACCACCTTAACTCTATAAACTCTAAAATACAATTCACAATGGAGTTAGAGGCAAATAATTCTTTAGCTTTCTTAGATGTTTTAGTCATTCGAAATCCTAATAACACAATTGGTCACACTGTGTATAGAAAAAAGACCCATACCAACCGATATTTAAATGGTGAATCTCACCATCATCCTTCACAGTTAGCTACCGTGGGTAAATCTTTGTTTCAGAGAACACGAGGGATCTGTGACAGAAAACATCTGGCCGCCGAACTTCAGCACGTCAAGCAAGTATTGCAAGACAACAAACTTCGGGTCCCGCGCCTACGTCACAGTGACCGAGTGAAGCCGGCCACAGTCGAGCGTGTACCTGCTGTACTACCATACGTCAGAGGAGTCACAGACAAGGTTGGCTACATCTCGAAGTGAGCTTCCATTAAAAACATACTACAAGCCGCCGAAGAAGATTATTCAATTTTTACCATCCGTCAAGTGTAATATCCCTCTACAAGATGCAGGAGTGTACAAGTTAGATTGTGAATGTGGTCTCTCTTACATAGGTCAAACAAAAAGATCCATAAAAACCCGCGTGAAAGAACATATAGCTGACGTGAAGCACCGACGCTCCGGGAAGTCTGCAGTCTGCGAACATGTTCAAGATCGTCCCCACCATTACATTCGATTTGATGAACCACAAATTCTCGCAAAAGAACACCGTTTCCTACCAAGGATGATACGCGAGGCTATTGAAATTAAAAAACATCCAAATTTCAATAGAGAAGATGGATGGGTGCTGTCACCTGCTTGGGATCCTATAATTAACAAAATTAAACCCAAACCTAAGCATACCACTGCAAGACTTCATGATACTATAAGCTCGTTTTGCGTAAATCGGACCAAAAATTAATATTCAAAAACTGAAGGTAGCCGGACTAACTATGACATCGGGACGTCAAACATCTCAGTCCCCCCCTCCCCCGTGACCATAGTTGCTGTAAAGCACCCGAAACGTCGGGAATTAAAAATAAGTAAAAGTAGTGAAATAAACGCGATAAAATCCGTAAATTTAGTTTTATTCAATAAATTGAATGTATTTATGTCAGAAACATTTTGGCTGGAAGGAGTAGCCTATAGGAGTTTTATTGACTTCAAATATCGTGAAAAAGGAAGTGCCGTCAAGGCCGGGGTGAAAAATCAACTTTCAAAATAGGTTACACCAGTTTAGTCAGTTTTAACTGTAAGAACGTAGTTCGATCAGTGGAGTGTGTGCGACGGCTATGTCGCTCAGCGGACGTGGTCGCCCTACAGGAGACCCTTTTCTGGAGAAAAGTTGTGTGTTTCCTTATGTAACCATAGTGAAGTATCAGGCTTGCGAGCTTAAAATCGAGCTAAGTGATCGTTGTTTTATAGTCTTTTCACTGTATATGCCGTTAGATAAAAAAGAAATTCTAGTGGAATTCACAGAGTGTCTTAGTGAGATGGCGGCTGTTATTGAAAGTCATAATGTGGAAACTGTGTTTGTGTTAGGGGACTACAACGCACACCCTGGTGAGTCTTTTGACACAGAACTATTGTTATTTTGCTCTGTGCAGTTATGGACGTGTGTAGACAGAAAGTTGTTGCCATCGGATACCTATAATTTTGTAAGCGAAGCGCATAGTAGTTTAAGGTGGCTAGATCATGTTGTGTTCACGACTGCGACGAGGTCCACTGTCCTTTCTGCATGTGTTCTTTACGACACGTACTGGTCTGATCACTTTCCTCTATAGATGGAATGTAATTTCAATATTGTAACACCAAAATTAGTTCAGTCGAATAATTGTATTAATAAAATCATATGGGGAGAGCGTCATAATGATCAAATTGATAAATATTATAATGAATGTAACTCCAGGTTAAAATTAATAGATTTTCCAGCAGAATTTTCGGATTGTTGCGACGGTATGTTTAGTAACCATCAACACAAAATAACACTTGACAGATTGAAATGAACATATTGTGTGTATACTTTCGGAAGCCGCTATCTGTAGTTATAATGTTAGGACGGGGTGAAAAGGTAAATACTTACCTGGTTGGAACGAACAAATTCGCGAGGCACATGGGAAGCCTCGACGTTTTTTTCAAAATTGGTCACTACATGGCCAACCCGGCTCTGGTCACGTATATATTGAAATATATGAATCGAGACGCAGTTTTGGAAAGCCACCAATAAAATGAATAATAAGTTGAGCCTTCCCGTGAGTATTTCAGGAGCTTGTGATCCTAGTGATATTGCTAATATGTTCAGAGAATACTTTAGAGTGGAATCACCATTGGACCGGCAGAGCCGCTGGTGTCTGATGCTGAGGCAGGTAGTCCGAAGCGTAGTGTATTTTTTACCGCCAAAGATGTAGCTAAGGTCATTAAGTGCATGGTGAGGGGCAAGTCGCCTGGGCATGACCAATTCAGCATCGAATACCTGCAGCATGCTGGAGTTCATCAGTTTTAGAAAAGATGAGAATAATAAGAAAGATGAAGCGGTTTACTTACCACACCTAGCGGTGATAAAGAACGACAAGACCACCACGAAGGTTCGTGTAGTTTTCAACGCCTCTGATAAAAACAAAAAGGAAGTTTCTCACAATGATACTTTAATGGTTGGACCAAAGCAGCAAGCAGACTTGTAACACACAGTTCTTAGATGGAGAGTTTACGCTATTAGTATCGTGGTGGACATAATTAAAATATACCAAGTCTGAATAGCGGATAAGGATGCTATATTCCAATGAATACTTTGGCGACAAGGCCCCGAAAAACCACTTAGGGATTATGAGTTGGTAACAGTGACCTTTGGAACTGCTTCTGCGCCTTATCAGGCAGTTAGATCACTCCATCAGGTTGCATATGACGAAGGAGATAAGTATCCGCTTGCAACTGATAGAGTTTTAAATTATTTTTATGTGAATGATTTGATGATGAGTAGTAATAGTGTCGAAAAGGGAGTGGAAATGTGTAAATAAATGATAAATTTATTAGGAAAAGGAGGATTTGCCTTGCAGAAGTGGAATAGTAACAATCAGCAACTATTAGATAGAATAAGTTCAATATATACAAGTGAAGTAGTACAGCAAACAGGTCAAATAAACGTAAAAAATGAGTACACTGACAATCAGAACAAAGGGAATATAGTAGTTAAGGAAAAAGAAATAGATAATAAGAATATAGAAATTAAGCTAGATGGTACTATAAAAATTTGGGACTTACCTGGAACCGCCACGAAGACTCCCTTCAGTACGCGGTAAATCTTACACCGCTGACGACCGCACCTGTAATAAAAAGACTAATAATATCAGATATAGCTCGTTTGTTCGAGCCATTAGGATGGTTAGCTCCTAGTGTGGTATTAGCTCCTAGTAGTTGGAATGAAGAATTAACTACCAACTTAATATCAGAGTGGACTACTTACCGCGAAGACTTTAGAAGAAGTTCAGGTACCTCGTTGGCTTGGTACAAGTTCATCTGAGAATTGCACGGTTTAAGTGACGCCTTTAAAGCGGCGTACTCAGCCGTCGTTTACTTTAGAACAATTGATGTCTCAGGCAAAATTCATCTGTCGTTGTTAGTGGCTAAAACAAGAGTAGCTCCCATCAAACAAATTAGTATTCCTCGATTGGAGTTATTAGGTTATGTACTTTTATCAAAATTATTGACAGAGACAGCAGAGGTTTTAAATATTTCAAAGGAAAAGATCTTTGCATGGACTGATTCTACAGTAGTGCTATCGTGGCTTAACAGTCACCCTAGCAGGTGAAAAACATTTGTAGCTAACAGTACTTCGGAAATTTTGGGCGTTTTGAATTCGTGACAATGGTTTCGTGTGCCGACCAAAGAGAACCCAGCTGACTGCGCCTCAAGGGGAATACTACCCAGTTTATAAACCGGTAATAAGTTATGGTTTTCAGGACCATCATTTCTGAAAAAAAAATTAAGTACAAAAGGCCAAAGGATTTTAAAACAAATTTAGAACAAACTATATTTTACAGCTGTAGTTCCAGAGTTTTCGGAAATTATTCTATTCTTCGAAAATTAGTTAGAGTCGTTGGTTATTGGGTCGAGTTATAGAGAAACACCTCGGTGATGATAACGTTACTCATGTAGTCACATTGCGCACGAAAACATTAGTAATTAAAAGGCCAACATCAAAATTATGTATTCTACCTATTGCAGATCCATGAATTGTTTACCTTTTATGTCAAATTTATTTAAAAAAATTATTATATTGAATGTTTACCTACATTTACATTTACGATAAAATGTACTTACTACTACTACCATTACTTAGTTAAAACCATATTGCTGGTTGCAAATGGTTTTAAATGCAATGGGTGAGAGAGTTTCGCCTACTCAGACTTCTTAGGCAGGAAGAAGTAATGATTGTTAAACTTCTAAATATTACAACGGTGTACTAATTTTGCTTTTCCGAATGACAAGGTTCCCTTGCTGAAATTTGTGAATGAGTTGAATTATTAGGTTTTTATTATTTACATTTTTACTAAGAGGATTAGCATAGTCGTCGAGATTTCACGTATCTCATTATACTTTTAGGTTTGGATATTGATCAAGCTGTATTTCACTTTGAACAGCTCATGGACGACAAACTCTACTCTATGCGAATGTTTGACAAAAGACTTTAAGAGTTAGTGTTAGCCTTAGAGAAAAAACATACATAATACTTATTTTAAGCCATTGGCAGTACGAACATCAACAAACGACAACATTTTTCAAAGTGAAAATTATATCACATATTATTCAATATTTTTTATAGAATAAGTGTGACAAACGAGCACAGAGTCCACCTGATATTAAATTAATCACTGTAGTCGGATTCATTGTTTTAAATATTTTTGTATGAATATTAGCGATCAACCCCGGCTTTGCAAGGCTGATTTCTTGTTTTTGACAACTGCTTGCGTGTTCAATTATGAACCTAAATAGCGTAATAGGATAATACATCCAGGGACCAATAAATCACAAAAAATTCATCAAAATTGAAAGATGATATCAAAAATAGCAAAGTCCAACTGTTTGTGATACTGTGGTTATAGACCAAAGTATGACAATCGGGTAGACATGGTTTTTGGAGTAGCTAGATACAAAAATCATATCTTCGTCATCATTAACCGGTAAAACTCTACTGCTGGCTATGAGTCCCACTCGTTATTTGAAATATCTACCATAACAGTACCAAACGTGTCGCACCTTTGACTGTATTTAATATTCTATGTGTTAAACATCGAAATTTGAAACAAAATATATTAGCACACTTAGCGTTTGCTATGTGGACATACGTCCTTGCGTCTTTTCCCCTTTACAAACTGCCTCATTAGGGTCTCCCAATCAGTCTTTTTGCTGACATAAAATATTAGGGTTTCACATCAACGCATGTTATTTACTATGTGAAGGAAGGAAAGTGTAATGCATACATACATATATAAATACTCACGCCTGTCACCCAGAGGGGTAGGCAGAGACTACGGACTTCCATTTGATACGATCCTGACATACCTCTTTCGCCTCCTTTTACATCCATATATTTACACATACATGCTCGTCAGTTAAGGGTACTTCTAACGTGGCCCATTTTCAAAATATCGCCAATTTGTTCGATAAACTTATTTCTAGGGCGTCCCTTCTCGACTCTGCCGTTCACATCTGCCATATAAATTGCTTTGTTACTATTTTCTCATTCATTCTTTCTACATGACCAAACCACTGGAGTATTCTTTTCTTAATCCTAGTCACAACATATCTTGCATACCACATTTATCTCTTATCACGCTATTTCTCACCCTACTCATACTCTTTAAAGACCGCATTTCTACAGCATTTATTCTACTTTCGTGCTTCTTCTGCCACACCCAGCTTTCACTACCATACATTAAAGTAGGGACTAACACAGCATTATAAATTACCATACGTGCCTTTTTTGACACATTCTGGTGTAATGCAGGCCGGAAAAAACAAAGGAACGGGAATATATACGGGGATAACACTGTACAATGGTGCATATGAAATTTCTTTAATTTCTCCAACTAAACCATGACTGGGATAGGACAACATTGTGCTAATACTAGCCTATTTATATCTTACAATCAAAGAGCGTGTAGTGGTGGATAAGAATACCCACTACCGCATATCTTCCCATGGGTTTCGTAAGAAGCGACAGATCCTCTTTCTGCTTTCCGCCGCATCTTTCTGATAACAGCAAATGCAGCAGCACTTTAATTCCGTCCTCCATGGTGGCACTATTTGGGAGGCGTGGTGCAAAAGTGCGTGGCTCTTGTTTTACACGAAAGGTGACAATGCTCTCTTGAAGAAAAACGGACCGATTTCCCTCCAAAGCCGCGTCTAAATGTTGTTTTCGAGTCATTACGAATCGTCTCGCACGTAGATTCGACGACTTTCAGCCTTCCTAACAAGCTAGTTTTCGAAAGGGTTTTAGCACCATGGATCACATACATACACTTCGGCAAAGTTTACAGTAGTCCAAAGAGTACAATCTGCTACTTCATCTTACGTAAGTATGAGAAATCTATGATTCCTTTGAAATTTGAGTGGTGCTACATTCCCTTCAGTGGTGTCAAGTTAACTATAGGTATACCGAAATGCTAAAGTGATTGTACAGAACAGCTACGATGGCTTTCCGAGTGCCAGAACCAGAGAACCAGAGTATGAAATCTATTCAACAGCAGAAAGTTGTAAGACAGGGTGACTTTATATCCCCGAAACTTTTCACCACTTCTTTGGAAGACGTTTTCAAGCCACTGGACTGAAAAGAATATCGTATTAACATCAATGGCGAGGACATCACTCACTTTCAATATGCCAACGATATAGTCCATATGGCAGAATCGCTGGAGGACCTAAGTAATATGCTCATTGTCTTCAAAGGAATCTCCCAAGGGATAAGTCTTAAGATGAACTTGGACAAAACAAAATTTACGTGTAATGTCCATATCATTCTTATGCCAGTGGTTGTTGGGAGCACTAAGCTTAAAATTGTTGACAAGTATGGTTACCTAGGACAAATAGTCCAAGTAGGAGAGTCCAACTTTGATTGAGAGGTCGATCGCCGGATTCAACTCGGCTGGCAGTGTTCGGGAGATCACGTCACACCTTCTCGTTAGGCGTACCTCGAAACGTGAAAACTAGATTGTACAATCAGTGCGTATTGCCAGTGATGACCTACGGATCTAAGAGGTGGTCCTTCATTGCTGGCCGTGTGAGGAAGCTCAAGACGCTAAGCGAGCTATGGAGTGGGCTATACTCGGGGTTTCTCTGCGTGATAAACTTAAGAATGAGGATATCCGCAGTAGAACTAGAATGACTGATATAGCATAACCGAGTGAAGGGGTTAAGTAAGATGAAGTGGCTATGAGCCATATAGCTCGAAGAACCGATAACCGATGGGGAAGAAAGGTTCTCGAGTGTCAGCCTCGTACCGGCAGGTGAAGTGTGGGGAGTTTCCCCACTAGATGGATTGACGACCTGTTAAGACACGCAGGAAGTCGATGGATGCAGATGGCTCTATTGCGCTATATTCAGCAGTGGGCTTGTGAAAAGCTGTAATGACGACGAAAGGGCCTATTCATTTTTAGGAGGCCGTAATTACACCTGTGTTTTCCTAGTGTTGAAGTTATTTATAGGTCAACGTCTGATCAGCCACATGCTCGTTTCTTTCCTATTTTATAAAAAAAATTCAGCCCACTGCCAATGGCAACTGTCTCTTTGCTAGTAAGCGGCAAGTGCTATTCACCTCTGAGGACTAAGAGTGCATAAACCTTAAATTTTACACAAGTTACACAATTAAAACTGAAATACAACAATGAATTCATATTTTTATTCGTGATAGAGCCACCGATTCGTCAATATTATCTCGGTTCTATACTATATAGAACTCGATTGGGGTAAGACCACGCTCTCACAAAATAACAGCATAATCAGCAGCTTAATACGGCATTGTATGTTTAGAACAGACCAGAAGACCCTTTTTATTGGAAACGAGACAATCTATTATAGTCCTCAAGGGTAACACCACGTCTGCGCGTTGATTCTTTATCAAGGATAGATGTAGATGTTATGAACCACAGTATCCACTTATCATCGTGTAGAATGTGTGCTCGTTTGTCCTCTTTTAGTATAAAAAATTATTGTATAGCGGAAAAAATTGGTTATGACATGCAGTTGGTTTCTAATTCATAAAAGAAGCCCACTACTTACCGTCAAAAATTACAAATTAATTACTTCTTCGGGAATTGAATCAGAATTGGCACTATGAAATTAATGACGAGTATTAAGCCCCTTCGCTATCACGGCTAAATATAAATATTATAACTTAATACATGAATAATTGAAATAGGTTTGAAGATATTCAGTAGAATAAGCAGCCTCGTCAGAGGGTTTTCAAAATTAAATCTAACTTGAAATCGTTATGAGGACGCCACTAATGATGCCGGAACGCTTAGCAAGTGCTCCTGGAAAGAGTTAATTACATTATTAAATGTAATAGATTTTTTATAGAATGACGGTTTCCAGTTCTCCACACTAAATATACGAAACAAAGCAGCATTTAGCTGCTATTTTACGCTGTTATTCTGTGAGAACGTAGTCCTACCCCGGTCAAGCCGACCCATTCGTGATAAAACTACAATATAACTGCAGCTTGGCTCTACCACGTACTACTTCTAAGTATAATTACTTATATAATTGATATTCATTACTTTGGTAGATGCAATCAGTGTATTGTCGTCGGTAGATCAATAGAGGTTCCATTAGTGGGTATCAGAGGGGCAGGTGAGACAAGATATGCGTTTGCAGTAATAATGGAACGTCACGGTACTGCAGTAACTAATAAAGATATAGCATTTACTAAGGTATGTAAGCATAGAATTATAAACTCATAATGTGTACATAACACTGAGTACTGCTCAAAAGAAAACCATTTAAAACGATTGCTCCGTGGAGCAGTGGCTTAGGATTGAGTTGCGACGCTGAGGGCCCCGGGTTTAAATACCGCACTATAAGTATTTGTACAATACAGCAACAAACTTTCAGTGTCATCTGTGATACGAGCGAATTGAGACGGGCGCTATTTAAATTAAAAGGTTGACAGGATATTGTTTGTTCGCATTTGTTACGTGATCGTCAAACGGAACGGACTGGACGCTATTAACACTTACAACTTACAGGTTTCACTTCTTTTATGAAAGTAAACCTTAATTAATCCAATGCTACATACATTAATAAAAATAAAGATTTCATCGTAATTGGTTTCTGGTACACTCCGTAGAATATCTATTAACCAAGTTTAAATATTTTGTTAAACAAAAACTGCATACTGCATACATAATAAATATTTATATAAGGTACGTGAGGGAACCCTGTCAAACCAAAACTAGGAGAATCCCAGAGACAAAAACATAAAGACGTATAATATGCTATAAATAATATATTAAAAAAATATCAAACAAGCTTTGGCAATAATTTGGAACACTCCGAAAAATCAATTAAAAAAAATAACCACAATACACTATACCTACTAAAATCGACTTAAATATTGACTAGATAATGTTATCTGTCAAAATAACGTCGATAAAGCAGCCCCCTTTTGACCCTTTATTATTTGATTGACTAATAAAGAGCTATCATAACACACAGCCATCTATGCAAAAAAGTCTGTAGTTTTTGCGTTATAAGACTTTGACCATATTAACTGGATTACTAACACTATTATAAACATTTATTTATTTTTGTAGAGTTTAAAATAAATTTTGTAAATATAATGATTTCTTAAATATACGCGAACACTACACATTGAATAAAACTATTATTTACCGACAAAATCGGACCAAAAATTAATATTCAAAAACTGAAGGTAGCCGGACTAACTATGACATTGGGACGTCAAACATCTCTGTCTCCCCCCGTGACCATGGGTGCTGTAAAGCACCCGAAACGTAGGGATGATAAAAATAAATTAAAGTAATTAAACGTGATGTAATTCGTATTTACAAAATTGAATAAATCTATTATAGTTTTATTCAATTTTGTAAATAATTTGTACCACCTTTCTTATTGTTTAATTTACTTTTGAAGAATAGTTCTGCTGGGTCTCAAAAGCATGTGCAACACGGTAATAAACGGCGGTGTGAAAAAAAATACAGATGCGAAAGCGAGTTGCGCTTTGACGGCTATACGGTTTGAAAACCATCAGTGTGAAAAAAACCTATGTATTCTGTGGTAAAGAACGTTGCGCGGATAGGACGTCTCTACGCTCGCACCGAATATTATATTGACAAGACACAATAAAAAGTTAGGGTATCTTGCTCTGTTGTGTGCAACTTATAGTCACACTTAGATTTCTAGCCACTGGAAGAGACTATAAGGATTTGAGATATAGCGCGATAATATCACTCAACTACTATCAAAAATCATTTCCGAAACTTGCTCGGCAAGGTCCTGAAAAAAAAAACAATCACTGTAAGTAATCTGTAATATTTATTTGTGTTTTCTAAAAATTTAAAATTCTATAAATAATAATTCTACAAAATTCCTTCCGCCGGATCCTCAGCATACAACACTGTATTCTCACTTATGTTAACAGCGTTCTGTGAAGAAACAGTGATAGATAAGCTGCCTTAAAATATATGATAAAAAATAAAAATATAAATTTCTTTGCAACGTTCCGCTAAACATATAAAATGATGTGTCTTACCTGGATTGAAGTGCACCTCCCGCCCTCCCTCAATTGTATACACTAACTCCGTCACCACTAGACCAAGCACCACTACTCTCAACACCACTATTCCAGGCAAGACACACCATCGACGATAATACGACACGTGTTTCGCCTCTACACGAGGCATCCTCAGGTAATATAGACTCTACGGCGGCTGACCGCTAAGTGAGCGGCGAGTCGAAACAGTTGCTATTTATACACGCTGACACAATTGCTCCCTACCAAAGTAGCGAGTGACCGCGTCGTGCGATAACAAACCTGCCAACAGTTATTATTATTGTTATGATTATTTTTAAATACTATTATTATTATTGTTTTGAGTGACCGCGCCGTGCGATAACAAATCTGCTACTAATTATTATTATTGTTATGATTAATATTTTAAATACTATTATTATTATTGTTTTATTGAAATTATTATTAAAGATTGGCCTTAAGGATGTTTAACAAAGGTGAATTAGAAACATTTGTTTGTTCATTCAGCAGTGTATAATTACCATTATTACTTTTTAAAATCTCCAACTGCTCCAGCACACACAGTCGCAGCCCCTTATTACAGGTATGTAAGACTTCAAAGGAATGGTCGCTAGCTAGGTTGTGCCCAGTGTCCAAGAGATGTTTAGCAAAATGGGATTTATCAGGATTGCGATTTCTGTACGCGGCCATATGTTCTTTATAGCGCGTTCCGAAATTGCGACCAGTCTGACCCACGTAAACGGCGTGGCATTCGTCACAAATAAGTTTATAAACACCCAATTTTTGACTAATATTTAACTTATCTTTATTGTTACAAATATTCCTAAGCGAATTGTTTGTTTTGAATGCCACGTTAACGCCGTTTTTCTTAAGACTATTAGCTATTTTTTCCGATATGGGGCCTAAGTAGGTCAAACTACCCACATACCGCCGGACACTTTGAGATCGAACCGTGTACAAAGAATTGCGAACAACATGCTTTTGTTTCTTTTTAATAAGATTATCAATGAGACTTTTTGAAAAACCGTTAGAGACCGCAATTTGATAAATTATATTAAGTTCTTTTAAATAATTTTCTTTATTTAATGGAACAGTGGACAGACGGTTAATGTAACAATAAAAAGCGGCTAATTTATGTTGCCATGGATGACACGATGATGCGGGGATGACCGTGTCGGTATGAGTTGGCTTTCGATAAATTTGAAAAACATGTAACGACTCTTTTCTTGTTATTGTTAAATCAAGGAAATTAAGGGAGCCATCTTGTTCCAATTCAAGCTAAAATTTAATTTTTTCGTGGGCTCTATTTATTTTATTAAGGAAAACATCCAGTTGTCTCCTTGTGCCTGTCCAGCAAATAATTATGTCATCTACATATCGATAATAGTATAAGATATTTTGGTTAACAACTATATGTTGTTTTTCGAAATCATCCATGAAAATGTCCGCCATAAGTGGACTTAGAGGGGACCCCATAGCTAACCCTTCTTTTTGTAGATAGAAACGGTTATTAAACCGGAAATAATTTTGTTTCATACAGAGAGAGGTTAAATTAAGAAGATCATTTGTTTCCCCGGGATACAGACGACGTTTTTTAAAGAGATCTGAGAGTATACGCAAACAGTCAGGGAATGGGACGTTTGTGAAAAGACTATCAACGTCTAAAGACAACAACATAGATTTATGTGGAATACGAATATCTTTTATTTTGGAAATAAGTTCTAAACTATTTTTAAGGCTGTAAGTGGGGTTGAAACCAGATTTCTCCCGAAGGAGGAAGTTTAATTTTTTAGCAAGGAAATAAGCTGGTGCACCTATATATGAGACAACTGGACGAATAGGAACGTGTTCTTTATGTAATTTAGGTAACCCATATAAAGTGGGTGCTTGAGGATTCATTGGAACAAGATTGCTCCGAGACAAGTTGTGATCGGGAAAAACATATGACGACTTTTGTATACATACTTTAATATCCGAAGTAAACTTTTTGGTTGGATCAGACTCTAACAGCTGAAAGTCGTCACCTTGGATAACATCGTTAACCTTCTGGCTATACCCGCTACTCTCCATAATGACAACAGTATTTCCCTTGTCGGCCTTAGTAACAATAAGGTTATTGTCTTTTATTCTATGTTTTAGTGACATAAAAATGGGGAACTCAGGATTGCAATGGGAAGATGCGGGTGCCTCCTGAATTTCTTTAGCTAACAAACTTTTAACGATGTTATCTTTCCTCCCGATCACAACAGCCACCTCCGCGTCAACGGCTACAGTCTCTAACGATCTTTGGGAGACCGAAGGTGTTAAATTATACTTTAGGCCTTTGTGTAAAAGGGACAACTCATCCGTTGGAAACTGGACATCGGAAAGATTTTTAACACGGGGATATGGTCATCACAAAGTCATTTCCTCAGTATAATTCAAAACGAAAATATGATATCGGGCGAAACTTCCAAAGACGCCGTCATTTGTATTATTATAAGCTCTTTGTCAGGAAAATCATTATTGATTTAAAACATCAATTAATGTCAGCTTAGTAGGATCTGTTCTCATGTTTAAATTATTTTATCCCTTAACAAGTGACTCGTCCGTGGTTTGTACGCGTTTGATTTATTTTGGGATTTTTATTTACAACTTAATTACAAATAACATATTTATTAACATTATAAGTATGAGTCATTGAATGTGCCAAAAGATGGAAAAAAAAGAAAGGAAATAAGTTTATTTGTAAACGCATTATAGTAGTTTGCTAAATGTTCAATTTATTCCACTTATACACAATGACATACATTTTTTAATAATTTTTTTTTATAGAAGAGGGGGCAAACGAGCATGTGGCTCACCTGATGTTAAGTGACTACCGCCGCCCATGATCAACTGCAACACCATGGGAATTGCAGATGCGTTGCCGGCCCTTTAGAAAGGAGTAAGCTCTTTTCTTGAAGGTCCCCAGGTCGTATCGGTCCGGAAAAATCGCCGGTGGTAAATTATTCCACAGAGAGGTTGTACGCGGAAGAAAACTCCTTTTGAACCGTACAGTGGTGGACCGGCAAGCATCCAGATGGTGTGGATGGTATCGGGACGTTTGCCGCGTAGTGCGTTCACGAAATTTGGCGGCTGGGATTAATCCGAACAATTCCTCAGAGCACTCTCCATGGTATATGCGAAAGAAAATACAAAGGGATGCAACATCTCTTCGCAGTGCCAGTGAATCGAGCCGATCGGAAAGCACTCGGTCGTCGACGATTCGAGCCGCTCTGCGCTGGATGCGGTCAAGTGGAAGGAGCTGGTACTGGGGAGCCCCAGCCCAGAGATGGGAACAGTATTCCATGTGCGGCCGAACCTGCGTATTGTAAAGTTGCAGGCGGTGTGCCGGCATGAAATACTGTCCCGCTCTGCTGAGCACGCCAAGCTTTTTAGAGGCCAATTTGGCCTTCCCTTCCAAGTGACCACGAAACTGCACGTCACTCGATATGTCGACGCCGAGGATTCCGATACTGGCTGAGGCAACAAGGGGAGTGCCTTGAAACTGAGGGGATACGACAAAGGGGTTCTTTTTAGCGGTTAACGCGCAAACTTGTGTTTTCTGGGGGTTAAACTGGACTAGATTTAGTCGCCCCCAATCCGAGACTCTGTCCAGCAGAGACTCGACTTCAGACACAAGTTTGTCCCGGCACGCAGAGACGTTTTCCCGAGAAATATTGGCTCGGCCGGTGTAAAGAGCATCACCAGTGCTGTCATCTGCGTAGCAATGAATGTTACGGGTCTGCAACATATCATTGATATGCAGAAGAAACAGCGTTGGCGATAGCACGCAGCCCTGTGGAACACCAGCATTAATAGGCTTGCAATCGGAGCTTGCACCGTCTACAACGACCATGATGTTCCAATCTGCAAGAAAACTGGTGATCCAATCGCACAATTTCTCGGGAAGCCCATAGGAAGGGAGCTTCGAAAGAAGCGCTTTGTGCCAAACCCGATCGAAGGCCTTCGCATTGTCCAAACTAACGGCCAATGCCTCCCCCTTGGACTCTACTGCCTCCGCCCATCTGTGAGTTAGGTAGACCAGAAGATCACCAGCTGACCGACCATGGCGAAAACCGTATTGGCAGTCACTAATCAGCTGGTGATTCTCAAGGTACCTCATGAGCTGGCAGTTTACAATTTATATAATAAATTTTGGAGAACAAGGAGGTGATGGCGATTGGCCGGTAGTTGGACGGGTCTGAGCGGTCGCCTTTTTTAGGGATCGGATGGACGAAAGCCGTCTTTCATGATTTTGGGTCTACGCCTAGGGAGTAGGAGTACCGGAAAAGACGCGTTAAAACCGGTGCCAACTCTGGAGCACACGTCCTCAGCACAATTGGTGGGATTCCGTCGGGCCCACTCGACTTGTGGATGTCCAGGGAGAGGAGTGCTTTGCGAACCGAGCGCTGAGTGAACTGCACTTCCGGCATGGAGCACTTACACCGCGGGATGGTCGGCGGCGTACTCCCCCCGTCATCGAGAGTCGAGTAGACGCAAAGAAGGAGCGTAGAAGATCGGCTTTCTCCTTTGCGGTGTGGGCCAGTGAGTCGTCCTCCCTGTGCAGAGATGGAAGAGATGGCTGACAGAAATTCCCCTGGACAGCCTTGGCGAGAGACCAGAATGTACGGGTTCCAGAAGGAAGACGAACTAGTTTCTCGCCAATTCTGCCTATGTCTCTGACTTTGCCTTGGCAATGACTCTTTTGAAGGACCTAGAGGCGGAATCATACTTATTTTTTAGAGCGCTGGTGTTTACATTCCTGGACGCTGATGCGTCAGCCCAGGCTTGGTAGCACTCTTGCTTATAGCATGATGCTATTTTACAGGAGCGACCAAACCATGGCTGAGATTTGCCTCCAATGGGCACCACAGAGGAAGGAATAAAAAGTTCCATACCCTGAAGTACCACATCAGCGACAGAATCCGCAACAACGTTGGGATCGTCCGGCGAGAAGCAAACCCGCCCCCAAGGGTAGGATGCAAAGAAAGACCGCATCCCATCCCAATCGGCTGACCTATAGTGCCAAACACGGTGGCAGCCTGCAGAATGCAACCGCGATTTCAGCGTGAGTGGCACCACACTCCGGACAAGACAATTGTCCGAGGAGCCTAAAGGGGCGTCGACGGAAATCTGATATCCGTCCGGGTGAGAGGTCAGCAGAAGGTCCAACAGGGAAGGTGCATGATCCTCAACATCTGGAATCCGCGTAGGCGAAGTAACCAGTTGTGTCAGACCATATGCCAAGACAAAATCATGAACAGATCTCCCCGCATGATCGGTTAAACGTGAACCGAGCCCTTTGGCGTGATGGGCGTTAAAGTCGCTGAGGATCACGATCTCTGCGGAGGGGATCTGCTGTAGCAACGAATCTACAGCCATTTGGACGTGGTCGAAGAGTCGGTCTGTTTCGGCATCATCGCTATGGGACCTATAGAGGCACCCGTAGACGCGCGGATGGTCGTCGCTGTCTACGCGTAGCCAAAGGATGGACAGTTCCGAACCTTCAAGTCTGCCGAGGCGTCGAGAACAGATGTCCTCTCTGACGTAAACGCAAACTCCAGCCCGAGGCACAAAGGAGTATTCCAGTTTGTACCCCGGGTAGGAGAGATACGAGACATCAGCCGGAGAGGACACCTGCGTCTCGGTCAGAAAGAGCAGAGCCGGCCTCGCCGTCTCGAGATGGTAGTGGACGGCGTTTAAGTTAGAGTGAAGTCCCCTGATATTACAG
Organism: Parnassius smintheus behrii; assembly: GCA_036936625.1. Classification (NCBI taxonomy): domain Eukaryota; kingdom Metazoa; phylum Arthropoda; class Insecta; order Lepidoptera; family Papilionidae; genus Parnassius; species Parnassius smintheus. The sequence continues at coordinate 3,520,289 of JAUPFT010000002.1, forward strand.
AAATTCACGGACAGCGTGGCAGGGGTCGCCTTGGTCTTGTTGCTCCGTTTGCCCCGAGCAGTTTTAGTCTTGAGCGGAATTTTGCCCCCCACCCCAGAATACGCGGGGCAGCCTGAGCACCCACGCTCAGAAGTGGAGAAGCATGGTCGTGGATGCTCAGCGAGGGATTCTCCAGGGTTGCTGGTACCCTCCTGGGGTAGTCTATCATTGAATTCCGCTACCATGTTGATGGGGGGGGGGATTTGGGCCTCCGGTCACCTGCACTCACCAGACGAAACGCGGAAGCAGAGCTTCCACTTCACGCCGGTATAATATATCCTATACTATTAAACGAGCAATTCTTGTATATATATATATAAATATATAATCGGGATCTCGGAAATATTATAATTTATTAATGATTTTATTTTTGTTATGTTTAACGTTCATAAAATTTCTAATGTTAATAACAATAGCGGAATATGCATGATTTAATTTAATTAATTATATAACACTAAATTCTGATATATTTATTGATCTCTTAGTTTTTGTATTCAATTTAATTCACTGCATATGTTTACTTGTGTCTATTTTTTTTTTTGTAATGAAATGTGTGTAACACCTATAATTAAGTCTACACTTAGTTTTTATGATTTTTTGCAAAAAATATTATGCTTTTGTTAGTGTATGTCTTGTTGGTGTTAAGTAAATAAATAAATAAATAAATAAATAAATAAACGGCTCCAACGATTTTCATAAAATTTAGTGTCCAGGGAGTTTCGGGGATAATAAATCGATCTAGCTAGGATTTATTTTTAGAAAATGTCTTTTTGTTCGTGTTTTTAGGCAATGAAAAACTGCTACAATATCGTTAGAATAAGAAGGTAAATTTTGACAGATTGTCAATGATTATAAATAGCTTAATTGGTATAATGGTCGGTCACAGAATCGTAAAACCCCGGTTCGAGCCCAGACCGACCGACCAACTTTTTTTAATTTTTTTTACCAAGTTCCTTCCTTTTTTCAGAAAATCTATTTTTTCGAGCCCTTTTTATAGTATTTTTTAAAAACACGAAAATTTAAATTAAACTAATTGCAAACATGATTTTTTTATTCAAATAACCAGTTCAGTTTTTTCTATTATGTCGCTAAGATCAAAAAATATTATTCATATTTCATCAGTATGTAATTTGTATCTAAATATAATTTCCAAAACACACGAATTAAAAAAAACCGAGCGAAAAATACCGAGCAAAGCTCGGTCAACCGGGTACTAAATATATAAATGTACGAGGATATGAAAAAGTAGCAATTAATTAATAAACATTTAAAATAAACCGTGCAGTGGCGGTGTAAGAATAACCGCTACCCCCATACCGTGCTGTGGGTCGTAAGAGGCGACGGAGGAAATTGAAACAGGTGGTGGGTAGCTATGGGCAATAATAAAAAAAAACTGTAGTTGACAACCCGCTCACCAGGCCTAATAACTATTGCAAAATCACCGTACTAGGCAATCTACGAGGCAGGCCTATGTTCATCAGTGGTCATTTGTAGGCTTTAATTGATGGATGGACGAATGAAAAAAAAAAACAAATAAACGGAATAGAAAAGTATGTAAGAGTATAAGTTTAAATAAATTGATTTTTGAATAGTTGTTTGAGTTGACTCGACTGGGTAAGGCCCACGCTCTCACGGAATACAAGAGTAATATTGTAATTAGTGTAGAGAGGCGGAGACTCTATTTACTGGAAACGAAGCATTCAATCTTAATCAACGTGACAAAGCATCTGCATTTTGATTCTTAGTCACGAATAGATGCATGAAAATGTCTGTGACCCATTATGTGATTTATATCAATTTTCACAATTTAATTACTTCATATATATGTGTGTGTTTTATAGATACTGTGTTTCATATGCTATTATTTATTTTAAATTTATTTATTTAGTAAAACAATACTTCCTTAGTTTTTGTATTAGAAGCATTACTTTTAAAGGCCGATGACAAGCACGTAATTTTAACACTATCTCGATGTAAATGAGGTCCAGTGACAAACCGTTTTGTATCGCATGTCAGGGTCCTGAGATACAAGCTGTGCTTAGTTGAGGACCCGCAGCTACCTGTGTTATTTAAACTGTCACTTTTTGTTAAAATAAAAATAAATAAATAAATATGATGAGTGTGGTGAACTGGAGATTTTATTTTCTAGTAATCAGGCAATTCAACTTAGTCCTCAACATCTGCATTATGATTCATAAATCGAAGATAGATTAAGATGTCTTTGAGCCGCAGCATCCACTTACCAATAGGTGGACTGTAAGCTCGTTTATCACCATTATCTATATTCTAATACATGAGGAGAAACCTTTGTATCCCTTTTTTAAATATTGCGCGTACAAGGGAGTGGAAGATTTGGCATATTTTTTTTAAATCCTTTTATACTTTTCTTTCTTTTAACTTTTATATCTGGTTTTATTATTTCCATATTTTTATAATTGTATTTTTTTGCTTTATTGTTAATTAAAATTCCGTTCCTTATAAGTTTTGCTTACTGCTATTATAGCTTTCTACATTTATACCAAGGAGCCGTGGTAGCTCAGATGGTTAGCGCTCGCTGTAAATTTCACAATACGCGAGCAAACCAGGTTCGATCCCCGCCGGCACCAATGAAATTGTTAATTGCAATTTTAAGTGCTGATTTACCACGTGCTCGGCGGTGAAGGAAAACATTGTGAGGAAACCTGTATGTTTGAGGAATAACGAAAAAATATTTCGAAGACATGTGAAGTTAGCCAACACGCATTAATGCAGCGCGGCGGACACTTCCTTGCCCTAAAACCCTCTCAGAAATGAGGGGAGGCCTGTGCCCAGCTGTGGGACGTATATAGGCTGTAACTTGAACTTTTTTTAACATTTATACCTCTTGATTTGGCATAGTTAAAGATAATTTGGAATATAATGGTTTATAAGAAGTGCGGGAAGCAAACATTTATATATGAATATTGTGTTATATCAGCGCGAAATATGCTGCTCTGTTTCGTATGGCGAGTGTACAGAACCGGAGATCCATTTTGACAACGCACCTGCATTCTGATTTTTTTTTAATTTATTTTGGCAACAAACAGTCGTATACAAAAGGAAATGTATGTAATGCAACTTATCTATTAGAAATTGACCTACAGTGCCGAAAATTTAAACACAATTTAAAAGAAAGTTACATGGTAACACTACATAGTTACTATTTACATAACAAAAAACCTAGTTAAACACAATTTAAAAGAAAGGTACATGATAACACTACATGGTGACTATTAACATAACAAAAAAAAATGTACATAAACATAATTAAAATTAGAATATTAATTTAAAAAATAATTCTTAATCGAAGAAGCCACAGCATCCACTTACCATCAGGTGGACTGTGTGCTCGGTTGTCACCCTTATCCGATAAAAAATATGTTAAATAAAAAAAATTTAAAAAAATTTCTTCACCAAAGTTAAATTAATTACAAAGTTGATTGGGGTCTCCATTTAAGCAAGTAATGCTTGTGTTTAGAAACACCGCTCTTCCTTATCAAAACATACATAAAAACTAATTACTCTATTTTAACAACCAAAAATTACAAAAGTAAAGCGAATTATGAAATGCGGTACAGTAGAAATTCAGTTTCGTCACAGGTTTTCGGCTGCACCCATTTTAATATAAGGTTTTTACACTCACTGTATGTTTTGTCGTATATGTTCAATTTTTTTTATATATTTTATTATATAGGAATGCAGATAATGAGCTAAATTGTTTACTAGCAAACACTGTATTGGTACCAGAAGGCACAGCCACAACATATTTTAGCCGCTTTTTCAAGATGAATGGGTCAAAGGGCAAAAATTTGTGTGCTTTGAGGGTTGTCATAGTAACATATGTTTGTCGAACTGAGAGAAGACCACTTATTCTATACAGTTTTTCAGTGAAAAAACGTCTTTTTTAAATATATGACCTTAATAAGGGTTCGTTGGGCTCTTTAAATAAAATGTGAAATAATTTTCACTTTGAATGTCGTTTGTTGATGTTCATACTGTCAATTGCTTAAAATAAGTACTATATATGTTTTTACTCTAAGCCTAATACGAAATAGTCTTTGTCAAACATTCGCATAGAGTAGAGTGTGTCGCCAATGAGCTATTGAAAGTGAAATACAGCTTGATCAATATACAAACCTAAAAATATAATAAGATATGTACGTGCAATCTCAACCACTATGTTATCCCTCGTAATAATAAAATAGATAATAAAAATAACTTAACCATTCACCTCTTTCACATACTTCAGCAAGGCAACCTTGTCTTTCGGAAACCAAATATAATACATCATTATAATGTTTACGCTACAAAAGAAAAACTGCTCGTCTTTGTATTTAAAACCATTTGCAACCAAGAATATGGTTTTGGGTGCTTAAGCAATCATGTTCTTACAATAAATTGAACATGATTTCGGCATCACCTGAAAGTTAGTTAGTTCAGTCTACCTTTATTAAAAGGTCTAATACTATTATTTCAAATAATAACTTTACGCCAAATGTGTTTCGTGTTATCGCATAAATTTAAACAATTATCCGTGCTTGCGCTTTAAGAAATTGTGGACAGATATTATCACAAGTTAATGAGGTAGACGTGACGATCACTATGTTGATTTTACAATGAAACATTTTTAAATTCAAAAGCACGTTTTACCTTTATTTATAAAATTATTTATGTTAATTATGTTTTAATTTTGAATATTATTATGTATTAATTTTAACAACCTTTGCATATGCAAATTTCGGAGTGTTTTCCATTATCGCTACGATCAAGATCTCGACAGGCGTACTGCCTTTCGCAGTACTTCGCCCTTTCTGCACACTGAAGAAAATTTCTCACATTTACAGCAATATTTACGATATTTTTAAAAAATTGATGTGATGATTGAACTCAAGGTCCTCATGGCTACCTGCAGCCGACCTCAAAGTAATTCACAGATGAGTCAACCTCGTAGGACTAACACGCAATGCCTCGTTACTAGTAAAATCGTTCTCCAGTTCTTTACACTCACTATATGAAATACAGTAGCTTTATCTTGCTGTTTCTTACTTGTTCTGTGAGATATTATATTTATTCTGTGAGAGCGTGCCCCTACTCCAGTCAAACTAACCTATGTTTAGCTACTATAGCTGCAGCGCGGCTTAATTAGACTATGCTCATGCTCTCAGCTCCCCGCTTAATTAAGAAAATATAATTGATTACACATATCTAGTTGATGTGTAAGAAATACAACACATGGATTGAAGTATATGCATGTTATAATGAAGTTTTCTTAACTTGACGTGTCTATTTAAATTGTTGAAAGTTCGCTCAGATTCCTTCTAACATAAACTGTACGACCATTTATTTAATGCACAATTAAGAGCGACTGTCCAACTTAAAAACAAGCGTATTCTGTTGAAAAGGAACCAAATTTTATAATTATGAACAAACATTACAAAATAAACATTTTCACATATATTTTAATTATTTAATGTTATTAGTTTTATATACGAGTGTAGGCCCACGCTCTCTCATAATCCATACGTTAAATAGCAGCTCAATGCTACTGTATTTCGTATGGTGAGCGTAGCGTAGAATCGAAAGCCCTTTTTACTGGAAACACTCAGGGGTAACAAAGGATCGACATTTTAATTTTTAATTGAGGATAAATGTGGATATCTATTGGTCACAGCGTCCACTTACCATCAGAGCACCCGTGTGTGCTCATACGGTGTTTTTAAACCGCGGTGTCACAATCAGGCGGACTGTATTTTTGATCTTCTCCTAATTTTGATGAAATTTTATATGATACCTGTATGAATTAGTTAGATTTACAATTGGGAACCAGGAGCAGTTGTCAAAAACATGAAAACACGCGTGCGAAGTCAGGGCAAATTGCTAGTATTCAAATGAAAATATTTAAAAAATGGAATCCGACTACACTGATATATCAGGATTTTCTTTATAGAAAATCTCTCTCCTTTCCAGTAAAAAGGGTTTTAGGTTCTCTACACTCACGGTACACAGTAGCGTTTAGCTGCTTTTCTATGCTGGTATTCTGTGAGAGTATGGTCCTTCCCCGTATTGGTCCTTCCCCTAAGAGAACGAGAGAGTTATTCGTATTTTCAGAATTAGATTCATCTATAATAATTACTATTATTATAAAAATAAGTTATTATATATAATTATTATTACATTATTAATTTTAATTCGCAATATTAAAAACATAAAATAACTAATTATAATAGAGACCAACACCTTAAAATAACTCGTGTATTTTGTAATATTTTTCACACACGATCTTTATTTATGGCTGTTAAAGACTCATTCATTTAAAAACAGATAATCCAAACTAATAACTGGTTTTAACATTCCATTTATATCATTAAACACTCGAATACGTAGCTGTCTACAAACTAAGTGCTTCCAACCGCGGACGCTCGCGGTCGTTCAAACTTAATAAAGATTAAATAAGGTATCGTATCTACTGATTCGTTGAAACAAAATAGATTTCATTACGTCCGGCTACACTTGAGAACTGAAGTTGTTTTAAGCTCAGTCAGCCATGACGCGCAGTCACATATAACCTTATAATTATAAATATGCTTTTGTATAATTGACCTATATTAAAAAGATTTTTTTTAAATTCTTGTATCGCCAGTTATATGTGAGTTTCACGCCAGTTAATACGTAGTTAATAAATTGCATTTACTCACTATTGAATGAAATGAGTATAAAATAAAAATATGTGTTTTTTCAAAATACCGTTACGTAATGAGGATCCTCTGAACAAAGAAGATTCTCTGGAGGATACTTTGTGATACATCTTAAAAATATATAAAAATATATTTTTATATATCTTTAAGACCATATTACAATTATACCCATACAATGGTATATAGAACCATCGGTAAATCAAGCATGTTCTATGATAGACTTTTTTTGTAAACGTTATTTTTTTAAAATACACTAGAATTCTTAGTATCGTGGACGTAGTTTACATACATAAATTGTACAAGGATATGTGAACATACGTCTTTGAGTCCTTTCCCCTTTATAAACTGCCTCATTAGCGCCGCTCGGTCTTTTCGCCAACAGAAAATATTGGGTTTTATTTCAACGCAGATTATGTTCTAATTGAAGGAAGGAACATGATTTTTTTTTTATGGAAAAGGGGGCAAACGAGCATGCGGCTCACCTGATGTTAAGTGACTACTGCCGCCCATGATAAACCGCAACACCAGGAGAATTGCGGGTGCGTTGCCGGCCCTTTAGAAAGGAGTAAGCTCTTTTCTTGAAGGTCCCCAGGTCGTATCGGTCCGGAAAAATCGCCGGTGGTAAACTATTCCACAGAGAGGTTGTACGTGGAAGAAAACTCCTTGTGAAACGTACAGTGGTGGACCGCCAAGCATCCAGATGGTGTGGATGGTATCGGGACGTTTGCCGTGTAGTGCGTTCACGAAATTTGGCGGATGGGATTAATCCGAACAATTCCTCAGAGCACTCCCCGTGATAGATGCGATAAAATACGCAAAGAGATGCAACATCTCTTCGCAGCGCCAGTGAATCGAGCCGATCGGAAAGCACTCGGTCGTCGACGATTCGAGCCGCTCTGCACTGGATGTGGTCAAGTCGAAGGAGCTGGTACTGGGGAGCCCCAGCCCAGAGATGGGAACAGTATTCCATGTGCGGCCGAACCTGCGCCTTGTAAAGTTGCAGGCGGTGTGCCGGCACGAAATACTGTCCCGCTCTGCTGAGCACGCCAAGCTTTTTAGAGGCCAATTTGGCCTTCCCTTCCAAGTGACCACGAAACTGCACGTCACTCGATATGTCGACGCCTAGGATTCCGATACTGGCTGAGGCAACAAGGGGAGTGCCTTGAAACTGAGGGGATACGACAAAGGGGTTCTTTTTAGCGGTTAACGCGCAAACTTGTGTCTTCTGGGGGTTAAACTGGACTAGATTTAGTCGTCCCCAATCCGAGACTCTGTTCAGCAAAAAGACTCGACTTCAGACACAAGTTTGTCCCGGCACTCGGAGACATTTTCCCGAGAAATATTGGCTCGGCCGGTGTAAAGAGCATCACCAGTGCTGTCATCTGCATAGCAATGAATGTTACGGGTATGCAACATATCATTGATATGCAGAAGAAACAGCGTTGGCGATAGCATGCAGCCCTGTGGAACACCAGCATTAATAGGCTTGCAATCGGAGCTTGCACCGTCTACAACGACCTTGATGCTCCGATCTGCAAGAAAGCTGGTGATCCAATCGCACAATTTCTCGGGAAGCCCATAGGAAGGGAGCTTCGAAAGAAGCGCTTTGTGCCAAACCCGATCGAATGCCTTCGCAATGTCCAAACTAACGGCCAATGCCTCCCCCTTGAACTCTACTGCCTCCGCCCATCTGTGAGTGAGGTAGACCAGAAGATCACCAGCTGACCGACCACGGCGAAATCCGTATTGGCGGTCACTAATCAGCTGGTGATCCTCAAGGCACCTCATGAGCTGGCAGTTTACAATGGACTCCATTGTTTTGGAGAAAAAGGAGGTGATGGCGATTGGCCGGTAGTTGGACGGGTCTGAGCGGTCGCCTTTTTTAGGGATCGGGTGGACGAAAGCCGTCTTCCATGATTTTGGGACTACGCCTAGGGAGTAGGAGTACCGGAAAAGACGCGTTAAAACCGGTGCCAACTCTGGAACACACGTCCTCAGCACAATTGGGGGGATTTCGTCAGGCCCACTCGACTTGTGAAAATAGAATTCTTAAATGTAATGCGGTCCAGAAAGTTCCTTGAATTTCTCCAACGTAATCATGAGTGAAAAAGGTCAATCGTGTACTTTTCATCATAGTAAACTTTTACTTGACTTTTTTCAAATAACATCAGACTACCAAATTAGAGGCTCGGAGCTATGTTTATCTTTATTTTCAAGCAAAGAACCTATTCCTTTTTGAAAGGACGGCAACGCACGTGTCGTGCAACTGTTCATAGACAGCTGTAGTCAGTCACCATCAGATAAACCACATGCCCGTTAGCCCTCAAAAAAAATTCCAGCCCACGTATAACTGTAACTGACTCTTTGCTAGACTAAGTGTCATGTGTTGGTTCTAAGGAATGAATAACAGCTATGAACATCATTTTTAAATAAGCTTCCTACATCAATCAAATTCAAACCGAAATACAACAATGGAAGCATAATTTTCTTTGTGGTAAAGCCACGCTGCTTAGGCCAACGCTCTCACAGTGTAAAATAGCAGCTTAATGCTGGATAATAAGTAATATCTGACTAAGAATATTTTGTTTTTAAGACACGCAGTTTTCCTGAGGATGTCTTCGAACGCCGTCGAGCAGGTGTTAAATCATCACTTAAATTTCCAAATTACAAATTCAGTAATTCTTCGGTAATTGAACTTGGATTCAAATAATATGAAAGTAATAGTAGGTAGTAATTAGCTCCGCTATCAAGCCTAAATATAGAGATTAAAAATAAAACATGAAATGGGATTGAAGATATTCAGTAGAAAATTAAGCAGCCTCGTCAGAAAATTTTCGAAATTTCATCTAATTACAACGTGAAATCGTAACGAAGACGCCGCTAATGATTATGGCATGCTTCATAAGTGTTGCCGGAAAGATTTCATTTCATTGCGAAATCCTAAATATGAAACAAGAAATTATAGCATTATTTTGCACCTAATAGAATCGTTTTTAAAAAAGAATTTATTTTTAAAAAGAATTCTTCCCCTGTCAAGCCAACCCATTCATGTTACAAATATACTGCTAATATTGCTGCAACATGCATGCAGCTACATTATCAGTATATTTGTGCAATTGTAAAATGTAATTATTATAAAACATTTTTAAATACACGACATATAATAACAAACTAGATGACACTAAACATCTATGATAAAGCCGAATTAAATCAGGTGCTATTTAAATTAAATTGCTGACAGGATTCCGTTTGTTCGCATTTGTTACGTGATTGTCCGGGACGATAATGAACACGTCCGCTTTATATATTTCACTTGTTTTATTAAATTAAACCTTAATTATTCAAATACTGCATACATTAATAATAATAAAGATTTCATTTCAATTATCATCTAAATAAATATTAATTTAAATTTGTTATAGTTAAGATTAACTAGGAACACGAATGTAACACATTGCAATTCAGCAAAGTTTTTAATTGTACATTTTAATATGAGCCTTTTATATGTGAAAGAACTTGTAGAACTTAATATGTGTGGATAAATATATAAAAAATTAATAAGAAAAATTATACCGTGTTGTAGTATTGATATCAATAATCCTTAAAAACAAATAAAAATACTTAAAAACAAATAAAAACTGTGTTACACAGTATAACGCCCTTCTTTTGAATACACCTTAAATATAGCAAAATAAACATTATAAAAAGTATTTAAGTTATTTTTCATTTTTCTATACACTTTTCTCCTTTGCTTAAATATTAACAGTGACGCACAGAAAACGGGTTAAATAAATCTCCATTAATTAATATGCAATTAATAATGTAAAAGATGTATGACTTTAACCTTTAAGAAGAAAAACTGATCTCATTATTCTCAAAACGTAATATGCTTCTGGTCAGAATCCAAAGTAATTCGCTTAAATTCTACTTTGAAATTATTAAATCGGAAATTATGGCAAATAATGCTCTAAAGTCGGTTAGAAAATAGGTCTTTTCTATCTAGTTTTATATGGCTATTAAATATAAAACTAGACGGATAAGTATGCTTGTTATGGCTGTATATAATGCTATTATGCATATATATGCGTAGTATGCCCACGAAACCTAAAAATCTTCTTAGCTTTTAGCTGCATCGCTTCTATATTATGTTCATCTCTGCTTAGCTGAAGGTGAGATGACTGACAATTACTCCAAAAACTTCAGACATTTTGTTAAAAACAAACAAGAACCGAACTGAAAACCAGTTCGGCTTCGGCTAAGCAGCTCTTAAAAACAAAAATACAAACTTTTATTTTTATTTATTTTATCTTTTATTTAAAGCCTGTGCTCTGTCGTATTTAGTAATATTTGACAATAGTAGCGAATAAATTAAATAGATACGTTAATAATTACGCCTTACCGTTACCGTTATAGTCTACCAAAAGTCCACTGCCAAACATAGGGCTTCCCCATAGATCGCCTCATAGGGGGGGGGGGGGATTTGCCATAGTTGTTTCGCTTGGCGAGCGCGTTTGGAACCGCAATTTTTTATTATTTATTTGGGAAGTCTCCGCTGCACATCTCTCGGTTTGTTTCCCACATTACTAATAAATTATTGATCACTAATTCGATCAATTTTTTATTGATCGAAGGATTACTAGGTTTTGTCCGTGGCTTCATCGGCGTGATGTTGGAAAACGACATTATTTCGAAATCACAGCTAATATGTTATATTTATATAAAGCATAAGTATGTAATTACGGAGATACGCTCCAGATCTGCCTCAAAGAAACTATGTATTTTTACAGGTAAAGTGTAGCAAGCAAGGCAATTCATTTCAACATAGTTAGTTGGAATCAATTTATAGAATGAATAAATTCATTCATTCATTCATTACAGACCTTCACGTATACTATACATTACACACTACAGTACACTATAGTATTTTATTATTTAAATGGTTTATAAAAACGTACTATAAAATAGTATAGATTCATCATCATCATTATCATTACAGATCACTACACTACACGTCCACTGATGAACATAAGCCTCCCCCAAGTAATGTCACAAAGCACAGTCCTGAGCCACCTGCATCCATCGACTACCTGCATGTCTTACCAGGTCGTCACTCCATCTAGAGGGGCGTCGCCCTACACTACGCCTACCGGTACGAGGCTGCCACTGCCGCTGCCAAGCGGGTTTTAGAAAGGGAATGGGGTGCACAGATCAAGTCTTCTCCATGCGCATGATTGCGGAGAAGTTTTTGGCCAAAAACCAGAAAGTTTTTTGTGCGTTCATGGACTTGGAAAGGGCTTCTGACAGAGTGGACAGGAATGTGTTATGGCAAACACTGAACTCATTTGGGTTGAGCGCTGGTTTGATACGGGCATTAAGGTCTCTTTATAGGGACTTTAGTGCTTGTGTCAGGATCAATGGGGTCTACTCGGACTGGTTTGGCATCCAAAAAGGTGTCAGACAGGGCTGTGTAGCTTCCCCTTGGCTGTTCAACCTATTTATGGACCGGTGTTTGCAAACTTTGAAAGATGAAGAATGTGGGTTAAGAATGGGCGAGTTAACCGCCAAATGCCTTTTGTATGCCGATGATCAAGTCATATTTGCGTCATCGGCGGCTGAGTTGCAAATGATGGTTACATTAATGAACTGGGAATTAAAAGAAAGGGGAATGAAAGTGAACGCAAGTAAGACGAAAGTGATGGTTTTTGAAAGAGAAGAAAGCAAAACGGTATGTGAAATAAGAATAGAAGGAGAGTTGATTGAGCAAGTGGATGAGTTTGTGTATTTGGGATGTGTATTTAGCAGGGATGGTAGATATGATAGGGATATAGAACGACGAGTAAATGCAGGGAATAGAGTGAATAGGGCACTACACTCAATTATGAAGAACCAGAATGTGTCAAAACAGGCACGTATGGTAATTCATAATGCTGTGTTAGTACCTACTTTAATGTATGGTAGTGAAAGCTGGGTGTGGCAGCAGAAGCACGAAAGTAGAATAAATGCTGTAGAAATGCGGTCTTTAAGGAATATGCTAGGGTTGAATCTGAATGACAGGGTGAGAAATTGCGTGATAAGAGATAAATGTGGTATGCAAGATGATATTGTGACCAGGATTAAGAAAGGAATGCTTCAATGGTTTGGTCACGTAGAAAGAATGAATGAGGAAAGAGTGACAAAGCAAATTTATATGGCAGATGTGAACGGCCGAGTCGGGAGGGGACGCCCTAGAAAAAAGTTTATCGACCAAATTGGCGATATTTTGAAAATGGGCCACGTTAGAAGTACCCTTAACCGACGAGCATGTATGCGTAGATATATGGATGTAAAGGAGGCGAAAGAGGTATGTCAGGATCGTGCCAAATGGAAGTCCGTAGTCTCTGCCTACCCCTCTGGGTGACAGGCGTGAGTGTTTATGTATGTATGTATGTATGTAATTAATTTTCTGATCGTGGTTCTTTAATAGTTTATACAATTACTAGCTGGTACCAGCCGCGTTGCTTCCACAGAAGAAATAATTGTGGGAACATGGTTTGAAATGTTAAAGAGTTATATAGTTTAATTAGTAATAGTAAAACGATTAATGAATGTATAATAATATATAAAATTCAAATAAATTTGGCGTAACGTCATCCACTGTTAGTTAGTTGTAATATGCCTATAACCTTCGCGCAAGTGGAAGCTATAAGGGTCATTTTAAAAATAATTGTAAATCACAGATAGGAAACAGATAGGAAAAGGATTTCATTGTAACAGAAAAGTAACAGAGAGGAGTTATCTATCAGGGCCAGTTTATAATCACATACTTTTTAAAGAAAATTAGAAGTAGGTAATAATATTAAGTAAATATTATTTTTTCTATTCTATTGAAAATGGCTTGAGATAAAATGTAAACAAACCATAAGAGATAACGTTTTCTTTATAAATCTTTATTATTCATTATATTATATTTATGAACATAAATAAAAAGTACAAGTGTTGTAGTTCCTATAAATGATGTTTCCTAATTCTCTTGGAATAATTAAATAAAAGTTTTAAAGTAAATATTTAGCTATTAAAAAGAAAGAAACAAAACATTTTTTTAAGTTTTTGTTTACCTCTTGTCTGAAGCATAATTGAATAGGATCTATAAAATTATTTCTCTTTGGTCTAGTTGGATAAACGTATTTTATACAACGTATGGCTACAATGGCGACTTTAATTTAATACACGGGTAGGGCTAGTGACCATTAATCATATTCATTTTAAAAAGTTAAAATTACTCGTAAATTGAAAAATTATTTTTTTCAAACAAACTAAATATTAAAAAAGTAACTAAAATTGGGATCACCCTTGCGAAAATTCATTCATGAAAATACTTACCTAGCTGGTTTACGTTAACACGAAGCGGCAACGCAGCGTTTAGCGGGCTGGCAACCGCGCAAAGTGTCTTGTTTATCAAAGAAACTTATCGGCGTCGTAAGTGGTACCTACAGCGGAGATGCTTAGTCAAACACGTATCATATCACACTCTCGTTACTATTTTGTTAACTGTCATCACTAATCACTGCTTTAATTTGTCTTTATTTTGAATTTTCTTGTTTTCAATAAGGCCACCTTGTTGGCAGATACAAAGAACTAAACGGTGTTTCATGTTTTCTCGCACATTTGAAAATAAATCGTCACTTATAGCCATTTCCCTCAATTTCTCAAACGCATTTATTATTCGATGGCGTAATTGTTCCACCGAATCCACGTTCTCCGCGTATACATCGTTTTTGATGCACCCCCAGAAAAAAAAATCGAGTGGCGTGAGGTCTGGCGATCTTGCTGGCCACCTACGAGGTCCAAATCTACCAATCCATTGTGCACCAAACGTGTCGTTTAGCCACTGCCTGGCTGTTGTTTCAGAGTGTGCAGGCGTGCCATCTAATTGGTACCACATTCGTTGGTATCGATGGACGTTTAGGTTGTTTGTGTATTCTGACACTGTATTATTTAATAGATTAACAAACCTTTCGCCGTTCAAAGCCCCATCAATGAATACGGGTCCGATGATGTTGTCACCATGAATAGCTACCCAAACATTTACCGAAAATCTGTACTGATGGGCTGACTCCCGCCAAACACGCGGATTTTGGTTTTTTGGTGCCCAGTGGTGCAGATTGTGCTGGTTTCACATACCGTTTCTGGTGAACGTGCTTTCATCAGTCCAACAAATTTGAGAAAGAAAGTCACAGTCCTCTTCAATTTTTCTCAGTAACCACTGACAATAATTAACTCTTATTATTTTATCACGCGATAGCAGAGTATGTACTTTTCTAAACTTGAATGGGTGCCACTTTTCGAGCTTTAATATCCTATGGTCGGTTCTGTGATGGACTTGAAAATGCCTAGTACTTTGGCGAAGGCTTGGTTTGGGTTGGTCTTCGAAGTGTTAATCACATTTTCAGTTAAATGTATTGGGTATTGTCGTGTAGGCGGTCGATCAGGGCGTTGATACCTAGGATCGACTGGTCGGTTTTCGCGGATGCGCTGAAGAGCTCCTACAATAGTGCGAGAATGAGTAGGGCATCGTCTTGTATCGCCGTATCTCTCGCGATATGTTCTAATCGCAAGGGCGGCATTTTGATGACATTCTCCGTAAATTAGGATCATGTCCGCATATTCAGCTGCTGTGTAGTTCGGATGTGTATTTGCCATCACGATCACAGGTTTACACAAGCACTAATAACACAAATAAAAGCGTCCGTATCGCGAGAGATGTAAATTTACCAACTAGATTGGAAAGAAACCAAAACAAAGCGTTTTTATCGCAATACCATAACCTAATTACACAAAAATTAATAAATAAAACAATAGGTAAGCGTCTTTGTCGCGGAATTATTCACCAAAATATTAGTCGACCTAATTATGCGCACTGCTATGAACAAGTGTGTCAAGGACACGGGTTCAGCTAGTACTATAAAAATATTTCGATATCAGTGTGGCGGGGTGCGGGAGAGGAGCAGGTGTCTCCTGCGCCGGCCGCTCGAAAACAAATCTTCTTTCCTTCAATAGTATTGCTTATTCGTTTTAATTTCGATGATGCAATGTTATGATCCGTGAACCCGGCAAATGACCACCGCGCGACAGTTCTTTAAGTACAGGTTGCTCTAACATGCTATTTTCTAAAATTTTAAATATATCCCTAAATAATGTCGTTTTATGACAATATAATTTCGTCATGAAATGAAAGTGTGAAAACGTATATGTGTGTTAAATTAAAGTCGCCATTGTAGGCCCCACGTTGTATAATACGTATATGAAAAAGAAAAATATTAATAAATTAAATATTTTTATTTGTGTACAATGTGAACAAACCTTTACCGTTTATATCTGTTAAGTCACAGAAAAAGTAACCGATATGATTACATATATGAACGAATTGCTCATGTTTAACCTAAAAAAAATCTCTTTTGCGAAACTAGTTCTTACTTTCTTAGGAATCTTTTATTTTTTTCTTATATATTTTTTTTAATTTATAGCAATTTTACCAATACCCATTTATTCTGAGCTGGGTTCTAAAACAATAAAAGTACTTACTGATACTTTAAAAGTCTCACAGTAAGGTGTAACTTTAAATGACTGCACCACAAAAATCTCGACACCGTGTCATTAACAAATCGGCGGAATTTTTTTAATTCGTCATTTAGTATGACAGTTGAGTGACTAGCGTCGCCAGTAAAATAATTATGGTAACTACCATAAAGATAATAAAAATATTACGTAACAGTAAGAAATAATAGAAATTAGTGAAATCAGGACACGCATTAATTAATTAATTATAAATTACACGGTATTTTGTAGATTTTATTTTCTGATTTCATTATATATTTATCGAATTCATTGAGCTTTAACCATGCTATGTTAAGAAATAAAATGCTTATGAATTGTAACACTAATATAAAATATTTTATAATAAAAATATATTTGATTTATGAAATATTTTTAAAAGTACCGCCATGAAGGTGGACACAGGTTGCCTCTATGAAACATAATCTACCCTTGGTAGATTTTATTGAAATTATTAATTTATTAAGATTTATGGAGGATTTTATTTTATTTAAACAAGTACGTACAATCTGTTTATGAGAGTATTCATAAGTAGTTATGCCTTAATATTAACATAACTATGTTGGACGTTAAAAATTACAATTATTTTTAAAATGACCCACAAGTTGACAAAGTTTTAGCAAAATCTGATGAACGGTATGACAGCGCATAAAATACGAACAAACAAATATTAATGTAGACAATATTATCACTTGAATATTTTACTAACTTGTAATAATAATAAAAATAGTTTCCTATATCGGTAAATAATATTACAGACTCATCGTAATAGAATGTAATTTCTCTTCAATAACTAATATACTTAATCAGTACCTATAATATGTACTATGTTCTGGAAATAAATAAAAACTGTATTAAATAGCGTATGTCACTCTGCAGCCTATAAACTACTTTTTTAAAAATTGATCTGTAGCCGCCTGACTAACAAACACACTGTTGCATTTATAATATTAGAGGATATCTATTTCTGAGATACGTGTACGTGGTAGGGTCAAGCTGCTGCTATATAAATAGCTGCAGCATGAATGGCTCGACACCTTGCGCCCTCCTTTCTGCCAAGGAGGGTCGCGTTCGTATACGGCTTAGAGATCTCTAGTCAGATCGTTAAGCCATTTCCTAAAAGGCGGTGTTTAGTGGGTAAAAGTCTCCACATAACCACGCAGCCGGCTGCGTGGTATGCTATGAGCATTCACCGCCTCCCTCCCCCGCTTTCCGGAGGGTTGCCCATATTTGCTTCGGGCGCAAAAAAAAAATGGCTCGACAGCATTCCGCCTGTGGCATCGCTTCCGAGCGGTAGCATCCAGGTAGTCCGCGCTTTCGTTCCTGTACGGTAGTGTTCTCCCGCTCTCGCGCCTCCGCTGTCCCGCTCGCGCTGTACAGCGCCGACGCAGTGCTCAGTCCGCCGGCGGCATCGTTCTCGGACGGTCGCCTCCTGGTGGTCCGCGCTCCCGTACAGTACGGTAGTGCTGTCTCGCTCTCACGCGCCTCCGCTGTCCTGCTCACGCGGAACAGCGTCGAGGCTGCCGGTGAGTCACTTCTCGCTACAGCTCTTACCCCCCTGTCTTCGGGCAGGGAGGTCTCACTGACCTCTGCTTTTCATTTTCATTTTCACTTTTCATTTTATTATCATTTTCATTACAATTTTTCATTATCATTTCTCATTTATCATTTTCATTTATCATTTTCAATTTTTTTTTGTACATTGTCTCTTTTATTTTATTGTTGTTCGTGCATATCATTATTACGTGTATTGTCTCGTATTACGTGTCGCGTCCAAGTCCCTGTTCTACCGAGAACAGGGACCCGTCCTCTCAGTTACCGAGCTTAGCTCTTCACCACAAATATGGCCTCCAGCTTCACTGAGTCCCCAGCCGCCCTCATTACCCAATACGGGTTAAATGGCAATGAGACGGTCCTCGCCGCCATCGCCACCATCGCCGCCCAGGCTCCCCTCCCTGCCCCTCAGGCACACCTTCCGCCGCCAGTACTAGCGTCATTCCTCGACACGAGGAACTCCTTTGCCCCCCTCGATTCTGCCCCCTTAGAAATGGAGTACGCATGCACCGAATCCTCGGCGCCGACCTCCCGGAAGAGGCCCGCCACTACCTCAGGCTCCGGTTCATCGGAGTCCTCTGACTCCGACGGAACCGGGGAGTCAACTTTCACCACCATCACCTCCAAGCGCAACGGTAAGCGCGCCGCACTAAAACGCACCCCCCCTATTTCAGCGGCCCCTGCCGCTCCTACAACCTCCGCAGCCCTCGACGCTGCCCCCGTCCCCTGATGTCACTAGACATCCCCACACCTTCCAAACCAGCCTCTCGTTGTGCCCCAGTCCTGGCCAAGAAGCAAGTCCCGCCCCATGTCTTCCTAAGAGACAAGGCGAAATTCACCCACCTGTCAAAAACCTGCTACGACGCAGGTATTAAGTACGATCATGCCGTCAACCTCGGGGAGGCGATCAAAATCATCCCAAGCTCGATCGAGGACTTCCGCCAGATCACCAGGCTATTCACAGCCGAAAGGGTCTCTTACCACACGTACGCTCTCCCTGAAGAGCGTAAAGTCAGGGCCGTCATCCGAGGCGTCCCCTTTGAGTTCACTAACGAGGAAATCCTTAAGGACCTTAAGTCCCAAGGTTTCCCCGTAGAAGCAGTGCACAAAATGCACAACCGAACGGGCAAGAGATACAACCTTGCCTTAGTAATACTAACAAACGTGCCGGAGGCTAAAGCCATCTTCCGGCAGGTACGCACAGTGTGTGGCCTGTCTAGGGTGAAGGTAGAGCTCCCACATAGGCCCGGTTTCCCGGCGCAGTGCCACCGCTGCCAACTTTATGGCCATGCGGCGGCCAACTGCTCACGAAACACGAAAGAGTGTCCCCGGCCCAAAGATGCCGATTCCCCGCCCGCATGTGTCATGTGCAAGCAGACAGGACACCCGGCCAATTATAAGGGTTGCCCCCGCGCACCTCAACCTCGCCCTAGTAGGCAAGCTCCACCGCCGGTCAATGACCGCTCATTCCCCGCCCTCCAACAACGGCCCCGTCAGGGCCCTTCTCAGCCTATCCAGGGCTTCTCTCGACCCTCTCAGGGTCCCCCTAGGCCCCCTCAGGGCATGATTCGGCCCCCTCCGGGCTTCTCCAAGCCAATGCAGCCTCCTGTCTTTCCCTGGGGGCCCAAAAAGGCTGACCCACCGCGGTTAACCTCCTACGCCCACGAGGCAGAGCCCACACCCGAAGATTACAACACTCTATATTCCGCTATTAGGAATATTGATGTTAGGGAGATCACCGTTGTAGCACGCAAACTGCGCGCGGCGAAGTCCCCCCAAGAACGTCTCCTCGTTCTTGCTGAACACAACAATCTTCTGCTAGCGTTGTAAGTTAAGTTAACTTAATTAACTTAACTTAAATGACTGAGCAAATTACTTTACCGAGATCCCACGGTCGTATCAAACCTAAGGGTTTATCGCTTGTATCATTTAATATTCGCGGCTTGCGAAATAACCTATCAGAGCTTAAGCTCTTTCTTCGGAATCGTGAAGTCGATTTCCTCCTCCTACAGGAAACTAATCTCAAAACCAAGGACGCGAAAGGCCTTTCTATTAAAAACTTCTCTCTTCTTCGTAACGACAGACCCGACCGTCGAGGCGGCGGAACGGCTATCTATTACAAGAAGACACTTCATTGCTCGCCCATTTCTACTCCGCAGCTTACCAACATGGAAGCCACGGTACGCAGGATAGTTATGACTGGACATCAGTCCATCCTCATAGCCTCCTGTTACATCGCTTCAGGAACCCAGCCCCTCAAAAAAGATTTTGAGGCTATTTTATCTTTAGGCAATTCAGTCATTATGTTTGGAGATTTTAACTCTAAGCATACTGAATGGACATGCCGTACTACATCCCATAGCGGCAAGTTACTGCTCGATATCACGCAGTCTCTTGATATTACCGTCCATAGTCCTCTCGGTGTTACTCACTTTCCCGATAACACCGATCACGCACCCGATGTGTTAGATTTTGCGTTACTCCAAGGAGTTTCTCTCAACCTCAGAGCAATCGAGACACTAGACGATCTGGGATCCGATCACCGACCGGTCTCCCTCATTCTTGGCCATCAGCCACCTCCCCCAACACATACGAAAAGCTTCACCAACTGGAAGGGATTCAAAGAGTCCCTAGCTAAAGCTCTGGAGTCACAGGACTCTACCATCTCTCTACCGTCGGACTTAGACAGTCCCGAAAAAATCGACACCGCGGTCGATTCACTCTCCACCCTTATTAAATCCTCCCTTAAGGAGAACGAAAAGGTCGTCCCGGTTGCTAACAATAGTGGGCTTGCTCTACACATTAGCAACCTATTAAAAGCCAAAAAAACCGCTTTCCGGAGAGCAGCAAAATATCCCACCCCCGAATATAGGCGCGCGGCAAATCGTCTTCAACGAGAACTCCGCTTCCGCCTCTCTGAATTTCGAGACCTCGAAAAGAGTGAACTCATGGAGAATATCTCTCCATCTCATACAGCGTACTATCAGATGGCCAGAGCCCTCCGCATAGACGCTATCACCCACACTCCCCCTCTCTCCCGTCCCGACGGCACGGTTGCCTTCGAGGACGAGGAAAAGGCTGAGTGCTTTGCAGATAGCATTGCTGCTCAATGCTCGCCTAGCTCTCAACCCGTCGACCCCTCACACGTCCAGGCAATGAAGGATGAGGTCCGCCGCCGGAACTCACCCCCCACGACCTCCGAACCTATCTCTGTGTCCAATGATGAGATTTCATCCCTCATCAAAGGGCTTAAGCCTAAAAAGGCTCCGGGCGCGGATGGCATCTCCAACTAAGCCCTGAAACACTTCCCTGAGCAGGTGTTAACCTTTTTATCTATTATCTTCAACGCCTGCTTCAACCTTAGTTACTTTCCCACTACGTGGAAAGAGGCAACTGTGATTGGAATTCCCAAGCCAGGCAAGCCTCTCAACCTCCCTTCCAGCCATCGCCCCATTAGCCTCCTCAAGGCAATGGGCAAGCTCTTCGAAAGAGTCATCCAAACACGGATGAGGCGCTATCTGTTTCCCACAGACGGTGACCCTCTCATCATTCCCCACCAATTCGGTTTCCGAACCCAACACTCATGCCCCCAACAAGTTCACCGTATTGTGGAATATATTCTCAGCGGTTTCTATCCTTGTCGTCATAAGACCATCGCGGTCTTTTTCGACATAGCTAAAGCTTTCGATAGAGTCTGGCATACAGGCCTTATCTACAAACTATACAAGATAGGTCTCCCCGATCGCCTAGTACGTCTCGTGGCCTCTTACCTAGAGTATCGTACCTTTCGTTTTAGACACGAAGGCACGCTATCTTCACAGCGAACTATCAAGGCTGGTGTCCCTCAGGGCTCAGTACTTGCTCCTCTGCTGTACATCCTGTTCACCAACGACATTCCCATCCCGTCGAAAGGTGTTCAACTCTCCCTCTTCGCAGACGACACTGCCATCTAATGCAAAGGTGTCTCACTACCCTTCATACGCAACAAGATCCAAAAGTCAGTCGATGACCTAGGAGCTTGGTTCAAAAAATGGCGCATCGATGTGAACCCGGAGAAGAGCTCCGCCGTTCACTTCGACTATAAACGACGCCGTCTTAAAAACACCCCTCCAATAGGTATGCTAGGGACCCCTGTCCCCTGGCATACGACCGCCAAACATTTAGGTGTCACTCTAGACACAGGGCTCACTTTTAGGCCCTACGTCAAACGAGTCACCCGTCACGCACGGTTTTATCTGAGTAGGCTCAACAGTATGTTGGGCAGACACAGTAAAATGTCCCTTCGAAACAAGCGTACCCTTTATAAGGTCTGTATACGATCAGTCATGTCCTACGCGGGCCCCGTCTTTGCCCACGCAAACCCCAAAATTATTAATGAACTCCAAATAGTTCAAAACCTTTTCTGTCGTCGAGCTGCGAACGCACCTTGGTACGTCCGTAATGCCGACCTTCATCGGGACCTAGAGCTCCCAACAATTCAACAATTTCTCAAAAAACTCTCTGAGAACTTCTTCAAAGCCTCAGAGTCGCATCCAAACCATTTAATTCGTGAGGCAGCTACTTATGCAGCCCCACCCCCCTCTCGCTATCGAGTCCGCAGGCCGAGAAACTCTCTCTCGGACCCGCCTAATAAACTGACAAACGACCTGAACTGCCTCCTGGCGGCTCAGGCCAATTCTAATTAAATTAATTATTATTATATTAACTAATATTATTTTGCCTTCGTAGGCACTCCCTCAGCGGCTCTTAGCCGCCTGCGCCCTCTTTTCCCAAAAGAGGGTCGCTCATGATAAGGCACAATACAGCTTAATCAGCCAGTTGCCTGTCCCCAAAGGCGGTTTTTAGAGGGTATCACTTAGGGTCCCCGGTAGGACAGTGAGTCCCTCATAACCACAATAGACCGGCTATCGTGGTATGCGTAATGCATTTTCCGCCTCCCTACGTATAGGGTAGCCCTTTAAATGCTTTGGGCGCAAATAAAAAAAAAAAAAGAATGGCTCGACTAGTATAGGACCAAGCTTTTACATAATGCTGTTGTGTTTCGTATGCTGAGTGTAGAGAATCGGAAACCTCTTATAATACTAACATTCCAGGCATTCCGTATTACTCAGAGGTAACATCGCATCTGCATTTTGATTATTAATCGAAGATAAATGTCTATGGACCGCAGCATCCATTTACCATCTGGAGCACTTTGTACCCGCTTGTGACCCATCTTCCATAAAAATATAATTATGATAACAAAATTAATCCCACAATACATTAATGTGAAAAAGGGAACCAAGTTCGATAGAAACGACGCTTGGGTTTGTCGGCTTTGACGATAAATGAGTTAAGACCTGAACGGATGCCAACGACTAACGTCCCTGAAATCATAACTACAATAATGTGCAAGGCCAAGAAATTCATTTTAAAATAAAATTTGTTACCTACCTTGACATTGAATTTATAACTTAAACAAACAACAAGTTTTAATAGTCAAGTAAATATTAATAAATAAATAATAAATTTTATTGCCTCTAAAACACACAGTTACATTCACGTTAAAACAAAAGAACATTATAATTATTTGAGACAAAAGGAGACGGCTCAGCTTTGTCTGTAACGAGATACAGATCTCATACAGAGCTGTTTTTCAGCTTCTCCCTCCTCCCTGAGGTGTTGCGCGGGAGTCCAAAGTAGCAGGCTCCCCATTTACCTGACTTATACTTTTAAACTACGTACAAAGTTACGTACGTAATTAAATATGATAAAGTCGCAAATACAAAAAAAAGATTAAAAACCTTAAAGACAAAATAAAAATAACACAAGTACACAAGTATATATACATGTATATGTGTATATATGTGTAATAAGTTTTTTTTATGTAGAAAAGGGGTTATACGAGCATGCGGCTCACCTGATGTCAAGTGTCGATATGATGAAAAACCGCAACACCAGGGAAATTGCAAGTGCGTTGCTGGTCTTTTAAAAAGAGTAATCTCGTTTTTTGAAGTTACTTTAACGTCATGATATTAAATACAAGCTTAATTTTTATCAGTTGTTCTATTTGGATTGGACCACGCTCTTACACAATATCAGCGTAAAGTAGTGGCTTGATGCTGCTGTATTTCGTATGATGAGTTCAGAGAACCAAAGACCCTTTTTACTGGATACGAGGTCATGCATTTTATTCCTCAGGCATGATAACGCATCTGAATTTCGATTCTTAATCAAGGATAAAAGTAAATGTCTATGGGCTACAGTATTCCTTTACCATCAGGTGGACTTCATGCTCTTTTGTTACCCTTATTTTATATTAAAAGAGTCATACGGCGGTTCCGCACAATCTTCTATGTGGCGGCAAGTGTACTGGCAAGATCTTCAATCTTGGACTTGTGACAGAATTCCTTGGATATAAAAAAGTAAAATAAAGTGACAGCCTATATACGTCCCTCAGCTGGGCACAGGCCTCTCCTCATTTCTGAGAGGGTTTTAGGGCAAGGAAGTGTCCGCCGCGCTGCCTCAATGCGTGTTGGCTTCACATGTCTTCTAAATATTTTTTCGTTATTCCTCAGACATGCAGGTTTCCTCACGATGTTTTCCTTCACCGCCGAGTACGTGGTAAATCAGCACTTAAAAATTACAATTAACAATTTCATTGGTGCCGGCGGGGATCGAACCCGGGTTACTCGCGTTCTTTTATATTTACAGCGAGTGTTTACCATCTGAGCTATCACGGCTCCTTGGATATGTCGCAGGTATATTACACTTTCACTAGTAATATTATAATTGAACGGTAGGTTATCAATCAACTTCATTTCTTACAATGTAACTTGCCCAGTCAACGGTGTGGTGGTTTCTGAGTGATTTCTTATATTTACGCGAACACTACACATTGAAATAATACTAGTTTTTACGGAATTTATCGCGTATATTTAACTTTTTAAATACTCGACGTTTCGAGAGCTTTACAGCACCCATGGTCACGGGAAGGACTGAGATGTTCAACGTCCAGATGTCATAGTTGACCGCGATTACCATAGATTAAAATTTAACTTTTGTTCCGATCTACACAGTATGAACTTGCAGTTGTATGTATCATGAAGTCTTGCGGTTGTATGCTTGGGTTGGGATTTAATTTTATTTATTATTGGATCCCAAGCAGATGGTAGCACTCAGTCATCTTCTCTATTGAAATTAGGATGTTTTTTGATTTCAATAGCCTCGCGAATCATCCTTGGAAGGAATCGGTGTTCTTTAGCGAGGATTTGTGGTCTATCAAATCTGATGTAGTGACGGAGGCGATCCTGTACGTGTTCACAGACTGCAGACTTCCCGGAGCGTCGATTCTTCACATCAGCTATATGTTCTTTAATGCAGGTTTTAATTGATTTTTTAGTTTGTCCTATTTAGGAGAGACCACATTCACAATCAAGCTTGTACACTCCTGCATCTTGCAGAGGGACGTTACACTTGACTGATGGTAAAAACAGACCAATCTTCTTCGGCGGCTTGAAGTATGTTTTGGTGGAAGCGCGCTTCAAGATGTAGCCAATCTTGTCAGTGACTCCTCTAACATGTGGCAGTACAGCAGGTACACGCTCGACTGTGGCTGGCTTCACTCGTTCTCTGTGACGTAGGCACGGGACCCGAAGCTTGTTGTTATGCAAAACTTGCTTGACATGTTGGAGCTCGGCAGCCAGGTGTTTACTGTCACAGATCCCTCGTGCTGTCTGAAACAAAGATTTACCCACGGTAGCTAACTGTGAAGGACGTTGGTGAGACCCATACAGATAGATTTAAATATCTATCTGTATGGGTCTTTTCTCTATACACAGTATGGCTCAAGGTGTTATCAGGATTCCGAATTACTAACACATCTAGAAAAGCTAAGGAATTGTTTGCCTCTAAATCCATTGTGAACTGAATTTTAGAATTTATATAGTTAAGATGGTCTAAAAATGCAGTTACTTTATCTAAATGTAGAATTGTGAAAATGTCGTCTACGTACCGCTTGTAGAATCTTGGATTTATGGGAGAAGTAAGCAGGGCTTTCTCCTCAAAGTCTTCCATGAATATGTCGGCGACAATGGGAGATACAGGTGAGCCCATCGCCACACCATCTACGTGCTTGTAGAACTCCTCCTTCCACAATAGGTAGCCAGATGTAAGGCAGTGTCTGAGTAATACTGCATATACTACGGGCATGTTGTTTTCTTCCAGCCTTCTAGTTACATTTGAGATGCAGTCTTCAACAGGTAAGCATGTAAACAATGACTGCACATCCAAACTGATCATAGTTTCATTGTCTGCCAGACGCAAGTCTTTAATATCGCTGACAAAATGGTAGGAATCCTTTATGTGTGCTCTTGTATGTCCCCTCAGCGGTAAGAGTATTTTCGCTAAGTGTTGAGCCAATCTGTAAGTTGGTGAATCGATTTGGCTCACTATGGGACGTAATGGAGCATTGGGCTTGTGTATTTTTGGTAACCCATACCACTTTGGTGATTTGGCGCACGCAGGTATTATCCATTTTACGTCCAGATTTAATTTTTCGGAGTGTTTCTTTATGAGGTCACTAGTAGTTTTAGTGTGCTATTTGTTGGGTCGTTTTTAACCTTTTTATAAGTACTTACATCCGACAAAAGTTCTCGTATTTTAGAATTATAATCTGACGTTTTCATGACTACCGTGGCGTTACTCTTATCTGCGCGGAGAATCATAAGTTCTGGTTTATTGCGTAGGTTCTTTAACGCTATAAATTCGTCTCTGGGAAGATTCGGTTTAAGCACTGAACATCGACGTAACATAGACGAAATGACTTGACGTATCGCCTCCAAATCTTCTTTCCGCGTATTGTTTTTAAATAAACAGTCTTCGACACTACAGATAATTTCTTCGTACGGTAATCTGCGTGGAGTTATAGCATAATTGAGTTCTTTGGATAAAACCATTGAGCTATTATTTACTACGTACTAGAAGCGACACTGCATTCAGCTACTCTGTTCCACTCAACTGCGGTGCGTACACCGCACTTTAATCAGTCACTCGCTAGGCGCTTGTAGAGTTGTCACGTATTGTGTTGATTAAAAAAAATCTCTTGATAAAAATATGCCATCGTGTATACTTAGATATAGCACAAATAATTCAATAAATGTCAGTAAAAACCAAGGAATTACTTTTCATCGGTTAATAAGATACAATAAAAAAGTATAAGTAAGTAATAATCAATAAAAAAGTATTATAGATTTATAATAAAACAAATTATTCCTAAGGCGCGATCTCGTGTCATGGAATATAGATTATGAAATTAACATGTTCAGATGCAATATTTCTGTGGGTACTTAAGTATAGGACGAATATATTAACATACACATTTTTTGTAGAAACATATATAAGTTACTATAATTAGGCTAAATTTTTCATGTTCAAATCTGCTTATTATTCTTTTATTTTATTTTTAGGTTTCCACATCAAAGTAAAAGTGGAATAAATTCGTACATTTTTAACTTTCGCGTGCCCAGTATTTATGAACGACTCTTATTCCAATTTAAATAAATATATTTGTAATTTAAATGTTATGTTGATAAGTTTTGTTAAACATACATTTAGTATGGTTTTTTTTTTCATATTTGACATGGATACCTTTTAAAATATTCAAATAAAATGTCATTAAAATGTAATTGTGATATAATATTATGTGGTATTATATTAAATAAGCAAATATAATATACAAAATAAATGACAAAATTTAAATATTGTTCTCGATATAATTTACCTATTTAACAAAACAATCTACCATTACCTACGGATCATTCTACCTATATTTATTCTATGATAAAAAAAAACAACCACGCGAACACAGAGTAGTGCACATTTTTAGGTGAGTACGTAAGTACATATTACTTCAATGGATAAAACCTTAATTGTTGCATCATCCAGTGTTTGTTTTGACAGATTATAGAACGCGATTAATCTATGATCTGTGTTTGTCAATGGTTGCTTTTGGTTCTGGCATTGATTCGGATGTTTGACATTTGATTTGGCCGTTATGTTTTGATATTTTTCTATACGTTTGTTTTTGCATTCGTTATATTTACTAATTACACTTTTATTTAATGTTTCCATGCAAAAATTATAATCAAACGTCGTTAAAACTTTCTTTAATTCACGGGATGATGTGTCTATGGATTTATTTATGTCATATAGATCGGAGCGTTTTTGTTGGATTACCGCCCGTAACAACTTTTTACTCGCCAGATTTAAGATCTTAGCGCTTCCTCAAATGTCCTTTTTGGTTGATATTTTGACACACGTAGGAATGAGATTATGGTCTCGGCGTCTCTTCAAGAAATTTAAGGCTGTTAGATATCTTGCGCGCTTAGTCTTTAGATCTTCTAATCGGCGTATTTTATTTGCAATTATCAGTCAGTACTGGTTTACATAATGCTTTCTTATATTTGCGCGAACACTACACATTGAAATAATACTAGTTTTTACGGAACAAAAGTTGAATTTTAATCTATGGTAACCGCGATTAACTATGAATTCTGGAGGTTGAACATCTCAGTCCTTCCCGTGACCATGGGTGCTGTGAAGCTCTCAAAACGTCGGGTATTTAAAAAGTTAAATATAAGCGATAAATTCCGTAGGAACTAGTATTATTTCAATGGTTTCTGAGTGGTTTATAACCAACCACTAAGGAGATAGCAGGGTCTATTCGCTCGCGTCGCTCGCTCACTCGATCCCGCCATCTCCTTCTAACCTAACCAGTCCGAGTCGGGATTCCCTAACTCCCGAGCTCGTTTCGCTAAAAAAACATTATTATGTGATTTGCGGACCGCGAAAGTATTAAATTACCTTTTTAAATTGTAAGAAATGGAGACGATTGATAATCTACCATTCAATTATAATATCACTAGTGAAATTGTAATATCACGGCTTTGACAATATACCTGCGTTAAATTAATGTATAATTTGATTAGAGCAGATCACTTCAGTTGGTTTATTTACATTAAGTAATAGGTATTTATAGTCTTTGCGTTATAGCATGGTGCGGGTTACAGCTTACAGTTGAGCATTTCGAGGAATGGAACAATGGTAAATCGATTTAAAAAGGTGATTACCATAAGGTGAATACACAAAGAAAAGCAAAAATTATCGATTAGCTACCGATAAAAAAACTTAAAGCCGATACATATATTTCTTTATAAATTACAAGGCATGTAAATTTTATTTTAATACAAATTATGACTTTATAGTTACATTTTATTATAGTTTCCTAAGCATTAATTTGAAATTTAAAATCATCTTCTATTTTATGTTATTTGCAACACGCATCTTGTCATTAAGTTATACAAAACTAGAGGGGCAAAGCACATTACCGCGCGTCGAAAAAAATGTAACCAATATCCAACAGCGACGACGTAGCTTTGAAATTACTAAACATTTTAAATAAACATATAAAAAAGCAATAAAAAAGGAGATTTCAAGCTGCAATTAATTGCGACCCTAAAACGGTGCAATTTATCTGCTTCACTCACACAAGTCGCGAAAGCAATACGGTCGCTAAGATTATATAAAGATAGACACACAAACATGCAATGGCGGGTTGGTGTTGCTTATTATATGAAATTTTACTCAAAAAGCTATAAAAAGAAGATTTTTAAGCTGCAATTAATTGTTACGCTAAAACAGTGATTTACCATCTAAGGCTGCATCGCAACTTAGCACCAGGTGGGATTGTGGTTAAGCACCGGCTTATAAAAAGTAAAAAAAATGTTTTTGATTTAAATAATATTGTTACGAGCTTGAGGTTCGTGACAATAAAAATTGCCGATAGAATTACCTAAATTAACACTTTAATTTTCTTTACACAGATTAAAATTTAAAACACCGATAATTAATCACACTGATTCACTTTATTCTGCTCCGAAGCTTCGCTTGTCTCGCCAAATTCAATACTTCCCCGCTCGCACCTTGCAGCGCCTATAAATATAAATTTGCACCGAAATATCCAGAATATTCAAGTAAACACGCGCAAGGTACCAAGAGTTCGAGTTTCAACTTCTAGAAGTTTATTTCTTCGGTTCGAGACTAGATGGCGCTAGTGCCGTCGACTTAGGCGCGTAACACTGCCCCTTCCTAAGACATGCTCGTCCCGAGCATTATCGGCCCCATAATAACGCACCAGGCGATCCACATGGATGATCTTAGGAGTCCCTCTTGCGCCTTTCTGTATCCGGTAGGTTACATCGTTGATCCTGGTCACAATCCGGTACGGACCGTCCCATTTAGCTTGAAGCTTAGGAGATTTCCCTTTGCTGCGGACGGGATTATGCAACCACACTAGTGAACCTTCATCGAAACCTTTGTTGTTCATTTTGCGGTCGTACCGGGTTTTCATCTTTTCGGACATTTGCTGGCCCGATTGTCTGACGTGCTCATAAATGTCATTCATTTTGTTCCGCAAGTCATTTGCATAATTGGTTATACTGCGTGGAGCATCAGGTGGTATCCCGGTGATCAGGTCTGCAGGCAGCCGTAACTCTCTTCCAAAGTTTGCGAAAGCTGGTGTCACTGATGTACTTTCATGAACACCGCTTCGATATGACAACAAAAACGGTTGTATGTGCTTGTCCCAATCTCGTTGCCGATTGTCTACAACTTTTGCTAGGTACATCTCCAATGTCTGATTAAATCGTTCTACCGTTCCATCAGATTGCGGGTGATTAGATGTCGTTCTTGTTTTATGAGTACCCATAACTCGGCAAGTTTCCTGGAATATTTGAGATTCAAAATTCCTTCCTAAATCGCTGTGAATCTCTAAAGGTACTCCATAACGACAGAAGACTTCATGAACTAGTTTATCTGCAACTGTTGAAGCTTCTTGATTTGGAATTGCGAAGACTTCTGTGTGAAGTAATCCATTACAACCATGAAATACTTGTTACCGCTTTCACTCTCCGGAAACGGCCCCGCCACGTCAATGGCTATTCTCTCCCATGGTGCACCAACATTGAACAACTTCAATGCACTTTTACTACGAGTCTGAGGTCCCTTTACAGCCGCACAACTTGTACATTTGCGACACCAGTCCTCGACATCGTTTCGACAGTGGAACCAATAAAACCGTTCTCGGATCTTCAGTAAAGTTCGTTTAGCTCCCAGATGGCCTCCGGAACAATTATTATGGTACAGCTGTAGAACATCCGGTACTTTAGTTTTAGGGACAACCATTTGCAAGTGACAGCTGTCTCCCCGAACATTTTCCCATTTACGGCACAGAACTCCATCCTGAAGCAGCAAGCTGTCCCATTGGGCCCAATAGCTTTTAGTGGTCGAACTCATCGCTGAAACGTCGCTCCACTTGGGCTTGGGAGCACTGGCCTTCATCCATTCCAGAATCGGCTTAATGTCCGGATCTTCCTGCTGTGCATGTTGTAAGCTGTCCTTCCACTCGTTGCTGAGGTGGTCTGTCCTGAGCATCCTCACGGATACCACTTCCTTACTCTCTTGCCTAGTACAATGTTTCCAGTCTTCGGGACAAGGTCTTCTTGACAATGCATCTGCGTTGCCATGAGATTTCCCGCTGCAATGTCTGATAGTAAAGTCGTATCCTCTGTTGCGGTCGTGAACTGTAGCTGCTGCAACCTCCCTGACGCGATGGAAACGATGATCCTGCCGCACGGCTTCCACCTCCAGTGCATGGGCTAAGGCGTACTTAAGCGTCTCGTGGTGCCCGAGCCTCACAGCAGCTCTGACTTCCAGGTCGCGGATGCCGTCGATGAATGTCTGCACCAGGTTCCCTTCAATGAGCGCAGGTACAGACCGGTATGCTTTTCGCACCAGCTTCACTACCTCTAGAGCCCACTGCTGCAGGTTTTCGTTGATGCGCTGCATGCGATCTTTAAGCTGCGCACGAAAGACGTGTTCCAGGTGAGCGTCGCCATATCTCGCCTCCAATGCCTCAAGGAGTTGCTCATAATCACTTCCTCACCAAGATCTTCCAGAACTGTTAAGGCCTGGTCGCGCAGGCCCAGTGTGGGAGCAGTCATGGCCCGACTATTGTTCCAGCCGTTCGCCTTCATAACAGCCTCGAACTGGATTTTGTAGGCTGACCAGGAAGAGGTACCGTTGAACGGTGGGACCTTGAACCCACGTAGCGAAGGTGTTGTAGCTCCTACGAAGGCTGTAGCTCCATCTCCAAGTTTGAGTTCGTCCAGTGATTTCTTCATGTCAGCCATTACGTTGTCAACCCGATTGTTTACTTAGTCGAATCGGGTTTCAGCTTTCGCGATTTGGGTTTCAGCTTTCGACAGGCGGTTGTCATGCTGAGCAACCCTATCCCTCACCTCCTTTATCTCCTTCCCGAAGGTAGCGTGAAGGTCCTTTATGAGGAGCATCTGCTCTTCCAACCGACGGGCCTGTTCCTCCTGTCCGCCCCGCAGCTGCTCTTCCAATCGGCGTGCCTGTTTCGCTTGCTGGCGAGCCTGCTCCTCCTGTCGGCGAGCCTATTCCTCCTGTCGGCGAGCCTGCTCCTCCTGTCGGCGAGCCTGCTCCTGCAGCATCACCATCAGAGCACCTAAGTCGGGTGCTGCAGATGTAGGAGCTACTGACGGGCCTGCAGCCGGCGGCTGGCCCTCCGACGTCTGCGGCGTTGCACCACCAAATCTTCTTTGGTCCGTCTCCTGCTGGCGTTGATTTCGGGTACGGACACCCTCCGTTTCTTCCTTAGGTAAAATCGGCATGATATTATCCCACTTCTGACACCAATTGTTACGAGCTTGAGGTTCGTGACAATAAAAATTGCCGATAGAAGTACCTAAATTAACACTTTAATTTTCTTTACACAAATTAAAACTTAAAACACCAATAATTAATCACACTGATTCACTTTATTCCGCTCCGAAGCTTCGCCTACCAAAGATACACAAACCGAATGCTCCATTACGTCCACTAGTGAGTCAGATTGATTCGCCAACTTACAGATTGGCTCAATACTTAGCTAAAATATTATCACCACTCAGAGGACACACAAGAGCACACACTAAGGATTCATACCAATTTGTCAGTGAGATAAAAGACCTACATCTTACTGACAATGAAACCATGGTCAGTTTTGATGTTCAGTCTCTATTTACATGCCTACCTGTTGAAGACTGCATCTCAATTATAACTAGGAAACTAGAGGAAAATAACAGCAGAATATGCAGTATTACTAAAACATTGCCTTACATCTGGCTATCTATTATGGAATGAAGAGTTTTAGAAGCAAGTAGATGGTGTGGCGATGGGCTCACCTGTATCTCCCATTGTCGCCGATATATTCGTGGAAGACTTTGAGGAGAAAACTCTCCTTACTGCACCTGTTTCACCAAGGATCTACAAGCGGTACGTAGACGATACTTTCACAATTTTACCATCAGACAAAGTAACTGCATTTTTAGACCATCTCAATTCCGTAAACTCTAAAATTCAATTTACTATGGGGTTGGAGGCAAATAATTCCTTACCTTTCCTAGATGTGTTAGCCATCCGAAATCCTAATAACACCATTGGTCACACTGTGTATAGGAAAAAGACCCATACAAACCGATATTTAAACGGTGAATCTCACCACCTTCCTTCACAGTTAGCTACCGTGGGCAAATCTTTGACTTTTTCTACAGAGAGCACGAGGGATCTGTGACAGCAAACACCTGGCCGCTGAGCTTCAACACGTCAAGCAAGTTCTGCACGACAACAAGCTTCGGGTCCCGCGCCTACGTCACAGTGACCGAGTGAAGCCGGCCACAGTCGAGCGTGTGCCTGCTGTACTACCATATGTCAGAGGTGTCACGGACAAGATTGACTACATCTTGAAGCGAGCTTCTATTAGAACATTCTACAAGCCACCGAAGAAGATCAGTCAGTTCCTACCGTCCGTCAAGTGTCATATTCCTCTACAAGATGCAGGAGTGTACAAGCTTGATTATGAATGTGGTCTCTCTTAAATAGGACAAACCAAAAGATCAATTAGGACCCGCGTAAAAGACCATATAGCTGATGTGAAGCATCAACGTTCCGGGAAGTCTGCAGTTTGTGATCAT
Organism: Parnassius smintheus behrii; assembly: GCA_036936625.1. Classification (NCBI taxonomy): domain Eukaryota; kingdom Metazoa; phylum Arthropoda; class Insecta; order Lepidoptera; family Papilionidae; genus Parnassius; species Parnassius smintheus. Next base: position 3,554,259 of record JAUPFT010000002.1, read on the forward strand.
ATTCTAGACGGCCCTAACCATTACATCAGATTTGATAGACCACAAATCCTCGCGAAAGAACACCGATTCCTACCAAGGATGATACGTGAGGCTATTGAAATTAAAAAACATCCTAATTTCAATAGAGAAGGAAGCTGGGTACTACCACCTGCTTGGGATCCTATAATCAATAAAATTAAAACTAAACCTAAGCATACCACTGCAAGACCTCAAGACATAGTCAGTTCATTTTGCATAGATCGGACCATAAACAATAATTAAAAAAGCTGAAGGTACTCCGGGTTTTAACAATGACATCGGGACGTCAGTCATCTCAGTCCCCCGTGACCATGGGTGCTGGAAAGTGCCCAAAATGTCGGGAATTAAAAATAAGAAGTAAAAATAAACGCGATAAAATCCGTAAAAGTAGTTTTAATCATGTGTAGTGTTCGCGTAAATATAAGAAATCATTTCGTTTGTCTCGCCAAATTCAATACTTCCCCGCTCGCACCTTGCAGCACCTATAAATATATATTAGCACCGAAATATCCAGAATATTCAAGTAAACACGCGCAAGGTACCGAGAGTTCGAGTTTCAACTTCAAGAAGTTTAGTTCTTCGTTTCGAGACTAGAGACGCTAGTGCCGTCGACTTAGGCGCGTAACAATATATATATTTTATTATCAGATGAATAGAAGTAAGCATAGCTGAAGAAATAAAAGATGTGTTTAAAAGTATTTTTATTGTAATCATAAATCAAACAAAACATTAATCAAGTAAAAAAAAATTGGATTTCTTTATTAATAAGACCTGTGTATGAAATATGGACGAGTGAGGCGACCTAGAAGTATTAGCATAAAAAAGGTTCCGATAGTCCATACTCTCAAACTCCGCTATGAAGCATGAGTTTGTTTTATAATTGCCTTTTAGATTCCTTTTTGTGTATTTGAGTGTATAATTTGCTTTCGTTTTACAATCTTATTTTTATGTATAATTAGGTAATTGGGAATTTCCACCCACTTGTTACAGCGTGTTGCACCTTTAGGTACCCTGAAAAATTATTAATATAAAATGGGTAATAAAATACAATTAATAAAGACAAGACAAACATGGCTAACTCTCTATGCCAGCAAAAACTGGAACACTGGAAGTTAACCAACAAAAACAATGGGATATTCTGTTGGTACGGAGTGTCCAGAAAGATTTATTTCACAATCTCCACAGAAACCAAGATCAGGCTCGCCTTCCTGCTGTTTCGACAAAGAAATCTTGTCACTGGTTACACGCTATCCCATCAAGTAATCTCGGCACATTGCTTGATGGGGAAAGCTTGCGCATCGCCGTAGGAATCCGTCTAGGAGCGGAAATTTATCAACCTCACCAGTGCCCCTGTGGTAGCAGCGTCGATGAGTTTGGGCTCCACGGACTTTCATGTAAGAAAACACGTTACGTTACGGTTCTTTGAACGAAGTCATCCGAAGGGCTCTCGTCTCCATAAATATTCCCTCGGTTTTAGAGCCTTGTGAGATATTTAGAGACGATAGCAAGAAACCCGACGGTATTAGACGGACTTTTGTCCCTTGGGAGAGAGGTAAAGCCCTAGTGTGGGATGCTACTTGCGTTGACACTTTGGAGGCTTCTCATCTCAAGCGTACCTCTTTTAGAGCCAGCGCGCCATGAGAAGCAGCTGAATTAAGTAAATGGCGCAAATATGAGTCTTTGAAAAATGATAGACCCCTCTTAGATAACTCATAGGTAAAGAGCCTACACAGCAGCGACCCTGATACATTGCGGCACGAGGCGCAACAGAACGTGAACGTGATCAACACAGCTCTATCTAACGCCTCCATTGTGTACTAATAAATCATAGCATAATTTAGCTTTATGAACTATTAAAACTTATTGATCATGGCAGTTAAGTGCAGTGCGTGCGGTAAATACATGTCTCCGCAAGATGGCGCTAATGTTACTTGTACAAAGTGCAGTAAACAGCTACATCGTGCGTGTGTAGGTATCGCAGTGGGTGCTTCACTAATGCCATCCTGGGCTTGCCCTGAATGCAAATTGAAAGAAAAACGTTGCAACAAGGACACAACGCCGGTAAAACCCGCAACAATGACTGTTGCTAATTCGAGTGAGGTTTCAAACCTCGGGGAGGAATTGCGATGTTTCCGAGAAGAAATGCGAGCATTCAGAGAAGAACTTCGGGACATAAGAACCCTTGGCAGCAAATGCGATGCTCGTTTAAATAAGCTCGAGAACACGGTCCAAACTATCCTGGAATCACAAGAGCAATATGGCTCTCAAGGATTCAAAAGTGAAATCCTAAAACTCAAGTCGACTGTCAATCAGCTGCAAGCCGACTTAAACAATAGGGACCAAGAGTTGCTTGCAAATGACGTCGAGTTAAGTGGCATTCCAGAGGAGAGTGGGGAGAACCCAACACACTTGGTTCTATCAGTTGTAACCAAGCCTGGTGTTCATTTGGAGGAAAAGGAACTGGTCCATTGTATGCAAGTGGGGGGCGCCCGCCAGGATGACACGTCTTGTCCGCGGCCCATCGCTGTACGGCTGGCGTGGCGTGACGTAACGTGTAACGATGTGCTGCGCGCTGCGCGCGTCCGCCGGTCACTAACAGCCGAGGCTCTAAGACTGACGACTGACTAAAACAATAAGGTAGTTATTTCGCATGGCACACGAGACAGGCCACAAGCAGGGATGGTGATATGTTTGGACGAAGGGAGGCCGAATTTTGTACGTCGGGGAGCAGGAGCTCCAATAAATCGCATTCGCCTCAACGCGGATATTGCAAAGGTTTTTGGGTCCGAATTTGTTCGATCACCATAAATGTCTCTCAGTTTACTAACAAAAAAGAATTAATGTTTTTAATTTCTTTATTTAATTTTGTAACTGTTTACTATCGTAAAAGTGTTTTGTAGGTACTCGTATATATCCGTAGTTATTAATAAGATTTATTTACAATTTTGAAATAATACGAAATCCGATTTAAAAAAAATATAGTTGGGCCAAGTTATCGTAATAAGCTATTTGTATTTCCATTTACAGTTATAAAATATTTGCAACCCATATATATTATTTGTTATAGTCTCTTGAATTTTATTAGTGCATCATTTGTTCTTAACTGTTTGCTAAACAAAGTAAATGTCTTTTTAAAATATTCAGACTTAATCAAGCTTGACGCTCATTGTTGTTGTTATTATGTATGTAGTAGAACAATGTCTACAGGGTCGATACGTATGTATATTTATGTTATTTCCTCTATAAGCTTTATAAGAATTAGTTATTTTAATGTAAGAAAATATGTATATCCTCTAATTCCCCCCGTTATAATTATTTCCTATATTCGGTTAACATTCTTATAATATCACAAATCTACAACAACATAAATAGAGTAATGAAACAAGCTCAGAGAGAAATTTGCGCTCGCGAGGTGGTGGTTTTGGCCTCTACATACGGCAGGGTCCAGCTGTTCGAACGTTGCCTCATCCTTCGACTCCGCTTGTAGAATAAATGTGGCTTGCTCTAACATTAACGGTACTAAGATCGAACGATAAGTAGTGCCTATAGACCACCATGGTTAAATTTAGACACATTTTTCGATGCTTTGTCTGAAACTATCGGGACAATTGCATGGTGCAGTAGATCTGAGTAGCCATGCTAAATGCATGGCTACTCAGATCTACTTTGTTGTGAAATTAATTTCAAAAAGCCCAAACAAAACCACTTATAATAACACGCAGAGACTTACATTCCATTGATGTCGAACAGTTTGAATTAGATCTAAAGTCGATGAACTGGGAAACCATCAACACCCTGAATGACGTTAATGATATGGTATCTCTTTTTAACACAATGATGTTAACCATATTTGATATTCATGCGCCTCTTTGCACAAAAACTGTAAATGTTTCCTGACAGTACAGGAAATTTATATTTTAAAAATAGTACAGTCATTAAAATCAAATGCGGTCGGTATAGATGGCATATCCCTTAATATGCTCAAAATGTCAATACCCAACACAATATCTGTTATAACAAATATAATTAACAAATCTATAGAAACCCATACATATCCCACTGAATGGCAACACGCATTGGTCTCTTACCTATTTTGAGAGCAATTTTTGGCCTATTTTGTACGTGGTAGAGCCACGCTGCAGCCATATTATGGCTGTAGCACGTACGGTTAGGCTCGACCGGGGAACGACCACGCTCTCACAGAATACCAGTGTAAAATAACAGCTTAATACTGCTGTGTTTCGCATGGTGAGTGTAGAGATTCGGAGACCCCTTTTTACTGGAAATGAGGTATTCCATCTTAGTCCTCAGGAGTGACAACGCATCTGCGTTTTCATTCTTAATATACGCAGTACATCGTCTGCGTTTCATCATTATGCGTATTTCTATTATATTGCAAGCTATATTTTTATAAAATTGAAGTATCAAATGAACTCATAAACCAAACAAAGTAAGTTTCAGATGCGTTGCAACCACTGAGGACTAAGATGCAAAACCTCATTATTATCATAACAGTACTCAAGTAATGCCACAAGGCGCGGTCCTAAGCCACCTATATCCATGTTTTACCAAGTCGTCGCTTGATTTCGTGGGGTTGGAGGCTGCCCATAATTCACTTACCGTTACGAGGCTGCCATTTGAGAACATTTCTTTCCCATCAGTTGTCGGTTCTTCGAGCTATATAATCGGCCTATTGCCACTTCAGCTTACTAATCCGTTGGGCTATGTCGGTTACTCTGATTATACCGCAGCTACCTCATGTCTAAGTATATTGTGCAGAGAAACCGACGACCCTTAGTCCTATAACAAATCATTAAGTCCGCAATAAAAATTATTGAGGGTCACTTATCAGGGTAAAACTATAATATTCCATAAGTTGAAACGCATAAATATAATATATGTATGTTTCATACGATCAGTAGAAACTTTGAACATCGCGATCTGAAGTTTGTTTAATCTAAAACCACATCGAACTGTGGAACGTTCCAAGTGGAGTCAAGTTTTAGGGTCAAAGTTGAAACAAACAAGCGAAATAAATGAATGAAATAAGAGACCAATGCGTGTTGCCATTCAGTGGGATATGTATGGGTTTCTATAGATTTGTTAATTATATTTGTTATAACAGATATTGTGTTGGGTATTGACATTTTGAGCATATTAAGGGATATGCCATCTATACCGACCGCATTTGATTTTAATGACTGTACTATTTTTAAAATATAAATTTCCTGTACTGTCAGGAAACATTTACAGTTTTTGTGCAAAGAGGCGCATGAATATCAAATATGGTTAACATCATTGTGTTAAAAAGAGATACCATATCATTAACGTCATTCAGGGTGTTGATGGTTTCCCAGTTCATCGACTTTAGATCTAATTCAAACTGTTCGACATCAATGGAATGTAAGTCTCTGCGTGTTATTATAAGTGGTTTTGTTTGGGCTTTTTGAAATTAATTTCACAACAAAGTAGATCTGAGTAGCCATGCATTTAGCATGGCTACTCAGATCTACTGCACCATGCAATTGTCCCGATAGTTTCAGACAAAGCATCGAAAAATGTGTCTAAATTTAACCATGGTGGTCTATAGGCACTACTTATCGTTCGATCTTAGTACCGTTAATGTTAGAGCAAGCCACATTTATTCTACAAGCGGAGTCGAAGGATGAGGCAACGTTCGAACAGCTGGACCCTGCCGTATGTAGTCGTATCTTCTACAGAATTTCAAGGAAATCAATGAACAAATTGTTTTCGACAAATTCAACTTCTTCATGTGCTTTCTTCGACTTCCAATCAAAACTTTGGCGTGCAATCCGACGCATACGATTTCATTTATTTCGCTTGTTTGTTTCAACTTTGACCCTAAAACTTGACTCCACTTGGAACGTTCCACAGTTCGATGTGGTTTTAGATTAAACAAACTTCAGATCGCGATGTTCAAAGTTTCTACTGATCGTATGAAACATACATATATTATATTTATGCGTTTCAACTTATGGAATATTATAGTTTTACCCTGATAAGTGACCCTCAATAATTTTTATTGCGGACTTAATGATTTGTTATAGGACTAAGGGTCGTCGGTTTCTCTGCACAATATACTTAGACATGAGGTAGCTGCGGTATAATCAGAGTAACCGACATAGCCCAACGGATTAGTAAGCTGAAGTGGCAATAGGCCGATTATATAGCTCGAAGAACCGACAACTGATGGGAAAGAAATGTTCTCAAATGGCAGCCTCGTAACGGTAAGTGAATTATGGGCAGCCTCCAACCCCACGAAATCAAGCGACGACTTGGTAAAACATGGATATAGGTGGCTTAGGACCGCGCCTTGTGGCATTACTTGAGTACTGTTATGATAATAATGAGGTTTTGCATCTTAGTCCTCAGTGGTTGCAACGCATCTGAAACTTACTTTGTTTGGTTTATGAGTTCATTTGATACTTCAATTTTATAAAAATATAGCTTGCAATATAATAGAAATACGCATAATGATGAAACGCAGACGATGTACTGCGTATATTAAGAATGAAAACGCAGATGCGTTGTCACTCCTGAGGACTAAGATGGAATACCTCATTTCCAGTAAAAAGGGGTCTCCGAATCTCTACACTCACCATGCGAAACACAGCAGTATTAAGCTGTTATTTTACACTGGTATTCTGTGAGAGCGTGGTCGTTCCCCGGTCGAGCCTAACCGTACGTGCTACAGCCATAATATGGCTGCAGCGTGGCTCTACCACGTACAAAATAGGCCAAAAATTGCTCTCAAAATAGGTAAGAGACCAATGCGTGTTGCCATTCAGTGGGATATGTATGGGTTTCTATAGATTTGTTAATTATATTTGTTATAACAGATATTGTGTTGGGTATTGACATTTTGAGCATATTAAGGGATATGCCATCTATACCGACCGCATTTGATTTTAATGACTGTACTATTTTTAAAATATAAATTTCCTGTACTGTCAGGAAACATTTACAGTTTTTGTGCAAAGAGGCGCATGAATATCAAATATGGTTAACATCATTGTGTTAAAAAGAGATACCATATCATTAACGTCATTCAGGGTGTTGATGGTTTCCCAGTTCATCGACTTTAGATCTAATTCAAACTGTTCGACATCAATGGAATGTAAGTCTCTGCGTGTTATTATAAGTGGTTTTGTTTGGGCTTTTTGAAATTAATTTCACAACAAAGTAGATCTGAGTAGCCATGCATTTAGCATGGCTACTCAGATCTACTGCACCATGCAATTGTCCCGATAGTTTCAGACAAAGCATCGAAAAATGTGTCTAAATTTAACCATGGTGGTCTATAGGCACTACTTATCGTTCGATCTTAGTACCGTTAATGTTAGAGCAAGCCACATTTATTCTACAAGCGGAGTCGAAGGATGAGGCAACGTTCGAACAGCTGGACCCTGCCGTATGTAGAGGCCAAAACCACCACCTCGCGAGCGCAAATTTCTCTCTGAGCTTGTTTCATTACTCTATTTATGTTGTTGTAGATTTGTGATATTATAAGAATGTTAACCGAATATAGGAAATAATTATAACGGGGGGAATTAGAGGATATACATATTTTCTTACATTAAAATAACTAATTCTTATAAAGCTTATAGAGGAAATAACATAAATATACATACGTATCGACCCTGTAGACATTGTTCTACTACATACATAATAACAACAACAATGAGCGTCAAGCTTGATTAAGTCTGAATATTTTAAAAAGACATTTACTTTGTTTAGCAAACAGTTAAGAACAAATGATGCACTAATAAAATTCAAGAGACTATAACAAATAATATATATGGGTTGCAAATATTTTATAACTGTAAATGGAAATACAAATAGCTTATTACGATAACTTGGCCCAACTATATTTTTTTTAAATCGGATTTCGTATTATTTCAAAATTGTAAATAAATCTTATTAATAACTACGGATATATACGAGTACCTACAAAACACTTTTACGATAGTAAACAGTTACAAAATTAAATAAAGAAATTAAAAACATTAATTCTTTTTTGTTAGTAAACTGAGAGACATTTATGGTGATCGAACAAATTCGGACCCAAAAACCTTTGCAATATCCGCGTTGAGGCGAATGCGATTTATTGGAGCTCCTGCTCCCCGACGTACAAAATTCGGCCTCCCTTCGTCCAAACATATCACCATCCCTGCTTGTGGCCTGTCTCGTGTGCCATGCGAAATAACTACCTTATTGTTTTAGTCAGTCGTCAGTCTTAGAGCCTCGGCTGTTAGTGACCGGCGGACGCGCGCAGCGCGCAGCACATCGTTACACGTTACGTCACGCCACGCCAGCCGTACAGCGATGGGCCGCGGACAAGACGTGTCATCCTGGCGGGCGCCCCCCACTTGCATACAATGGACCAGTTCCTTTTCCTCCAAATGAACACCAGGCTTGGTTACAACTGATAGAACCAAGTGTGTTGGGTTCTCCCCACTCTCCTCTGGAATGCCACTTAATTCGACGTCATTTGCAAGCAACTCTTGGTCCCTATTGTTTAAGTCGGCTTGCAGCTGATTGACAGTCGACTTGAGTTTTAGGATTTCACTTTTGAATCCTTGAGAGCCATATTGCTCTTGTGATTCCAGGATAGTTTGGACCGTGTTCTCGAGCTTATTTAAACGAGCATCGCATTTGCTGCCAAGGGTTCTTATGTCCCGAAGTTCTTCTCTGAATGCTCGCATTTCTTCTCGGAAACATCGCAATTCCTCCCCGAGGTTTGAAACCAACCATGAAGAACCGGCAACCCATAGGGTAAACAATTTCTCGAGTGAAATTGGGGAGGCCCCCCACTAGATGGAGTGACGACCTGGTAAGACATGCAGGAAGTCGATAGATTCAGGTGGCTCTGGACCGTGCTTCGTGACATTTCTTGGGGGAGGTCTATGTTCAGCAGTGGACTTGTGCAGGTCTGTGATGATGATGATGATAATGATGAATCTATACTATTTTATAGTACATTTTTATAGACTATTTAAATAATAAAATATTAATTATAATAGATACCAATACCCTTAACTAACGCACGTATTCTATAATATTATTAAAGAACAATCTTTATTTATGGCTGTTAAAAACTAATTCATTTAAAAATGATAATCCAAAACTGATAACTGGTTTTATTTGATAATTCCATTTATATCGTTAAACAGTCGAATACATACGTAACTTTCTACAAAATAAGTGCTTCCAACCGCGGATGCTCGCGGTTGTTTAAACTTAAGAAATATTAATTATAGTAGCCTAATGCTTTGTAGAAACAAATAAATGTCATTACCTCTATCGGTATTTGTGAATTGAAGCTATTTAGCTCAAGCAGCAATTCTAGCTGTTACCTGCCGCATTGCTGCCACAGAAGAAATATTTGTCATTGTTTTGAACATCGTTTTGAATTTGGAAGGGTTATTTGTTTAATTAGTAATATTAATTGATGTCGAATGATATATATCATTTAAATATATTTGTCGTAACGTTACCTACCGTAACTTAAACGTACTATGCACTTGGCGCAAGTGCAAGTAGAATATGATGAACGGTATGAGAGCGCATAAAATACGACCATTATTAATATTATTATTAAAAGAGATATTAGATTATCACTTGAATATTTTTTTTACTTGTTATAATTATAAAAAAAGTAATATCTTCCATTGTCGCCGACACATTCATGGAAGACTTTGAGGAGAAAGCCCTGCTTACTTCTCCCATAAATCCAAGATTCTACAAGCAGTACGTAGACGACACTTTCACAATTCTACCTTTAGATAAAGTAACTGCATTTTAGACCATCTTAACTCTATAAATTCTAAAATTCAGTTCACAATGGAGTTAGAGGCAAACAATTCCTTAGCTTTTCTAGATGTGTTAGTAATTCGGAATCCTGATAACACCTTGAGCCATACTGTGTATAGAAAAAAGACCCATACAAATAGATATTTAAACGGTGATTCTCACCACCATCCTTCACAGTTAGTTACCGTGGGTAAATCTTTGTTTCAGAGAGCACGATGGATCTGTGACAGTAAGCACCTGGCTGCCGAGCTCCACCATGTCAAGCAAGTTTTGCATGACAACAAGCTTCAAGTCCAGCGCCTATGTCACAGTGAACGAGTGAAGCCGGCCACAGTCGAGCGCTTCACAAGTCCACTGCTGAACATAGGCCTCCCCCAAGTAATGCCACAAAGCACGATCCTAAGCCACCTGCATCCATCGACTTCCTGCATGTCTTACCAGGTCTTCACTTCATCTAGTGGGGGGTCGCCCTACACTATGCCTACCGGTACGAGGCTGCCACTCGAGAACCTTTCTCCCCCATCGGTTATCGGTTCTTCGACCTATATGGCCAGCCCATTGCCCCTTCAGCTTACTAAATAAAAATAAATAATTAACAATTACATAGGCTATACTAAATGTAATGCCATTTGCAACAAATAATATTGTTTTAGGTGCATAATTGTCCAAAATTGTACAAAAGTGTCATATTTTTATAATTAATTGAGCATAATTTCGGTAAGTTATATACTGTCAATCTTTGTTAATTGGTCTAAGACTCATATTAAAAATAATTTCACGACCAATATTTTTCGTGATATCGCATATAAATAAAACAAAAATTACGAGATTGTGCTTTATGAAATTGTGTGCAGATATTATCACACTTTTAATGCAGTAGAAGTGACGATAATTATGTTGGTTTTGCAATGAAATGTTTTTAAATTCAATAGCACGTTTTGCGTTTATTTGTAGAACTGTATTAATTGTTGTTATACGCTGGTATTCTGTAAGAGTGTGGCCCAACCCTAGGAAAGCCGGCCTAAGCCGGGTATAGCTTGCGTAGCTGCAGCGTGGCTCGGTTACTAAGTCAATTTAAATTCAAAATTGACTTTATTTATTTATTTTTAGTCTCTGAGAGACGCTTTCGTATTTTTGTTATTTGCTGTAGAGACTATAGATTCGTGGAATCCAGGTGCATGATCTATTATGTTTTGCAAACTCCTAAAAGAACTAATTACGCGACTTGTCATCACCGCTGATAGTAAGATGGCTCGTTATTTTTTGGTCAACAATTATTCTGAGCACAATACTGCAGGGAGTAGGACTATGTGATTGTTCAAGTTTTTAGTTACAGTTTTTTGTATCTTGATAATAAATATAATTCAGTGTAATATCTGACCGGGAAAGAACAAAACAACGTCTGCCTGTTCCTGTTCTGCGATCCTTAGTCATTAAATTTGCAATAAAAATATTGAGTGTCATTTATCAGGATAAGAACTTTACCATCTCTCACGTTTGAGCCGGCATTTTTACAAAACTTCATTAAAATTGGTTGAGTGGTTTCGGAAATTAGCGTAAACGAACATGGTGATACCAGATTTTTATATATTGATAAAGTATTTGGCATTAGATTTATTTGGCATAAATTTGACTTTATACTGCATTTTTATTTAGTCTAAGCTTGTATAGAATTAAAAAAAACAATTGTTTAAATTGGACTTCGCATATTATCCTTTATTTTTGTGCCGTATCGTCCAGAGAATTTCAAGGAAATCATTGAACAAAATTTTTCGACAAATTTCAACTTCTTCGTGTTTCTGTTACTTCGAGTTTCAATCAAAACTTTGGCGTGCAATCCGACGCATACGATTTCATTCATTTCGCTTGTTTGTTTCAATTTTGATCCTAAAACTTGGCTCCACTTCGCACGTTCCACACTTCGATGTGGTTTTAGATTAAACAAACTTCAGATCGCGATGTTCAAAGTTTCTACTGATGGTGTGAATCATACGTATATTATACTTATGCGTTCAGGAAACTTTTTGTGGCTTTTACTTATACAACATGTAACAAAATCCTGAGGTTCCTGTTAAGTGCGTTATCAGAATCAGTATACCAACGTATGGTATAGAAATAACTTTAGAAAACTCTACCATTAATAAAATTAAATTAAATAAAAAATTTATTTGCAAATATTATGTGGTTTTATTACCTCTGTATTGGCCGGCAATAAGACTTTTAAGAATGCAGTTTTATTTGTATCATTACTAATTCTGTCATTCAATAAAAATAAAGAAAAATGAACATTATTTTAAGCACGTTAAAGTCTTTGCGTTCGTGGATTTTTACTGTGATCACAACATTTTTTCGAAATTAGTATAACTAATTTGATAAATAATCAGTGCATAAAAATGTTTAACAAAAAATTCGATGTATGTATTATGATTATAACATAATACACTAATTGGGGTGTCTGAGGGTGTGCGTAAATTACGTTACATATTGTGTATGGTTACATCAGTATGTATGTAAGGATAGTTATTACCCAACCAGTTTCTAAGACAAAAACCAGCATTAGAAAAATTAAGCGTTACGTTTTCTTATATTACAGCTTATTAGATTTAGACATGAACAAAGACCTTTTATATTCAATCACTTGACTCCCGACTTCCGTGTTTAGTGACACACTGATGCAACTCTCGCACGTAAAGACTTCTTCACGCTGAGAACTACTTCACGCTGAAATAATGAAACGTGCGCATACACATAAGTGTGTCTCTAGGACGTGGAATCATCACTCTAGTTGTTAAACTGTATCTATTTATTTATTTATTTATTCTTTTTTGTACACCACAATACAGAACATCAATATAGTTAAAACTAATTAAAGTATGTACAATAGGCGGTCTTATCACAGAAAGTGATTTCTTCCAGACAACCTTTGCGTAGAGGAATGTTGCAAACAAAAGTTACAAATAGAGGGGGGCATACAAAATAATAATAATAATAAAAAATACTATAATACATACAAATAAAAATAAGTGAAAGTTATATATAAAATATCATATAATAGATTAAATGAAAATAGTACGAGAAAGGTAAAGTAATTTATCTAATAGCGTTCTAAATAATACGATTTAACAAGAATTTTGAAAGAGTGAAGAGATTTAGCACGACGAATATGGAGAAGTAAGGAGTTCCACAATCGTACATTGGTTACGGTGAAGGATTTCTTGAAAAAGGAAGAAGAGTGCAAAGGTGTAGAGGGAGAAAGATTGACGGAGGATCGAAGGAACCGATTATGGGTAAGAGAAAGATACTGGAAACGTTTTTTTTTTTAAATAAAGAGGAGTAGAAGGATTAAACAGCACACTTTACAACGCGGAGAGAATGTAAGTATTCCTGCGAAGGCGGATCGGGAGCCATTTGAGCTGTTTGCGAAATTCATCAGATATGATCATATTTGCGAAGCCCAAATATAAATCTAATGCATAAATTTTGAATACGCTCAAGCTTATTAAGCTGCTCCTCGGTAATGTCAAGATAGCAAATATCAGCATAGTCTAGGATAGGCAGAAGTAGAGACTGGGCGAGCGTAACTTTAGTTGCTGTAGGAAGAAAATTACGTAATCTATGTAAAGAGCTTAACGCAGCAAACATTTTTCTACTGACTTCATTAACCTGTGAGGTACTTATACATCTCATATCTACACTATACCTATCATCTCAGGAAACTAGTTCTTCAGATCCATTGTTCGAGTTCTATGCTTGCTGTATGTTATAATACTTGTGACGGCTCCGTGGCGCAGTGGTTTAGCAATGAAGGGTCGCGGGTTTGAATCTCGCATGGGACAAGTATTTGCATGACTACAAATAATTGTTCTGCGTCTGGATATTTCTTCTTGTAAAATTTATGTATGTAAACTACCTCTATGTTTTATCATAACATACATTTTCATTATTTTGTGCCGTCATCAAAAACATTCTGCCGCCCAACTTCTGTTTAGTTCCCTCTGTCGCCTCTTACGACACCCACGGGGTGGTGGATGTTCTTATACCACCACTGCAAAAAATGTTAAAAATGGTATATTTTAAGTTTATTTAACGATGCATAACATTGATGTAAGTAAACATATGTAGTTCACATTAGCTTAAAATAACACAAGTTTTTGATGATGAGAAATATCCTTACCCTCACAGTGATCAGTAGTATAATCTCCTATATTGAGGAAGAGTTTACATATATACATTTCACGGAGACAAGCATTCACACTCGTAGAATTATTTGTAAGCCATATAAATACTTGTTTCTTTCAGGATTCGAACCCGCGGTCCTCAGCGCCGCAACTCATTGCTAAGCCACTGCGCCACGGAGCCGTCATTGTGACTAGCTAGCACAGATGCAGCGTGGCTCTATCACGTGAAGAGCACGTATTTGCAAAAAAAATAAGTTTACAAAACTAATTCATTGATTCCTCATATTTAAGCGAACTGTACACATTCAATAAAACTACTTCACAGGATTTTGTCACGTTTAATTCTTATTGTTAATTCCCGACGTTTTTTTTTTCTTTCGGATACTTAGCAATACCTATGGTCACGGTACACTTCTGTACCATTTTATTTAACTAAGCTAAACACTCTAAAATGCTCACGCCTGTCACCCAGAGGGGTAGGCAGAGACTAAGAATATCAATTTGGCACGATTCTGACATACCTCTCGCGCCTCCTTTACATATACATAATATATCTACGCATACACGTTCGTCAGTTAAGAGTACTCCTAATGTGGCCCATTTTCAAAATATCGCTAAATTGGTCGATGAACCTTCTTCTAAGGCATCCCTTCCCGACTCTATCGTTTACATCTGTAATATAAATTCGCTATATAATTAACAAAACTAATAATAAAAATTGTGTGGTTACCACAAGCAGCGTAAGAGATTTCATCATTCCGTTTGGTCCTCTGAGAGGCGACTATGCAAAATAGGAGAAAAATCTTATGGCAATCGATAGAGACGGTATAACCATCTTATTTGTTTTAGAAGATGGCTCAAAAGAGTACGCGGCTCACATGAAGGAAAGTGACTACCACCGTCCATGTACAATCGCTACACCAGGAGAATAGCAGGTACGTTGCCGGCCTTTAGAAAGGAGTAAGCTCTTTTCTTGAAGGTCCCTAAGTCGTATCGGTCCGGCAAAATCGCCGGTGGTAAACAATTCCACAGAGAAGTTGTACGACGAAGAAAACTCTTAGTAAAACGCATAGTGGTGGACCGCCAAGCATCCAGATGGTGAGGGTGGTGAATTTTGATGCGATTTGCGTTCGTGAAATGCGGTGACTAGAACTAATCCAATCCAAATTCCCGTAGTAGACGCGATAGAAAACGCCAGACGTAAAATAACCAAACCTGGTCCGGTATTGAGACTGTCAATCCGTCTCCATGCGTGACTAATGAGGCAATAAAAAAAAGGCACAGTGGGAGAGTTCCATACCCAGCAATAGTTTTTTAAGAAGTTATGAAGAAAATAAAAGAAGACACGAAAATGTTAAGCCAAAGAAAGGTCACACAATAACGGCACCGTGAAGCCTTTTTTACATATCTACGCATACCCCCCCCCTCGCGAGTTAAGGATGGGTCCTACGTCGCATATTGGTGGTGCTACGGGAAAAATTTTCAGTATTGCACGTAGGGATTGAACTCGGCTTATTCGTTTATTATGACGTTTGTAGAGGATCGCTCCCCTGAGTTACCGGAGCTTATTTTTGAATACATATTATACGAATAAATATATTATACTTGGTAGAACTGTATCTATGTTATATTTGTATTACGAATGGGTCAGGTAGACCGGGGTAGCACAGTAAAACAGCAGCAAGAAGCTGCTATTTAAGCAGCGTAAATAGCAGCTTAGTGCTGCTGTTTTTCGTATCTTGGGTATAGAGTACCGGAATTCCTTTTACTGGCAACAAGGTATTCCATGTTAGTCCTCAGGAGTGAGAACGCATTCTGCTTTTTGGTTCTAAATCGAGAATAAATCTAGATGTGCTATAACATCCACTTTAGATCAGGTGGACTATATGCTCGTTTGTCAGCCTTCATCTATAACAAAAGGAAATAAGCAATTAAGATAGAACATTTTCCAACTTTCATAAATTAACATTTAACAGCTAACTCACAGTTCAATATCAAACGGCTCAAACAGTAATTATGTTGTAAAAACTTCTGCAGAAGCTAATATTATGGCAAAATTGTGTTTTAAATCTATATACTATATTTGTCTCTAAATCTATACACCCGATTAACATGATATTTAGTATATTTACTCGTTCTACAATGTAGTCACTTCACTATGAACGGACTTTAAGATAGTTTCATCAAAAAAATAAATTCTTGATATTTTACAATTAAACATTATCATGCACCCAGCGAAAGATTCGAGTATCAGCTAGTTTATTATATTATATTATATGCCATCATGTAATGTGTGCCAACACGCACTAGAGCAACAGACTAATTCCTTCACATAATATGTGTATGTAGACTGTAACTTAGCTATTCATTGTTATGTATTTAAAATAAATGCAAAATTTTATATGGAGGCAATAATAATAATGTTAGTACGCTATGTTGAGATGAGCTTCTACAAGCTTCTACAGCAAATAGGCACTAAAACCTTTCCTTCGTATTAATCGTTATTGCTTTTGAAATAATTCCAAGCGTGGTGACCTCAAATTGTTAGCGACATTAAAGATTTTATTGCACCTATTTTCCCGACCCTGTCTCAATATAATTTTAATTTTTTTATGTTTATAGTGTATTTATGGCTTGAATTGACAGTACATAAACATAGTTTAATGGTCAGCGACCCTGATTCATTGACTCAGAGTTGCAATACTTTTTTATGACAATGTTTTTTTCATATCATTTATATGTTTTTAGATACGATTTCATGTGACAAAATGTTGGATTCTTGACTTTTAGGTGATAGTAGAACGTATCTACGCGCTTTGCGCTTAAGGCATGCAAAAATCTTTCCCCTTTGTAATATTAATATAATATTTCATGATATATAATAAGATAAGTTAGCAACTAAATTAACATATAATACAAAGAACCTATTGTTAACAATTAATATATTTATTTAATACAAATTCAATATGTAAAAATTACCGTATCCTTTCCGAAAGGGGCACATATGTACTGCAATGACATTTAGGTATCGTCGTACAGTTATCGTCTTTTTTAAACATGCTGTAACTACCTTTAAATGGAAATCTTAGTTCCTAAGCCTACTGTCACATTTTTTTAAAACAACATGTTATTCCGTTGGTGGTTCTATCAATAAATAAAAAAAAGTCAAAGGATAAAGTCACAGCCTATATACGTCCCACTGCTGGGTACTGGCCTCCTTTCATTTCTGAGAGGGTTTAAGGGAAGGAAGTGTCCGCCGCGATGCCTCAATGCGCGTTGGTGAACTTCACTTGTCTGAATTTTTTTCATTTTTCGCATACATGCAGGTTTCATCACGATGTTTTCCTTCACCACCAAGCACGTAGTACATCAGCACTAAAAATTACAATTAAGAGTTTCATTGGTGCCGACGGGGATTTAGCCCGCGTAGCTCACGTACTGTGAAATTTCCAGCGAGTTCTAACCATCTGGGCTACCACAGCTAATAATGTTTGGTAATGACATTACCAAACAAGAAATGTGTAATTATCCTACACAACTTTCAGTTTGTGTTAGTAAGCAGAGCTTTTGGTTGTACAACAGTCGAGAAAACATAATCTTGACTACTCCTTTACGGGATACTTGTTTACCGTTGTAATCTGGCTACTAGCCAGATTTCAACAGTAAACAAGTTTTACAGTAAACAATTTATGTATTCAGGTGAGAAAAAATATCTGTAATTTGATTCTTTATCCAGGATAAATGTAAATGTCTATGCGTCACAGCATCTATTTAAAAAGACATCGAACGGAGGTGAACAAGGTGCTCATTTGTCACCTTTCTTATTTTTCAAGTCCTTTGCTAGAAATACTTTTACAGAAATGTGACTTTGTGTATCTCATTATTGTTGTCCATATTTACCACTTTCGACATTTTGTTTATACTTAGGTTACAATATGAAAAACAATCAAATCATTTTCATATATTTTATTGAACGAGTTTTTAAGTCTATTGGTTTTATTTTACCTATGTATAAAATTGATATGTCTGCCTGTAATATCCAAATAACTACCTCACATTTTTTTATAGAATAATGGTGCTCAGCACACAATCCACCTGATGATAAGTGGATGCTGTGGCTCATAGACATCTACATTAATCCTCGATTAAGAATCAAAATGCAGATACATTGTCACCTCTGAGGATGAAGATGGGATGCTTCGTTTCCAGTAAAAGGAGTCACCGGTTCTCTTCACTCACCATTCGAAACACAGCAGCACTAAACTGCTATTTTACGCTGGTTTTCTGTGAGAGCGTGGTCCTTCCCCGGTCAAGCCAACCCATTCATGATACAACTATACTACTAATATAACTGCAGCATAGCTCTACCAGGTATAAATAGATATGAATTGCGGGTGGGTGATAAATAAGTGCATACGTGTTCGTCTTACTTTAATTACTAATCAATTAATAAACTATTTACTTAATTTAATTCAAGGACGTTATCACGTATTTAAACACGTAAATTATTTTCAAGTAAAGCAAGGTGTTAATGCAATAGATTTTTTTCCATTGCACCACACTGCTGGAGCACATTTTGTTTCTATAATCATTTTGTGAATTTTGTTAATCACTATGGCCACAATTGCTGACATTGCCGAAACTCAGAGGTCCCTGAAAGCGTTAATCACTCGTATGATGGAAGAGTTTGAGAAGCAGCTCGGTTCCAGTTCTTCCAAAGCTGTTGCCGTTAAGAAGGTTGGTCAGGATTTTACTTCGTTTCAGGACTTCATTCAAGACATGTTCAACCTGCTTCGCCAACAAATAGCAGAGATTAGTCGGTCAGTTGACTCCATTGAGACAAGACACCGCAGAAAATATATTTTGTTAGGCGGTGTTCCAGAAAAAGCTGATGAAGATGTGCCTAATGTTGTTGTAAACATTCTTCAGAAACATCTGAGCATGACGAATCTCTCATCATCTTCTATCCGCATGGCTCATAGACTCGGTATGGCAAAGACGGGTCACAACCGACCGATACTTTTTCGCTTTGCTGATTTCTCGATGCGTTCTGCTGCCTGGCAAAAGAAGACTGTGCTGGAGGGATTACTTTTACGTTATCCGAGTTTCTCACAAAATATCGGCAGAATTTATTCATGCAAGCTCGAAAACAATTTGGGATAAAAAAGGTCTGGTCTTCAAATGGCTTCTTCAGCGTCAGGTTGTCCGATGGTTCCCGCCAGTGTATTCAATGCAATGAGGATCTCAACCGGCTGGTACGTGAACATAGCAAGGCAAGATGTGATCAGGAACCTCAATCGGTGATGGAAGAAACCAAGGTTTCGAGGGAGCCTGGAAACACGCGCAGCGAAGTACCACGAACTAGGCGTACGGTAGAGAAACACTAATACCAAATATTTGTTTCGATAATTTGTTTGATCATTATACATAGACGGTCATAATATGGTTACTGGTTGTTCAACTTAAATAGCGCAGGTCCCTTTTTTTCATGCAATTAGCATTGTTCTCATTCGCTGGTCGCTCAGAGTTGGTAAACAACTTTCAGTTTAAGTAATTATCAACCATATGTGTGTATATCTAAGGTTACGTTAAACATTATAGGATATTTATATTAGTGGTGTTTCATTATTTTATATTTTTGTTTTATAACATAGGTGCATAAGAACAACTTTTGTTGCATTTTATATTTAACTTTTTCTGATCGTTTTATGACCAAAGTGATTTGATTTTTTTATTCTTTTTCTTTATTATTAATGGCGTTTTGTAAACAGTCTACCAGCAGGTGTGGTAGCAATCTAAATCATTATCTAAATTATGATACAGCGTAAACATAATATTATATTAAAGATATTTATTTTTATTTACTTAAATAAGTTATATATTTATTTCTATAAGTTATTTATATATGTTACTTTATTTTCATATAATATTATATACTGATTTTCAGTAACATGGCAGTTTCCGTTAACGATTCATTCACCTCCGCTAATTCTGATTCCTTTCATTCATTTTCTGACTCTGAATTAGAAAAAAATCAAAAATTCGATAATTATAATAAAAATTTCAACGTTTGTCACATTAATGGCCAGAGTATTCCGCAGCATTACAATGACTTTTTAGAAACTTTTAATAATCAATGCATCTGTGCAATGAAACCTGGTTAAACCCAACTTTGCATTCTATTTCTTACGGATTACCAGGTTTTATTTTACTTCGTAACGATCGCATTGATAAAAGAAGAGGTGGTGTAGCAGTATACCTGCGAAGTGGTATTCCTTACAAAAATTTATCAGTCTCACCTTCACAATTTACTGGATAACTTGAATATATTTTTTTAGAAATTGTTATTGGTGGAAATAAGGGTATGCTTGGTGCAATTTATTGTCCACTTAATTCCAGTTATTTATGTGAATTTGAAGAGGCACTTCTTTCGGTTTGCTCTGATTATCAACATCATATTTTAATGGGTGACTTTAACACAAATCTTCTAAGTGATACCCCTAGATCGCGTGGACTGCGTTCAATTATTGAATCAGCAAATTTTTCAATACTTCCACTCAAGTGGAATAAGTAAGATTATGATGGGTGGTTTCAAAACCACGCATCATAATCTTACTACTGAGGCTACTTTGTTAGATTTGATATTAGTCTCCTCAGATGAACGTGATGCGTGCCACGGACAGTTCCCTGCTCCTGGTTTCTCGAGACATGATTTACTGTTCATTTCCTATAAAATCAAACCTCCCAAAGTGAAGCCAGTAATAGTGCGTCTGCGTAATTTTGCTAGGCTAAATGTAGAAACGCTCCAACATGGTGCTTCGTTTTTAGACTAGAGCGGTACATTTAGTGCAGAGAGTATTGGTGACAAGATTACGACATTTAAATCTAATATTCATAAGATGTTAAACAAACACGCACCTATTCGTTAGGTTAGGTTAAAACGCGCGCCTGCGCCATGGATTACTGAAAATATCCGTAAGAAAATATCCGTAAGGCCATGTCTAAGCGTGATCAGATATTTAGGAAATTCAAGCAGAACCGTTATGAACTCAATTGGGCAAAATTCAAAGGTGTGATAAGTCGATGTAATCAGATGATACGAGCTGCTAAACGCCGATATATTTACCATAATATCATGAACTCTTCTATGGCTGATACATCGAAATTTCTCCGGACGATCGAGGTCGGTAAACCTACGTGTAACGTGGACCCTGCAATCATTTCTATAAGTGATCTAAACTTAAATTTTTCTTCAACTACCAAAATGGAGGCTTCTGTTAAATCAAGTACTATTTCTTATTTGAATTCCATGTCACAATATCGTAACTGCACATTTAATTTTTCTCCCGTTGCTGATGAGGATATAAAAAAGATCATCTATTGTATTAAGTCTATGGCAGTTGGCTTCAATGATGTGAATAGATTCATGATTACCTTAATTCTAGACGATGTTACTCCTGTTATTACTCACATAATTAATCATTCACTATTATTTATTATTTATAGACTGCTCAAAATAAATAACCTCAGTTCTTTCTCTCACTTTCGCCCAATATCTATTCTCCCGTTTTTATCTAAAGTTCTTGAAGCTTGTTGTCGACAAACAAATTTCTTGTTACATTTTCAAAAATAATTTTCTTAGCACATTTCAATCTGGTTTTAGGCCTGGGCACAGTACAAACACAGCTCTTTTGAAAGTTACTGAAGATTTTCGTACTGGAATGGAGAACTCAAAATTAACTGTGTTAGTAGATTTCTCTAACGCTTTTAACGCTGTCGATCATGATATTCTCCTAGTTGTACTTTGTCACCTGGGTTTCTCTTCGTCGGCACGGGACTGGTTCTCCTCGTATCTTGGGGGTCGTCAGCAGGATATTCCAGTGGGTCAGATCTTCTCTGATTGGTACTTGTTGTCTGCTGGCGTGAGAGGAGAGAGAATTCCACCCTGAGGAACAAGGTGGAATTCTCTCTCCTCTCCTGTTCTCATTCTTTATAAATCTCATTACATCCCACATTCGCTGTTCGTACCATCTGTATGCTGATGACTTACAAATTTATGCTCAAATTGAGGTGGCAGGTATCGATGATGTGATTAAGAAGCTTAACTTAAGAGTATTTATTATTGGTCAGACAGATTTGGTATTAGGGTTAATCCATCAAAGTGTCAGGCTATTATGGTTGGTAGTTCTCGTAGATTGCCTAAAATTGATATGAAGGTGCTACCACCTATATTTTTAATAATGTTACTATTCACTTCTCAACAACTGTTAAAGATCTTGGCTTAGTTATTTACAACACCCTGCCTTGGCGACCGCATATATATGAAGTGAGCAGAAAGGTCACTCACACTCTGCGTTATCTGTATCGTCTTAAGAATTTTTTACCGATAGCGACTAAGGTGATGCCAATACAGACTCTAGTGTTGCCTATTGTAGATTATGCAGATGTTTGCTATGCTGATGCCTCTCAAGAACTTCTAAACAAACTGGATCGACTTCTTAATAATTGTATACGCTTTTTCGGTTTACGTAAAATACGACCACATCATGGTTAACGCTCGCTGTAAATATAACAGAACGCGAGTAACCCGGGTTTGATCCCCGCCGGCACCAATGAAATTGTTAATTGCAATTTTAAGTGCTGATTTACCACGTGCTCGGCGGTGAAGGAAAACATCGTGAGGAAACCTGCATGTCTGAGGAATAAGAAAAAAAAATATTTCGAAGACATGTGAAGTTCGTCAACACGCATTTGGGCAGCGCGGCGGACACTTCCTTGCCCTAAACCCTCTCAGAAATGAGGGGAGGCCTGAGCCCAGCAGTGGGACGTATATAGGCTGTAACTTTACTTTAACTTTACGACCACATCTCCTCTTATCATTCTCAGCTTAAATGGCTACCTCTCCGCTATCGCAGATATTTCAGAATACTGTGCACATTATTTTCAGTTTTACACGATCCGTTTGTCCCTGAATATCGGAAATGTAAACTACAGTATCAGGGTGATTCTCACAATTGTTGTCTCCGTTCTGCGCAAAAGTCTAATCTCCATGTCCCCCTCTGTCACACCAGCTTCTTGTATACATCTTTTACGTCTCACGCGGTAAGATTGTGGAACGAGCTACCGAGCAGTTTACGTGCAGACACGAGCAAGGCATCGTTCAAACGCTTGCTATGGAATCATTTTCTGGCGTTGCAGGAGTAGTTTGTCGATTAACATTTTTTATATCCTTAAATTCTAAATGTTCCCTTTTCCTGTTTTTATTTCAAATATTTTATAGGTGTTTGAATCAGAAACAGCTATATTTAATTAACTATGTACTATATACTATATATATATATATATATATATATATATATATATATATATATATATATATATATATATATATATATATATATATATATATATATATATATATATATATATATATTTAATTAACTATGTACTATATATATATATATATATATATATATATATATATATATATATAGCATATTAGGGCAGCATTAATCATATATATGTATATATTTATATATCTTGTATGTATAATATATATATGTATAATTATGTTTATAACATGTAATGCAATATATAATGACTACATAAAGAGGTTTTAACTCAGTTGCACTTTGCACCCACAATATATTCTCTGCTTAGCCTGGAGGTAGACTGGCAGAGAATGCCTTGTTGCATTAAGTCCGCTTTTTTGTACTCGCTGTGGAAATAAAGCATAAATAAATAAATAAATAAATATTCATAAAATATTTTATTATTTTTTAAAAGTTTTCTTTAGCGCAAACACATAAATCAACTCAAATAGTTGCAGCATAGCTCTACCTAGTGCACGTTCTATAATTTGTCTGTATGTCGCTCTGTCTGCCTTTCTAGGCTAATCTTTTGTACAGCTGGATCGATCGTAATAAAACTTCACATATATAGGACAATACTAAGAATGATCTATGCTACAGTTTATTCAAAAGACTTGTTGATAAAAAAAATTGTCTTTCATTAACTTAAACCTAAACAACGCCAATTTAATATATCATATCCAGGTGAAGCCGGGGCAGTTCGCTAGTTCTAAATATATATATATATATATATATATATATATATATATATATATATATATATATATATATATAAGTTGAGAGTACGATAAACCACTGATAAAAGATAAATTGAATTAGGGATATATCGGAGGATGGCTATGACTCAGCGCTCCCAAACTCATCAACGGTGGATTAAAAACGGATGAGTTTGGAATCAGACCAACCGATGCTTTTGCTGCGATTATGCGAGGTTTCGTGTGTTAACTACGAACAAAAGTATTAAGTCATCAAATATAAATTGATACATTGGTTTATTAATTACAGCGTATAAATTCCACTGCTGAACCTTCGGCCTTTCATTCAGTCTTTATTCAAAAAACGAAAAAAAAATTATAAATAAATAGTTATATAATAACGTAGCTAAAACGCAATAATGGATATAACTTTTTCATATAAGTTAAGCATATACTTATTAATTTGCAGCAGTATAATATTTCTTTTAAAATATTTAAAAAATACAGCGATTGGAAAAAATTTGTAAGTACTAGGCATATCTTATACAACCGTATAATTTATCGGTGTAGTGGGGGTGTAAGAATATGCACCATGCCTTATCTCCCTGCAATATGTTTCTTTATGAGGTCACTAGTTGTTTTAAGTTTGTAATTTGTTAGGTCGTTTTTAACCTTTTTTTAAGAGCTTACATCCGAGAAAATTTCTTGTATTTTAGAATTATAATCTGACGTACCCATGAATATCATGGAATTTCCCTTATCGGAGAATCGTGAGATCTGGTTTATTGTGTAGGATATTTAACGCTATAAATTCGTCTTTGACAAGATTCCGTTAAGGCACTGAATGACAAGACAAAATGTCTTGACGTATCGTCTCCAAATCTTCTTGCAGCATATTGTTTTTAAATAAACAGTTCTAAACACTAGATAATTTCTCCGTTCGGTAATCTCCGTGGTGTTATTACAAAATTCAATCCTTTCGATAATACTCCAATTGGTGCATCAATATGAGTTTGTTTTGACAGATTATGTGTTTGCAGTCAACGGTTGCGTTTCGTTCTGACGTTGACTCAGATCTTTGACATTTAATTTGGTCGTCAATTTTTGATATTTTTCTATATGTTTGCATTTGCGTTCGTTACCTTTATATATAAAAATTACGTGTCACATTGTTTGCCCGCGATGAACTCCTGAACTAATGAACCGATTTCAATGAAATTTTGCACACTGTGTGCAATTTAGTCCAACTTGAGAGATAGGATAGTTTTTACCCCGATAAGTGACCCTCAGTATTCTTGTAAATATTTAGGGTTTTTTTACAGCACAAGGGTCGTCAGAGAGGGCAGAGCAACATTTGCCTGGTCAACTTGTATTTACTAATTTCTTGTTTATTTAACGTTTCAATGCAAACATTATAATCAAATGTCGTTGAAACTGCCCTAAATGCACTGGATAATATGTCTATTGATTTGTTTATGTCATAGAGATCGGAGCGTTTCTGTTGGACTACTGTTCGAAACAAATTTTTACTTGCCTGATTTAAGATCTTCGTTCTTCCTCAAATGTCCTTTTTGGTTGATATTTTGATGCAAGTAGGAATAAGATAATGGTCTCGACATCACTTTAAGAAATTAAAGGCTGTTAGATAGATATCTTGCGCGCTTGGTCTTGAGATCTTCTAATCGGAGAATTTTATTTACAATTACTAGTCGGTACTGGTTTACATAATGATTTCTTATATTTACGCGAACCAAATAGATTTTACGGATTTTATCGCGTATATTAACATTTTATATTCAGATGTTCCCAGCTCTTTACAGCACCCACAGTCACAAGGAGGACTGCGGTGTTCGCCGTCCCAATGTCGTAGTTAAACACGTCTACCTCCTGATTAAAATTATTAATTTTAGTTTCGATCTACACGGTATGAACTTATAGTATCTTGAAGTCTGCATGCTTGGTCTGGGATTTTATTTTATTAATCAAAGGATCCCAAACAGATGTTAGCACCCAGCCATCTTCTATATTAAAATTAGGATGTTCTTTGATTTCAATAGCCCCGAATCATCCTTGGAAAATATCTGTATTCTTTAGCGAAGATTTGTGGTGTTTGAAATATGATGTAGTTACCATAAAACCGCAGTACCGACCTACGACATAATATAAATAACATTTTATAATACTAGCTAGTAACGCGCGTTTATGCCGTTTAAAAATACATATGGAAATATTTTTTTAAATTTGTAAGACTTTATTGTTTAATTATGAATAATATATTCATTGTATTTTGTCATTAAGATATGTGCGCCACCTACTGCAGGTTAATTGTAGTATGCCTATAACCTTCGCGCAAAGGCAAGCAATAATTTGACAAAGTTTTATCCTAATCGGATGAACAGTATGGCAGCGCATAAAATAACAACCAATAAATAGTAGTTTTTATATATTAGAAGATAGATTAAGGGCCATAAACGAACACACAGTCCACCAGGTGGTAATTGGATATTGTGGCCCATAGACATCTACATATATCTATCACAGATGCGCTGTCATCTCCACGGACTGAAATACAATATCAAATAATTTCCATTACGGATCTCCGGAAGCGCAGGCTCGTTTTTTGTATTTTAATTCTTATCGGATATGTATAAGGTTATCCAATTAAGCTGGAGCCATTTGCTGCAGCGTAGCTCTACCACAAAGATATCTAAAATCTCAAAGAAGACTCTTGGAATGCCACAGCCTGTAATTATACTAGCTCTCTTTGCTCTTCAGACCGAATCACAGCAGTTCAGGCACTGCAGGTTGAAGCCAGAAGTATGTAAGCGGGTATGAGTTAAAAGAGTACGACTGTTGGCTTTGATATTTTTAATGTCAAAAATTTAACAAAAGTACAAATATAAAGCAATTTATACATGATTTCGTACAAATAAAGACGAAATAAATAAATTAAACCAAACCTAAAATTGTAAGTTCAAAGCAATAAAAACAAATATAAAGTGCCTTTACAACCACATGTATTAATAAATGACATTCAGTCCTTGAAACCTACGGTACCTAATACAATTTTATGGGCAATAAAATATAACACCGAAGACTTTTGAAATAGAAATAGAAAGGCTTTTAAAAGAAAACAGTATTCGTCCGAACTGAAACTGAAATTATTTTGCTGTAATACTGTTTAAATGTTAATTTTGATTATTTTAGAGAGCCCATTAGCGGTTGCTATCATATCAATTATAAGTTACCCCAAATATTATAGCGATAACTTTAAAAAAAATACTATTATTAAAATGAACTTGGTTGTAAGAAAGTAAAATATATGGAAAACTGTAAATCTATAAACAATATAAATTAAACGTGATGAAATACGTAAAAGTAGTGTAGTGGTAGTGTAGTGTTCGCGTAAATATTAGATATCATTATTCTGAATCTGTATCAACTTCGTGTAAAGCCAATATCGTAGCTGTTACCAAAATGAGCTCCCCAAAAGCTAGCAGAACTACATCGAAAATAAACGGTTGATAATGAAACATATTTACTTAATTATTTTTAACAACGGGTCATTTCAAGCGGCCCGGCTTGCTTCCAACAGCGGTGTTGTAAAAACTAACTTTAAGCTTGAAGTGACTATATACATTTCATAAGAAGGCGGTGCTGAAGGCCAAATATTTGCATGGCCTACAAGTTATTGTTATTGGTCTGGATGTTTGTCCTTACGCAATTTGTGTGTAGAGGTACCACGATACAGGAGAAAATCCTTGTCAGGGGGAAATGCTAATAACTTTTTTTAACAAATAAAGAAAATCATCAAACACATAAAATATGTAATTTGTAATACAACGTATGACAAAACATAAAAAATCAGCAGCGTTGAGTGCGTCCGACTACACACATTATATTTAATTTCCCATTTTGCCCATTCCAAATAACACTGTTATGTACTTTAGTGGGAGTGATGTTGTGAAATATCTAGTAATGACTGTACGGAAAAATAATTTTAAAAAACACATATTTCATTACATTGATATTTATAAATTATATACTGGATTTCTTAGTTCTATTTAATTGCCTATTTTACACCTACTATAATTATTTTAGGAGAAAGTTCATGAACATTAAACTACTATAGGTATGTTTAGTGAACAATTTTAAATTTGTTTGTGTTATTTTATCTTAATATGAATAACTTTTTTCTCAGGCTTGAAAATTGGTCTAAAGAAAAATAATTAATATACCAATTTAGGACAACAATTGTATCTATTCCATCTAACTCAGAGCGGGTCATATCCAGCAGTTAGGTTATTGGAGACGTGAAGGAGGAATTTTAAATTGCTGATACTGGAAAGTTTGCGTTTATGTTCTTAGACAAAAAACTATACAAAAGCAAACCTTACATTTATAACGTCTTATTACCTATTTATATCCTGAGTGTTCTCCATTTTAATGACAGGTCAGGTTCCGGATGTCTGTGCCGAAAATATGTAAACGCTTGAGGCTAATGCATCAAAGGTTTTGTTGATATGAAATTTAGCATACTTAGTTCAGTTTTGAAAATTTCTCAATTTTTTTTTTTAAATTCCAAACATAATGATTACTAGTAATAGTGTACAAAATACCATAGGGATGTAGTGCGTGGAGATTTTTTATCAGGTAGAGTAATGCTCCAGCAAATTATGGTCGCATATGGCTGCAACATAATTGCGTCACCTTGAGCGGATAAAGAACACATCCAACGCTAATTAACAATACAAAAAACCAAATGAAAAAGAGAGATCTGGGTAGGCTTGCGCTTCCGGGGATCCGTAGTGGCAATAATTCGGTATTGTATTTCAGTATGTAGAGATAACAGCGCATCTGATTTTTAATCCTTAAAAAGAAAATATTTAGCGACATCAATTTTGTCACAAAGATGGCGATGTTGGCCTCCGAGACAAGAGTGAATGGGATTTTCGAGGTCTGTTATAAGAAAAATGTGTTATGTTGAACCAAAACGTTATCTGTCATAAAAAGTTAGACTTTTGACTCACTTTCAATAAAAATAAATATGGAGAAATGAATTAAAACTACTTTACGGATTTTATCGCGTTTAGTTTTAATTTTAATTATTTTTATTTTTAATTCCCGACGTTTCGGGTGCTTTCCAGCACACATGGTCACGGGAATATAGTGTTCGCGTAAATATAAGAAATCATTATAGAGAAATGAATATTAAATAATTTTCATTTCTGATTTATTTTCAATGCATTGCATTGCATTTCTATTTCCAAATAACATTACTTTTAAATTGAAATCCACGTGAGCCTTAAAGTTAAAGACAAAACAGAATATAATGTACAGTATAACTATAATGTAATATTTTTAGTATTAAAATTGAAAATTTCCTAAAAAACTACAAAATGACTTAAGAAAAGTTAAAGTTAAAAAAATCACGCAGTTCACAGTTGTTGTGCGGACAGTACCTCCCTAGCAGGCATTTTCCAAAGTGTGAGCAGAGCGCGTTATTATTCGCTGCGTTATTACGCCTGCGCCGCGCTTTAGACTAGGATATAATTATGTGATAGATAGATGTAGATGTGTATGGGCCACAACATCCAATTACCACCTGCTAGACTGTGCGCTGGTTTACCACCCTAATTCTGTTTTCTAATATATGAACATTAGTATTTGTTCGTTCTTATTTCAAGCGCTGCCATAACTTTAATCCGATTGCGATTTAACTTTGACAACTTTTTCTTGCACATGTGCGAAAGTTATAGGCATAGTACACTTAACTTGCAGTAGGTGGCGCACATATCGTACCGACAAATTCATTTGAAAGTTTTATAATATTTAACTTCAATTAATTTGTTATCATTCCTAATTAAACAATGTAAGTCTTCCAAATTTAAAAACAGATTTCCATAATTATTTCTTAAGAGGAAGAAACGCGCCGGGTACCAGCTAGTATTATAAAATGTTATTTACATTATATCTTTGGTCAGTACTGCGGTTTTTAGTAAACGTGTTTGATGAAAGGAAAAATATCACGCCATTCATTACCATATCGCTGGCTTTTTATGAAGGTTCCCGGCCCGGACGACGTAGACGGGACGCCTTTTCAATGTAATCTAGGATTATTGTAAAAAGGTAGATAGATCTTATTATGAATTTACTTTTGTTTCTTTTTTTGTTTCTTTTTTAACAAAAATTTGATTATTTATTTGACAAATAATGTAGTCGGTTGGATCTTTCATGAAAAAGGTAATATATTTTTAACCTTGAACAAAGT
This sequence comes from Parnassius smintheus behrii, assembly GCA_036936625.1. Lineage (NCBI taxonomy): Eukaryota > Metazoa > Arthropoda > Insecta > Lepidoptera > Papilionidae > Parnassius > Parnassius smintheus. The sequence goes on from JAUPFT010000002.1 coordinate 3,584,626, forward strand.
ATGATATTTTTCCAAATTTTTTACATTTCCTTTACATAATTATAGTTTTTTTACATATGGGTGCGGGGGGCAGAAAGGACTGCCCCTGCGACGTGGTTCAATAATAATAAAGCAATGTGAAAAAGGGGTTGCGGTTGCGTTCCGAATTTAGATCCCGGGACCTCTCATATACGCTGATGGCGGTCACCATGGTGGAGTTTTAGCCGGTAAGATTCCGGCATAACATTTGCGTTGCTCCCACAGCGGAAGGTATCCAAGAGGAATTTCCCCACGAAAAGGAAATCTTCTATACCATGGTAGATATGCCCAATGTGTTGAGCCGAGCTATTCACGCTACAACTATAATATAGCTGAAGCATATCTCTCCACAAACAAAGTTACTATCAGAACATGACTTTATGATTCTACTTTTAAAAATCAATTCCATGAAAATAATTATATGAATGTTAAACGGTGACGTAGACTGGAATAAAACAACAAAATAATTTAAAAGCCTTTTGGTACGAGAGTCTCACGTTTAATTACATTTCAATAACACTCGGTGATTAATTACTACGATGTGCTGGAAATCCTTTTAACGAATGATTCAATGGTGTCGGAAAACTAAGTGAATTCAAAATAAATGTACAAATAACACAGAACGCCTGACTACATTTCATTCATGCATTCGTTCATTAAAGTTAAGTTACAGTCGTCCCACACCTGGGCATTGGGCTCTTCTCCTTTCTGAGAAGGGCTAGTAAAAGTCCGCCGCGCTGCCCCAATGTGTCGTGCTCCACCAAGACAAATTCGGGAAGCGCAGCATGTTTTTCACATGTCATTCACATGTCTTAAAAATATTTTGCATATTTTTTTTATCTCCAAGGCATGTTGGTTTCCTCACGATGTTTTCTTTCACCGCAGAGCACGCGGTGAATCAGAATCACACAACTATATGCCAGTGAGTCAAGCCGATCGGAAAGAGCTTGGTCACCGGCAATACCGGTGCTGGATGCGGTCAAATGGAAGGAGCTGGCACTGGGGAGCCTCAGCTCGGAGATGGAAATACTATTCCATGTATTGTATGTATATGCAAACGATGTGCCTGCATGAAATTCTGTCCCGCTATGCTGAGCACGCCAAGCTTTTTGGAGGCCAATTTGCCATTCTCTTCCAAGTGACTTCAAAACTGCACGTCATTCGATATCTTGAGGCCGGGGATTCCGATACTGGCTGAGGCAATAAGAGACAAAAGAAAAGACAAAGAGTTCGTTTTAGCGGTGAACCTGCAAACTTGTGTCTTTTGGGGATTGAACTGGACTAGATTTAGTCGCCTCCAGTCCGAGACTTTGTTCAATAAAGTCTCGACTTCAGACACAAATTTGTACCAGTACTCGGTGGCATACTTCCGAGAAATATTGGCGTAGCCGGTGTATAAAGTACCACCAGTGTTGTCGTCCGCATAGCAATGAAAGTTACCGGTTTGCAACATATCATTTATATGCCGAAACAGTGTCGGTGATAGCACAAAGCCTTGTGGAGCACCAGTTTGTAATCGAAGCATGCACAGTCTACTACGTACTTGATGCTCCAATCTGCAGGAAAACTGGTGATCTAATTGCACAATTTCTCACTAACCCCATAGAAAGCAAGCTTCTTACGAAGCGGTTTGTGCCAAACTCGATCAAAGACCTTTGCTATGCCCAAAGTCCTCTTTAGACTATACTGCCTCCGCCCATCTATGAGTTGAATAACCCAAAAGATCACCAGTTGAGCCACCTCGACGGAAACCGTACTGGCGGTCACAAATCAGCTGATGATCCTCAAGGTACCTCATGAGCTGGCCTATAACGGATATTTGCATGGCCTGCAAGTATTTGTTTTTAGTCTGGAGATTTGTCTTTGGGCAGTTTGTGCGTGACGTAGTGTGCGTGTAGATATCGCGATGATCTCGAGGAGATTCTGGACGGTGCACCCACCTTCATTGGTGGAGTGGTGGCCATGTGGGTGCGGCTTGGCGTCCACTCCGAGGCCACAAAGAATACCGATGGCTAATCGAGGCATGTTTCCAGTTTTCGACTTCTGGTTTTAGCAGTCTCGGGTACCTTTATTTTGTAATTTGTTGTTGTAGTGCCATTTATTGTACTTTGCTTGAGACTTGTATAAAGTATTAAGCTCAGAGCTTTTTACGGTCACTTTGTCTAAGCCTGATATCTGTCTATATCTTGCAGACAAATACTCAATTCGCAGAGTACGTCTGAACCAAATTCTGTCACAGATAACAAGTCTTTGTTCAGTAATATGTCTATATCTGAATTTGAGACACAAGTGATCAGCGTTTTTGCGATAACTTTATTGTAAGTAAAGTTCCTATCGAATCGTCTACCCAATGAGTTCCTTAGGCTCCTTTTTTCGTTTCTCACCCTGAAAAAAAAACCTTTTTTGGGCTAATCAAAAAAGGTTTTTTTTTCAAACAGGGTGATTCAAAATTGTATTACAGAAAGCAAATAAATAATTATGAATCCGTTCTTCATTATCGGATATTATTTGATAGGTGTATTTTCAGTTCCTTCGAAATTAATGGAACCTACTTTATTATTCACTTTCCGAAATTATATGATAGGTTTGTGTCCAAATCCTTTAAAAAAATAACGAACCTTACTTTATTACTAAAGCACTATATGTAACGATTTATACAAACAGAACGTGACTTCTTTCGCTAATATGTAACATTTTCCTTGAAAAGAACGAACCCATTCCGTTTATTGGTTTAATTCCTACCTTCTAGTTGATCCAACTTCTTGAATCACTTGGCGGCGTGTTTGATACGAGTAATATATCTTTGCGCCTTCCATAACTCTGTAACTTGTACTGTAATTTCTTTATTTCTTAAACAAAATTGTACACAATTTTAAAATCGAGAGAGGTGTTGAGTGGTGAATACCTGAACTGTGAATGACATATCGAGAGCAGAATCTATATACGGTACGCGAAGAGTTACACCAACGAAAAATAAGTATATATAAGACAAGTTTAAACATAACATCACTCATCTTATAATGTACTACTGATTAACTGACTTTTGAGTAAATAGACAACATGTAACAAAACCTTGTGGTTCTCGTTAAGTACGTCATCAGAATCCGTATTAAAACGTATAGAAATAACTTTACTTCAGAAAACTCTACCTTAAAAATAAACTTAAATAAAGTTTTATTTGCAAATTATATTGGGCCGGGTCTCCCCAGTGCCAGCTCCGTCCATTTGTGCTCTGAGGAATTGTGCGGACTAATTCCAGCCGCACAAATTCCACATCACGCATCGTGACAAAACTCGCGATACCATCCATACCATCTGGATGGCTGGCGGCCCACCACCGTAGGATTTAAAAGAAGTTTTTTCCTCGCACAACTTTCTTGTGGAATCAACTACCACCAGAGATTTTTCAGGACCGATACGACTTAGGGACCTTCAAGAAAAGAGCCGACTGCTTTTTAAAAGATCGGCAACGCATCTGCAATTCCCCTGGTGTTGCAGTTGCTCATGGCCGGTAGTAATCACTTACCATCAGGTGAGCTGTATGCTCGTTTGCCCCCTCTCCTATAAAAAAATACGTGGTTTTACTACTTCTGTATTGGCCGGGAGCAAGAGTATTATCAAAGAGCCCGCCTTACCTATGCACATGCAAGTTATTTTTATATGTTTACGTTTGTATACTGATTCTGATGAACCACTTAACGGGAACCACAGGGTTTTGTTACATGTTGTATACACAACATCTACAAGAAGCTTCCTAAATGCATAAGTATGATACTTACGACGACACATACGATTCATACGATCAGAAGAAAATCTGAAGTTTGTTTAATCGAAAACCACATCGAAGTGTGGAACGTTCCAAGTGGAGTCAAGTTTTAGGATCGAAGTTGAAACAAACAAGCAAAATAAATGAAATCGTATGCGTCGGATTGCACGGCAAAGTTTTGATTGGAAGTCGAAGAAAGCATACGAAGAAGTTGAAATTTGTCGAAAAATTTAGTTCATTGATTTCCTTGAAATTCTGTAGAAGATACGACACCGAAATGGCAGATAAGGTACAAAGTTAAATTTAGGCAACAGTTTTTTTTAAATACAAGCTATTACAATAAATAGAAGATACAACCTTAAAAAAGTTAAGCTATATAAATCTAATGCTATATACTATATCAATATATAAAAATCCCGTGACACGATGTTCGTTCACGCTAAGCTCCAAAACCGCTCAAACAATTTAAATGAAATTTTGTAGATATGCATAGCTTGCGCCAACTTGAGGGATGGAATAGCTTATCCCGATAAGTAACTCTTAATTTTTTTTATTGCGAATTCAATGATTTGTTATAAGTCTAAGGGTGTTCGGGACCGGAGATCAGACCAAAAGACAGACGTTCTGTCTTTTCCTACCAGCCAGACAGTAATTAAAATTAAATATATTTATTATTAAAATACAAAACCTTAAACTAAAAACTAAAACACCCCACAGTATTGTGCCCAGGACTATTAGTAACAAAAAATAACCAGTTCTCTTATGACTAGCGGAAAAGATAAGTCACGGATACAGTTCCCTAAGGAACTTTACCATACATAGCCCCACGGACCGAAAGTCCCTAAAGCAAACGGTACAATTATATTAAATTTTTTTACTATATTTGAGGTTGGCTGATGGTATTGAAGAATTTAAGTAGGCCTGTGAGTTCATTTATCACTTTGTTTTTATAAAAATATCAGACAGTTTGCAACATATGAGAAATATCCTTAGCGTGAAGCACGGGCTTGTACTGCAATTGGCAGTACGCCTGTCAAGATCTCAGTCGTAGCAATCTTGGAAAATACTCTAATCTCAGGATATGCACACGTTCCTGACATAAATACTTAAAATGTTCAAAATAAATCATTATTACAGTTTTATAAATAAGGACAAAACGTGCTTTTGAATTTCAAAATATTTCATTGTAAAACTAACATAATGATCGTCACGTCTACTGCATTAGAAATGTGATAATATCTGTCCACAATTTCTTAAAACACAATCTCGTATAATTATTTAATTTTATGCGATATCACGAAAAACATGGGTCGTGAAATTATTTTAAATATGAGCCTCAGACCAATCAACAAAGGTAGACAAAACATAACTTATATTTCAGATGACAACGAAATCATGCTCAGTTTATTGTAAGTACGCTACTGATTCCATTACGACGGCTCTACACGTTGGTCAACACAGTAGCGAATGTAGTGGCCAATAGCATTGGCCATCGTGTAGAGCGGGTGTTTGGGCTTCATTGCTATATATTAGAATGATGCCGCAGAAGTTGGCACGAGATCCGTGTGGTGTCGGTTTTTTACAAATGATCAAAGGATTGTTGGCGGAGTTTGGCCGCCGCGTCCACACGTTGGCCGCGCGTTTAGTTTGCTACAAGCTCCCAGAGTGATAACACGCACCTGATTTAAATTTTATACTCACGCTTTGTATGGTGGATGCCCCGCCCCTATTACCAGCCTTTTAGTGCCAATTTCAACTTTAAACATTCCTACTACTTTAATTAGCGCGATTAAATTATTTTTTAACATTTTTAATGGATAAGCTATTTATAAAAAAATGAACATTTATTTACAATCAAATTATTACAAGAACAATTTTAAAATAAAAAAAATGAAGCACGTAGTTTATACGTGGTAGAGCCATGCTGCAGTTATATTAGAAGTGTAGTTGTAGCACGAATGGGTCGGCTCGACCGGGGAAGGACCACGCTCTCACAGTATATTAGCGTAAAATAATAGCTTAATGCTGCTGTGTTTCGTATAGTGAGTGTAGAGAACCAGAGACCCTTTTTACTGGAAACGAGGCATTCCATCTTAGTCCTCACGGGTGACAACGCATCTGCATTTTGATTCGTAATCGAGGATAGATGTAGACGTCCATGGGCTACAGCAACCACTTACCATCAGCTGGACTGTGTGCCGCTCATTTGTCACCCTATCCTATAAAAGAAGAAACGTCGACTTCTTATAATTTAATCGTGCAGGTTTTAGAATCATTATCATCATTACAGCCCTTCAAGTCCACCATCCTACATGCCCCTCGGATATTATATTAAGTGTGTGCAGATTAATAACAAATGTATAGATTAATGATTTCTTATATTTACGCGAACACTACACATGATTAAAACTACTTTTACGGATTTTATCGCGTTTATTTTTACTTTTTATTTTTAATTCCCGACGTTTCGGGCGCTTTCCAGCACCCATGGTCACGGGGGACTGAGATGACTGACGTCCCGATGTCATTGTTAAACCCGGAGTAACTTCAGCTTTTTTAATTATTGTTTATGGTCCGATCTATGCAAAATGAAAGATCAGTTCATTTTGCATAGATCGGACCATAAACAATAATTAAAAAAGCTGAAGGTACTCCGGGTTTAACAATGACATCGGGACGTCAGTCATCTCAGTCCCCCGTGACCATGGGTGCTGGAAAGCGCCCGAAACGTAGGGGATTAAAAATAAAAAGTAAAAATAAACGCGATAAAATCCGTAAAAGTAGTTTTAATCAAATGTATAGATTTTAAGTTAGCTTTAATGGTATTGACATGTTAACGAACAAAAACCCCTAAATAAAACAAGAATTAAAAGTCTACTACTGAACATCCTCCTCCACAGACTGCAGCAAAGCACGATCCTGAGCCACTTTCCTTGTCATGAGTTTTTCATTGGTTTTCTAAGTTATAATTAGTACCTATTATTAGGTCAGTGTTAATTATATTTAATGCTTGTTTTTGTCTTTCTCAAAAATAATTAAGTTACCAAATAAATTATAATGTGTTTTTTATATACATCGAATGTCTGATAGAAAAGCAAGTACATCTTTTGCTAAACTCTAAAATCAAAACCAAATTTTAAAACATAGACGAAGCGATTATAACTCCTTTAATCCTCCTTTAATATAACTTAAGTTCTAATCAATGGTATTTATTCCAGATCATGATGCATGTAAGGAATAAATAAAGCTAAATAAATAAATTGAATTCCCGTTTATGACAGCCATGATTTATATTACATGGCTGAAAAAAAGTACTTCTTAGTAGTTACGTAAAACCAAATATCAGCCTGACGGCTGACAATATGCACTTCATACATTTCGTATATCTATTTACAGTCTTATTAATATTCACTATTCTTTTATAATTCCTTTATAAAAACGTTAACCCCACACTAAGATTTTCTCCCGTATCGCGGAGGCAGTTTACAAACATAAATTGCACAAGGACACACATCCAGACCCGGAACAATTATTTTTAGGACATACGAATACTTGTTCCGTGCGCGATTCAAATCCGCGGACCCGGCAAAGCCACTCATTGCTAAGCCACTGCGCCACGGAGCCGTCGTCTAAAATAAAATAAATTCGTCCGTACATTGGCCTGAACCAAAGCAAACTGAACGACCTTCCAACATGTGGATGCCATCACAAACTCTTAGCCAATACATTCGTCACTACATTCGCCACTGTGTTGGCCAACGTGTAGAGCCGCCGTATAGAGATCAGTGAAGTACTCACGCACACTTATGCACCTAAAATCATAATGTTGATTGACAATTGTTTGGCATGGTCATTAATTCAACGCAGTCTATGTGATTGTACGGGCTCTTTATAACCTTTTGACTGGCATACAGTAGTCGCGCCGCTGCTTGACGGAAAAATAAGTGAAAGAGTACCCTTAGACGTCCCAGGCAGAAAAGTAGTCCTTGTGAAAAGAAGATTTAAGATTCTCCTTAGCCGTTCTTGTCAGAGGTCATGGGAGTGTTATAGAATCTCTTACTCTGTCTGCAAAACTGTTCTTCGTTCATTACCCTAGAAATGTATATTTCTCAAAACACAGGCGAGCAGCTTTGCGTTTGTTGTATAAAATTTGTAATGGTGCATTAATTTTCCGAATAACAAGGTTCCCTTGCTGAAGTAAATGACTGGGGTATATAGGTAGGCTATTTTAGTATCTATTTTATTATTAATAGTGGTCACCTAGTGTTGGAAATTTTAATAAACAATTCATAAAACTTTTAGGTATATTTCAATTTCAACAGCACATTGGTGACAATTTCTACTCTGTGCAACTATTTGACGACAGACTATTTAGCGTTTGACATTGGCTGAGTTATAACATACATAGTACTTAATTGGCAATATGAACATCAACAAACTACAAAAATTTTCAAAAGGCTAATGATATGTCTAGCTTATATGTACATATAGTATGAACGTAAATAATGCATAATTTTATTCAATTTATTTCTTACAAATTATTCACGTATAATTTTTTGCTTCGTGCACTCCTTATATATAAACTTTAGCTACGTTAAATCTCCCACGTCTCGATGCGCGCAATATGCTGTATAAAGAGGTGCAGTTTTCCCTTTCAGTTTTTCCTTTTAACATGAAAACATTAATGTGATTGGAGGGGCGGCTGATAAGTTAGCGGTCCAAGTACGTATGTAGCTGTGTTAGTACTAATTGTGACACTCTGTGGTAGTAAAAAAAACTTAAAAAGGGAAACCCCTTTACAATTATCATACGAAACACAGCATAAAACACACGTTCATAAGAAGTAAATTATTGAAAAATAAACCATTAAACCCTACATTTACATTAACAGTATTGTACAATGCAACAAAGTTAGAAACTAAGTACTAACATATATTTAAAAAACTTCTACGTCCTGATTTCAAGTTTATTTGAACAAAGCTATCAGATTGATTGATGGAACTTTTCGAGTCGAGTTAAAGTTTTTTCCTAGAGACAAATTACAGAGCGAATGGAAAATACTGTGTTTTAGGAACAATTCATACACCAAAAATTTAAAAGTGAATGTCGTGTCGTTGCTTAGAGTGTTTTTTTTTGTAGAATATTTATAGGACGCGAAGTCCTGTTTTAAGGGAAAATGTGTTGTGTGTTGAAAAATATATTGAAATTAAACAAATTTTTCATAAATTTATCGCGTATATTAACTTATTTTGTATATTCCCGACATATCGAGTGCTATACAGCATCTATGGTCATGGGGATTTTATTTAAATGTGTAGTGTTAGCGTAATTATAAGAAATTATTAAAAATATAGTTACAACCAATATACGTCCCACTGTTGGTTGCAGGCCACCGGGGAGCGATCCGTCTGCCTCGCTGGTCCAGAAAGTGTTGAAAAATGAGGGAACAATCCACTTGATTGTAAATGGATTCTGTGGCCCATAGAAATCTACCTTTTTTTCTTCGACTAAAGAATCAAAATGCAGATGCGTTATCAACAGATTATATTCTGTTACAGCATGGTCCTTCCCACATTGAATCAACCCGTTCGTGCAACAACCATAACATAGCCACAGTTTGTTTTTACCACGCTATACCAATGTTTCGCCTTTATATTATGTTGTAGTATAGTTACAGCCTATTGTTGGGTACTAATGTTCTGTTTAAGAAAGGGTTATGTAGCATTTAGTTCCTTGCTGTTGTTCCGTATTGATGGACACAGATGCTTTCGAAATATTCTATTCGTCAGCTTTTGCCCTATCAAAAATTATAGCCCAGTAAAGGGATGTTTGTGAGATACTAATTTGATATAAATTTCCGTACGTAAAAAAAATTTTTAAGCCATACTGACTTTCTTCATCATCTTAAAAATAAGACATGGCATTTATTTTATTTCACTTCCAAATGACGTCATGAATTAGGCTGAAGCTACCAATTTCATGTTGCAGTTTCCCTCGGCCGCCTCTTACGACATTCTGTATATGTGGTACTGGATTCTCTTATTTTATTGTAATACTTAGATAATTGTACTTAACTATATCAGGCAACCTTAGCATGAACCAAAATAATTATAAGAAGTATTGAAATAATAAAAATACACATAAATGTAATAAAGCGTAAAAAAAATTAAATACCTATAGCAATTATTGCTAGGGCTCAATTATTATCAATATAATAATAATAATAATAATATAATAATAATATTCCACAACTATCACACAACGCCATCTAGTCCCAAGCTAAGCAGAGCTTGGGTACTAGACAACTGATAAACATACTTATATATTTCTAAATACATAAATATTATAGATAAATTACACCCAGACACAGAACAAATGATCGTGCTCATCACACAAATATTTGTCCTGGGTGGGAATCGAACCCACGACCTCCGGCGTAGCAGTCAGGGTCACTAACCACTAGACCAACAGGCCTGTCAAAATATAATATGATGGAAAACGATATCTTTATTTTCGACGCAAATGGAATGAAATGAAAACTCTTTATTTCGACGTAAATGGAATGAAATGAAAATACTTCATTTCGACGTAAGAAAATAAAGTTTGTTTTAGGATAACTAATGAAATCAGGCGTTACTTTCCAGAAATCCAGTATATTAAAGATTAAAATTAAAATTAATTAGCTTTTTTTATAGGATAGAGTGACAAACGAGTACACAGTCCACCTGATAGTAAGTGGTTGCTGTGGCCCATAGATATCTAAATCTATCCTTGATTACGAATCATAATGCAGATGCGTTGTCACCCGTGAGGACTCGTTTCCAGTAAAAAGGGTCTCCGGTTCTATACACTCACTATACGAAACACAGCAACAATAAGCTACTATTTTACGCTAGTATTCTGTGAGAGCGTGGTCCTTCCCCGGTCGAGCCGACCCATTCGTGCTACAACTATACTACTAATATAACTGCAACATGGCTCTACCACGTAAAGTTAAGTAAAGTAAGACACTTTGTGGTTTTCCTAGTAAAGTGGTGTAGGGTGTAGTGATGCTAGGATTAGTGGTGACGGCCGTAGTGCACGCATTTAGGTGTTCTTCAAACAAGGTAAGACACATCGTTTTATTTTATTAGGGGATATTGGCTAATTAATTTAACATCTATAAAATTTGATTTGTCATATGTAAACATGTTTTATAATCTTACTACCTTTTTAAAGTGATGTTCCTCTGTCCGCAGAAGAGACGGCGGAAAAAACTCCGCAAGTATCTTTTTTTTTTGACCTTTTATTAAAAGCCAATAAAATAAGATAATCTTAATTACTAAGGTTGAAAACTACTAGGACTAGAGGTATTCATTAGTTTAATTAGTTCGTTTAAATTTAAATATAACTACAAAAAATACTTACTAAATATTCAAAAGTCAACTTATGGAAAATATATATTGTTTCTTACATAATTTTTAATAAGTTATTATTTATAAATATGTATGTGATGATGTATATACGTATAATGGTTTAAATATTGTTCTGCATTTTACTTTACATTATCTAATATTGAACACTGTTACGTTAATTTTTGTTAAGTATTTATTGGCACTCACGGAAGATCAGCGTCGAACAACTTTGTCAATATCAAGATTGCTGAATTAGGTACCTTTTTAGTAACTATGTGAATATGTCATTTTGTAGTTAAGTCGTTAATGAAAATCACAAAATAAATCACACTCGTAGGAACCGGAGGTGAGTCACTAGTTACGGGATAAATTTAAACATGAGAACAGATCCTACTAAGCTGACATGAATTGATGTTTTCAATCAATAATGATTTTCCTGACAAAGGGCTTATAATAATACAAATGACGGCGTCTATGGGTGTTTTGCCCGATATCATATTTTCGTTTTGAATTATACTGAGGAAATAACCTTGTGATGACCAACATTTCTGTTATTATACATACAGTGATATTTCATTATTGTTTGAATTTTACACTGATACAAAGAAACTGACTAAAGTGGTCAGTTGTAGCCAATTAATGGATGCAAGGAACTTCGCTTACAAGTAGCAGAAAGGAGATCTCGCCGTTACACATGCTGCCTCATAGAAAATTGTGCGGAATAACCGTATGACTCTGACCGCCATCGCCCTCTGAGACCTTCTCCTTACCGTCAGAACCCCGATCGAAAAAGCTCCATATAAGGCCATGACTCGCACCCATCTAAATAGGGTATTTTACACCATGTAAAAAGATCAAAAATATTTTTTTCGATAGACTTTATAAAAAGTAAACGAGAAATATTGATTTCTGCTTATAAAATTGCGTTATAAATTTTTTATTTCAATTTTAAGAATATTTTTGTCTGTACCTCAAATCTGCAAAACGATGTCCGCCATATTAGAAACTGTCATGACATCACTGCTCCCGGCTAAGAGTTTTAGTATACTGTGTCACTGATTAAGAGAACTAGCTAATGTGCTGTGGTATTTCGGAATTTTTCTCGATAATTGAGTTTTATTCCAAATTTTATTGAAAAGGCATCATGGAAGACGAATTCGTAAAAGTAGAAAGTATAAATCTACCAAGGATAAAGAAATTGATGGTGGCACTATTTTTTGCATGTAGTCCCAATTTTTGTTCTGCTGAGTTGAGGAATATTAAAACATCAATGTAAGTACCTATTACTACTTGTTGTTTATACAAAAACACAATGCCAGGTCAGAGTGTATTTTGATAAAACATATTTAGCTATCATAGTTTAGTTTATCTATAACTACAATCATTAGCAATAATTAGTCATAATATTCAAGTTAGCGTAATTTATTACAAAATTTGACTTCCGATACCTTCACCTCTTAATGATTTGTTTGTTTTGTATAAACGGTAATTAAATTTAAGTCATACTTACATCAAAATGATCTTCACAGAATAATAGGCTAGTTTTTGTAGTCAATGTATTCTTGTATATTCTTACTGGTTTTAACCAAGTATTTCTTATATTTAAATCAGTTGGCATTTGAATCCATAACTTCCCCGACGTTTTTATGCTCGTATTTTTGAATTCAGGCATAACACAACAATGATAAAGATGATAACTCATTATTAAACATTAAAAAGTATCTTTTTCCTTTGCAAAATCGGTAAAATTCTAGGACGGTAACGTCACGAGTGCAGTGAACAGCATGGCGGTCAGCGTTTTCACGAGAAAATTTAAAACGATAGATTAAAAGTAACTTTTACGGGTCTATTTTTAAAATTTATATAAAAATTATAGTGGTTCTAGGATTTATTTAAAAGACTATTTGAGAAAGGGTGTAATACCCTAATGTATTATAAAATATCACTTAAAGAAATTTAACTCTATCAAATTGAGCTTGATAATTTCGACAGCCCATGAAGTTTCTTATTTTTTTTAAATAAACTGTCATACAGATATTTTTGTACTTCATGGATGGGTACCGCCCATCTACGGTAGTGATGTGCCACAGTAAACTATAATATTCATAACGAACAGCCACAGACTATCAAAAATCGGTTTTGAAATAAATCGAGTTTATAAAAATCACGTTAATATGTATTGGAATTGGCTCTTTATTGGCAAAATATGTTCTAGTTCTAGCGTCAGCCCTATATTGTCAGATGTTGTTCTGAAAAAAAAATATCTGAAAAAAACCTTGTTAGTGCCTTGTATACGCTTTCGTTTAGTTTTTGTTGTTTTTTTTTTGCTATCTACTGTGTTGTTGAGTTTTTCGTAAAGTTTATGCTATTATTGGTTACACATTGCCGAAAAGAACAAAAAAGGATGTCGCGAATTTGTAGTTCGCTTACGAGATTATTTTGAACGTGTGTGGCGGACCGTTGTTGCCCGCAACCCAAGTTGGCGACAGAGTTGTGGATGCTCTTGGCATCGGTCGTGTGACGGTGTCTCGTATAATCCAAGAAAATTATCATCAACTCAAGCGAAAGCGGTAGACACGGAAATAATGTATCGAAACCGAATAAGTAAAGAACGCCTTCTTTACAGTTTCGAGTATCACTGCGATTGATGACTTTGATTCCGCCACAATACGCCACCATGTATACGCATATTATAGACTTGCTGAATATCCACCACTGAGAAAATTATTAGTGTCCCTTAAAATCCCCATTGGACACCATACTACGCAAAATTGGTTTTGCTTATAAAAATACGATACAAAAAAAATGGTGCGCACAAGATATTGACTCGACACAAACATATTTCAAATTGGGATAAAGTCATATATCTGGACGAGACGTGGCTTAATGCGAACCACACTATACCGAAAGCGTAGACTGATGACACGGCACAATCAGTTACCAAAGTGCCCGAAGGTAAAAGACAACGCCTGATAATTGTGCACGCAGGGACGGCATACGGTTTCGTACCCAACTGTTTGTGGGCTTTCAAATTTCTGCACCTAGTCGGTCGAGACCGGTATTTGCTGGAACATTCTAGAGGTTTCGGTGGAAAAAGCTTATATAAAGCCCTTAAGGGCCGCAACCGGGGCAGTATTGAATCGGCGACACAAGCGAAGACTTTGGAGCGAAATAAAGTGAACTAAAGTATTAAGTGTGATTAAATATTAGTGTGTTTTAAATTTTAATTGGTGTCGGTACTTAAAGTGTCAATTTTGGTAATTCCATCGGCAGTTTTTATTGTCACGAACCCCTAAGCTCGTAACAATATTTAGATAATCAATATATTTTAACAATTGGTTTTTGTTTACATTACCTTTTCTCTCAACAAAAATTGTTAATATGCTATTAGAATATGGGGGCACGACAGTGCCCCCGCCAAGTCGAGCAAAAAAAGCGGCACGGCCGTACCATACTTTTCTCGAATCAATTCAGGCCATATTTGACCCCCTATAACTCCGCAGTGGATAAAACTAGAAGCCTAAATTTTCAGTAACCTAGTAGGCATTGTATAAACATGGTATATTTCAAATTTCATTCAATTTTAAAAGGCAGTTGAATTATAACTAGTCAAAGTTTCTTAATTTTATCACTCACTTATTGACCGATCATCAAAACTCTAAGGCACTTTTAGCAGACATAGAAGCTTCAAATTTGGAATACAATAAGTGTTTAGTATATAAATCAAGGAAAAATTAAAATATTTTTTAATTTTTGTTCAGTTTTCTAGATACACCAACTGCATAAATAACTTTGTAATCCTATATAAATATAAAAAATTACAAAGTTACATTTGCAGTGAATGAATTAGTATACTCGTATATGTATAATAGGTGTAGATAAGTAAGTTGTTGGTATTCAAGAAGTAGAAGGTTCCGGAAAGGAAAAAAGTAGGACTATCTTATCTACAAAAAGAAATGAGATGCCTTCAAAAACATAATTTGTAAAAAAACCAAGTCTCGCAACTCAGTTCTTCTACCGTAAAAAGTTGTGAGATCCATGTATTACCAAGTCGATTAATTTATTCAATCCGTACTTAAGGGTCCTTCTGTCTTAAGTGATTATGTAATTAGCTAACCTAACAAAATTTTATAGTGACCATATCAATGTTAAAAATCTTTTATGTTTTAAATATATATGTAGGTTGACTTGGCGATCATGGTTTTTTTTACAAGTTATGTTTTCAATGGCATAAAACTTACTAGCTAAAATTTTATTCATTATATGACTAAAGGATGCCCCAGGCATACAATAACTACTAATCAGCTGTCCCTTTAATGGTGATTTAATATCATGCCCAAATTTTTGCCTATGTCATCACAATACATAAGAACTTAATGTTTTTTTAATATTAAAATTACCTTTTAAGTTTAAATTATTTATCATGGCACTGTCAGAGTGTATATAGGTATATGGATTCATTATTATTTACATTATTATTTACACATATTGTCTCCGATGGACATGGTATGGAGCGTTGATACTCACTCTGATGTTTTATTAAGGAGTCAAAGCACTCCTCATTATATATACATGGCTTTACCAAATCATTCATGGCCAATATATTATGATTTTTTATCTCATCATGAGCCGATTTATATTTGCTTGATATAATTTGTAGGGAGTTATTAAGTGATAAAACTTCTGAATTCACATTCTATAACACAATTTTAGTCTCATAACAGTTTTTCATATTTCGCACTTCAGTTGCATATAATTTATTTTTTTAATTAATTCTTGATTTTACTTACACAAAATTAAATAATTTTTATATCAATTTAGTTTTAATTAACTTTCGCACTTTCCTAACAATAAGATCAGTTTTTCTTCTTAAAGTTTAAAGCCAAACATCTCTTAAATTCTTAATTGCATATTCATTCAAGGAGATTTAACTCGCCAATTTGCTTTGAGACATGTATGTAGAAATTCAAAATAACTTAAATCTTTGTAAAGTTCATTCTACTATGCTATGTTGAAAAGAAGGGTGTTATATTGGATTATAGGTATAACTTTTATAAGCTATTATGAGCTGGATTATATAGATCCTTAGTACTGCATTATTTTTTTTATAGAATAAGGGTGAACAATGAGCATACAATCCATGTGTCAATTTAATTTTGAATCAAGATGCAGGAGGACCCCTGAGGACTAAGATAGAATGCCTCGTTTCCAGTAAAAAGAGTCTCCAGTTATTTATACTCACCATACAACACACAGCAATATTGACGTAGGTATAAATATCATAGTTGATGGTAGAATTTATATTAATGAAAACCAATAAAGTAATATGGAGTTTGTTTATAAGCGGTGAACGCATCGAGTGTACTATAGTCCAATAGAAAATCACACGCAGTATACAACTCACTCAGAGAACCAACTAAATGTTCACGCGTTCAACAAGGGAGTCGAGAGCGGTGGCGCAGACGGGGTATGACGGCATAAGAGAACGCCACGCATTTTGCTGTCATGACATACGAGTCGGTTTTACTGCCAACTTGCCCCAAGAGATGTTTCTCATCAAAAATCCACACATATAAAGTCATAAAAAGACTTGTACATATACAATACTCATATCAAAGTTTTCAATCAAAACTTTGCTGCATCTCAATGCATGTGTTATATTGGTGCTCCTAGTTCGTCTCAACTGCTCGCGTTCAACTTGAATTTCGTCCACATTGCTACACAATTTGAAATGACAAACGTATTTTTTTTTCATTTTAATATTTTTTGTACCCTTTTAATTGAACATGTAGCGGCGGTGTATACTGCCTCGTTAGTCTAGTAGTAAACGCGATTGTTGATTATGTGGTCTTGGGTTCGAACCCTGGGTCGGAGCAAAATCCGTTATAGGGTTTTTTTGTCAAAAAATTTTAGTAGCAGCCCGGATTCAGGAAGTTTGCGGTGTTTCACCCCCATGCATAAGAAAGCACGATGGCCCTGCGCCTGATCTCTCTCTCTCTCTCTCTCTCTATCTATCTATTAAAAACTATCCTCCCTTCATACTGAGCTTAAAAAGCTCAGTGACGTAAGAATTTCTATTACCCCATATCATCCCATGGATCTCGCAGAAAGTGACAGAGGTATACAAACTAGGAGATAGGCTGCAGCGCTTTCCTAATAACAACTAGAAAATGCAAAAATACAATTGTTAGCCCGCCTACCAAGGGAAAATATTTCCCGTATGAGACAGTCTAAGAGGAGGCCAAAGTTCTGAAGTGGACTTTGTCACGTTTAGCAGACAGGTTGCCAACCACAGCTTTTTATTTTTCAGTGCTGCTAATATTCTTTGTTCCCTTTTTCGCCTCTTATGACACCTACTAGACGATATGGGATAGATCTTATACAATACATTGAAATCATTCATTTAAATGTACTTTAGAAGTGTGATAGCAATAGCAATAGATTATACAGAGTGTTTCAAAACTCCATTAAAATAAAAACTTTATTAATATTAGTGAAGCATTGGATAAATTAAGGTTTAAAATAATAAAACAAGCGAAATCTGTAAGCTATACTTGTTAATTAGCATCCCGTCCGTTCCGTTTGATGATCACGTAACAAATGCGAACAAACAAAATCATGTCGGCCTTTTAATTTAAATAGCGCCCGTAATTCAGCCGCATCACAGATGACATTGCAAGTTTGTTATTTGTCGTGAATTTAAAAATGTATTCAAATAAAAATTTCGGTTAATTAGCAGTGATTATAATAAAATTCATGATTGTCTTTTGGAATCTAATATTCAATCTCGTTCACTCGAGGATATTTAATTAAAAAGACTATTCTACGTGGTAGAGCAAGCTATATTATGTTTGTATCACGAATCGGTTCGACCGCGGAAGGACCAAGCCCTCGCAGACTACCAACGTAAAATGGCAACACAATATTGCTTTTATGTTATGTGTTATGTGTAATATTTAATTTAAATCCTCTTTTTATTAGTAAGAAGGCATTCTACATACATTTTGATTGTTACTCTTGGTGAACGTTTCTTTGGGCTTTAAAAAAAACCAAACAAAAATATAGGTAAATTAAAAAGAATATATTCAAACAGCATAGTTAACCTGTAATCATGAATACTAGCGACGAGTGTTAAATTAGATTCTATCATGTTGCGGCTCAGAGTTACGCTGATACGTGGTGGAGATAAGAGTAAAGTTAAATGAAATGGTTAGCTCGTTGAACGATGCAAGACAAATAGTGGAGGGTCATGCAAAAGTGGAATTAATTTCAGAATAATTATACTAACACACATTACGTCGACTGTGAAAACCAAAAAATATACGGAAGTAGCGAATGAATGAGACTAATTAAAAATATAAAAAAATAGTTCTACAGCGTGGTACACGCAAGCCGGAAATATGGAATAACAATAGCACAAAAAAATTTTGTTCGTCATTTTTTTATAGGAGTTTCAAACGAGCATACGGCTCACCTGATAAGGAATGACTACCGGCGCCTTTGAACAACTGCAACATCAAGGAAATTGCAAGTGCTTTGCCGTCGTTTTAAAAAGGAGTAAGCTCTTTAAAAGCTTTTCTTGAAGGTCTCTAAATGGTATCGGTTCGGAAAAATCGCCGGTAGTAAACTGTTCCACAGAGAGGTCGTACGCGGAAGAAAACTCCTACTGAAACGTACAGCGGTGGACTGCCAAGCATCCAGATGGTGTGCGATCGGGACGTTTTGCCGCGGTGTGCATTCATGAAATTTGGCAGCTGGAACAGTTCCTCAGAGCACTACCCGTAGTAGATGCGAAAGAAAATGCAAAGGGATGCAACATCAGAAAGGACTCGGTCATCGACGATTGAAGCCGCTCTGCATTGGATGCGGTGAAGTGGAAGGAGCTGGCACATTAAGTAAAAGTTAACACTTACTGTCATGTCGCTTGTGTACGCGTTTACCACTCTTATTCTGTAAAAAATATGTATATTAGAATGAGATACTACTACGTCATAAGAATCAAATTTTTAATTATTTTAGATTGATTTATGTATTTATATTTGAAACATTGTTGGATTTTCTCTGTATTTTTCTATTACCAAGTCTCATAACACCCATAAAGCGCACACATAAGTTAACACATAGCGACGACAAGTGAATTAAATCATCTAATTTCAATTTATTCTTATTTGTGATCTAAAAAGACTGATAGTGTTAATAACAAAAAAGTGAATTAATTACTTATACTAGCTTCAATTTTTATTTGCAATCTAAAATTACGTAACGATAGTTAGTAACGAAATGTGATCTAATTACTTATTTGAGTTTAATTAGAATATTAGAAACGAAATATGAATCTAGTTACTTATTGGAACTTACTCTTATTATAATCTAAAGAACTACATTAGAAACATTAGCATCTAAGTGTGATTTGAATTACTTGTTTAAATCTTTTTCTTTTTAATGTAATTTAAAACTACGACAATACGTCAATTAACCACATGTATAATCTCGTTTCCTATTATAAAAATAGATTTAGTTCAATAAGAAGTTCAAATGTATCGTTTCTTAAGATTAAGCGTAATATTGTTATTACGATAAGCATTGTGCATACCTGCCGCCTGGCGGCGCCACATGTATGTTATGCGGAAAAAAGCTTAGCTACTACGGAGCTATACCGTAGGAAGACCGCTCCACTATTTTTATTTATTAAGGGTGTAAATTAAGGGTTTTATGAATGATTAATGTTTGAAATAATAAAGATAGGCTATTTCTATTACCAGGAATGTATAAAAACATTTTAAGGGATGTTTTACCAAAAAATAAAAGAAATTTATAAGTTTCCCTTAGAAAAGGTTGCTCTGCGCTCTGATTGGTCGACGGAAATCATTAGCGCCGTGTGCAAATTCGTTAGTGCCGTGTGCAAAATTTTACTATTTTGATTGGTCGAAATTGCCTATAAAAAGAGGCGTTTTTGTGGTTAAACATTCCAAATCCGGTGTAAAAATCAAATGTAAGAATAAAGCATCAAGAAAATAAGTAGAAGAAAACTCTGAAGAAGTGTTATTTATTGCTCATCTAACTGCTACTGCATGCTCTCCAGTTAACATCCCGCCAACATAACCCGCTCCATTACTAATATTCTCACACACGAGCATCAACATTGGTCCTTCGAAAAGCCGGATCGGGTTTAAGGAAAAACTAGGAAGATGCCTTCAAATACAAGATCAAAATCAGTGCATGGGAAGACTACGGGTGTAAGTAACGCTATAACGGGTACCAGTACGACGGATTGGAGTATGAATATGCCGAGTGAATCTACAAGCACGACGACTACGAACGCGTCAACATCAGGTCGATCGACGCTTACAAGATCATCGCCCAGCAGCGTACACAGACAACGAAAAAGGAACGAAAGAAAGGAATCAACACCGGCGGACGTAACCCATACCACCCCCCCCCCCCCCCCGACCCGCACCGTCAAAGCGTCAGTTCCTCACCAAGAAGAGAGTCATCCAACGCCACAGATTCAAGAAAGAAGTATCGCAATGAAGACATGTCTAAACGAGGGAAGCATACTAACGTCCAGAGAAAAGAGTCTGAAGCAGCCTCACCCTAAGAAGACGACCCGCGATCCAGACACACTTTCCGTTCGCTCGTCCCATAGGAAAAGAGTAGAAGCGCAAGCAAAAATGACAATTGCATTAAGGGAACTAGAACTGACAGAAGCTCGGTCAAAAGTTGCTCAAGCGGAACTAGAACTTATCACCGCAGAGTCAGAAGAAGAATATCGTGCCGGAGAAGAACTGTTCAAACGAACTTGAGAAGTCGAACGGTGGTTCATCCAGACCGGAGACATGCCTAATAAGAACCACAAACCAATAGATGCAGAAGAAAAGAAGAGTGACATCCAGGAACTAGCTTCAGTCATACTCAAGCTATCCGAAAAGTCACGTGACACCGTTTCACCGAAGCACCTCGAAATCCCTCACTTCAACGGAGCCTGTGAAGAATGGTTAGCCTTCAAAAGATCATACGAGGATACGGCCGCTTCTTTCATTAACAATCAGAACCTAGCGCGCCTTAGAATAGCAATCCAAGGAAAAGCTAGAGAAGCCGTCCAAAGCCTGCTGTTCAACGCCGAAGACCCACACGAAGTGATCAAGGGACTGGAAGCAAGATTCGGAAGACCTGGAGCACTAGCATTAGCAGCACTAGAAAAAATGAAGAACCTCTAAGAAGAGAGAAAAAAACCTCGAAGAGTCGGCGAGAACCCGAGCGACATATGCATATTTGCGAGCAAAGTAAAGAACGCAGTTGAGACAATCAAAGCCCTAAAGAAATCGCAGTATCTCAGTTCACCTGAAACGCTGAGAGTTATAATAGACAAGATGCCGACGTCGATGAAGTTCCGTTGGTTCGCCTACCACAGAAGCAGACGAGATGAGGAAATCCAGGAGCTATGTATTAATTGTCGAAGCATTCCTAGAAACAGAAGCCGACATGTGTGGAGACTTCGCTCCGCCTGAAGCGTCCTCAGAACAAAGAAGAGGAATAAGAAAACCCGTTCATTTGGTACAAGAAGCGTCAAAAGAAAAATATAAGAAGTCATGTCCGTTCTGTGAGCAAGAACACTTCGCACTAGAATGTAAAAAGTTCAAAGAAGCCAACCTGAATGGAAAATGGGATATGAACAAGAAGGCAAAGATATGCTTCAAGTGTCTTCGATTCAGGCACTCAAGGATCAACTGTAAAGCACCAGTCTGCAAGCTGTGTAAAAGATGGCATCATACCATCTTACACTCTGACAAACCACCGGCACCGATAGAAAAAGAAGCAAAAGACATCAGTAGCACCTCAGAAGAAAAGGTCGCCTCAATTCATAACGCCAAAGGAGAAGAAAAGGCCTACCCAAAGATGATCCCCGTGAACCTCTACGGCCCAAAAGGACAAGTTCGCGTATTAGCACTACTAGACGAAGGGTCAACGGTCACGCTCTTAGACGCATCAATTGCTGAGAAAATCGGGGTCGAAGGAAAGAAAGAAAAACTCACGATCGAAACCGTCGGCGGGAAAGTGTTAAGAAAAGATAGTTCACAGAAGATCGAGTTCAAAATAAAAGGGGCTCATAGAAAAGAAAAGAGGACTATCGTAGCGAGAACCATCGACGACCTGAAGCTGTCTGAACAATGCATAAACAAGGACACCGTGAGAAACTGCGAGCACCTGAAAGCAATTGAAAATCAACTCCTCTACGTCACCGAAAGACCCAAGCTACTGATAGGCCAAGACAATTGGGGACTGATAGTGACAAGAAAACTGAAGAAGGGCAAACCATCAGATCCTGTAGCCTCCCTCACGAACTTAGGGTGGGTGTTACACGGATGTGAAACAGGAGCAACTGCCACAGCAAACTTCACTCATTATGGCAGAGCGACCACTGGTGAAGAAGACATAGAAGATATCGTCCGAGAACACTTTCAACTAGAGTCTCTCGGGATCCAGAATCGATCGCCATTCAACGACAGTGACAGAAGAGCATTAGAAACCCTCGAGAAAACTACGAAGAAACTACCAAGTGGTCAATATGAAACGGGACTCCTGTGGAAAAAAGAAGACGAAACCCTACCCAACAATTACAATCAGGCAGTTCGACGCCTGGTTAGCATCGAAAAGAAACTAGATCAAGACCAAGAAGCAAGAAAGCACTACGAGGAGCAGATCCTGAGTCTAATTGAGAAGGAATACGCAGAGATATCTCCAGAAACCTCCAATAACATTCAACAGAACATAGTACTTACCCCACTTCGTTGTTGTGCACCCAGTTAACAAGAAGCTGAGAATAGTGTTCGACGCAGCTGCCAAGTATGAAGGGAATAGCCTCGACGACGCCTTGTTCTCGGGCCCAGACTTGTTACAGTCACTATTTAGAGTACTGTTGCGCTTCAGAGAGGGACCAGTGGCCGTCATGGCCGACGTACAAGATATGGTCCTCCGAATCAAAGTTAGAGAGGACGACCGAGACAGTCTCAGGTTCCTGTGGCGCGGAAGCCGAAGAACTGGCAAGCCTAAAGAGTATAGAATGTCTTCAGTCATCTTAAGGGCAGCGTCATCACCGGCAACAGAGATATACGTAATGAATAAGAACGCAGAAGAATTTAAAAACACTCATCCCGAAGCAGTGAAAGCAATTAAAAGAAACCATTACATGGACGACTATCTGCAGAGCTTCGCGTCTACAACTGAAGCAAAGAAGATATCCAAAGAAGTGAAAGATATTCACGCAAGAGCAAACTTTCATCTGAAGGGTTGGGCCAATAACAATTCAGGGGTACTATCAGAAGTAGAAGACATCAATAAAGAAAACTCTTTACAACTGACAAAGTAAAAAAAGACTCTGGGGCTAAGATGGCTAGTAAAAGTAGAAGCATTCGCTTTCAATTTTCAATTACGCAACACGTCGGAGGATCTGCAAGATGGCAGAAGAACTCCAACAAAGAGAGAAGTCACAAGCACAGTGATGTCCACCTTCGATCCAATAGGTTTTGCAACACCGGTCCTAATACAAGGAAAGAAACTAATCCAAGATATCTGGCGAAAGAAAATAGACTGGGATGAATCAATTAACGAACAACAAAAGGAAGCCTGGATGAAATACTTAGAAGTATCAACATTAGCAAGGCTGAAGATCCCAAGATGCGTCTCACCCAAAGGCAGAAAAGGACAGCTACATACATTCACCGATGCGAGTGAAAAAGCCCACGCAGCAGTAGTCTACTGGAGAGTAGTCAAGCCCGGAGGAAAAGTCCATGTCTCCATGATCGCCAGCAAAGCAAGGGTAACACCGACGAAACCAGTATTAATTCCGAGGCTAGAGCTACAAGCGGCTTTACTCGGAAGCAGACTAGTCGCCACAATTGAAGAGGAGTCAGAGCTCGAAATATCGAAAAAGATTTACTGGACCGACTCCAGCACAGCACTGTAGTGGATAAAGTCGGAACCAAGAAAATTCAAAACTTTCGTGGCCAACCGACTTGCAGAGATTGAAGAGAAGTCCAAGCCAGAAGACTAAAGATGGGTACCAACTAAGGAGAACCCAGCAGACGAAGCCACGAGGGGAACCTCAATCGAATTCAACCACAACGCCAGATGGTTCAAAGGCCCGTCATTTCTCCGTCAACCATAAGAAGAATAGTCGTATAATACTTCAAACCAGAGAGTATTATGCCAGAAGAAAAGCACAAACAAAAGGTGTTGGCAACAATGGCAGCAGAAGACATCCTTTTTACAGCTAGAGTGGTTGCCTTTGCACACTACTTATTAAAGAAGAGCCGTAAAGCGACCATCAGCGCCGCGCACCACAACAGAAAACCCAGAAGAAAGAAGCACATGCCTCAAACCCATCAGCCAACAAAAATGAAAACAAGCGGCTATATCTACCCCTACAAGAAGAACATTTAAAGAAGGCCGAAGAGTTATTAATGAAGATAAGCCAGAACGACAGTTTCGCGTCAGACATAAGAAAATTGAAGGCAGAAAAACCTCTAGAAAACTCAAGTCGACTCAAGAAAATCGACGTCTACGTTGGAGACGACGGAATTATCAAATTAAGAAGTAGGACAATGAAATTCCACGACCAAAACGAAAGAAGAATGAATCCTATCGTTTTAGACGGGAAACAAAAGATAACCCGTCTAATAATACAATAATATCATAAGAAATTCTTTCACGGAAACACTGCTACAGTAATGAACGAGATTCGTCAAAAGTTCTGGATCCTGGGCTTAAGAGTGACTCTAAAGGCGGTCGCACACAGCTGTCAATGGTGCAAGACAGAGAAGAGTTCACCAGAGATACCCCCGACGGAAGACCTACTGAGCGAGAGACTACAGCATCATCAGTTTCCGTTCTCTAAGAAGAACTGAGAAGCGCTGGGGAGCTTTATTCACTTGCCTCACTACTAGAGCAGTACATGTAGAGCTAGTACCTTCTCTCAGCACTAGCTCAATGATCATGGCTCTCCGACGAATGGCAGCCAGAAGAGGGACCCCGAAAACTATATTCAGCGACAACGGAACCAACTTCGTCGGGGCCAAAAAGGAACTAGAAGAGGCCGCACAATAAAAAGGCATCAAGTTGAAGTTTATTCCCCGGGAGCTCCGAATATGGGAGGCGCCTGGGAGAGACCTGTACGAACAGTCAAGATGGCGCTAGCAGTAGTCCTCAACGAAAGAAGCCCGCCCGAAGAAGTACTCCATACACTAATGACCGAGGTTGAACACATCTTCAATTCGAGACCCCTCAACCCGATCAGCATGGACGCAGAAGACGAAGAGAGCCTAACACCGAACGACTTTCTGCTGGGAAGATCATGTGAAGCGATGGCACCGGGAGAATTCAGTGACACGGAGCTGATCGGAAAGGCAAATTGGAGAACCACTCAAAGGCTTGCAGACCACTTCTGGAAAAGATGGATCAAAGAATATTTACCCCTCCTGATGCCAAGGAAACTCCACAAAACAATCGCACACCTAGTTGTTTTTGTTGTGTTTGCATGATATTTCTCACAATTATCCAAGATGTAAAAAAATCAGTCCGTATAAAATACCGAGGTCAAAACAACAGAAGGAAATAAGAAATAACAATTTAACAATAATACTAGCGCGAATCGATGATCACAGAGTAAGCGATGACAAATGACGTTCTGTTGTACGTATGTAATTGAACAAAACGTTAAGCTTACTATGATCTACATAATTATTTTTATGACAAGAATCCAATACATAATAAATCAGCATAGTAGTTGAGTTGATGTCTACATACTAATTGAATTGAATTAAAATTAACAACTATCTTTGAATACCAAGTCCTCTCACACACACGAAATGAATCGTCATTAGGTGCGTTCTGAAACTATAATTTGAAATAATTTTGAATAGTTACAAAAATAGAAATAAATGGATAACTTTTTTTGTGGATACTTAGAGAGGTATTTCTAGTGTGTTTTAAGACTTTAAACAATAAGAGTATTTTACATAAATATTTCATATTAAGACACTATCATTTCGTTGTCTGGTACGATTTGGCCATCTTCCTTTACGGATTCTATCGCGTTAATTTAACTGATTTTACTCATTTTTAATTCCCGACGTTTCGGGTGCTTTGCAGCAACCATGGTCACGGGGGGGGGGGGACTGAGATGTTTGACGTCCCAATGTCATTGTGAGCCCGGCTACTTTCAGTTTTTGAATATTAATTTTTGGTCCGATTTACGCAAAACGAACTTACAGTATCTTGAAGTCTTGTAGTGGTATGCTTGGGTTTGGGTTTAATTTTGTTAATTATAGGATCCCAAGCAGGTGGCAGCACCCATCCATCTTCTCTATAGAAATTTGGATGTTTTTTAATTTCAATAGCCTCGCGTATCATCCTTGGTAGAAATCGGTGTTCTTTTGCGAGAATTTGTGGTTTATCAAATCGAATGTAATGGTGGGGACGATCTTGAACATGTTCGCAGACTGCAGACTTCCCAGAGCGTCGGTGCTTCACGTCAGCTATATGTTCTCTCACGCGGGTTTTTATGGATCTTTTTGTTTGACCAATGTAAGACAGACCACATTCACAATCTAACTTGTACACTCCTGCATCTTGTAGAGGGATATTACACTTGACGGATGGTAAAAATTGACTAATCTTCTTCGGCGGCTTGTAGTATGTTTTAATGGAAGCTCGCTTCGAGATATAGCCAACCTTGTCTGTGACTCCTCTGACGTATGGTAGTACAGCAGGCACACGCTCGACTGTGGCCGGCTTCACTCGGTCACTGTGACGTAGGGGCGGGATCCGAAGCTTGTTGTCTTGCAATACTTGCTTGACATGCTGCAGCTCGGGGGCCAGATTTTTTCTGTCACAAATCCCTCATGCTCTCTGAAACAAAGATTAACCCACGGTAGCTAACTGTGAAGGATGATGGTGAGATTCACCATTTAGATATGGGTTGGTATGGGTCTTTTTTCTATACACTGTGTGACCAATAGTGTTATCAGGATTTCGAATGACTAAAACATCTAGGAAAGCTAAAGAAGGATTTACCTCTAATTCCATTGTGAATTGTCTTTTAGAGTTTATAGAATTAAGGTGGTTTAAAAATGCAGTTACTTTGTCAGATCGTAAAATTGTGAAGGTGTCGTCTACGTACCACTTGTAGAATCTTGGATTTACAGGAGCAGTAAGAAGGGCTTTCTCCTCGAAGTCCTCCATAAATATGTCGGCGACTATGGGAGATACAGGTGAGCCCATCGCCACACCATCTACTTGCTTGTAGAACTCTTCCTTTCGCAATAGATAGCCAGATGTGAGGCAATGTTTGAGTAATACTGCATATTCAGCAGGCATGTTGTTATCTTCAAGCTTCCTAGTTACAATTGAGATGCAGTTTTCAAACCCAAGCATACCACTGCAAGACTTCATGATACTATAAGCTCGTTTTGCGTAAATCGGACCAAAAATTAACATTCCAATAGATAATAAAATAATAGGCCCAAATCCCCCCCCCCCACCAACATGGTAGCGGAATTAAATAATGATAGACTACCCCAGCACCCCTGGAGAATCCCTCGCTGAGCATCCACGACCATGTTTCTCCACTTCTGAGCGTGGGTGCTCAGGCTGCCCCGCGTATTCTGGGGGGGGGGGGGCAAAATTCCGCTCAAGACTACAACTTCTCGGGGCAAACGGAGCAACAAGACCAAGGCGACCCCTGCCACGCTGTCCGTGAATTTCTGCAATATCAGGGGACTTCACTCTAACCTAAACGCCGTCCACTACCATCTCGAGAGGGCGAGGCCGGCTCTGCTCTTTCTCACCGAGACGCAGGTGTCCTCTCCGGCTGATGTCTCGTATCTCTCCTACCCGGGGTACAAACTGGAACACTCCTATGTGCCTCGGGCTGGAGTTTGCGTTTACGTCAGAGAGGACATCTGTTCTCGATGCCTCGGCAGACTTGAAGGTTCGGACCTGTCCATCCTTTGACTACGCGTAGACAGCGACGACCATCCGCGCGTCTACCGGTGCCTCCATAGGTCCCATAGCGGTAATGCCGAAACAGACCGACTCTTCGACCACGTCTAAATGGCTGCAGATTCGTTGCTACAGCAGATCCCCTCCGCAGAGAACGTGATCCTCGGCGACTTTAACGCCCATCACGCCGAATGGCTTGGTTCACGTTTAACCGATCATGCGGGGAGATCTGTTCATGATTTTGCCTTGGCATATGGTCTGACAGAACTGGTTACTTCGCCTACGCGGATTCCGGATGTGGAGGATCATGCACCTTCCCTGTTGGATCTTCTGCTGACCTCTCACCCGGACGGATATCAGATTTCCGTCGACGCCCCTTTAGGCTCCTCGGACCATTGTCTGGTCCGGAGTGTTGTGCCACTCACGCTGAAATCGCGGTTGCATTCTGCAGGCTGCCGCCATGTTTGGCACTATAGGTCAGCCGATTGGGATGGGATGCGGTCTTTCTTTGCATCCTACCCTTGGGGGCGGATTTGCTTCTCGCCGGATGATCCCAACGTTGTTGCGGATTCTGTTACTAATGTGGTACTTCAGGGTATGGAACTTTTTATTCCTTCCTCTTTGGTGCCCATTGGAGGCAAATCTCAGCCATGGTTTGATCGCTCCTGTAAAATA
Organism: Parnassius smintheus behrii; assembly: GCA_036936625.1. Classification (NCBI taxonomy): domain Eukaryota; kingdom Metazoa; phylum Arthropoda; class Insecta; order Lepidoptera; family Papilionidae; genus Parnassius; species Parnassius smintheus. The sequence goes on from JAUPFT010000002.1 coordinate 3,613,477, forward strand.
GCATCATGCTATAAGCAGGAGTGCTACCAAGCCTGGGTTGATGCATCAGCTTCCCGGAATGTAAACACCAGCGCTCTAAAAACGAAGTATAATTCCGCCTCTAGGTCCTTCATAAGAGTCATTGCCAAGGCAAAGTCAGAGCACATAGGCAGAATTGGCGAGAAACTAGTTCGCCTTCCTTCTGGAACCCGTGCATTCTGGTCTCTCGCCAAGGCTGTCCAGGGGAATTTCTGTCAGCCATCTCTTCCATCTCTGCACAGGGAGGACGACTCACTGTCCCATACTGCAAAGGAGAAAGCCGATATTCTAGGCTCTTTCTTTGCGTCTAACTCGACTCTCGATGACGGGGGGAGTACGTCGCCGACCATCCCGCGGTGTGAGTGCTCCATGCCGGAAGTGCAGTTCACACAGCGCTCGTTTTGCCAAGCACTCCTCTCCCTGGACATCCACAAGTCGAGTGGGCCTGACGGAATCCCCCCAATTGTGCTGAGGACGTGTGCTCCAGAGTTGGCACCGGTTTTAACGCGTCTTTTCCGGTACTCCTACTCCCTAGGCGTAGTCCCAAAATCATGGAAGACGGCTTTCGTCCACCCGATCCCTAAAAAAGGCGACCGCTCAGACCCGTCCAACTACCGGCCAATCGCCATCACCTCCTTGTTCTCCAAAACAATGGAGTCCATTGTAAACTGCCAGCTCATGAGGTACCTTGAGCATCACCAGCTGATTAGTGACCGCCAATATGGTTTTCGCCGTGGTCGGTCAGCAGGTGATCTTCTGGTCTACCTCACTCACAGATGGGCGGAGGCAGTAGAGTTCAATGGGGAGGCATTGGCCGTTAGTTTGGACATAGCGAAGGCCTTCGATCGGGTTTGGCACAAAGCGCTTCTTTCGAAGCTCCCTTCCTATGGGCTTCCCGAGAAATTGTGCGATTGGATCACCAGCTTTCTTGCAGATCGGAGCATCAAGGTCGTTGTAGACGGTGCAAGCTCCGATTGCAAGCCTATTAATGCTGGTGTTCCACAGGGCTGCGTGCTATCGCCAACGCTGTTTCTTCTGCATATCAATGATTTGTTGCATACCCGTAACATTCATTGCTATGCAGATGACAGCACTGGTGATGCTCTTTACACCGGCCGAGCCAATATTTCTCGGGAAAACGTCTCCGAGTGCCGGGACAAACTTGTGTCTGAAGTCGAGTCTTTGCTGAACAGAGTCTCGGATTGGGGACGACTAAATTTAGTCCAGTTTAACCCCCAGAAGACACAAGTTTGCGCGTTAACCGCTAAGAAGAACCCCTTTGTCGTATCCCCTCAGTTTCAAGGCACTCCCCTTGTTGCCTCAGCCAGTATCGGAATCCTCGGCGTCGACATATCGAGTGACCTGCAGTTTCGTGGTCACTTGGAAGGGAAGGCCAAATTGGCCTCTAAAAAGCTTGGCGTGCTCAGCAGAGCGGGACAGTATTTCATGCCGGCACACCACCTGCAACTTTACAAGGTGCAGGTTTGGCCGCACATGGAATACTGTTCCCATCTCTGGGCTGGGGCTCCCCAGTACCAGCTCCTTCCACTTGACCGCATCCAGCGCAGAGCGGCTCGAATCGTCGACGACCGAGTGCTTTCCGATCGACTCGATTCACTGGCGCTGCGAAGAGATGTTGCATCTCTTTGCGTATTTTATCGCATCTATCACGGGGAGTACTCTGAGGAATTGTTCGGATTAATCTCAGCCGCCAAATTTCGTGAACGCACTACACGGCAAACGTCCCGATACCATCCACACCATCTGGATGCTTGGCGGTCCACCACAGTACGTTTCACAAGGAGTTTTCTTCCACGTACAACCTCTCTGTGGAATAGTTTACCACCGGCGATTTTTCCGGACCGATACGACCTGGGGACCTTCAAGAAAAGAGCTTACTCCTTTCTAAAGGGCCGGCAACGCACCCGCAATTCTCCTGGTGTTGCGGTTGATCATGGGCGGCGGTAGTCACTTAACATCAGGTGAGCCGCGTGCTCGTTTGCCCCTATATTTTCTTTTAGTTTCTATAAAAGTTTATAGTTTCTATAAAAAAAAATATTGAAAAACTGAAGGTAGTCGGACTAACTATAACATTGGGACGTCAAACATCTCAGTCCACCCCCCCGTGTCCATGGGTGCTGTAAAGCACCCGAAACGTCGGGACAGTGAAAATAAATGAAAGTAATTAAACGCGATAAAATCCGAAAATAATAGTTTTATTCAAAGCCACTCACACCTTCCTGCCAAGTGCTAATTCTACTTACCTCATCTTATGAGGTAAGTTGAATTGGCACTTGGCAGGAATTCATCTCACGTGATGACATTCCGTCCGGATTTTAATAATCCCTTTTTCTTGTTCTAAGCGGGGGGATGTACTACTAACATCGCTCTCACACACACAACAGTTCACGTACACAAACATATACATAAATATAACGCATGGAATTCAAGATGGTGGCTTATTGCAGAAATAAAACACTAACAAAATATTGTGTTTAGTATCGAATGGTGAGTCTTAATAACTAAATTCGGAATATATGTAGATTACATCATTCCATAGATTGACTCTATTCTTCACCTGTGCTTGAAGCTGATGAGATTAGATACTACGAAATCAAGGTCGTCATTAAGCCTCTTAGCACGTCTCTCCACTGAGTTCAACTTCAATTTATAGAAATAATTTTGTCCTATTTATTTAATTGTAGATAGATAGATAGTTACTCGTTTTCGATAATATTAAAATCAAATGTCCATATTGACCTCCAGGCCGTATTTCAGTCACAGCCGCTAATTTCAGGGTAGACTAGTCATCTCACTGTCATAGTCCGATGGGACGGTAATCCGACTCGACCGGAGAGAAATCAGGCGCAGGATCAATGACTTTACGTGCATTCCGAAATAAGGGGTTGAAACGATGCCATCTTCCTAAGTCTGGGCTATTATTGAGAATTTCCCAATGGTAAAACCCAAGAACCCAGAACCGGGATTCAAACCCAGACGCGTGAGACCGAAAAATATCCATACGCTTAATGCCGTAATCGCCAATCCACCTTCCAAGCGTGAACCCCCTCCTCCTCCCTGCTATGAGAGGAGACCGTGTCTAAAGGTAACTTGTACAAGCTGATAAAGAAGAAGGATAATTATTTTCAATATTTATATGAAAACATTTTGATTGAAAATAATTCGACTTTTATCGCGTTTAATTTAAACGTATTTATTCTAATAAATTCACTGAATATATTTGAACTCAGTATTTATGTACTGTAGTTATAGTAATTTTAATAATCATGTTCATCATGTTTCGATTAGAAACGTAGATACAACAAAAAGATTAAATTGAAGCTAAACGAAAATGTTGTTGGTCCATGAAAAGTTGTTAAACTAATTGTGGTCAGCCATGCGAGCCGATGTGGAAATGTATTCATAAACATTTATAGTACATATTATGTTGTAGTCCATCGTTAAAATTGGGCTGATCGTAATCTGTCTGTGCATTTCATGGTATATACGACCTAATGTCAAAATTAACCATGGCTACCTTCATATTAATTTTTGGTCCGAACTACGCAGTATGCACTTATAGTATATTGAAATCATGCAGTTTTATGCTTGGGTTGGGATTTAGTTAAAATAAATAAATGTGTTATGTTTTGAGAAACATTATAATTGAATTAACAAATACAGATTTATAAATATTTTTGTTTTATTACATTTCTTAAATACCTTATTCCTTAATGAAACAAGGAAATAAATGGTTAATTTCTCTTTATTTTATAAAATAAATAATAATAATAATAATGTCGACGTCTGTCGAGCTTGTCGCCATCTCGGTGAGTCACTTAGGCATGTCATCTCCGGTTGTTCGGCGCTTTCTAACTCTGAGTACTTGCACAGGCACAACCTAGTAGCCAGAATTCTTCACCAGGAGCTCGCTCTGAAATACGGTCTCGTGGACCGGAAAGTCCGTATTACAAGTACTTGCCGGAAGCCGTGCTCGAAAGTGACCGCGCCAGGCTCTACTGGGACTGGGCCATCATCACAGACAGGACTATTCTTGCGAATAAGCCTGATATTGTACTTATGGACCGGGCACAGTCAAGGATATTTTTGGTCGACATTACAATTCCGTATGACGAAAACCTCGTGAAAGTCGAAACAGATAAGCGAACAAAATATCTGGACCTGGCTCACGAGGTGACCGACATGTGGGGAGGTCGGCCGACTGAAATTATTCCTGTAGTCATCTCTGCGAATGGGCTAATCCCAGTCAGCCTCTCGGGTCATCTGAGGCGACTGGGACTCCGTGACGGACTGCTCCGGGCTCAAATGCAGAAAGCGGTGCTCCTCGATACCGCCCGCATCGTCCGCCGGTTTCTTTCCCTTTCCCCTAACCCTAGGCCGTTTGGTCTCCCCTGGCGAGGGCTGCCACCTGGTTGGGTCTTATTTATTTATGTAGCTTTTGTATTTATTTTATTTTATTGATATTTATGTATATTTATCTTTTCATTTTAATTTTTAATTATATATTTATAGAACCCAACCAGGTGAGAAAATTATATAGATACCATAGATAATAATAATAATATAATTTATTTAGGTCCAAACATATACACAAATTAACATCACATAATTATTTAATAGAATGAACTAAAAAGGCGTCTACTCAGCAGAAATGTTATAGAAACCACATAGTGGTATCCACAACTACTGATTTTCAGTAAACGCCAAAGACATAGATGGAATAGAATAAACTTAACTTATTACACTAATCACAGGTTCCAACACTTATGAAAATACATACTTTACTTATATATATAAAAAACACACTTATAACAATTTAAAAATAAAAATAAAACTGTTAGCATTTAGGAAAGGGACACAACAAAAAACCAACACAACAAAAAGCGCAACAAAAGGCACGTGCAAGGCACAAGAAACACAATTAAATTATTTGACAAGATACAAAAACAAAATAAATAAATTTACGATTAAACAAGTATTCGTTAGTTTTATAATATATAGATACAGTATACTTTATAAGAAAAATGTGATACATCGACAAAGAAGGTAGAATTCTCTACCTTCTTTGCAAATTTAAAAGGTATTCTTTTAGTTTTATTTTAAAAGTGCCAACTGTTTTGCTGCCCTTGATCGGAGGCGGTATATTATTCCAACACTTTGTGGCAGCATACCGAAAGCTACCACGAAACGCGGCCGTTCTGTGTCTTGGGTACAATAATCGAACAGTTTCCCGCGAGAGACCTTCAAAGAAACTGAGCCTTTCATATAAGTATTTCGGTTGTTGATTTTGTAATAATTTATAAAGTAAACAACTGTAATGAACCGATCTACGAGATTTCATATTAATAAGTTTGCCCTGATTTAAAAACGGTGTCAAATGGCCTCTACGAGGAATTCGATAGCAGAACCTAGCGCATGCATTTTGCACTCGTTGTATAACAACTTTTGTTCGCGCAAGCAAACACTCTCCCATAACAATATCAGCATAATTTAGCTTCGAGAGTATTAATGACTCGCAAAGTTGAACCCTTAATTCTTCACTTAAGTATTGCCGGATATTATATAATACTTTTAATCTATAAAAACAATTTTTCACTGTATGCATAACATGATTTTCAAACCTTAGTCTACTGTCCATAATTATACCCAAGTTACGAACTTCAGATACTTGTTCAATATGGTCGCCACCAACAATAATTTTGGGCTTATGAGAATTCGTTCGTTCTATTAATTTCTTTGACCCCAAAATCATGAACTTGGTTTTATTTGGATTAAGATGAGTTCATTATTACTCGCCCATTCAGCGATCATACTTAACTCCTGATTTAATTTGTTAACTGCCTCATTTGTATTACTCGGCCTATATGATATGTATACTTGAAGTTCGTCTGCATATAAATGATACTGGCAATATTTAAAACAGCTTGTAATATCAGCACTGTAAAGAATAAACAGTAAAGAACCTAAAATTGACCCTTGTGGAACACCACGAGTAACAGGAGACGCAGCAGAAAAAATGTTGGTACCAGTTTCGTTTCGAAGCCTGACTCGCTGTGTGCGACCATTCAAATAACTTTCAAACCACTTTAATGCTTTACAATCAAAACCATAATACAGCAACTTCGACAGAAGCAGTGTAATATTTATTGTATCAAACACACGCGAAAACTCAAGTGGAGTCAAAATTGTAGCCTCTCCGTTATCCTGCGCTGACAGAACGTCATCGCAAACAACACTCAACAGTGCTGTAACCGTGCTTAGTCCAGCCCTAAAACCTGATTGTTTAAGAGGTAAAATATTGTTCTGGTTTAGATATTCTATTAATTGTAAATAAATAGCCTTTTTAGCGATTTTAGATAAAAAAGGCAATATACTTATAGGGCGAAGATGATTTAGTACTACAGGATGATTATTCTTTGGTATTGGATTTATGATTGCTTCCTTCCAGATGTCTGGGAACACCCCTGTCTGTATAGACGTATTAATAATGGTGGTTATTGTTTTCAAAGTCCGTGGCAATGTTAAGAGAACCATATCTTTAGTGATACCATCAACACCTATAGCATTAGTGGAAATATTTTTAAAAATTTCTGTTACTAAATTTTCATCCACTAATTTTAATGTGAAAACCGACGAATTGAAACGGTTAGATTCAAAATATCATAACGTTGAAGGACTTACACTATTGCTTCCCGGCACGTGTAGAAAATGGTGATTTATTACGTCAGGATCATTCAAGTTTGATGGCAAAGCAATATCTTTTTTGTTGAAGTCTACCACATTTTTCTTTATATTTCTCCAAAGTACTTGAGCATTTTTTGAATTTTTGTTAATAAAATATTGAAAGTACGCTGTTTTTTCACTCAGTAAAGCAGCATTAACAGTACTCTTCAGATCTTTATAATATTTTTTGTCTCCTTTTGAATTATGGCCTTTACAATTTGCATGAGCTTTATCTCTTAGCTTCATCATTTCTTTAATCGTTGGTGTGATCCACGGATAGCTTTGGCATTTTATGTAGGACGTTCTTATTGGTACATGAATATCAAACAGGTACAAAATATGTGCATTGAAAGCCGTTAAAGAACTGTTTACGTCGCCGCAAAGCAACTCTTCCCAGAATACAGCATCAACATCAGAATTAAATTTTATTACGTTTATATGCTTAATTGGTCTATAAGTAATAGATGTTGAGGATTGCTCCGGCTTTTTTACGTTCAGCTCACAAGATAAAAAAGCGTGATGACTCAGATCTGGCACATAACCAACCTGTATATTAGATACATCACAGCTACTGCAAATTAAGTCAAGTAAAGTTTCCGAGTGATCAGTAAAATGAGTAAGATCAGTAAAGAAACCCGGATTCAGAAAACCAAGAGATAATTTTTTTAATAATAAATTGTATGATAAAATAGTGTGTTATCTGAACATATTTGCAATTAAATAAATATTTTCTTAGTAAAGTCAGATGTCGCATATCCACAAATGAACGCGTATAAATGCAATAATAATTTATGAAAACTAACGAACGTCTTGTAATATACAATTATATAGGCTATTCCTGGAGTAATTTTATTTAAAAATGTTTTAACGCACACTGTGACATAGAAATTATTATTAAAAAAAGACAATATAAAATGCTAGCGAAAAGTACAACACTCAAAACGAACAAAACATAAATCAAATTAAAAAACAAAGAAATATCACCTCCCTCAACAATAGCTCTAAATAGTTTAGAAAATATAGTATACAAGTGATGAAAGGAATTTTTATTGAAGATCTATTAAGAAAGCTTAGACAATTCCATATATACAGGTAAAAATTTATACAATATATTATTATTAGGCCATAAAAACTATTGTAACGTATCACATATTTTACAAGATAATTATATGTGTAACATAATTTAATACTTTTTCTAACATATAAATAAAACACTAAATTGTAAGAAGATATCTTTGAGTACATAACCTTTATGTCATTATAAAATATTATTGAATATGTTGAAGCAAGAAAAAGTAAAATAATAAGCATATTAATAAATTTATATATTATCTATAATAAAATTATAGACTCAGAAGTGAGGATATCCGCAGTAAAACCAGAGTGACCGACATAGCCCAACGGATTAGTAAGCTGAAGTGGCAATGGGCCGGCCATATAGCTCGAAGAACCGATAACCGATGGGGAAGAAAGGTTCTCGAGTGGCAGCCTCGTACCGGTAGGCGTAGTGTAGGGCGACCCCCCCCCCTAGATGGAGTGACGACCTGGTAAGATATGCAGGAAGTCGATAGATGAAGGTGGCTCAGGACCGTGCTTTGTGGCTTTACTTGGGGGAGGCCTATGTTCAGCAGTGGACTTGTGAAGGGCTGTAATGATGATGATGATGAAGCATATTAATACATTTATATATTTTAACTTTATATACCGCTAATCTGCCTGAATATAACAATGAAACGTATGTTAATATAACATTTATGAAATAAAAAATTGTATTTTGATGTAAGTTTGTATAAAAATAATTAAAAATAACATATTCTTATTATTCGCCGAGTGACATAGTTTTAGAGCCAACAGCTTCCACACCAAAAACCTTGGTCAAATCTTCTTCCAAAAAATGTTTAGCGGAAAGTTGCAAAGAAATTTATATTTTTATTTTTTATTTTAATGGATTTCCGCAAAGTAACGCCTGATTCTATCAAAATCTTCTTCCGACCGAAGCCGATGTCGCTCACTCCCATGTTCCTTCCTTACATAAATCTCTACATCACGTGACTATGGTCACACTTCCAACTGTGACGGCCCAATATTATTATTAATAATTAAATTCAATATAAAGGGGCGTCAAAAATAGTCTCAAAAGATATATATTAGGCAATTAAGTTAAATTAATAAACATAAAGTTAATATATTTCAGACATTATCCCAATAACATAGTAAATTAAAGGCAAAATTATTGTTTTTCGTAATAAATAAATTTATTATAAAAACTTGTAAAAATATTTAAAATAAGATAAATAATAGTAATACAAGTCAAAAAATATTATAAAATTGAGTTAAATAACGTTTATAAGATAATTAGAAAATTTGTTAAAAATTGTTTAAGTCATGGGAGGTGTTCATGTATAAAAGAAATTTCCTAAGTTGTGGAAGGAGTTCACGTATAAAAGAAAATTTTCCTAAGTTGTGGAAGGAGTTCACGTATAAAAGAAAATTTTCCTAAGTTATTGAAGGTGTTCATGTATAGATGTCTTGTATGGATGAGCTGCCGGAGATACATTCCTGCAGTTGTACAAATATATGGGGTGGTCGGGAGCCCGACTGCCTGAAGTACTGTAGCACAATGACTAGTCCTATATTAGGGACTTATGATATTAAACTGAATGATACAAAAGCAATACTATAGAAGGTCTCCATGATGAATTTGCATTACAATAGTAGGGTCGTGGGTTCGAACCCTATATATGAATTATTTAAGGCACTACCAACAGCTTTCAATTGCTCTAGTGAATATTCATTCTTCCAAAGGACACCTAAAAGAACTAAGTTACTAAACAAACACAACGTAAATAAGGGTCCTAACTAAGACGATCACGCCAAAATATTACAAACGGCCTATTATTAAACCTTTAGAAAGATCATTTAGAAAGATCTAAACATAGATTATTAATCCTAGTCAAATATATATAATTTTATTATAAAGGGGAATTAATAATATTTAATATAATATTATTTATTACTACATAGAGAGGGGGGGGGATCGTTACACAACCAAGCCTTTTCGCTGTCGCACGGGCTTTATAAAATAACCGGCTATTGTGCTTAGTAAGACGCTCGTTGACATACATGGTGCGAGCTATTCCCGTCAGTCCCAAACCTTCAGTTCATCACGTTGAGCACGACACGCCAATCGCACGAGTAAAAGGCGTGGCCGGGGAACTGAAGACCCCTCGCCATTATCGCGTATAAAACCTGTACGCTCTGAAGACACCACATCGCGCTCATCCAGGTCCACACATAATTTCTTGGCAATAGCCAAGATAATATGTGTGGAATTTTCACCACTCGTTTCAGGGAATCCCGCTATCTGGATATCATTAGCGAGTAAGATATATATAGATTTTGATATAATATTCTCCATGATGATGCTGTCCTCTTCATGAATGTTCTTGTCCTGAGTATTTTATGTAGGTGGTTTGCCGCGGACTGCCACATTCGAGTTCTCTGGTGAGACAACCAAAGTCGGGGGACTAGAAATTTCAGACTCAGCAGTACGCACTGGCGTATTCAAATTATTCGTTCGCGGGAGTTTGCTCACACATGAAAGGCACTTCCAATTATCTTTACGCTCCTTATTAAACGAATAAAAAGAATAAAAGCGTTTACTACTTATATTTAGACATTTAATGTCATAAACTCCTTTACAATTACAACAACGTAGATATTCTCTTTTGGGTAAAGGTTTCGCACATGCAGCACAAGTCTCGGTTGGTGGCGACAAATACATTACTAAATATAAAACACAACAATAAAATAAAATAAAAAACAAATACATTTTTTATACTTTTACAGTACAAATGCTCATACTAATAAAAATAATGTCAAGAGAGTATTGAATAATAACCTATTTACATTATAATTATAGTGTAGTAACAAAATATAACAGTTAGGTTTCATAAAACTTTTGGCTTATTTTTTTAATAACACTATTAGTAACATCCATCACTTAATGATATGCGTCCTCTACTACATACTGGGCCCTTATGTTAGCACTGACGTTATCAACATTAATTTCTTCTTGTTCATTAGCTTCAAATATATTGATTCGAATAACACGTCGACCTCACTTAGCAGAATCTTGACCTATAATAAAATATGAAGACGCTGTTTGTGAAAATTTTCTTTCTTTAGGGGCTTGCTTCGATTTAGATTGCTGTTCACCATTTCTCTTTAATTTGATATCTCGACGTCGCTGGTGATTTTCCTTTTTTTTAAATAGCCATTCACCGCTTGAGCATAGTAAAAAGAGTTAGCAATAGAGTTTGTATCGTCAATAGACATGATTTAAAACAAATCTAGTATCTAAGAATTAAAAACTCTGCTATTAAAACTAGAGGTTCAATTTCATATGTTAAATGATTTATTACAATTAAAATACAAACGTTCTTACTGAAAGACGTGCGGAGACTGAATCCCAAAGATTAAAACTTAAATGAAGTACTTCCATCTATATATATATATATATATATATATATATATAATGATATGAAATACGAGATTGATTTGATTCATACATGTGTCACATGATAACCTTATTTAGAAGAAACATTTTTGGTACTAAATACTTCACTATAATTTCTTTTGTTTAGGTGACTCATTCCTTTTTTAGTTTATATAAAATGAAATTAGTTGACTTTAGTTTTTAATGAAACTTAAAACCTGATCAACCAAAGAAGTTTTCAGAAAAATTCTTTATTAAAATTGAAATGTGATCGATGTTAGATTACATTTCACATTTCAATTTTAATAAGACATAGACATTGAATAAAACCACTTTTTCGGATTTTATCGATATTTTTAATTCTCGACGTTTCGGGTGCTTTACAGCATAGATGGTCAGAAGGGAACTGAGATGTTTGACGTCCAAATGTCATAGTTAGCCCGGCTACCTTCAGCTTTAGAATTTTAACTTATGTAATAACTTAATTAAACGCGATAAATAAAAATCCGTATAGGTGGTTTTATTCAAAGAGTGGTGTTCGCGTAAATTTAAGGAATCATTATAAGACATAGAAATGTTATAAATGAAATTACACGTTTCAACTTTCGTGCAAATATATGGAAAAAAAATATATGCATGTTTAATTATTAACAAAGATTGTGAACTAGGCAAGGAAAGGTACAGAAAATCTTTTGATGTGTTTATTAAATTAGATAAAATTGTTAAATAATACTGTCCGATGAAAAAGTGTTTTTACTTTAGCTTGCTACAATAATCTAATACTTTTAAAATCACGGAAATCTAAGAAAGACATAAAATTAGACCTACAAAAATAGACAACTGCGATTCTACTTAGAGTCCATCTGTGTGCCTACACCTTTTAACCTTATTATGACGCCAACTGCACTGCTGTGTAGTCCACCCAGAATAGTAACAAGTTAGTCTTGAAGCATCCCATCTTAGTCCTCAGGGGTTATAATGACTGTAGTCTTCTTTGATTGAAGTTGGTTGCAGGTATAGGTTGCAATAACTACTAGCTATCAAGTGGACCATAAATTTGTTTGACATTTTTCATACAATAAGGGTGACAAACGTACACACAGTCCATCTGATGTTAAGTGGATGCTGTGGCCCATAGACATCTGCATTGATCCTCTATTAGGAATAAAAATGCAGATGCATTGCCAATCCTGAGCACTAAGATGCAATGCTTCATTTCCTGTAAACTGGGTCTTCGGTTCTCTACACTCCCCATACAAAACACAGCGGTATGAGTTGACCTATTCGTGCTACAACTGAATATAGCTGCGGCATGGCTCTACTACTCTACTCTAAAATGCAGTTACAAAACACAGCGGTATGAGTTGACCTATTCGTGCTACAACCTGAATATAGCTGCGGCATGGCTCTACTACTCTACTCTAAAATGCAGTTACAAAACACAGCGGTATGAGTTGACCTATTCGTGCTACAACTGAATATAGCTGCGGCATGGCTCTACTACTCTACTCTAAAATGCAGTTACAAAACACAGCGGTATGAGTTGACCTATTCGTGCTACAACCTGAATATAGCTGCGGCATGGCTCTACTACTCTACTCTAAAATGCAGTTAAAAACACAGCGGTATGAGTTGACCTATTCGTGCTACAACTGAATATAGCTGCGGCATGGCTCTACTACTCTACTCTAAAATGCAGTTACAAAACACAGCGGTATGAGTTGACCTATTCGTGCTACAACCTGAATATAACTGCGGCATGGCTCTACTACTCTACTTTAAAATGCAGTTACAAAACACAGCGGTATGAGTTGACCTATTCGTGCTACAACTGAATATAGCTGCGGCATGGCTCTACTACTCTACTCTAAAATGCAGTTACAAAACACAGCGGTATGAGTTGACCTATTCGTGCTACAACCTGAATATAGCTGCGGCATGGCTCTACTACTCTACTCTAAAATGCAGTTACAAAACACAGCGGTATGAGTTGACCTATTCGTGCTACAACTGAATATAGCTGCGGCATGGCTCTACTACTCTACTCTAAAATGCAGTTACAAAACACAGCGGTATGAGTTGACCTATTCGTGCTACAACCTGAATATAGCTGCGGCATGGCTCTACTACTCTACTCTAAAATGCAGTTACAAAACACAGCGGTATGAGTTGACCTATTCATGCTACAACCTGAATATAGCTGCGGCATGGCTCTACTACTCTACTCTAAAATACAGTTACAAAACACAGCAGTATGAGTTGACCTATTCGTGCTACAACTTGAATATAGCTGCGGCATGGCTCTACTACTCTACTCTAAAATGCAGTTAAAAAACACAGCGGTATGAGTTGACCTATTCGTGCTACAACTGAATATAGCTGCGGCATGGCTCTACTACTCTACTCTAAAATGCAGTTACAAAACACAGCGGTATGAGTTGACCTATTCGTGCTATAACTGAATATAGCTGCGGCATGGCTCTACTACTCTACTCTAAAATGCAGTTACAAAACACAGCGGTATGAGTTGACCTATTCGTGCTACACCTGAATATAGCTGCGGCATGGCTCTACTATTCTACTCTAAAATGCAGTTACAAAACACAGCGGTATGAGTGTACCTATTCGTGCTACAACTGAATATAGCTGCGGCATGGCTCTACTACTCTACTCTAAAATTCAGTTACAAAACACAGCGGTATGAGTTGACCTATTCGTGCTACAACCTGAATATAGCTGCGGCATGGCTCTACTACTCTACTCTAAAATGCAGTTACAAAACACAGCGGTATGAGTTGACCTATTCATGCTACAACCTGAATATAGCTGCGGCATGGCTCTACTACTCTACTCTAAAATGCAGTTACAAAACACAGCGGTATGAGTTGACCTACTCGTGCTACAACTGAATATAGCTGCGGCATGGCTCTACTACTCTACTCTAAAATGTAGTTACAAAACACAGCGGTATGAGTTGACCTATTCGTGCTACAACTGAATATAGCTGCGGCATGGCTCTACTACTCTACTCTAAAATGCAGTTACAAAACACAGCGGTATGAGTTGACCTATTCGTGCTACAACCTGAATATAGCTGCGGCATGGCTCTACTAATCTACTCTAAAATGCAGTTACAAAACACAGCGGTATGAGTTGACCTATTTGTGCTACAACTGAATATAGCTGCGGCATGGCTCTACTACTCTACTCTAAAATGCAGTTACAAAACACAGCGGTATGAGTTGACCTATTCGTGCTACAACTGAATATAGCTGCGGCATGGCTCTACTACTCTACTCTAAAATGCAGTTACAAAACACAGCGGTATGAGTTGACCTATTCGTGCTACAACCTGAATATAGCTGCGGCATGGCTCTACTACTCTACTCTAAAATGCAGTTACAAAACACAGCGGTATGAGTTGACCTATTCGTGCTACAACTGAATATAGCTGCAGCATGGCTCTACTACTCTACTCTAAAATGCAGTTACAAAACACAGCGGTATGAGTTGACCTATTCGTGCTACAACTGAATTTAGCTGCGGCATGGCTCTACTACTCTACTCTAAAATGCAGTTACAAAACACAGCGGTATGAGTTGACCTATTCGTGCTACAACCTGAATATAGCTGCGGTATGGCTCTACTACTCTACTCTAAAATGCAGTTACAAAACACAGCGGTATGAGTTGACCTATTCGTGCTACAACTGAATATAGCTGCGGCATGGCTCTACTACTCTACTCTAAAATGCAGTTACAAAACACAGCGGTATGAGTTGACCTATTCGTGCTACAACCTGAATATAGCTGCGGCATGGCTCTACTACTCTACTCTAAAATGCAGTTACAAAACACAGCGGTATTAGTTGACCTATTCATGCTACAACCTGAATATAGCTGCGGCATGACTCTACTACTCTACTCTAAAATGCAGTTACAAAACACAGCGGTATGAGTTGACCTATTCGTGCTACAACCTGAATATAGCTGCGGCATGGCTCTACTACTCTACTCTAAAATGCAGTTACAAAACACAGCGGTATGAGTTGACCTATTCGTGCTACAACTGAATATAGCTGCGGCATGGCTCTACTACTCTACTCGAAAATGCAGTTACAAAACACAGCGGTATGAGTTGACCTATTCGTGCTACAACCTGAATATAGCTGCGGCATGGCTCTACTACTCTACTCTAAAATGCAGTTACAAAACACAGAGGTATGAGTTGACCTATTCGTGCTACAACTGAATATAGCTGCGGCATGGCTCTACTACTCTACTCTAAAATGCAGTTACAAAACACAGCGGTATGAGTTGACCTATTCGTGCTACAACTGAATATAGCTGCGGCATGGCTCTACTACTCTACTCTAAAATGCAGTTACAAAACACAGCGGTATGAGTTGACCTATTCGTGCTACAACCTGAATATAGCTGCGGCATGGCTCTACTACTCTACTCTAAAATGCAGTTACAAAACACAGCGGTATGAGTTGACCTATTCGTGCTACAACTGAATATAGCTGCGGCATGGCTCTACTACTCTACTCTAAAATGCAGTTACAAAACACAGCGGTATGAGTTGACCTATTCGTGCTACAACTGAATATAGCTGCGGCATGGCTCTACTACTCTACTCTAAAATGCAGTTACAAAACACAGCGGTATGAGTTGACCTATTCGTGCTACAACTGAATATAGCTGCGGCATGGCTCTACTACTCTACTCTAAAATGCAGTTACAAAACACAGCGGTATGAGTTGACCTATTCGTGCTACAACCTGAATATAGCTGCGGCATGGCTCTACTACTCTACTCTAAAATGCAGTTACAAAACACAGCGGTATGAGTTGACTTATTCGTGCTACAACCTGAATATAGCTGCGGCATGGCTCTACTACTCTACTCTAAAATGCAGTTACAAAACACAGCGGTATGAGTTGACCTATTCGTGCTACAACCTAAATATAGCCGCGGCATGGCTCTACTACTCTACTCTAAAATGCAGTTACAAAACACAGCGGTATGAGTTGACCTATTCGTGCTACAACTGAATATAGCTGCGGCATGGCTCTACTACTCTACTCTAAAATGCAGTTACAAAACACAGCGGTATGAGTTGACCTATTCGTGCTACACCTGAATATAGCTGCGGCATGGCTCTACTACTCTACTCTAAAATGCAGTTACAAAACACAGCGGTATGAGTTGACCTATTCGTGCTACAACTGAATATAGCTGCGGTATGGCTCTACTACTCTACTCTAAAATGCAGTTACAAAACACAGCGGTATGAGTTGACCTATTCGTGCTACAACCTGAATATAGCTGCGGCATGGCTCTACTACTCTACTCTAAAATGCAGTTACAAAACACAGCGGTATGAGTTGACCTATTCGTGCTACAACCTGAATATAGCTGCGGCATGGCTCTACTACTCTACTCTAAAATGCAGTTACAAAACACAGCGGTATGAGTTGACCTATTCGTGCTACAACCTGAATATAGCTGCGGCATGGCTCTACTACTCTACTCTAAAATGCAGTTACAAAACACAGCGGTATGAGTTGACCTATTCGTGCTACAACTGAATATAGCTGCGGCATGGCTCTACTACTCTACTCTAAAATGCAGTTACAAAACACAGCGGTATGAGTTGACCTATTCGTGCTACAACTGAATATAGCTGCGGCATGGCTCTACTACTCTACTCTAAAATGCAGTTACAAAACACAGCGGTATGAGTTGACCTATTCGTGCTACAACCTGAATATAGCTGCGGCATGGCTCTACTACTCTACTCTAAAATGCAGTTACAAAACACAGCGGTATGAGTTGACCTATTCGTGCTACAACCTGAATATAGCTGCGGCATGGCTCTACTACTCTACTCTAAAATGCAGTTACAAAACACAGCGGTATGAGTTGACCTATTCGTGCTACAACTGAATATAGCTGCGGCATGGCTCTACTACTCTACTCTAAAATGCAGTTACAAAACACAGCGGTATGAGTTGACCTATTCGTGCTACAACTGAATATAGCTGCGGCATGGCTCTACTACTCTACTCTAAAATGCAGTTACAAAACACAGCGGTATGAGTTGACCTATTCGTGCTACAACTGAATATAGCTGCGGCATGGCTCTACTACTCTACTCTAAAATGCAGTTACAAAACACAGCGGTATGAGTTGACCTATTCGTGCTACAACCTGAATATAGCTGCGGCATGGCTCTACTACTCTACTCTAAAATGCAGTTACAAAACACAGCGGTATGAGTTGACCTATTCGTGCTACAACCTGAATATAGCTGCGGCATGGCTCTACCACTCTACTCTAAAATGCAGTTACAAAACACAGCGGTATGAGTTGACCTATTCGTGCTACAACTGAATATAGCTGCGGCATGGCTCTACTACTCTACTCTAAAATGCAGTTACAAAACACAGCGGTATGAGTTGACCTATTCGTGCTACAACTGAATATAGCTGCGGCATGGCTCTACTACTCTACTCTAAAATGCAGTTACAAAACACAGCGGTATGAGTTGACCTATTCGTGCTACAACTGAATATAGCTGCGGCATGGCTCTACTACTCTACTCTAAAATGCAGTTACAAAACACAGCGGTATGAGTTGACCTATTCGTGCTACAACTGAATATAGCTGCGGCATGGCTCTACTACTCTACTCTAAAATGCAGTTACAAAACACAGCGGTATGAGTTGACCTATTCTTGATACAACCTGAATATAGCTGCGGCATGGCTCTACTACTCTACTCTAAAATGCAGTTACAAAACACAGCGGTATGAGTTGACCTATTCGTGCTACAACCTGAATATAGCTGCGGCATGGCTCTACTACTCTACTCTAAAATGCAGTTACAAAACACAGCGGTATGAGTTGACCTATTCGTGCTACAACTGAATATAGCTGCGGCATGGCTCTACTACTCTACTCTAAAATGCAGTTACAAAACACAGCGGTATGAGTTGACCTATTCGTGCTACAACTGAATATAGCTGCGGCATGGCTCTACTACTCTACTCTAAAATGCAGTTACAAAACACAGCGGTATGAGTTGACCTATTCGTGCTACAACTGAATATAGCTGCGGCATGGCTCTACTACTCTACTCTAAAATGCAGTTACAAAACACAGCGGTATGAGTTGACCTATTCGTGCTACAACCTGAATATAGCTGCGGCATGGCTCTACTACTCTACTCTAAAATGCAGTTACAAAACACAGCGGTATGAGTTGACCTATTCGTGCTACAACCTGAATATAGCTGCGGCATGGCTCTACTACTCTACTCTAAAATGCAGTTACAAAACACAGCGGTATGAGTTGACCTATTCGTGCTACAACTGAATATAGCTGCGGCATGGCTCTACTACTCTACTCTAAAATGCAGTTACAAAACACAGCGGTATGAGTTGACCTATTCGTGCTACAACTGAATATAGCTGCGGCATGGCTCTACTACTCTACTCTAAAATGCAGTTACAAAACACAGCGGTATGAGTTGACCTATTCGTGCTACAACTGAATATAGCTGCGGCATGGCTCTACTACTCTACTCTAAAATGCAGTTACAAAACACAGCGGTATGAGTTGACCTATTCGTGCTACAACTGAATATAGCTGCGGCATGGCTCTACTACTCTACTCTAAAATGCAGTTACAAAACACAGCGGTATGAGTTGACCTATTCGTGCTACAACTGAATATAGCTGCGGCATGGCTCTACTACTCTACTCTAAAATGTAGTTACAAAACACAGCGGTATGAGTTGACCTATTCGTGCTACAACTGAATATAGCTGCGGCATGGCTCTACTACTCTACTCTAAAATGCAGTTACAAAACACAGCGGTATGAGTTGACCTATTCGTGCTACAACCTGAATATAGCTGCGGCATGGCTCTACTACTCTACTCTAAAATGCAGTTACAAAACACAGCGGTATTAGTTGACCTATTCATGCTACAACCTGAATATAGCTGCGGCATGACTCTACTACTCTACTCTAAAATGCAGTTACAAAACACAGCGGTATGAGTTGACCTATTCGTGCTACAACCTGAATATAGCTGCGGCATGGCTCTACTACTCTGTCTGATTTTTCTGTGTGGGTAGGTGCAATAAGTACATTGCTTTAGTGAAGTCTCCCAATTTAATATAAATTTTAATATATAAAACATTACAATAGTGTTGTTACTATATGGGAAACTAATGTACTAACCATTATACCTGCCAGGCAGTAAAATCCTTGCTTTTTACAAACTTAGTTAATAAAATCTGTCTCACAATTTTCTTACATTATCACTGCACAAGATATTTTCAAAATGGACGCCATTCAAGACTCAATAACACAACTTCAGAAGATGTTTACTCAGCGCATGGATATCTATCAAAGTGAGCTTCAAGCTGCAGCACCTTCAGCCTCCATTGCCAATTTGACATCCGAGTTCTCCTCATTCAGATTATTTATCATGACAGCCCTACGCAATCTTCAAGACCAGGTAGGCCTGTTGATGCACCAGGTGGATAATATGGAGATGCGGAGCCGGCGGAAGATTCTATTACTTCATGGACTTCCGGAGGAAAAGAACGAGGACACTGTACAGGTATTAGTGAAGACTTTTGTTGACCATTTCAAGTTGTCTGGTTTCTCGGAAAAAGATATATCTCGCTGCCATCGCATGGGCCATACTTCCTCTTCTGACAAACCAAGACCCATCTTGTTTAAGTTGTGTGAGTTAGAGGTGAAGAACAAAATCTGGCAAGCTAAGACGTGTTTGAAGGGCACTGGTATCACTCTGTCGGAGTTCTTAACTAAAACTCGACATGAAGCCTTTATGGCAGCTCGACGGAGATATGGAATATCGAATTGCTGGACACGTGAAGGCTTTGTTTTTGTACTGGGTAGCGGTGGCGTTCGACATCGCATTAGCTCTGTGATCGAACTCGATAAAATTGTTGAGCCTCCTGTGTCGAAGTCGAAGACAACGACCGCGGTCAGGGAACCAACTGGAGCTTCCAAAAGTCGACGTACTGGCACCGCAGGCAAGAGATAGTGTGTCTTCGCTTAGTGTTTATTTACCACAATTTATTTGTATTTTTGTGTAGTCTCCATTTGCATAGTGTTGCATCTCTTCAATTTTTGTGTGTTAACTGAAACATCGTAGTTCATAGTTATCTCTAATATTATAATAATTTACCTTCATAATTTTGTTTATTATGTGACACTGACACAATGACATTAGTGATTAAATAAATCATAGTGACAGCTATTAATATCTGTCATGCTGTCATTCGATTTGCTTATACTACTAGTCTTTTTGCCAGACCAGATCCGTAGATAATATTTATCTGTCTTATTATTTATGGTAAGACTGTGCTTTTTCTATATTTTTTTTATTATATTAATTAGTCTTAAGTAAGTTATCTAAATATATAATTCTACCGATGCCACTGCCGGCAGGTATGAAAGAAATGTTTTGTTAAGTGCATAATTGTTGGCAATTTTATTTTAATAATAGTTCATAACATATTATTATTTATTTTGTAGGTATTATATCCAGACTTATATAATATTTATTTGTTATATATTATACAGGTATATATTTAATTTTTATTGATTTTGTTATAGCTTAGTTTATGTTATAGTTTTGATTAGCATGTGTGATATTTTAGAATTTGATGATAGTTATTTTTCTTGCTCTTCTTCTAGCTCATCCGATAAGACCTATAAAAGCGCCTTAAGCGATGATTCCACTCATTTACATGATCAACTAGTAGCCGTATTCTGTAATTATAGTAAAAATCTTAATATAGTCCATATTAATGCTCAAAGCATTCATGCTCATTACGCTGATCTTTTATCAACCTTCGATTCTAAATATGTTGATGCCATACTTGTTTCTGAAACTTTTCTAAAGCCTGAACTTCCGTCGGTACAGTATTGTCTCCCTGGTTTTCAACTTATACGTAATGACAGGGTCGGCAAAGGTTATGGTGGAGTGGCAATCTATTTGAGAGCTGACATTCCTTATAAAATAGTTGATCATTCACCCAATATATACACAAATTTTGCTGAACATTTATTTATTGAAATTACTATTAATCATTCTAGGACTTTGCTTGGGGTCTACTATCCCCCCTCTCGCAATATAAATTATTTTTCTTCTTTGGAAGAAAAACTTGTAAATCTAACTCCGCTTTATGATAATACCATTATTTTAGGTGACTTTAACACATGCCTGTTAAAGAACGATTCTCGTAGCAAAAAACTGCTCTCCCTGGTGTCCTCTTTTAATTTACATATTCTTCCTCTTTCTGCTACTCACCATTCGCCTAATAATAGCCCTTCTCTTTTAGACCTTATTCTTGTTTCTGATGCTGACCGGGTTGCTTCCCATGGACAACTATCTGCGTCTTTCTCTTACCACGATCTTATCTTCCTCTCCTATAAAATTCAACGTCCTAGGCGTAAATCGAAATTCTTACTCCTAAGAAGCTTTAAATCAATTAACCTGGAGCGTTTGAGAGATGATGTAAATAATATTGACTGGTCCCCTGTTCTAAATTCCGAAGATGTTAATCATAAGGTTTATGCTTTTAATCAGCTCATTTTAAAACTATTCGATACACATGCACCTCTTAAGCGAGTCAGAGTTAAACACTTTCCAGCCCCCTGGCTTTCAGAGTCTATAAAAGCAGTAATGGCCAAAAGAGATAAAGCTAAGAGGCGTTATAAGAAGCACCCTACTAATGAAAATTTATTCACATATAAAAAACTGCGTA
Source organism: Parnassius smintheus behrii (assembly GCA_036936625.1). Taxonomy (NCBI): domain Eukaryota; kingdom Metazoa; phylum Arthropoda; class Insecta; order Lepidoptera; family Papilionidae; genus Parnassius; species Parnassius smintheus. The sequence goes on from JAUPFT010000002.1 coordinate 3,635,555, forward strand.
ATCGCTGTAGTAAGATGTGTCGTGATGCTAAGAGGAGACATATTTATAATGAGGTTGAAAATTCTCATTCCGCTCAGATGTGGAAATTTTTTAGAACCCTGGGTATTGGCAAATCATATATTGATTCTAATATCTCGTTTGATTTGACTGCACTCAACCGGCACTTTTCTGAGCCTCCGATTTCTATTGATGACTCTATTAAGTCTACTACACTTAATCTTCTCTCCAATATTCCTAAACCGCTGTGTTCTCCTTTTAATTTCAGTAAAGTTACTGATGGTGACATAAAAAAATGCCTTTTAGCCATTTCCACTAAAGCTATTGGCTATGACAATCTTTGTATGCAAATGATTAAACCTATCACTAATGAACTTGTCCCTATTATCACTCACATTATCTCTTCTTCGCTTGAGACGAGCTCCTTTCCGACTTGCTGGAAAAAAGCATACGTCATTCCCCTTCCAAAAACTTCTAATCCTAAATCTTTATCCCAATTCCGCCCCATTTCCATTCTTCCGATCTTATCTAAAGTACTAGAAAATATAGTTCAGAGGCAACTATCTCAATTCCTAACTGTTCACAGCCTGCTGAGTCCTTTTCAATCTGGTTTTCGTCCAGGCCATAGCACAGTCAGCGCTCTGATTAAAGTGTCTGATGATATTCGCTGGGCCATGGACAAAAGACTTCTCACTGTTTTAACATTATTGGATTTTAGCAGTGCATTTAATTCCGTTGATTATGACATACTTCTTGGTATTCTTGCGTCCTTAAACATTTCACCATCAGTAATCTCTTGGTTTAATTCTTACCTTAGGGGTCGCTCGCAGTGTGTCCGCCATGAGGAGGATTTCTCCGAGTGGTGTGATCTTACGGCGGGTGTTCCTCAGGGTGGTGTTCTTTCCCCACTTCTCTTCTCTATTTTTATCAATGCTCTCACTACTGTTCTCTCCTCTCATTATCATCTCTATGCTGATGACTTGCAATTATACCGTCATTTCAAAGTCCAAGATATAGATGAGGCTATTAATAAGATGAATGCTGACTTAAGTAGCATAAGCAGTTGGGCAAAATCGTTTGGTCTTCGTGTTAACCCTGCTAAATCCCAAGTAATGATTATCGGCAGCTCATATATGCTTAATTTATTAGATCGTTCGAAGATCCCTGCAGTTACGTATGATAATACTCAAATTCCATATACAGAGACCGCTAAGAACTTAGGTGTTATTTTTGATAATAATTTGTCTTGGGTCGCTCACATTAATATGATTAGCAGAAAAGTGAACTACTCTTTTCAATCTCTCAAGCGTCTCCAGATGTTTTTACCGTTAAAAACTAAGATAACCTTAGCTCAAGCACTTCTTCTTCCTCTCATTGACTACGCTGATGTTAGTTTTTTGGATGCTTCAGAGGAGCTGTTGAACAAACTGGAACGTGTTCAAAATTTGTGTATACGTTTTATTTTCGGTCTTCGTAAGTTTGATCATGTTTCAGAGTACAGGGCTCAATTAAAATGGCTTCCTATCCGTAGACGTCGAGACTTACATGTGTTATCATTTCTATACTTTCTACTCTTTAATCCTCTTGCACCTCCATATCTCCGCGAGCGTTTTGAGTATCTTGTACCCCGTGAAACTCAGTGCCGGACCACTAAACAACTACTTCTCAAAACTCCTTCTCATTTCACAAGCCGATGTGGTGGATCCTTTACAGTAAGGGCGGTCAAGCTATGGAACTCACTCCCACATGACATACGTGCTAGCTCTTCTCTTGATATATTTCGGAGCAGAGTAAAGAAATATTATCTGTCAACTTAGAATTATAAATATTTACATATTTTATGTATTTATATGTATAATTGTATATATATGTATGTGTCTATGTATGTATGTGTATGTATGTATATATATATATATATATATATATATATATATATATATATATATATATATATATATATATATATATATTTATATATATATATATATATATGTGTGTGTGTATATGTTTATATATGTATATATTTATTGTCTTTATTGGTATGTATGTATGTAAATCAATAGAAATGGGAATATCTTTTATTCTTATTTCTATTGATATAATAAGAAAATAAATTATACTTATGTGTTATACACTTATATGATAATTGTAAACTGTAACTTATAGCCAATTTCTATTAAGTAGCGTTATGTTAATTATTAAGTACGCACGCTGCTACCTACTTGCTTTGTATATAAAACTATTTCTCTCTCCCAATAGGTTTGCTGGAAGAGAACTCTTATTAGGGTTAAGCTCGCCTTTGTACATTTATTTAAATATTTAATAATTGTTACCAACTTATTGTGTGTACAATAAAGAATAAAGAATAAAGAAAGAATACTCTACTCTAAAATGCAGTTACAAAACACAGCGGTATGAGTTGACCTATTCATGCTACAACCTGAATATAGCTGCGGCATGGCTCTACTACTCTACTCTAAAATGCAGTTACAAAACACAGCGGTATGAGTTGACCTATTCGTGCTACAACTGAATATAGCTGCGGCATGGCTCTACTACTCTACTCTAAAATGTAGTTACAAAACACAGCGGTATGAGTTGACCTATTCGTGCTACAACTGAATATAGCTGCGGCATGGCTCTACTACTCTACTCTAAAATGCAGTTACAAAACACAGCGGTATGAGTTGACCTATTCGTGCTACAACCTGAGTATAGCTGCGGCATGGCTCTACTAATCTACTCTAAAATGCAGTTACAAAACACAGCGGTATGAGTTGACCTATTTGTGCTACAACTGAATATAGCTGCGGCATGGCTCTACTACTCTACTCTAAAATGCAGTTACAAAACACAGCGGTATGAGTTGACCTATTCGTGCTACAACTGAATATAGCTGCGGCATGGCTCTACTACTCTACTCTAAAATGCAGTTACAAAACACAGCGGTATGAGTTGACCTATTCGTGCTACAACCTGAATATAGCTGCGGCATGGCTCTACTACTCTACTCTAAAATGCAGTTACAAAACACAGCGGTATGAGTTGACCTATTCGTGCTACAACTGAATATAGCTGCAGCATGGCTCTACTACTCTACTCTAAAATGCAGTTACAAAACACAGCGGTATGAGTTGACCTATTCGTGCTACAACTGAATTTAGCTGCGGCATGGCTCTACTACTCTACTCAAAAATGCAGTTACAAAACACAGCGGTATAAGTTGACCTATTCGTGCTACAACCTGAATATAGCTGCGGCATGGCTCTACTACTCTACTCTAAAATGCAGTTACAAAACACAGCGGTATGAGTTGACCTATTCGTGCTACAACTGAATATAGCTGCTGCATGGCTCTACTACTCTACTCTAAAATGCAGTTACAAAACACAGCGGTATGATTTGACCTATTCGTGCTACAACTGAATATAGCTGCGGCATGGCTCTACTACTCTACTCTAAAATGCAGTTACAAAACACAGCGGTATGAGTTGACCTATTCGTGCTACACCTGAATATAGCTGCGGCATGGCTCTACTACTCTACTCTAAAATGCAGTTACAAAACACAGCGGTATGAGTTGACCTATTCGTGCTACAACCTGAATATAGCTGCGGTATGGCTCTACTACTCTACTCTAAAATGCAGTTACAAAACACAGCGGTATGAGTTGACCTATTCGTGCTACAACTGAATATAGCTGCGGCATGGCTCTACTACTCTACTCTAAAATGCAGTTACAAAACACAGCGGTATGAGTTGACCTATTCGTGCTACAACCTGAATATAGCTGCGGCATGGCTCTACTACTCTACTCTAAAATGCAGTTACAAAACACAGCGGTATTAGTTGACCTATTCATGCTACAACCTGAATATAGCTGCGGCATGACTCTACTACTCTACTCTAAAATGCAGTTACAAAACACAGCGGTATGAGTTGACCTATTCGTGCTACAACCTGAATATAGCTGCGGCATGGCTCTACTACTCTACTCTAAAATGCAGTTACAAAACACAGCGGTATGAGTTGACCTATTCGTGCTACAACTGAATATAGCTGCGGCATGGCTCTACTACTCTACTCGAAAATGCAGTTACAAAACACAGCGGTATGAGTTGACCTATTCGTGCTACAACCTGAATATAGCTGCGGCATGGCTCTACTACTCTACTCTAAAATGCAGTTACAAAACACAGAGGTATGAGTTGACCTATTCGTGCTACAACTGAATATAGCTGCGGCATGGCTCTACTACTCTACTCTAAAATGCAGTTACAAAACACAGCGGTATGAGTTGACCTATTCGTGCTACAACTGAATATAGCTGCGGCATGGCTCTACTACTCTACTCTAAAATGCAGTTACAAAACACAGCGGTATGAGTTGACCTATTCGTGCTACAACCTGAATATAGCTGCGGCATGGCTCTACTACTCTACTCTAAAATGCAGTTACAAAACACAGCGGTATGAGTTGACCTATTCGTGCTACAACTGAATATAGCTGCGGCATGGCTCTACTACTCTACTCTAAAATGCAGTTACAAAACACAGCGGTATGAGTTGACCTATTCGTGCTACAACTGAATATAGCTGCGGCATGGCTCTACTACTCTACTCTAAAATGCAGTTACAAAACACAGCGGTATGAGTTGACCTATTCGTGCTACAACTGAATATAGCTGCGGCATGGCTCTACTACTCTACTCTAAAATGCAGTTACAAAACACAGCGGTATGAGTTGACCTATTCGTGCTACAACCTGAATATAGCTGCGGCATGGCTCTACTACTCTACTCTAAAATGCAGTTACAAAACACAGCGGTATGAGTTGACTTATTCGTGCTACAACCTGAATATAGCTGCGGCATGGCTCTACTACTCTACTCTAAAATGCAGTTACAAAACACAGCGGTATGAGTTGACCTATTCGTGCTACAACCTGAATATAGCCGCGGCATGGCTCTACTACTCTACTCTAAAATGCAGTTACAAAACACAGCGGTATGAGTTGACCTATTCGTGCTACAACTGAATATAGCTGCGGCATGGCTCTACTACTCTACTCTAAAATGCAGTTACAAAACACAGCGGTATGAGTTGACCTATTCGTGCTACACCTGAATATAGCTGCGGCATGGCTCTACTACTCTACTCTAAAATGCAGTTACAAAACACAGCGGTATGAGTTGACCTATTCGTGCTACAACTGAATATAGCTGCGGTATGGCTCTACTACTCTACTCTAAAATGCAGTTACAAAACACAGCGGTATGAGTTGACCTATTCGTGCTACAACCTGAATATAGCTGCGGCATGGCTCTACTACTCTACTCTAAAATGCAGTTACAAAACACAGCGGTATGAGTTGACCTATTCGTGCTACAACCTGAATATAGCTGCGGCATGGCTCTACTACTCTACTCTAAAATGCAGTTACAAAACACAGCGGTATGAGTTGACCTATTCGTGCTACAACTGAATATAGCTGCGGCATGGCTCTACTACTCTACTCTAAAATGCAGTTACAAAACACAGCGGTATGAGTTGACCTATTCGTGCTACAACTGAATATAGCTGCGGCATGGCTCTACTACTCTACTCTAAAATGCAGTTACAAAACACAGCGGTATGAGTTGACCTATTCGTGCTACAACCTGAATATAGCTGCGGCATGGCTCTACTACTCTACTCTAAAATGCAGTTACAAAACACAGCGGTATGAGTTGACCTATTCGTGCTACAACCTGAATATAGCTGCGGCATGGCTCTACTACTCTACTCTAAAATGCAGTTACAAAACACAGCGGTATGAGTTGACCTATTCGTGCTACAACTGAATATAGCTGCGGCATGGCTCTACTACTCTACTCTAAAATGCAGTTACAAAACACAGCGGTATGAGTTGACCTATTCGTGCTACAACTGAATATAGCTGCGGCATGGCTCTACTACTCTACTCTAAAATGCAGTTACAAAACACAGCGGTATGAGTTGACCTATTCGTGCTACAACTGAATATAGCTGCGGCATGGCTCTACTACTCTACTCTAAAATGCAGTTACAAAACACAGCGGTATGAGTTGACCTATTCGTGCTACAACCTGAATATAGCTGCGGCATGGCTCTACTACTCTACTCTAAAATGCAGTTACAAAACACAGCGGTATGAGTTGACCTATTCGTGCTACAACCTGAATATAGCTGCGGCATGGCTCTACCACTCTACTCTAAAATGCAGTTACAAAACACAGCGGTATGAGTTGACCTATTCGTGCTACAACTGAATATAGCTGCGGCATGGCTCTACTACTCTACTCTAAAATGCAGTTACAAAACACAGCGGTATGAGTTGACCTATTCGTGCTACAACTGAATATAGCTGCGGCATGGCTCTACTACTCTACTCTAAAATGCAGTTACAAAACACAGCGGTATGAGTTGACCTATTCGTGCTACAACTGAATATAGCTGCGGCATGGCTCTACTACTCTACTCTAAAATGCAGTTACAAAACACAGCGGTATGAGTTGACCTATTCGTGCTACAACTGAATATAGCTGCGGCATGGCTCTACTACTCTACTCTAAAATGTAGTTACAAAACACAGCGGTATGAGTTGACCTATTCGTGCTACAACTGAATATAGCTGCGGCATGGCTCTACTACTCTACTCTAAAATGCAGTTACAAAACACAGCGGTATGAGTTGACCTATTCGTGCTACAACCTGAATATAGCTGCGGCATGGCTCTACTACTCTACTCTAAAATGCAGTTACAAAACACAGCGGTATTAGTTGACCTATTCATGCTACAACCTGAATATAGCTGCGGCATGACTCTACTACTCTACTCTAAAATGCAGTTACAAAACACAGCGGTATGAGTTGACCTATTCGTGCTACAACCTGAATATAGCTGCGGCATGGCTCTACTACTCTACTCTAAAATGCAGTTACAAAACACAGCGGTATGAGTTGACCTATTCGTGCTACAACTGAATATAGCTGCGGCATGGCTCTACTACTCTACTCGAAAATGCAGTTACAAAACACAGCGGTATGAGTTGACCTATTCGTGCTACAACCTGAATATAGCTGCGGCATGGCTCTACTACTCTACTCTAAAATGCAGTTACAAAACACAGAGGTATGAGTTGACCTATTCGTGCTACAACTGAATATAGCTGCGGCATGGCTCTACTACTCTACTCTAAAATGCAGTTACAAAACACAGCGGTATGAGTTGACCTATTCGTGCTACAACTGAATATAGCTGCGGCATGGCTCTACTACTCTACTCTAAAATGCAGTTACAAAACACAGCGGTATGAGTTGACCTATTCGTGCTACAACCTGAATATAGCTGCGGCATGGCTCTACTACTCTACTCTAAAATGCAGTTACAAAACACAGCGGTATGAGTTGACCTATTCGTGCTACAACCTGAATATAGCTGCGGCATGGCTCTACCACTCTACTCTAAAATGCAGTTACAAAACACAGCGGTATGAGTTGACCTATTCGTGCTACAACTGAATATAGCTGCGGCATGGCTCTACTACTCTACTCTAAAATGCAGTTACAAAACACAGCGGTATGAGTTGACCTATTCGTGCTACAACTGAATATAGCTGCGGCATGGCTCTACTACTCTACTCTAAAATGCAGTTACAAAACACAGCGGTATGAGTTGACCTATTCGTGCTACAACTGAATATAGCTGCGGCATGGCTCTACTACTCTACTCTAAAATGCAGTTACAAAACACAGCGGTATGAGTTGACCTATTCGTGCTACAACTGAATATAGCTGCGGCATGGCTCTACTACTCTACTCTAAAATGTAGTTACAAAACACAGCGGTATGAGTTGACCTATTCGTGCTACAACTGAATATAGCTGCGGCATGGCTCTACTACTCTACTCTAAAATGCAGTTACAAAACACAGCGGTATGAGTTGACCTATTCGTGCTACAACCTGAATATAGCTGCGGCATGGCTCTACTACTCTACTCTAAAATGCAGTTACAAAACACAGCGGTATTAGTTGACCTATTCATGCTACAACCTGAATATAGCTGCGGCATGACTCTACTACTCTACTCTAAAATGCAGTTACAAAACACAGCGGTATGAGTTGACCTATTCGTGCTACAACTGAATATAGCTGCGGCATGGCTCTACTACTCTACTCTAAAATGCAGTTACAAAACACAGCGGTATGAGTTGACCTATTCGTGCTACAACTGAATATAGCTGCGGCATGGCTCTACTACTCTACTCTAAAATGCAGTTACAAAACACAGCGGTATGAGTTGACCTATTCGTGCTACAACTGAATATAGCTGCGGCATGGCTCTACTACTCTACTCTAAAATGCAGTTACAAAACACAGCGGTATGAGTTGACCTATTCGTGCTACAACCTGAATATAGCTGCGGCATGGCTCTACTACTCTACTCTAAAATGCAGTTACAAAACACAGCGGTATGAGTTGACTTATTCGTGCTACAACCTGAATATAGCTGCGGCATGGCTCTACTACTCTACTCTAAAATGCAGTTACAAAACACAGCGGTATGAGTTGACCTATTCGTGCTACAACCTGAATATAGCCGCGGCATGGCTCTACTACTCTACTCTAAAATGCAGTTACAAAACACAGCGGTATGAGTTGACCTATTCGTGCTACAACTGAATATAGCTGCGGCATGGCTCTACTACTCTACTCTAAAATGCAGTTACAAAACACAGCGGTATGAGTTGACCTATTCGTGCTACACCTGAATATAGCTGCGGCATGGCTCTACTACTCTACTCTAAAATGCAGTTACAAAACACAGCGGTATGAGTTGACCTATTCGTGCTACAACTGAATATAGCTGCGGTATGGCTCTACTACTCTACTCTAAAATGCAGTTACAAAACACAGCGGTATGAGTTGACCTATTCGTGCTACAACCTGAATATAGCTGCGGCATGGCTCTACTACTCTACTCTAAAATGCAGTTACAAAACACAGCGGTATGAGTTGACCTATTCGTGCTACAACCTGAATATAGCTGCGGCATGGCTCTACTACTCTACTCTAAAATGCAGTTACAAAACACAGCGGTATGAGTTGACCTATTCGTGCTACAACTGAATATAGCTGCGGCATGGCTCTACTACTCTACTCTAAAATGCAGTTACAAAACACAGCGGTATGAGTTGACCTATTCTTGATACAACCTGAATATAGCTGCGGCATGGCTCTACTACTCTACTCTAAAATGCAGTTACAAAACACAGCGGTATGAGTTGACCTATTCGTGCTACAACCTGAATATAGCTGCGGCATGGCTCTACTACTCTACTCTAAAATGCAGTTACAAAACACAGCGGTATGAGTTGACCTATTCGTGCTACAACTGAATATAGCTGCGGCATGGCTCTACTACTCTACTCTAAAATGCAGTTACAAAACACAGCGGTATGAGTTGACCTATTCGTGCTACAACTGAATATAGCTGCGGCATGGCTCTACTACTCTACTCTAAAATGCAGTTACAAAACACAGCGGTATGAGTTGACCTATTCGTGCTACAACTGAATATAGCTGCGGCATGGCTCTACTACTCTACTCTAAAATGCAGTTACAAAACACAGCGGTATGAGTTGACCTATTCGTGCTACAACCTGAATATAGCTGCGGCATGGCTCTACTACTCTACTCTAAAATGCAGTTACAAAACACAGCGGTATGAGTTGACCTATTCGTGCTACAACCTGAATATAGCTGCGGCATGGCTCTACTACTCTACTCTAAAATGCAGTTACAAAACACAGCGGTATGAGTTGACCTATTCGTGCTACAACTGAATATAGCTGCGGCATGGCTCTACTACTCTACTCTAAAATGCAGTTACAAAACACAGCGGTATGAGTTGACCTATTCGTGCTACAACTGAATATAGCTGCGGCATGGCTCTACTACTCTACTCTAAAATGCAGTTACAAAACACAGCGGTATGAGTTGACCTATTCGTGCTACAACTGAATATAGCTGCGGCATGGCTCTACTACTCTACTCTAAAATGCAGTTACAAAACACAGCGGTATGAGTTGACCTATTCGTGCTACAACCTGAATATAGCTGCGGCATGGCTCTACTACTCTACTCTAAAATGCAGTTACAAAACACAGCGGTATGAGTTGACCTATTCGTGCTACAACCTGAATATAGCTGCGGCATGGCTCTACTACTCTACTCTAAAATGCAGTTACAAAACACAGCGGTATGAGTTGACCTATTCGTGCTACAACTGAATATAGCTGCGGCATTTCTCTACTACTCTACTCTAAAATGCAGTTACAAAACACAGCGGTATGAGTTGACCTATTCGTGCTACAAATGAATATAGCTGCGGCATGGCTCTACTACTCTACTCCAAAATGCAGTTACAAAACACAGCGGTATGAGTTGACCTATTCGTGCTACAACTGAATATAGCTGCGGCATGGCTCTACTACTCTACTCTAAAATGCAGTTACAAAACACAGCGGTATGAGTTGACCTATTCGTGCTACAACCTGAATATAGCTGCGGCATGGCTCTACTACTCTACTCTAAAATGCAGTTACAAAACACAGCGGTATGAGTTGACCTATTCGTGCTACAACTGAATATAGCTGCGGCATGGCTCTACTACTCTACTTTAAAATGCAGTTACAAAACACAGCGGTATGAGTTGACCTATTCGTGCTACAACCTGAGTATAGCTGCGGCATGGCTCTACTACTCTACTCTAAAATGCAGTTACAAAAAAAGGTGACTTTTGGTTTTTAATACCTTGCTAAATTTCTCTACTACGTCGATAAAGAAGTTGCACTTCAAAAATGAAAAATCAGCAACAATGTTAGCTCAATCTGGGACTGTGACTTTGGACTGGCCTCAAATTTGGGACTTGCGTTGTAATTCGGTGATTTGACCACTAGACTACTTGACCATTGAATGATTTACAATATATGTTTCACTTTTAATGGTAAAAGTTTCAGAAATTCTTCTAGAGTAAAGATATAAAATCTCTCAGTACTTTATTGCAGGTATGTTTCCAGATTTTCAGAAATACCCCGATGATGCCGTGAGGCGAAACCGCTCAATTTTTATAATTGGTACTTATATACATAAACTTTATACGTGATAAAGCCATGCTGCAGCTATATTAGTAGTATAGTTGTCGCACGAGTAGGTCGGCGGCTCAACCGGGGTTGAACCACGGTCTCGCAGAATACCAGCGTAAAATAAGAGCTTAACGTTGCTACGTTTCGTCTTATGGGATGTAGATGTCTATGGGCCACAACCACCACTTACTATCACGTAGACTGTTTGCTCGTTTGTCACCCTTCTCCTTTAAAAAATCAATAATTTAAAATAAATATTGTGAAATTAGTACTAGTATTCATCCAAATCACAAAAAATATTCTAGATGCTCAAACTCAGAATATTCAATGAAATATATTTAAGCATTTTTAAAGGATGATAAAACATTATGTTAATATGTATGTAGGATTGAAAATATTATTTTTCATCTAGCAACAAAATAAATATAAATCGCCTTATCAGGTTTGGGCGACGTCCTCGTTAAAAATCCTTATCCCAGACATATAGGCAAAATTTTATAGCAACGTTTGTTTTGTCATTCAGTTGTTTAAAGATGATATTTCAATATAAAACGCCTTTTATAGTTCTTAAGCAAATGTAGAAATGATTTTATGCACCTAGTTTATATTATAATAGCTGCCAATCCCTGCAGTTCAACGAGTTTGTCATTGACATTGTCTGTCTTTACGACCTAATCTTCAGAATAGATAGAGAGCAGTGCTAGGAGTAAACTGAACGCTTGGCGGTCCACTACTCTACGTTTTACCAGGAGTTTTCTTCCTCGTACAACTTCTCTGTGGAATTCTTTACCACCGGCGACTTTTACGGATCGATACGACTTAGGGACCTTCAAGAAAAGAGCTTACTCCTTTCTAAGGGCCGGCAACGCACCTGCTGTGTTGCGGTTGTTCATGGGCGGCGGTAGTCACTTACCATCAGGTGAGCCGTATGCTCATTTGCCCTTCTTCTAAAAAAAAGTGATCTGAGCTACATTATATCCAAAAATCTTGAAGATTTCCTTTTTAAAAAACTAAGAATTGATAAAATAAATGGTCTTTGGTTAACTTCCCTAAATTTTTATTAATTTTAAAAGAATATTACTTCATATCTTAAGTGTATATGATTTTTTCAGTGGTCACATTGATTTTTTTTAAAACGTAAACAGGCAAAATATTTGCAAAAGTTGCTCGCGTGTGTTTGTAAATTTAGTACAAACTGTTAGAATTTCAAAGAAAGTTAATAATGACGTAACACAAAATAAATTCTTTACACGCAACACAAACAGAAACCAGTATTTTAGTGTTTGGAGAGATTCCAAGTTTAAAAAACGTTTGCAAAATACTTTTCCCTTCTGAATTGTAAAATTTACTTAGTCACTCATCCTTTTCAATCGAAACGAGGCATTCCATCTTAGTCCTCAGTGGTTACAACACATCTGCATTTTGATTATTAGTCGAGGTAGATGTCTATGGGCCACAGCATTCACTACTAGGTGGTCCGTGTGCTCGTTTATCACCCTTTTTCAAAAAAAATTCTTCAACATGATGTTGAAGAATTTTTAAACCCGTTTAATTTCACTGTAATATTTCCCATCTTAAGTAGGTTTTGTCATAATCGTCATGCTTGGCGGGCAGAATGACGATTGCAGTCTAGGTATTTTACGTCGGTCGTAAATGAGATGCTTATAATATATTCTGCTACTTCTGCTGCCTTATAAAGAGATACTTTTTATTTTTAAACATAAAAGCTACCAGCAAAATGTACCAAGTAGTGACTGACTCGATTGTCTAGTAGTGCGCGATTGGTAATTATCAGCTCATGAGTTCGAACTGTTATGTCCAACCCTAGTTAGATAAAAGCGCTGACTCGATTATTATATTTACTATAAAAGCCTAGAGTTTGAGGTAATCGAGGCAGTGCAGTTCCAACCCATATTAAGTGCATATCGCACACGCCGTTCGCGGTTTTTTGTACATTTTTTGTATTAATTTAATATTGGGGAAATAAACCAAAAGAACTTCTGGGATTGGGTGTAAAAGTTTTTTTTTAAAAAACACCTTCAGAGCGGCCCTCCTAACAAATTTGGTGTCAGAAGTGGGATGTCGCAAGGTCTACCGGTACATCAGTAGCGTGGCATCCGAATCCTGGGAAACTCCGAAGTGAAAGATTGACAGTAAGTCTCCACCCCACGAGTGTGAGCCTGCATCATCAAAGCACCAACGAGGTCCCAACCCCACGAGCTTGGGACACCATCGTCAACCCGAAGTTCATCAAGGCTGTTAGTCTACACCACCAGCGTGTAAGCCTGCCCTGAGCTGCTGCACTCCCATCGCACAACCACGTGAACGCCGCCGTCAAACGACTCCCTGGGTCTCACGGCAACGCGACTCCGCTGCACGTCATCGCAACACGACACCGGCATAGCAAGCAATGTACACCGTAGTGATCGTGATATTGTAAGTTAGGTAACTTTAATTCAGCTATAAATTTATACTATTTCTCTTCTATTTCCTTACATTCTTTTGTCATTTGTCGTGTACAATAATATTCTCATTTTACCAATTTTGTATTTACTAACTACTAAATCTTTCTAATTCCATATGCATAAGGTTAAAACTTTAAAGGACAAACCAGAAGAAATAGAAATGTCCGACAAAATTCCCTTATCCGTCCTTGTAAAATTCATCAAACCTTACAATGGTGATAGAGAATCACTTCCGGCTTTTCTCACAAATTGTGATAACGCCATAGCACTCGCGAACTCGGAACAGCAAGTAGTTTTATATCGTTATATCATATCCCAGTTAGAAGGAAAAGCTCAAATCGCGTGCTCTCTAAAAACGTTTAATAATTGGGATGAATTAAAACTATTTCTAAAAACTACCTTTGGCGAGAAGAAGCACTCCACACACCTTTTAATTGAACTCCAAAATTGTAGGCAAGGAAATTCGGAAACAGTAATACAATATTCACTTAGAATCGAATCTTGTTTAACGCTATTACAATCCGACATACATTACAGTTGCGAGAATAAGTCCGAGCTAATAGGAAGAATTGCCGCTATGGAGGATTTAGCCCTCAACACATTTATATTAGGTCTAAATTCTAATTACGGATATATTGTTAGATGTCGAAACCCGAAAAAGTTAAGCGAGGCAATTACGCATGCCATAGAAGAAGAAAAACTATTTATTCTGAGCAAAATATCTTCCAAATCTTATAAACAGTGTCTTATATGTCAAAAATTTGGTCATGATTCTTCTAACTGCTATAATCATAAGAAAAAACAATCTCATCGAGCTTATTACGTTAATCCACAAAATAATAACCCTCATTCTAATTTTCATAATATTTCAAGCAAAAATCCTATTAAAATATGCAGTTATTGTAAAAGTCCGGGACATATGATAAACGAATGTCGAAAGCGACAATATAACAATAGCCTTCGTCATAATATGCAACCAGACTGCATCGCACGACGAATACGTTACCAAGTCCCAGTGCGCATGCACCTAATAGAAATAATATGCATTTATGTGACGCACAACCTTCTACCTCTAATGCCGATATTAGTAACGAAGATTTAAACTAAATCTGATTTCGGAAAAGTGCCTACCGAAATCGAAAGCATTTAAAGGCACAAATAATTATTACTATTCTACTAATTCTTATACTAAATCTTATACTAAGCCTATATATAATGATAACGAATTTAGTTATAATTATCGTACAAAATATTCTTACAATACATCTCAGCGACGTCAAATGCCGCCGAGTCCTACTAAATCATGTAATTTAAAAAATACTATTTCTTATTCTAATTCTACACCTCGGGAACAGCATCCGAGTCCATCTTTGACACAAAGTCAAAGTCATAGTACCAATTATTTATTACCTCGGGAAAATTATCCCAGGACACCTCTGAATCAACATCAGAGTCTTAGAAATAATTTTAATGCTAATTCTTGCACTAATTCTTATACTAATTCTGTCTCTCATAATGATACTATCTCTTATCCAAAATATACATCTCAAAAAGGAATTTCGAGTCATGCTAATCCCACTGATAATTCAATTAATAATAAAGGTGAAATACCAACATACAGCATGAACACATCGAACAAGAAAACATCACTACCTCATGTTTATTTTAGGTCGAATTTTTCGGTTCAACCCCTACGATTGTTACTCGACACAGGCGCAAGTGTCTCTATTATAAAAAAATCGAGTTTAAATGGAAACTTTAAGCTTTCTGATGAAATCGTAAAACTCAAGGGTATAAACAGCACTCAATCTTGCAATGAAACATTAGGAACATTACTGTTAGATTTTATTTTAGATAAATTTTCCATAAAATATAAATTTCATGTCACATCCGACGATATTAATATTGATTATGACGGAATATTAGGAAGTGACTTTCTCAGTTATTTTAAAGTAAACATTGATTATCATACTTATTCAATTTGTTTCAAAAATTCTATATCTGTGCCTATCCACTTTTCGGAACCTACCTACATTATACCAGCGCGTAGCGAAACTGTTATCGAATGCTCCGTGTCAAATGACCCGTCCGAGTTGCGTCACCTTAAGGATGCACTCATACTAGATCAAACCGTTTGTAATGGTGTTTATTTAGCGAACTGCCTAGTAACTTTAAAAGCGAATAAAAGAGTTAATGTCTCGGTTTTAAACACAACTGAATCGCAAATTAAAATAAAAAATTTCAAAGTTAACTTAATACCAATTGACTTTAAAGAGTATCCCAAATCTTTTAAATCTTGTAATAATATAAATACTATTTCTACAACTTATTCTAATCGTGTCCAACGCGTCTGCGAACAAATTCGTCACTCTCATTTAAACTCAGAGGAGAAAAAACTCTTATTAGATTGTTGCTCACAATACTCAGACATATTTTATCTTGAAGGAGATGACCTCACATGTACAAACGCGATCCAACACTCAATCAACACAGGAAACACCCCTCCTATTCATGTTAAGTCATATCGTTTTCCCGAATGTCATAAAGACGAAGTAGACGCACAATTAAAAAAGATGTTAAAACAAAATATAATTAAGCCGTCAATATCTCCGTGGAGCGCCCCAGTATGGGTCGTGCCTAAGAAAATGGACGCATCGGGCAAAAAGAAATGGCGCATTGTTATAGATTACAGGCGACTTAATGATGCGACCATAAACGAACTTTACCCCATTCCTTTAATTAGCGATATATTAGATCAATTAGGGCATTCCAAATATTTTCCGACACTCGATTTAGTTTCCGGCTTCCATCAAATTCCTCTCAATCCTAAGGATGCTGAAAAGACTGGTTTTACTGTAACCAATATAAATGGCATTTCCGGTCATTTTGAATTCACTCGCATGCCTTTTGGATTAAAAAGTGCTGCAAATTCGTTCCAACGTCTCATGAATACCGTCCTTTCTGGTCTCCAAGGTCTCCACTGTTTCGTCTACCTAGATGACTGCATCATTTACAGCCACGATCTTCAAAGTCATATGGAAAAATTACGTCTTGTTTTTGATAGGTTTCGAGACTTCAATTTAAAGCTACAACCAGACAAATGCGAATTCCTTCGACACGAAGTCACTTATTTAGGTCATGTAATAACCGACAAAGGTGTCACACCTAACCCTGACAAGGTGAAGGCAGTATCCGATTACCCTATTCCCAAAAATCCCAAGGAAATTAAATCATTTCTAGGTCTAGTAGGTTACTACCGCCGATTCATAGATAACTTCTCAAAAATTACAAAACCCCTTACGTCATTGTTAAAAAAAAATGTTAATTTTAATTGGGCACAAGAACAAACCCAAGCTTTTAATTTGTTAAAGGAAAAACTAACTTCAGCCCCGTTACTTCAATACCCCGATTTTTCTCAACCATTCATTGTCACCACAGACGCCAGTAATTATGCTGTCGGCGCAGTATTATCGCAAGGCCCTATCGGAAAAGACAAACCGATCGCATATGCCTCAAGAACATTAAATAAACAGGAAGGCAATTACTCAACAACAGAAAAAGAATGTTTAGCTATACTCTTCGCCGTAAAAACATTCCGACCCTATATTTATGGTAATAAGTTTAAAATAGTCACTGATCACAGACCTTTAGTCTGGCTTTTTAATGTCAAGGATCCAGGAAGTAGATTAATTCGTTGGCGCCTCAAGTTAGAGGAATATGACTATGAAATTTTTTATAAGCAAGGAAAACAAAATTCAAACGCCGATGCTCTTTCACGCATACCCATTCACGCCTTAAATTCAAATGTAGTCCTTAACAAACTCAAATACGAATCTTATTTTAAAGAACAATTTACTAGATCCATTTCTACAAATACTGTAATCGAAGAACATCAAGAAGCGTTACACCTCTCTAAATTAAATAATATTGTTTGCCCCGTATCTCTCGACTTTGATGAATCTATTCCATATTGTAAAAATATTCTATCTCAGCTATATCTCTCGACTTTGATGAATCTATTCCATATTGTAAAAATATTCTATCTCAGCTACAAAATCCTGAAGGTATAATAAACTCAGAACGAGAACCGTACACTATCTCTTGCGTTAAGCAAAATGATAAAATATACTATTTCTTATATACGAGAATTCACCATTTCGAAGAGTTAACATACCGAAATATATACAATTTACTAATGCAACTACGCGATAATATATTAACAGAAAATAGTCAAATCACTGACTTAGCCATTTCCGATTTTGCTGACCCGTTCTCTAAACTATCCTATATGAAAATATACAACATAATTGCTTACATATTTCATAATACTAACATTAAAATTCATATATACCGAAATCAAATTATTTACCCTACTCCTGCCAAAGTTCCACAAATTCTCAAAGAAAATCACGACTCAACAATTGCTGGTCACCCCGGAATTAAAAGAATGTTAAATCGTTTAAAGGATCTATATTTTTGGAAAAACATGCGTTCTGATATAGAAAATTACGTAAAAAATTGTAAATTGTGTCAAGTAAATAAACCACTGAGATCATGTAATAAGGCTCCAATGGTGATAACCTCCACAAGTACAAAACCATTCGAAAGATTAGCTTTAGATATAGTCGGTCCGCTACCCGAAGCCGGCTTGCAAAACTTTAAATTTATATTAACTCTACAAGATGACCTAACCAAGTTTTTATGTGTATACCCAATGATAACTTCCAGCAGTGATGTACGTACACTAGTTCATTTTATCTCATTATTTGGAATTCCTAAAACAATATTAACGGATCTCGGCACATGTTTCACATCGGAATTATTTAAACAGGTAACTCAAATATTTAGAATAAAACCCTTATATGCTACCCCCTATCATCCCCAAACAAACGGTGCCCTAGAACGTAGCCATGCTACACTCAAGGAATACCTGAAATCTTTCGTTAATGAAAATCAGAATGATTGGCATTGTTACTTAGCAACCGCAGTATTCTCTTACAACACTACCCCTCATACCACTACCACATATACACCCTATGAATTGCTATATGGGCATAAACCCACAATACCAAATTCTTTATATAATACGAGCAATGACACTACTTATCATGAATATATCCGCGCATTACAATACCGCATGAACTTTAGTCGACAAAAAGCATTAGAACACATAATAAAAAATAAAGAAACATCAAAAATTTATTATGACAAAAATAGTACAGACATATCCTACAAAACAGGCGATATGGTTTACTTAAAATGCCACCACAGACTTCGCAAAGCCTTATCTCCTATCTGGAAAGGTCCTTATAAAATTATTAAATTAAATGGCAAACATAACGTAACCCTTCTCATAGGTCGTAAGCACATGAAATACCATGTTAATGAAATTAAACCAGCTCATCCTTAATTTCACTCTATTTCAGGGCCATAAGCCACCAATTCAACGCTGAAACTCAAATTCTACCTATTTATAATAGTCCAGGTATTTATTTCGATCAAATAACTACAATTAATTTTTATAATGATTTTTGGAATGTTGTAACTCATATAGACGTAGTATCAGTTAAGCCACATCTAGAGAATATACATTCGCTTATAATTAAAACTGCAACGCTCTGCGAAAACTTCCAACTCCATGGTTTCGTTGAATGTAATGATATCATAAGTCCTATTGAAGTATTATTAAATTCTAATTTTGCTAAATTCGAATCTCTTTCGCATATAATCCCTACCGAGGAACAAACAAGGCATAAACGAGCTTTAGAATTCGGTGGAGAAATTTTGAAATTCTTTTTGGAACTTTAGATGCTGATGATGCGCGAAAATACGATGCAGCCATTAGCGCTTGTCAAAATAGCGAATCCGAACTTTTAAAATTAATGAAGGATTATATTCACATAATTAAATCTTCTATTAATGTATTTAACTCAACGATATATAAATTAAATATGAATGAAAATAAATTAAATTCTCAAATAAATTCTTTAAATATTGTATTATCCCAAATTGTCAGAAATAATAATCAATTATCACATATTTCTAAAATATATGCTTTACTTAATATAATAGAAAGCTCTTTAGCCACTATTTCTAATTTCTTGGATAATGTACTAAACTCTATCTTATTTTCTAAAGCAAACATTCTACATCCTAGTGTAATAGCTCCTACGAACTTATTTCGCCAGCTTTTAAAACAGAGTAATTATATAAATAAGCGATTAGAGTTTCCAGTACCATTAACGATTGAAAACATACACACTTTGATAGATATTTCAAAACTCACATCTTTTTATTATAATAGAAGAATAATTTTCATATTACGCATACCACTGATTTCTTCTTTAAAGTTCACCTTATACAAATGCATACCTTTACCAACCCCTCATAATCCTAATAATCCTAACTCTTTTGCTCTAATCCAACCTACCAAGCCTTATCTTGGAATAACAGAAGATAAACTTAGTTATAGTTTGCTAGATAATTTAAACGATTGTAATATTATTAATAATGATTATTCTATATGTCCTTTAATTTCTATATTTTCCACAATAAAGAATCCATGTTGTGAAACAAAATTGTTAACCGAAGTAACGTTATCTTTACCACCTCAATGTAACTCCAAACTTTTATATGGACAAATTGATGTATGGTATAAAATAAATAATAATAAGTTTATCTATGTACAGTCTGAGAAATGTAAATTAACTATAAAATGTAATAATATAATACAAGATTTCACTATTTTAGGAACAGGTATCCTAAGTTTAAACGAAAGCTGTATTGGTTTCTCTAAGACAATTCAATTAATGCCATCTACAACTAAATCTATTAAAATCGAAAATAAAATGAATTTAAACTTTAATATTACAGAAGACGATTGTTGTAATAAAGAAATTTTAAATAAATCAATTCCATACTTATATACTGTATCTTTAACTAGCCTAGATATGGAAACTCTGAAATATTCTTACCATTCCTTAAATAACTTAGAAAATGAGATCAATAGAGTTCAAGAACAATCTCACATAATAAAATATGGTAAATACTATTCATCATTTACATACTTTTTGATTATTTGCATAATTTTATATATTTCCTATAGAATATTTTGTTGCTCTATTAAGAGAAATAATAATTCTTGCCGTTGCATACAAATATTTAATCAGTGCAATACACGACGGATTGTTAAACACGAATCAAAGGTTAGTAATTCTACTGAGTTAACTGAAATTTCATCATCAGACGATGATAGAAAAGATTCTATATCCTTACCCAATATGCCAGTGAAAAACCAAATGAAAAGAACATTTGGTAAATTTCACTTATCAAATCGAAACTTATGTAATAACTAAAAACTATATTACTTTACTATACTTATTTCATAAGGCTTCATGTTACATTAGAATATAAGTTTATATTTTGTTTTATACACGGTGTCTTAAATATTAATATTACTAAATGTTTGTATTCGAAATAAAAATTAAATCTTAGCATTAATACACTGAATCTTCTACTATTTTATTATTCACTGAATCTTATAAAAAATACTATATTACTAGTTCATAATGTTAATAAATAATTTCTTATAATTTTGTGAAGATATTGTTTAAGAATAGTTTAATTTTACTATGCTTTTGTATCAATTCAATTTGATTTTATAATAATAACAAATAATTGAAACAATTCTATTTTACTATTTTTTTTAATTATTTTTGTATTCAAATCATTTTTTTTCTCTCACTGTATCGTTTGAAAGTCTCTGCTCATCCCTTATTAAAAAGAAGGATAAGCTCCGTCAAAAGGGGGGAGATGTTATGTCCAACCCTAGTTAGATAAAAGCGCTGACTCGATTATTATATTTACTATAAAAGCCTAGAGTTTGAGGTAATCGAGGCAGTGCAGTTCCAACCCATATTAAGTGCATATCGCACACGCCGTTCGCGGTTTTTTGTACATTTTTTGTATTAATTTAATATTGGGGAAATAAACCAAAAGAACTTCTGGGATTGGGTGTAAAAGTTTTTTTTTTAAAAACACCTTCAGAGCGGCCCTCCTAACAGAACGCCTGGTTGAGCCAAAATCAGTTTTCTGTCAAGGAATTCTCAGTAGAGGCTCGGAGTCAGACAGTTGGCGGTGTCCCCCCCCCCCCGCAATTCGGAGAGTACGTATAACCAGAGATCCTACGGTTGACTTTGAGAGTAGGGGAAGAGGAAGTGTACCAGTGCTTAAGCATACATTTAGGGCACTACATCCTTTCCTGTGCTGATGGCTGAAATTCATTCTTGAGGACATTCATAAGTAGTTACTGTTTATAACTGTTTTACGCGGACTATATTGCGTGTGAAAACTAATATCTACACAATAAGTTTATTAAAACACAATAAAACAGTAAAATTACTATTATTTGAGTAAATGTTATTTGTTAACTAAATCAATTATAATATAACATGAAATAAAAACAATATAATCAATACATACACAGTTATATAGCGCATTAATTCGGGTAACAACAACGTACCTTGGAAACATCTCGGCCATATTTAATACGAGTATACATATTTTATTGCTTCTCTCATACTAATTTAGTCCTTTTAGCAGTTAACGATTAGGCAAATTAATGAATTTGATTAGTTATGAGATTTTACGTTCAGTAGGGACTGTGATTAAATATAAAACAGTTGTAGTCTAGTCATAGTTATTTCCTATATTTGAACGAATACTAAAAAAAATTGTATAAAAGTAAATATACGGCTTTTATCGCGTTTAACTTTTCATTTTAATTCTTAACTTTTCCCGCGTTTTTTAATTCACTGCTGGTATACTGGTATGGTTATTTGCCAATTAAGCCGTACCATTATTGCTGCTGCTACAAAACCCTAAAATTTGGTACTACCACGTAAAAATGCATCTTACCAACTACCCAACCTTTTTCCGTGGTAGAGCCATGCTGCAGATATTAGTTTAGCACGAATTGGTTGGCTCGACCGGGGAAGGACCAAGCTCTGACAGAATACCACCGTAAAATAGCAGCCTAATAGTAAGTGTAGAGAAACGGAGACCTTTTTCACAGGAAACGAGGCATTCCATATCAGTCCGCAGGGGGAAGATGCATCAGAAATTTGATTCTTAATGTTGGATAAATGTAGACCACTTACCATCAAGCAAAGTGTGTTTTCGTTTGTCACCCCTATTCTATAAAAAATATTTTATAATAACTAAAAAAAATGTTAACACCATTATATTCAAGTCAAAAAATCATACTAAGCTAGCAAATACTTAGACTTCTACTTCATTGCAGCAACGAAAACTAACTTACTCAAGGTAAGTCATATTGTGTGTTGAAAAAAATATATATATTCTCAAGCATTGCTTATTTAAATAGCTTCTTAATACAATAACGTATGTGGTTGATATTCATTACGTTGGAAGGTTGCAATCAGTGTGTAGCTGTAAGTTGATCGACGGAGCTTTGAGTTAGTGTATATCTAGTAGTGTATTAGTGTATATATTTGATTAGTGTGATGGGCAGATGCGTTGCAATGCGATTGCAATTATAATGGAACGTTGATACAGTTGTAACTAGTAACACTAAAGCGTTTACTAAGGTAAGTAAGCATATATAGTGTAAGCTCAGAAGGTGTATATCAAACTCGAAAGAGAAACACATTTTGACGGCTCCGCGGCGCAGTGGCTAAGCATTGAGTTGCGGCGCTGACGGCCCCGGGTTCAAATCCCGCACTACAAGTATTTGTATGGCCTACAAAAAAATATTTCTTGCACAATTTATGTGCGTAGAATGTCTCCACGATATAGGAGAAAATGCACAGGGTTTTTTTTTCAAAAATAACATTAATTAAATATACCTTTTGCTTTATCAAATTTATCAGTAGGTACGTTAATATACAGTTATCGGATTAATGCCGCTGAAATCGGGCATTAATTCATTGTTAAAAAATCGGACATGATAATAATGACGATGGCTTGGTAACCATCATTTGCAAAATTAGGAAAAGCGAAAATTTTATCAGCGTAGGACAATTTAGAAACAGTCACATATGATAACCGTAATAAATTTATCAAAGTTTTGTCAAAACAATTTATTGAAACCATTCTTCATTAAAATTATTTAAATTTAACCTTAAATTAAAATGTTTAGCACTCCTGCTTCTACGAGCCTTTTTCTAATGCTATAACTGAAGTAGGTATATACTTTATAACGTAGTCTAAACTGAAGCTAGTTGCCTGCGCAGTACTTTACCTTCACTCGCACACACACACACACACACGCGCGCGCGCGCGCGCGCACACACACACACACACTCACACACACGCACGCATGCACACACACGCGCACACACACACACGCACGCATGCACACACACGCGCCCACACACACACACACACACAAGCTCACGCAAACATACACACGCCACATACTCCACCAAATGTTGATGATTTTTTTTTGTATAATAACCCTAATCTTATTCTTTGGTATTTAAATAAAATTGTTTTGGAAGAGCCGAGCTTCCTATCACAAAAAGCATTATTTGCTTAAAAGGAAGCTCCAACAACAATATACTGAAAACTAGACTATAATTTGACTTGAAAAAGTACCACTCTGGACGTATAGTCTATTTTATAATAGACTAGCGATCTGCCCCGTCTTCGCACGTCACGTGTCTGGATTCTACAACAGCGCCACCTACCGGGTCCAACTAAGCCTATAACCTTCGCGGAAGTGCAAGTAATATGTTAACAAAGTTTGACCGCAATCTGATGTACAGTATTGCTGCGTGTGAAATATTATTTTTTTATATATTAGACTAGCGATCTGCCCCGGCTTCGCACGGGCGATATCTGGATTCAACAACAGCGCCACCTAACGGGTTCAACTATGCAGATAAACTTCGCCGAAGTGCAAGCCATAAGTTAACAAAGTTTTTTCGCAATCTGATGAACGGTATGGCAGAGCTTAAATACTAACAAACAAAAATTAATTTTTATATATTAGTTATTCGTTAAAATTGGTTCACCATTAACATATACAAAAAATACAGTTGAATTGCAAACTTCTTACTCTTTGCAGTCGGGTTATTACAATAGCTAGTTACTAGGCCGACTGGTGGCGTGGTAAGTATTATAAAAATAATAACTTTATTAATTGACTGCCTCTTTGATCTAGTGAGCATAAACTCTACTAATGATCTCGACTGATGAACCCGGAAGATTCCAAGCCCCAATCCAAAACAACATTTTTATTGAGTTTTCTGATAAGAAGTTCTCAGTAAAAACCCGAAGTTACGAAATCAGCGACTTTACACACCTCGTGCTTTGGAAAGCACGTAAAGACGTTGGTCCTGAGTCAGATCTTTATTCAGACGAGCCGGATCACGGTCCCAATGGAATATGAGAGAGAGAATTGAGAGGACATGCGCAAATGGCTAATCTCCACTGTGACCAGCCACCGTGACTAAAATCCAGTATGGAGGACGTTATAAAAAAATTGAAGTAAATTTATTTGGAGAATCTATGCCTAGTTTGTTTTTGATCAATCTATATTAGAATAACCAGACTTGTTCTCCAACCAAACACTACACAGGTCACTGCTTAAGGTTTGTGAACTCGTGTTTATTGTTTCCTATAGTATATAATTTAATTTATTGTACATTTGAAACTTGAAGTAAATGTTATGTTAAATAAGAAGTAAAGTTTTAATAAAGGGTATAGCCGACTTCAAAAAAGAAAAAAAATTATGTCCTTTTTAGTTCATCTTTTTTTCTTCCTTTTTAAACTAAAACGAACATAATTTTTTAAGCATAAAATAAACGTGCACACAGTCAGCCTGATGTTAATTGGATTCTGTGGCCCATTGATATGTACATCTATTCTCGATTAAGAATCAAAATGCAGATACGGGGTCACCCCCGAGGACTAAAATGAAATGAGTCGATACCATTAAAAAGGTTTCCCATTCTCTTTACTCACCATACAAAAAACAGCAGTATTGAGCTGCTATTTTACGGCAGTATTTTGTTAGAGAGCGTGATCCTTCCCCGGTCGAGCCAACCGATTACAGCAATATGGCTCTGCCACGTTAATTCAAAAGCTTCTGAAATGATAGCTTTAATTCTTTGATACACTGAGTTTCATTCAATCACAAATTTTTAAATCTACGGGCTGCCTACAGCTTGGAACTCATCCAAAAACGTTTCAAGAATGCTTACTTTCATACCGACTAATAATTTTTTCTATCGTTTTCTGAGAAATTTATTTCATAGTTTTAAAAAACGCATAAACAAAGTGCACCACGTTTTATAAAACTTTTTAAAATTATTATAATAAATGTTTGACTACTATCCGAGGGTAGATTGTATTGTCGAAAATCGTAAAGGAAAACTTGTAAAATTTTAGTTAGTTATGCTGGTATGTGATCTTTACAAAAATCTAACGTTATATAATAAACTAGCGACCCGCTTCTGCTTTGCCCGAGTACTAAGATAATCAAAAACATTTATTTCATAAATTTTACGTTTTTTTTTTCAAGAAATCTACGTTTTTAGGATAAAATAAAGCCTAAATCCATCCGTAAGTCCAAAATGTAGATACATTAGATGGCACCAATCCACCTGGCTAACTGTTTATCTGTTCTTAAAGTTTCATCACAATCGGTTCAGCCGTCCCGATGATTAATTAGCTCGGATAGACAGACAGACAAAAATTTTAAAATAGTTGTTTACGTCTTGAAAGCATGGAAGTAACCCTCGGAGCGTAATAGAAACCATTTGTTTCAATATATCACACAGACAATTCAATTTTATTTATACGTTAAGATTAGTGTGTCAAGCTAGCAGAGAAGGGCTGACAGGGGAAAATCTACCAAAATGCTGAGTCTACATATTTTAAATGAAGTAATGGTGTTAGAGAATCATCTTTATTAACATAACATATAACATTAACATAAACACGCCTGTCACCCAGGGCAGGCAAAAGCTACAGACTTCTTTTTGGCACGATCTTGACACGCTTCTCTCGTATCATATACTCGTCGGTTATGGGTTACTCTTAATATGGCCTATTTTCAATATATCTTCTTATTGATATATCATCAACATATTCTTCTTGATTCTGCCGTTCACTTCTGCAACATAAATTTGCTTTTCACTCTTTCCTCATTCATTCTTTCTAGATGACCAAACCGCCGAAGCATTCCTTTCTTGATCCTGGTCACAACATCACCACTACTAACACATTTCTATTTAACGAGATGGCAACACCGTGACTAGAGTTCGTTGCAAGATAACGTCGACGCGGAAGACAAACGAGTTCGAAAGCGAAATAAAAAAAACTGGAATATAATTTGGGCACTGAATATTACAGAGAATGGTTCTGTTAAAAGCAACTTATTATTGATAGAATAAATGTAAAAGATTAAAGTAGCACCACGCTATGAAGACGTGTGCGCGATATTTCAAACAGCATTGTAGGTACATTGCGCATGCAAAAATATACGAAATTTGACCTCCACAAAGCTCAATAAACTTTATTAAACAAAATTTCTGTGTGCTGTTTTTTAAGACCCGCTGGGTTTCTTGCTAGTCCCTTCCAGGACAGAGGTCTTTTTTCGAACCAGTGGTAAATTAAATATAAAACTATTTCAATAAGTATTATATATTTCTTAATCGAATAAAAAAATTTCTGTTTCTAATGGCAAATAGGTATTATTTCCCACTTTAAAACACATAGTCTCTAAGTTTAAATATTTTAAAAATCAGTAATGTATATTAAAAATAAAGTTAAAATTAAAGTGACAATCGGGCTCTTAGTTTACATTTTTTATGAAATACGGTTCGCGACAAATTGTTGCTGTGGCCCACATACATCTACATCTATCCACTATTAAGATTTAAAATGCAATTTTTACGTGGTAGAGCCATGCTGCAGTTATATTAGTAGTATAGTTGTAGCACGAATGGGTCGGCTCGACCGGGGAAGGACCACGCTCTCACAGAATACCAGCGTGAAATAGTAGCTTAATGCTGCTGTATTTCGTATGGTGAGTGTAGAGAACCGGAGACCCTTTTTACTGGAAACGAGGCATTCCATCTCAGTCCTCACGGGTGACAACGCATCTGCATTTTGATCTTTAATGGAAGATAGATGTAGATGTCTATGGGCCGCAGCAACCACTTACCATCAGGTGGACTGTGTGCTCGTTTGTCACCCTATTCTATAAAAAAAAAAAAATGCAGATTCGTTGTTACCTCTGAGGACTACATTGGTATTCCAGTAAAAAGGGATCTCCCGTTCTCCACACTCAACATACGAAATACAGCAGCATTGA
The DNA here is from genome assembly GCA_036936625.1 of Parnassius smintheus behrii. Lineage (NCBI taxonomy): Eukaryota > Metazoa > Arthropoda > Insecta > Lepidoptera > Papilionidae > Parnassius > Parnassius smintheus. Next base: position 3,663,529 of record JAUPFT010000002.1, read on the forward strand.
GTAGCTATTTTTCGCTGTTATTCTATGAGAGCATGGTCCTTCCCCCGTCGAGCTGACCCATTTGTACTACAACCATACTATAGATAAAGCATGGTTCCATGCTAAAACGAATTGTTTGTGAATGAGTTCTGTGTTGATATATTTTAAACTTAAAAACTTGAGTCAGTATTGTATCATCATTATCATCATCGTCATTACAGCCCTTCACAAGTCCACTGCTGAACATAGGCCTCCCCCAAGGTGTGCCACAAAGCAAGGTCCTGAGCCACCTGCATCCATCGACTTCCTGCATGTCTTACCAGGTCGTCACTCCATCTAGTGGGGGGTCACCCTACACTTCGCCTACCGGTACGAGGCTGCCACTCGAGAACCTTTTTTCCCCAACCGTTGTCGGTTCTTCGAGCTATATGGCCGGCCCATTGCCACTTCAGCCTACTAATCCGTTGGGCTATGTCGGTCACTCTGGTGCTACTGCGGATTTCGTTATTTCTAAGTTTATCACACAGAGAAACTCCGAGCATAGTCCTCTCCATAGCTCTATAGAATATATATAGAGTATTGTATATTAAAAATAAAGTCTTGAAGGTTGAGCAATTATATTCATTTCTATCAATGATGACAATCAAGTCCATAGTCCATATGGACACAGATGTTGATAGCTTTTACTACGTCGTTATCGACGTAGTAAAAGCTATCAACATCTGTATCTACCGTAGATTGGGAATTTAAATTTACATTCCAATCATATTTGTGGACTTAGATACCTCGTTAACATTAAAAAGGGTCTCTTCAATCACCATATGAAACACAGTTGCGTTCTGCAATGAGTATTATATTCTAACAGTAGATTCTGTACGAGGGTACGTCGCGTTGTGACCAAAAAATAATGACGTTGTTGATATTTTCACACACATTCTTAAGGTTGTTACGATTCTTTAAAATAATTAAGTTTACTTTATTCAGTCCTATGTTACTTGGTATCATTCAAGCTTTTTATTATTTCTATTGATCGTATTGTGGTAATTATCGTTACATTATTTTTTTCTTCCTATAATTAAAAATTATAAGAACAAAAATATATTTAAAAAATATATAGTATATAATAAAAAAATTATAGTTTAATTGAAATAACTAAACTACTAAGGGTTTCGTATTGTTTATTATTTACTTTTTATAATAAGAATAAAGCAGCTAATAATAGTATTATAATATTGTTGATAATAAAGTAGGTAGAAAAATATAAACAAACTGTCATTTTGTTACTTTGTAAAGATAAAAAATATTGTTGTTATTACGATACGCCAAGTACAGGCAAAGGTATTATAGCTTACATCCTAGTGTGTTTTAATGTTTCTAAAATACTGTTAGCAAACGGATGTAATTTAATATCATGACTAAATTTTACAATTTTTACTGTATCCTTGTTAACATTGATTTCAATAAATGATTTGGTTACACCGACACTAACGAATTAAACGTTTGATTTTGTTTTCGTTGGGAAAGATTAATTGTGGACTTATTAATTTAATGTCGATGTTTTGTTATATCCTGGTTCTGTATTTACTTTTCTAATAGTGTATTTTAATTTTCTATTAATTTAAGGTTACTTTTATAAACAATGATTGTTTTCTTTATCAGTCAACTGATGGGATAGAGCAGTGATAGTGGAGTAGTTGATTTTCTGGTTTATACAAACAGCGTTGTAGATATTTTATACTTAGACTTGGTTTTATCTCTTAATATATTTAAATATTTTATTATTTATTATTATCTAATATACATATTATATATTTAGAAGTTAATAATGTCTGATGATGAATCTTTTTATTCCATTTATAGTTCAGACTCCTCATACACCTCTGGTAATAATAATCTTACAGATAATTTAGTTCCCTTACGCGATCAGTTAAGTGATATTTTTCTGCCTCATAAAAAATATTTTAATGTTTGTCATACTAATGCACAGAGCATTCCAAGTCATTTTTCCTACTTAGAAGAAGTATTCTCACTAGACTGTGTCGATGCTGTCTTCATATCTGAGAGTAGGATAAAAGCACTATTATTTCGAGTTTGTACCCATTACCCAATTTCATTCTTAAATGCAATGATCGGACTGAGAAGGGGGAGGTGGTATCGATATATACCTACGAAAAAATAATCCTTATAAAGTTGTTCTATCTTCCCCCTCTCCAAATTCTGCCACTGCTGAGTTTTTATTTCTATAAATAAACATTATGGGTGCTAGTGCAGTTTTAGGTGTTGTATATTGTCCTCCTTCTGTGGATTATTTTACCTCACTTGACACCATTGTATCTGAGTACATACATTGCAAGATAATGGGTGATTTCAACACCGATTTGTTAAAAAATAATTCTCGCTCCCAAAAACTTCGATCAATCATTGAATCAGTCGAACTCTGCATTCTCCCATTGGCGGCAACTCATAGAAATACTGACTCTGATGATTCGTTGATTGACCTCATCATTACTTCCTCTTCTGATCGCGTGATTCAGTTTGGACAGCTCTCTGCTCCTTGTTTCTCATGTCACGACTTGATTTATTTTTCATATAAACTTAAATCTCCAAAACAGAAACCTATTATTTTTGCAGTTACGCAATTTTTCAAGAATAAATATGAAGAGTTTCAGGAGAGACGCATCTTCAATTGATTTTGGCCCTTTGGTGGCAGCTTCTAACGTCAATGATAAAATATCCTTTCTAAATAATAGCATCCTGAATCTGTATAATATTCATGCTCCGGTACATTATGTAAAAGTTAAGCGTCCTCCTGCTCCCTTGATGACTAAAGGGGTACAAGTGGCAATGGCACGGCGAGATCGGGCTTTCCAGAAATTTAAAGAGAATCGCTCAGAAAAAAATTGGTCTAACTTTAAAACGCTAAGAAACAGATGCAATCAGATGGTACGAAATGCTAATTGTCGCTACATTCATGACAAAATAACTAATTCTTCTCCCACTGATTTGTGGAAATTCCTCAAGTCTATCGGAATTAATAAATCTAATTCTCCGGAATATGGCGCCTCTCTCAATTTGGATGACATTAATCGTCACTTTGTTCCTATTACTTCATTGGACCCTCAAGTCCGTTCTCAAATTATTACTTCTATAGAATCAATGCAGCCTCTCCGGATCCCTGACTTTTGTTTCTCCCCTGTTACTCAGGATGAAATTAAAAAAGCTCGTTTAGCCATTAAATCCAAGGCTGTGGGTTATGATAAAATTAATAAGCAAATGGTGTCTATGATTCTTGAGTACCTTCTTCCAAAAGACTTTACAGAAGAGGGCCATTAGAGCAATATATAATATAAAACCAAAAGAGTTTCTGAGACAAAAATTTAAGGAAATTAATACATTAACTCTGGCCTCTCAATACATTTATGAAAATGTAATGTACGTACACAAAAATAAAAGTAGTTTTGCGAAAATAAGTGATATTCATTCTGTAAATACTAGGAACAGACACAAGCTAGTAGTACCAGTTACACGACTCCACCGAGTCAGTAATTCATTCTTGGGGCGATGTATACGCTTTTACAACAAAATCCCAGAAAATATCCAAAATTTGTCATACACGAAGTTCAAAAATGTTATTAAACTAAGTTTGTATAAAAAGGGTTATTATAATATTAAGGAATTTATGGATGATAATAACCCCTGGGAAGGGTGATCGCTACCAAGCTATTTCTAATTTGTCTTGTGTTGTTTATTGTAAACATTATTGTAAGCTATTATTGGAAAAAAAATAGTCCCGCTGGGTTTCTTGCTGGTTCTTCCCAGTACAGAGGTTTTTATTGCGAACCAGTGGTAAATGAAAAAAGTGACTTTCAGTAAGTATTGTTATAATCTACATTGAATAAAAAAGTTTCTGTTTCTTTTTCTGTTCCAGCTATAACACACATTATAAATTATTCTCTGGACTCAGGTCAATATCCTTATGCATGGAAAAAGTCTTTTGTAAGACCTCTTCCTAAAATACCTAATCCTGTTTTTCCTAACCATTTTCGTCCTATTTCAATTCTCCCATACCTCTCTAAAGTTCTGAAAGCCTGTGTTTTAAGCAAATATCTGTATTCACTGCAAAATATAATCTGCTGAATGAATTCCAATCGGGGTTTCGCTCTGGTCACAGTACTACCACTTCGCTTATCAAAGTCACGGACGATATAAGAAAGGGTTTAGATGAGCAGAAATTAACAGTGGTAGTGCTAATTGACTTTTCAAACGCTTTCAACACAGTAGATCATGGTATCCTCCTATCCATCCTTAAACACCTTAAATTTTCATCTCTAGCTTTGAAATGTTTTTCTTATTATATTCGCGGTTGTCAGCAATCAGTTCGCTCAGGTCAGTGGTTTTCTGCATGGGCAGAAATTGAATCTGGTGTTCCGCAAGGCGGAATACTTTCTCCTATTATGTTTTCCTTATTTATAAATTCTATCTCCTCAGTCTTAGATTGTTCGTATCATCTGTATGCGGATGATCTCCAGCTCTATGTACAGTCAAGCTTAAACAATCTTAACTTTGTAATACACAAACTAAATGATAACCTGGAAGCTATAAGAGAATGGTCATGTAAATATGGCGTTTCTGTTAGTCCTGCCAAATGCAAAGTTATAATATTCGCAAGTTCGCAATTATTGGCTAAGGTTGATTATGGAAATCTCTCTCCTGTAATTTATAATGGAAGTTTGATTCCATATTGTGATTCAATAAAAAGTCTTGGCCTGTACATGGATAAAACTATGACCTGGAAATTGCAGATCTCTGAAGTTAGTCGTAAAGTTGTTGCTACCTTGCGTTCCCTTTATCGTCTTAAAAATTTCCTACTTTTCAAAACCAAGCTTACGCTGGTTCATTCCCTTATTTTACCTATTATTGACTATGCTGATGTATGTTACCCAGATCTGTCAGAAAATCTTCTAAACAAGTTGGATCGCCTTCTTAATAATTCCATAAGGCTTATTTTTGGCTTACGTAAGTATGACCACATATCATCCTATCGTTCAAAGCTTAAATGGCTACCTATACGTCAAAGGCGATGCTCTAGAATTTTACTTGTACTTTATTCAATTTTAAACGATCCAAGGTCGCCTTCTTATCTTAAGGATAATTTTCATTTTTTTCATCCGATCGACGGTCGAACACCCCGACAGTCAAACCGTCTGAGGTTAAGGTTTCCACAGCATAAGTACCATATTTTTTTAGGTCGTCTTTTACGATACAAGCTATACAACTTTGGAACACCCTCCCCAACAATATTAAGAAAGCCACAAATAAAAAAGTTTTCAAAGTTCTTCTCCGAGTACATTACCTGAAGGCAACTACTAATTGACATTATTTTTTCTTAATTCTTGTCTTTCTTTTCTTCTTTTTTTACTTCAAATATTTATTTCATTATATCTTATTCAAACATTATATTATATATATCATTCACTTGGATATTTATTTACGTTTATAAGCATGTATAAATATTATATATATATATATATATATATATATATATATATATATATATATATATATATATATATATATATATATATATATATATGTCCTATAACCTAATGAATTCAATAAAAAGTTATTGTTTAGTCAAGTATTGACCAATCAAATCGTCGACCAATCAGAGCACACCTAAGTCGTTATTACGTTTTCCTTATTGAATGAACGCGGCAACAGAATCACTTCAGTTCCTGCCACGGGGGGTCAAGTCTCTATGGAGCCGATGCAAACGTCGGGCAAAATAAGCGAAACAGAGACAACGCCATACGCTAGAGCTAGACAGAGAAATCACTATTGATGCTTTGCTTTGCAATATGGTGGATTATTGAAAGCGCTAAACGTACTTTGAAATATTTTTATTTCTATTGTATATTTCTTTGCTTTTATAGCATGTGCCTGAAGATTTTTACGAGATAGAGACTCATTATTTCGTGCTTCTGTGTTTTTGTTTTGTGTGCCCGCTGGACGCTTAGAGATAGAGACTCATTTCCTTATATTATTATTTGGTGTTTGTAATTCTTTTTGCCTGGACAATTTTACGAGATATAGACTCATTTCTTTTTTTGTTTTGTGTACGTGTGTCTGAGCATTATTTGTTAATATGTCACGCCATACGCGCTATGAACGAAAAAGAAAGTGTGCAAAGTGTAACATCACTGCCACAGAAGATGGAAACTTGAGTTTCCACAGATTTCCTCTACCTGGTAGACATACATTTTTAAAGTAAGTAACTAAGCTATTCTAATTTTTTGTTACTTTTTCCCTCATTATCTTATTAAGTACTTAGTAATTAATGTTTTTAACATTCATAATGTCCATAACATAGTAAACATAATGTTCATAACATAAATTTTTCATTGCTGGGCACTGGCCTCCCTCAAGGGTCACCATAACGACCAGACCTGTGCGTCTCGCATCCATCTGCTACCCGTGACCCTTACCAGGTTATTGGTCTTATCTTGTAGAAGGCCTTCCTAACTGTGATCAAAACTACACTTAGATTTTAAAAAATCAATAGTTTCAGGGCACGTGTGTGGGCTGAATACTGTTACCCTACTGGAGAGTGGTCAACTGAGAAATCACTAAGAGACTTGCACTCGCAACACAAAATGTTATGCAGTAAGCACTTTGATGATTCCTCATTCACTAACAGTGCGAGGATAAGATTGCACAATTTTGCCATCCCAACTGGGACACAGGATTTAATGGTAAAGATTCGCCAGGAACAATGTGCAACTGCAAGTGAAAGTAAACAAGATACAAATATCTCAGTTGAAAAACCTCAAGTAAGTAAACATTAATTACTATATTACTCAAAACTCCATCAATCATAAAGCTTGATATGTGGTTGGAATTTATAAGTACAGTCAAACAAATACTTAAGCTAAAACTCACAGAAAGAAATTAATAGGCCTTGTCTAAACTCTATTTTAAATTTCATTTTGTTTTAGAGAAACCAAACAACCAAAAGATTGACTTGTAGAGAATGTCTTGATGCATGAAATCTGCCCTTGTACCACTGTTGTACATAAAATTTAAATAAGTAAATAAATAGACCTCATTAATTTTCATCAGGCATGATTCAGATCAAGAGCAAACTTGTATCAGTAATAATAAAAACAGTTAACTCAACGTCAACCATAGTATTGTTAAAAACCAAAATAAATACACAACCCTCAATCTCAAATAATGGTTTTCATAAAAGTATTACTTACTCTTTTTTATTAGAAGTTCAATCATGAAGTTTTCAACAAGTTGAACACAAAAATGAGGATAATATGGCATTGGAAACATCCTGATAATTTAAATGTAGAAACTGATCATTACCTTTGTTTACAAAATAAAATAAAAAACCAGGAAAATAAAACTGCTTGTCTCTAGTTACTCAATTGGTAATGTAGTTTTGCAAGAGGTACTGGTGATTAAAGACTTAGGAGTAACTATTGACAGAAAGCTAACCTTTAAATCTCATATAAACATTATTGTTTATTAACAAAGCCCTGAAATTCTTAGAATTTATTAAGCGCAATATAAAGGGTGTCAAATTTTTTTTATATAATGCTTTTGTAAGAAGACTCCTTGAATTTCGTTAGTGTCATATGGAATCCATCTTCTAGTGTGCACTCCCAACTCATTGAAAGTATACAGCATGCATTTACTCGACATCTTGCCTTTCATGCCAGTGGTATCTCACATAGGCAGCCTTACTATCAGCAACTGGTTAAGTTTAAGATGATGTCTCTCCAAAATAGACGAAATATTCTAGATTTGTGTTTTCTACATAAAATAGTACACCATTAAGTTAAGTGCAGTGACCTCCTTGACAGCATTTCGTTTGCTGTTCTGCATAAATATCCCCGTTGTCGCATCGCAAAAAAAATTTCATATTCCTTTTGTGAAAACTCATCTCGGTAATCATGCTCCATCGTGCATGTATGTGGAAAATAGAATGAATTTTCTAAATTGTTCATTGTAATTTTCAGGTGCTAGTGTTGGAACCTTCATTACCTGTTCAGGTGCCAACCATAGCCAACCCTACTACATCTTTACCTGTTCAGGTGCCAACCATATGTGAACCAACTACTGATAGCTTGAAGGTTTGTAGTACTTATAATAATTTTCACTCACATGTACACATTATATATGTACAACATTAAAACTTGTGAAACTTTTGTTCACATTTTTGGTCGTATAGAATGTATGAATTTATTTATTTGCAAAATTAATTAACTATTAGCTCTAGTAAACAATTATGAAATATTTTTTAAAGTACCTTCATCAGCGACAATGTTATAAAGCTACAAAGATACCAATTAGAGATGTCCGATAAAGACTATGACGGCAATGTCTGTGCTGACCATACATCTGCCATACAAAACAGCATTTTCGCGAGACGGATAGATATAATTATTTAAAATGGTTGTATCTTGTTTGTTTTTATATCAATTTTGATTCTATTGCCCTGTTAGCATTATGTTTTGTATATTTTTAGATAAACTGTATGGTCTTATGAATATTTTTTCATGCATAGTCCCTATTTCGGGCACAGTGACCAATTTCTCGTATAAATAAGAAACAAACTAATGCTTGCTAATTATGTAGATTAATATCACCATAATGATTCTTACTCAGGTAATGTTGAAACTGATCATCACCTTTGTTCACAAAAATCGTCTCATTGTAATTTTCAGATGCTAGTATTGGAACCTTCATTACCTGTTCAGGTGCCAACCACAGCCAACCCAACTACATCTTTACCTGTTCAGATGCCAACCATATGTGAACCAACTACTGATAGCTTGAAGGTTTGTAGTACTTATACTAATTTTCATGAACAATCTTAATCACAGTGACCAATATCTCATAATTAAATAAGTATAATAAACAAGCTTTTGACTTTGGCGCTTGCTCAGGTATCAAGAGTTTTCTTCATTGTTTATTAACTACCTACAAGAGTGACACTGAAAGTTCTTAGAAAATCAAAAACTGAACAAACTAGGAAGTTATATTAATATAACTTAATTTTTAATATATATTATAAAAAATTAATCTTATAATATAACATTAGTTTTTCTATATCTTTTCAAAATAGTGTCCATTTACATCAATACATCGCTGCATCCGATGGAATCACTGATTTCACATTTGACATGTTTTTCTTGAACTTTTTACATTAAATCTTTGAATCATTTCACAACACCAATCAACACGGTGGAGTTTTTGGGCCTCTATCAAATAAATCATATATTATCCATCGGGCACAAAGCTTCCTGACCGCAAAATGTTCATGGAGAATATTTGGTGCACTTGACTTATACTGATTTTTATTTATTTATTTTATTTTTATTATTCACAAAATCCACAGCTTGTAACAATCTATTTACACACAAATCTTATAAAATAGGTCTTGAAGCCAATTACGGATTTACAATATACTTATTTAGCTTAAAAGAACTTCACAGAGTATTCACCACCTTACTTAAAAATAGACATATGAAATATAAACATATTTAAAGGTAAACAAAGCGCACGAAATTTTTATTAAGTGCAGAAGATTGTGTATGTTTGCACACGTATGTGAAAGCGAGTCAAAGTGTGTGTTTGTGTGTGTGTTTGTGTGTGTGTGTGTGTGTGTGTTTGTGTGTGTGTGTGTGTGTGTGTGTGTGTGTGTGCGTTTTTGTGTGCGTGTGTGTGTGTGTGTGTTTGTATGTGTGTGTGTGTGTGTGTGTGTGTGTGTGTGTGTGTGTGTTTGTGTGTGTGTGTGTGTGTGTTGTGAGTGTGTGTGTGTGTTTGTGTGTGAGTTTGTGTCAAAAAACATCCTAATTTCAATAGAGAAGATGGCTGGGTGCTACCATCTGCTTGGGATCCTATAACAAATAAAATTAAATCTCAACCCAAGCATACAACTGCAAGACTTCAAGATACCATAAGTTCGTACTGCATAGATCGGAACAAAAGTTAAATTTTAATCTATGGTAACCGCGGTTAACTATGACATATGGACGTTGAACATCTCAGTCCCGCCCATGACCATGAGTGCTGTAAAGCGTTCGAAAGCAACGTCAGGTATTTAAAAAGTTAAATATACGCGATAAATTCCGTAAAAACTAGTATTATTTCAATGTGTAGTGTTCGCGTAAATATAACAAATCATTAACACTGATGTTATCTTCGGTCGTCGCCGTAGAAGACCGTCCCTCATGCAGATCATCGGTGACATTAGTGCGACCATCTTTAAGCTCATTAAACCAGTTGTAAACAGTGGCACGAGATGCGGTTTCATCGTCGTGAAAGGCCAATCAAAGTCTTATCATAATTTTCTTGTTGACTCTAATAACATCGAAAGTCATAAAAAATCATTGGGTGCGTTTGGCAGAAAAAAGCGCTAGCAAGCGCTTGTGAGCAAAATGGCGATAGTAAGCGGTAAGCGCTGTCAAATCGTAAGTAGCTGTTTTCCTCTAGGACACGATGTTAGTTTTAACCGGGGAACCTAACCTAATTTAAATATATGTTTGTGAAGTATTCATATTAAAAACTTACCAATCATGAATTTTTAATAATATGTATATGTCTATTCATGTCATTATATTACTTAAAACTAATATTGCACAAAACAACTTATAAACTCTACTTCAAAACAAACAAATTAAATAAGCAAAATGGCGTATTGTGTCAGCGCTACTGAAGTAGCAATCGTGTCCTGGCCGAAAACTATTTTAGCGCTAGTAAGCGCTTGCTAGCGCTTTTTTCTGCCAAACGCACCCATTGTACGAAAATTTTCTAGCGTTGAGTTCATGTTGTCGTGACACAGATAATTTTCAATTTGCCGCCAAATCGTAACCAAGTGACAAATTAATAAAATACATACACAATAATATTGGTAAAGAGTTCCACTTTCAAAATTGGAACTTATTTTTTATTATATCGTTTGCAAGTGGCCAGTGCTAAAAACTTTCATTGTTGCCCTCATATGTATAGGTTTCGAACCTACAGTCTGTTTAAGTATTGTTTAAGAAATGAGGATCTATATGATCACAATATTTAACTTATTTCCAGATGCCAAGGACTAAAGGGATTTTGAGGGAGCTAGATTTAAGCAAATCATTGGAATTGACCCCTAAGAAACTTAAACTGTATAAAAGATGTAGGAGAAATTTGAGCGAAATAATGAGACTTAGAAAAAAAATTAAGAAACAACCACGTGCCCTCTTCAAAACATTAACTACAAATAATAATGTCCAAAGTCTCATGGACAAAAATATATCAGGGCCATTTGCTTTATTGTTGCAAAGTCAACTGTAAAATACTCCCAGAAAACTAACTGGTCGGAGATGGAGTATAGATGACAAAGTTATGGCTTTAAGCATCTATAAAAGGTCTACTGGCTGCTATAGACTGCTGAGGCGACTTTTTTGTCTACCAAGCGAAGGTACGTTAAAAGCATTGCTGAATAAAATTCCGATGAAATGCGGTATAAATAGCCAAATATTCAAAACAATTAAAGATATAACTAAAAATCGAGAACCAGAAGAAAATCTGTGCATTTTGGCATTTGACGAAATGTCAATACGAAAACATTTGCAATATAATAGTAAACAAGATGTAATTGATGGTTATCAAGATCATGGAAATCAAGGCAGAACTATGGAGCCAGCCACACATGCATTGCTTTTTATGGCTATTGGAATCCGAAAAAAGTGGAAGCAGCCTTTAGCTTTCTACTTTTCTGGTGACTGTGTTACGGCTGATGGATTATCTGTTCTTATAAAAGAAGTAAGTATGCAATATAGTTGACTGAAGAAAAAAAACCATTGCATACTCAATATATAATTATATATTTGTATTTACAGGTACTTGATGCAAGCTTCCAAGCTGGGTTGAATGTCACAGCTACTGTATCGGATAACTTTGGTGTAAACATCAAATCACTAAACTCCCTTGGTTCCTCAGTGGCTAAACCATATTTTGAGTTTAAAGGCCATGAAATCGTCACAATTATAGACCCACCTCACCTAATCAAATGCTTCAGAAATAATTTACTGAAGTACGACATTAAATGCCCTCAAGTATTGCAAATTGATGGAAAATCTATACCAGGTAATTTAAATGTTGTAAATAATAGATAATAAGTAGGTATGACATGAGTACATGACTAAGGTCAAAGGTGGCAATTCAAACTTCATAAGATTTATCTTGTCTTCTGCAACCCGCCGCGTGGATGATCATCAGATTAATATAAACTAACACAGAATCAATAAATGTATTTTATTAATACTTCTGTCATTATTTATAATATATTTTACATGTTTATTATTACAGGTGTAGCCAAGTGGAGCCACATTAAATCATTCTTTGAAAAAGACAATGAAAATCCAAATTTTGTTTGTGCACCTGCTTTAACCAAGCAGCATATTGAACCCAATTTTAAACAAAAGATGAAAGTCAGCTTAGCTTGCCAAGTATTCAGCCATTCAGTTGCTGCAGGAATGCTTGCAAAGATTGCGAACAGTAAGTTGTTTTATTGGATAACTTTTAATCATCATCATCATCATCATTACAGCCCTTTACAAGTCCACTGCTGAACATAGGCCTCCCCCAAGGTATGCCACAAAGCACCGTCCTGAGCCACCTGCATCCATCGACTTCCTTCATGTCTTACCAGGTCGTCACTCCATCTAGTGGAGGGTCGCCCTACACTTCGTCTACCGGTATGAGGCTGCCACTCGAGAACCTTTATTCCCCAACGGTTGTCGGTTCTTCGAGCTATATGGGCACCTATTTCCACTTCAGCTTATTAATCCGTTGGGCTATGTCGGTCACTCTGGTTCTACTGCGGATATACTCATTTCTAAGTTTATTACGCAGAGAAACTCAGAGTAGCCCTCTCCATAGCTCGCTGAGCGACTTTGAGCGTCCTCATAGGGCCAGCAGTGAAGGACCACGTCTCAGTTCCATATGTCATCACTGGCAACATGCACTGGTTGTACAACTTAGTTTTCTTAATTATTTTAATAATAACTTTTAATAATCTTCAAAAATAATCGACGTCTCGAAATATAATATAATAGTTTCTGAATATGTCAATCAACTATTATTAGAGCTTATTCAAATAATCATTCTAATAAGATAAAATTAAGCTACTTCGCGTTGACAGCTTCCTTTTATAATTGAATATTTTTATAAAGATTACTTTATTTAGAGTAATTTTGATTACTTACTTTATTTAATTTTGATTTCATTTCATTTTCCCTAACCTTTCACTATAAAATAAAAAAATGAGTGTTTACTTTACAGATGAACTGCCGCAAGAAGCAACGACGACAGCCATGCTGATAGAAAAAATAGACCAGCTGTTCGACACCTTAAATGGCGATACGCCTGACCAGAAAAGAGGAAAAAAATTCCTTACAAATTTTACCCGCAGAAGTCCACATTTAAATTTTTTTAAGGAAATGAAAATCCTGTTCCAAGAATTACAATTTATTGGGGCCAGATGCAAGCCGCCTTCGCAGGAAGGTTTTATTAGAACTATAAATGCAGTTGAGAGTCTATTTTTTAATTTAGAAAGGCAATATGGTATAAAAAGTTTATCAACGCGCAGGCTCAATCAAGATCCATTAGAAAACTGTTTTGGTTGCATCCGCAGCAATTGTGGATGCAGCCCGAACCCAAACACCCTACAATTTGTTGCAGCTCTCAAAACCTCCATGATCAACAATTTATTGCATAGCAGTAAAAATAAAAATTGCAAAGAAGACGATAATGTCATATTAAATGATTTAAAATCTTTTTTAAGTCAAGTTGACCAAAATAAAGAAACAAATGTAGCTGTTAAAACATTTGATTTAACAGAAGGTGTAGAAGCATCTAATACTGTAATACCTCAGTGTTCTGGAGAACTGCAAGCTTGCGCATATGTATGTGGCTTCATGATAAAAAAATTAGTACCCATTTGCCATCAGTGCAAAATCACAATGCTTGCAGACCAGAACACAGAGGTAAGTCATTTATTCACAAGCTTTAAAGAATACAGTTGTATGCGCAACAGTCTACATTATGTTAATAATTTTTTTACGGAGACAGTGGAGATTGCTGCAACAATTGTTAATAAATTTTTGGATGAGCATGGGTGTAAAATAAATATAAAAAATGAACTTATAGAAATTTTAAGAAGAAAATTAAATTTCGAATGGTTGCTTGGTTGTTCTGAGCACTATGATAAAAATAAAATGCATATAATTATTTCCACTATATGTATCCTATACCTTTAAACGAGCAATTCTTGTATATATGTATATATATATATATATATAATCGGGATCTCGGAAACGGCTCCAACGATTTTCATAAAATTTAGTGTCCAGGGAGTTTCGGGGATAATAATTTTTTTTTTTTCAAGTTTCTTTCTTTTTTGAGAAAATATATTTTTTCGATCCCTTTTTTTAGTATTTTTTAAAAACACGAAAATTTAAATAAAAATAATTGCACTCATGATTTTTTATTCAAATAACCAGTTCAGTTTTTTCTGTTATGTCGCTAAGATCAAAAAATATTATTTATAATTCATCAGTATGTAATTTGTATCTAAATATAATTTCCAAAACACACGAATTAAAAAAATCGAGCGAAAAATACCGAGCAAAGCTCGGTCAACCGGGTACTATGTATAAAACGACACTATATTTTAAAAAATAGGCAGTTCACCGATGAAGCTTCGAAAAAAGCAATGAAAAGAAAAATAAATATTTTAAAACACGCTTACAACTTCGTTTTATTTAATACCTTTCCATAAATATGTATGCATTATGAAAATAAACCAAAATTCAGGTAATTTTCAAATTAAATACCAGAATTTCGCTTTGTTTTCATGATACATGGCATAAAATAAAATGAAATAAAATCATGAGTCTATCATCAGTTTTGAAATCTGGCGCGAAAATTAGTTCACGGGTCAAAAACTGGCGCGCTAGTGTCGCAAGTTGTTGGCATTTCTTTTGTATGAAGTTTTCGTTCTTCCCGTCAGGGTAAATGTATTCTGTGGTTCCTGCGCTCGTCAGTGTAGTTCTATTTACCTGGTAAAACTTTGCAACTATTATTTGTGAGTCTCATAATAGGAAGTGTAGAATAAAGTTGTAGTGCTAAATTAAAAGTGTGTGGTCTTAGATCTCTTTCATTACAATGGAAACAATATGCGGTAGCCCGACTGAACCCTTGTCAAATGGGGACAGTGGTGCTGCCTCACCATAAAAACAACCACTAGGTTTTCCGCTCCAACAATCATGTAGTTGTGTCCTTCACATTGCGCCGGTGTGTAATTGTGACAGGGACACACTGCAGTATGGCCAAACCGTAATTACTCTATGCTGAATGTATAGAGCGTTACGCTGTCCCATTATTGAATACAATAAATTGCGCAAGCAAGAGAGCAAGTTGAACATCAGCTCTCACATTTTTACCATTTTTAATAATTAACGCTATCCTGTTATTTCCCACACAATTTTGGCTTATCGTGTTACACCATTTCCGACATATATATATATATATATATATATATATATATATATATATATATATATATATATATATATATATATATATATATATACGTATATTTATACTATGTGTGTGTATATTTAAATGTATTGTGTATGTATGTACCTTGCATATATGTATATTTTAATGTATATGCACTTATTTATGTATAATGGTCGCACCTGCCAACAATTGTCCTTGGCACCCAGGGTTGACTGGCAGAGAATGCCACATGGCATTAAGTCCGCCCTATGTACCCTTTAGCATAAGGTATTACATGTATGTTTTTAAATAAATAAATAAGTCTTTCGTCTGGCAGCTCCCCGGGTCTTCTATGGAGCACATCTATACGTGCTGCAATTATAAGATAGCTGCAGTGTGGCTCTGCCATTTTAGAAATTTGCGTGATAAAGTGCTGGATTTTAATCAATAAGTTGGACATAAAAATATTGTAAAGAGAGAAAAGTGATAAATTTCTTTTTTTCTTTCAACCATTACGTCTTATCAAAGTTCATTGCTGGATATGGTCGTGCCCTTTAGATTGCTTCGTTTGCGGCGTATTCGACATTATTTCATGAATTAGTGAAATGAAATTGGTTTTGCACATGCAATAGCACATTCAAGCGCACATGTACGCGCAAGCGTACAGATACATGCACACACACGTACACGCGCATACACACTAACACGTACACGCATACATACAGGTAAAAACATGCGTGAACCTACACACACACGCATTTTTTTTGTAAATATATACACAGGCAAACGTACACGTATACGCGAATGCATACACACGCACTTAAATCGCACGTGAAGGAGCAAGCCAAAATTGTTGTGTTTTTGGTAATTGAAATAGCTATCACCTTATTCCCAGGTGCCATTATCATTTAATTACCTTTTATTTCTATTTTTTATTTACTTAGAAAACTTACAGCTTATTTACAAAAGTAATATATTTATAACAAAAATGAAAGCCATTTACAAGTTTTTACTTATATAATACTTTATAATAAACAAGATTGTGTCAAAAGAGATATGTTCAAGTATATGGCAAGTAATAGTACACTGTCGAAAAGAAAAGAAATTTTTTGAAAGTGAACGCCTAAGTTGGAGAACGCTGGAATGAAATAAGTCAATATCCACGTTGTGAATATGTGTTGTTGCATTAAAAGATTTGCATGATCGAATAATAAAAAAGTTTTGTCTATAACTACTTTTTACGCATGGTACCGATAAAAGTGTAGGTTTCCGCAAGTTAGATGATGAGGTACGTAAACCTATTTTCAGTTCAGGGCAATCAACAACACCATTAACAATTTTAACGAGGAAAGAGAGATCTGCAATATTTCTTCGCTCATATAAAGGTAAGATATAAATTTTTTACATTTGGGTATAAACTTTTTTGATTGAAATTGAAGAAAACACAAAAATCTTTATCTATAATAATAATGCTCTATCCTATCAACGTTTACATTATATTTAGGATTCCAAATTTCAGAGGCATATTCCAAGTGGCTGCGTACAAAAGCGCAATAAATAATTTTGAAAGTTTTTATACTTTTAAAATCTGCTGATAATCTTAGTATAAAACCTAGCGCTTTGTTAGCCTTTGTAACAATATCATCAACGTGATTGTCAAACAGCAGTTTTGAGTCAAAGGTAACACCTAGATCTCTGATAGTGCTTCTATTTAGAGATTAGGTTTACGAGTAAATGAGCAGATAAAACATTTCGAAATATTTAGATCAAGTTTATTGTTAAAACAATACGCTTCTAAATTATAGAGATCCTTTTGAAGGCTAGAACAGTTTTCCAAATCTGTAATATGATATAAGATTTTCACATCGTCAGCGTAAAGATTAATCTTGGAACTTTTAAAACACGTGTCGATATCATTGATAAAAATTAAGAAGAGCAGAGGACTTAATAGCGATCCTTGCGGTACGCCAGACGATATATGGATTGTAGAGGAACGATATCCACCAAGGACGACAGATTGACTTCGATTTCTGATATATGACGTAAACCATCTGAACTATAATAGCCTTTTTACATAACCTATAACGAACCCATGTTTAACAAATTTTATGAAATTGACACGAATCTAACGTTGATGTTACCCTTATTTCGGCAAGAGCTTGAAACACTACCCTCCAATGGGTTGGGTGTTCACCTGGAATAAAATGTCCGATCATATAAGCTTAACTTCGACCAAAATGTCAACCGACGAAACCTAACTTATATACAGTTGTGTACGAACAGGGCGTAATATATATTTGACCAAATTATATAGTGATTAGTTTTTAGACTTCATTGAAGGTTTTATAAAAAGGATTATTATAGCAATAAAGAGCATTACTATATTTAATTCGATAATTATTAGTGTGTGATCCCTAATAAAGCCACTAAATAAGCAAACCGGAAAAGTAGGTTTTTTACTACCATTAATTCAAGCATGTGCTTTGAAATCTATGTCCTATTTAAAACTCAATGGGTCGTGTATTAATAATCACCTGTAACAAGTTTGTCAACGATATAAGCCGATTAAACGATACCCGTTACGTTTTGGTAATAAATGAAGTTAAAAAGGTACGAATGTGCCATTAAGTCAGTGACAACAGTATACTGATACAGGTACAAAGTATAAACCCCGGTAACGACTAACTGACCGTGTTTCACTTCTATTTAAATAATCCATTCCATTCATTACAGCTTATAAAAGTCCACTCTCGAACATATGTCTCACCCATAGTCTGCCTTGTAGCCGTATAGTAGCGGTGTAACAATATCCCCAACTCCATATTATCCCATGGGTGTCTTTAGAGGTGTTGTATTTGATTTTTCTAGTTATTTATATTACTAGGTTATAATAATAATTTGATATGTTCATTGAAACGCGAAATTAATTAATTCACGAATTTTATTAGAACATACTTACAATTTGCTTAACTTGTCCAGAGAGCAAGAGAGAGAGTGTTGCCCACACCACCTTTGTATAATTTCCCATTATGTGTTACCACACTCTTCCCCACCCACAATGTTATAAAATTAGGACATATTTATCTTATTTTTATTTTATACAAAAGTGAAGGTTATTTATACAAATAATTTATAAATATTACATGACTATTCACCTTCAATTGTTACTGCACACTTCAACATTTGATTCACATGACGTTTTACAAGTCTCCCCTGAACTTCAATCATATATGTCACCCCCGGTGTTAAACACTGCTTTACTTCCCCACAAATCCATTTTTTTGCCTTATTTCTATAGTCCCTTACCATCACCTTTTCCCCCACACTAAATATTACCGACCTGCTTCCTCGACTACATTTTTTTAATTTTTCATCAAGCATTTGTAATCATGCACTAATTGGTGGTGGTCTTAAAAGTGAGAACCTAGATCTCAGTTCACGACGAAATAATAACTTTGCAGGGCTAACACCGGTGATTCTATTAATACTTGTTCGGTAGTCGAAAAGAAATAAATTTATGGCATACTCTAAATTATGACCACTTTCTACAATTTTTTTTACATGGCTTTTAAAAGTTTGAACAAATCTTTCTGCCGCCCCATTTGTTGCCGGATAGTAAGGTGGTGTGTAACTTATCCTAACACCTGTCACATTGCAAAATTCTTTAAACTCATTGCTTGTCCAAGTTGTACCATTATCCACCACCAAATGGAGCGGGTAACCAAATCTAGAATATAAATCTTTAAAGATTGAAATTGTTTTACATGCTGTAATATTTGACATCATAAAAGCTTCAGGCCATTTTGAGTAACTGTCAACTATTACAAGGAATATTTTCCCATAAATAGGTCCAAGAAAATCTGCATGCAACCTTTCCCACACAGACTCAGAACATGGCCATGTAGACAATAATGCTTTTTCTGGGTTATCACGATTTTCTAGACAAATTAAACATGATACTGTTATATTGCTTATGTCCTTGTCAATTGTTGGCCACCAAAAATAAGAACGTGCAATTTGTTTCATTCTATTTGTTCCAAAATGACTTGAATGTAACTCATTCATGATTAAATTCTGTAGGCATTCAGGAATGACCACTCTATAACCCCACAACAAACAACCTTGATCAATTGTTAATTCATTTTTTCTGTTAGAGAAAGGTCTGAACTTCTCACTTAATTTGTTTTTATCTGGCCAGCCATCTATACAGTACCTCATAACAGTTGACAGCAAAGTACATTTAGCAGTTTCTTTTACAATATCTTTCCAATTAACACTTTCAAAATTTGACAATGACAAATAATTTAAAACACTTACTTCACTATTATCTAACAGTGGATGTTTAAAATTAGTTTTATCATCAATTGGGTTTCTTGACAAAAAATCTGCAGGATTATTTTTTGAATTAATATGACGGATACAATAGTTAAAGCCTGACAAGAATATGGCCCAATGTTGTAAACGTTTGCAAGCCATTTTTGGTATTCCCTTTTTAGGGCCAAAAATTCTTACCAGAGCTGCATTATCAGTTTCTAATTCAAATGTTCTTGCAAATAGATATTCATAAAACTTTGTTACTCCAAATATGATAGCTAATGCCTCTTTTTCAATAGTGGGGTACTTAATCTGCCTGTCATTTAATTTCTTACTTGCAAAGGCCACAGGTTTAACTATTTTATCCCTAGTTCTCACAGACAATACCGCTGCTACACCACATTCAGAAGCATCACAGCTTAATATTATAGGTAAATCATTACTATAATGTGCCAATGTTGTTGTATTGGCTAACTGTTCCTTAATTTTTTTAAACGCTACATCACATTCACTATTCCAACAAAAACAATCATTCTTAAGGCAGTCATACAAGGGTTTTAAAATTATTGCCATATTTTTTAAGAACCTGTTATAATAATTGATTTTTCCTATAAATGAACGTAGCATCTTTAAATTATTAGGTTTAGGTAATTTTAATAAGGGTTCTATATTATCTTTAATCACTTTAATACCTTCTTTTGACACATGATAACCAAATACCTTTAAAGATTGTTTGAAAAACTTACATTTATTAATTTTTAATTTAAGCTCAGCTTCTGCTATACACTCTAATACTGATCTTAATCTCCTGTTAGTTTCTTCCAATGTGTTTCCAGCTATATAAATATTATCTATATAAACAACTACACCTTTTAGTCCTGAAAGCAATTGTACAATTAATCTCTGAAATGAACCTGGTCCTGTGCTTACCCCATAGGGCAGATACAAGTATTTAAAAATGCCCTTCTCTGTAACTATTGTGGTTAGTTTTTGTGACTGTTCATTAAGTGGTGCTTGTAAATATGCTTCTTTTAAATCTAGTTCACAAAAGAAATCATTATTTTCAAAATTTGCTAATATTTGATTAATTGTTGGAAGGGGGAAATGATCAATAACTAAGTGGGGGTTAAGTGTGATTTTATAGTCCCCACATAATCTAACTGAGCCATCACTCTTAAGAACTGGCACTACGGGCGTTCCCCATTCACTAAACTCAATTGGGGCTATGCGACCATTTTCTAATAAACGTTGGATTTCATTATCAACTTTTGATTTTAAAGAAAAAGGAACACTTCTAGCTGGCAAAACCTTAGGAATAGTGTTTGTTTTAAGTTTCAGAGAAATAGAGGCCTTTTTGAAATTGCCCCATCCTGGTTCAAATACAGCAGAAAAGTCATTTTTAATTTTAGAAATGTACTGATCTTCATTTAATTTACACATATTAACATTTTGCTTTAAATCCAATGGCCAAAGTTTCAGATGAGATAACCAATCTTTGCCGATAATCCTTGGGGGGCCATCAGGCACTACGACCAAAGATAAATTATGACAAGATACCTTATCATAAACAACAAACAGACTACCTAAAATACCAATTGGTTTTGAAATTGTTTGGTTATAGTTTATCATAGTAAGGTAAGACTCTTCTAGTTTTAAATTAGGGGAAATATTTATTTTTATCACTGATGTTTATAGTTGTAATATCTGAGCCAGTATCAACTTCAAAGTCAAGCAAAATACTATTTATTTTTATTTTTAAATAAATAGAGGGTACCTTTTTCCTAGTTTGCACATTTAATATATGGAATTTATCATTTTTTTCACTGTAGATACATGAGGCTTCCTCCACTTCTTCACTTTGGCTAGTTACCTGATCGACCAACACTGTCTTCACATTTGTGTTTTTCCTTGAACAAACTCTGAAAATGTGTCCTTTCTGTCCACATTCACTGCAATATTTATTTCTCAATGAGCACTGAGAACGCATATGTCCCACTTTCCCACAGCAAAAACACTTATTGCCACTTGTGGATGTTTGGTTCTGGTTAATTTTACTGGAATATTTAAACTGCGGCTTGGAATTTGTTTTTAAAGCAAACATTTCTACAGTCTTACTTGTGTCCTTGTGCGCTAAGTTGTATGCCATTTCTGCAGTTTCAGCTGTTAATACTAATTCATTTAGGGGTTTTTCTGCTATTTTTAAGAGCTCATATCTAATAGTTTCATTATGTACACCATTTAACAATCTTTCCTTTAGTTGTTCATTCACATCAGTAAAAGCACAATCTCTTGTCATTTTTCGCAGTGCCAGCATGTAATCCTTTATAGATTCTGATGGTTCTTGTTTCCTATCTTTGAATTTCGCTCTAAACATAGCCACATTTGTTTTTGGGTGATAAAAGTGGTTTAACTTTTCACACAATTCTTCATATGTAAGTTTAATTGGAGACAATGGTGAACAAAGACCAGATACATTTTCATAAACATTGCTACTTAATTTTGTAAGTAACATTGGCACTTTTTTTTCTTCTGATATATCATGTAACAACATATAACAGTTCAATTGTTCATAATAACTATTCCAGTTACCTCCACTAAAATTATCCAGGCTTGATGGTAATATATTGGCCATGTTTATTCGTAATGATTCCTCAAGCGAATGCTTTTGTGTTGTTTTCACGTATGTCCTTAACAATTTTCGTAGTTCTTCAATATTAATGTTTTGGTTTATAGTTAATATACCTAGGTCTCTAGCTAAAATTAACAAAGTTTCTTTATTTTCTGATTGTATCCAAGAAGTTTTGCCGCTTTTAATTTTCTTTTTAAGCTCTTCCATATATTACACCATTCATTGCAGTTTTATGCAAGACAAGATGTCCGCCGACGCCGATGAAATGTTTTGTAATTTGCACACGTTGTTCTTAAGACCTCGTCGCCACTGTTGTATTTGATTTTTCTAGTTATTTATATTACTAGGTTATAATAATAATTTGATATGTTCATTGAAACGCGAAATTAATTAATTCACGAATTTTATTAGAACACACTTACAATTTGCTTAACTTGTCCAGAGAGCAAGAGAGAGAGTGTTGCCCACACCACCTTTGTATAATTTCCCATTATGTGTTACCACAAGAGGCCTTAAAGGAAACTACATTATAAGAAGAGCAGCAGCATCTTAGATATAAACGCAAAATTATAAAAAACTGCGGTTGCCAGCACAAAGTGAAAGGAAAACAACAAAAAAAAACCATTTTGCAGCCTCCTTTTTAAATAATAGACACTATTTTTTATAATGTTATTTTGTATGTAAAATACCACCTGGTACTCCTTTTTGGGACGTATAGTTGTGCATACATGTTTGCGTTTTTTTTTTTGATCGTTACTAAAGGGATTTTAGTGTTAACAATAGGTAAATAACTAAATTGAATCTTGTAAAATAAGGTTTTTCATATCTGAACTAACACTCTACCTAAAAATCATTATGTTGTATATAATTTACATCTGAAGTAAACGAGATAGTTACACCGCCATCTATCGGAAGCTATAAGATTTTTCTTGCATTTTCTACAGTCCTCCTTTACGACACCCACGTGTTAAACTATTGGTAAGTTAGAGCTAAATTGGTAATATTGGAGCTTAGGGCTCTGATATATCCAGCACACAATAGGCAACTATACATAGTAGAGCCACGCTACAACTATGTATATCATCGTCGTAGCACGATAAGGTCGACCGGTGAAGGTCCACGCTCTCACAGAAAACCAGTGTCAAATAGCATCTTAATGCTGTTGTGCTTTGTTTGGTTTAAAGAATCTGAGACCCTCTTTGCTGGACCTTTCATTTTTCAGAGTTGACAACGCATCTACATTTTGATTCTTAGTTTAGGATGAATCTACATGTCTATGGGCCGCAACATCCACTTTCCCACAAGTGGACTGTGTGCTCGTTTGTCACTCGTTATTCTATAACAAAAAAGGGCTCTAACTATCCATTTCCAATGTTAAGCTGATTCTCCTGTGTATATAGGCCCAAATGTTGGTTAGAATACAAAAGGAATAAACGACTGGCGGGCAACACACTTTCAATTCCCTTGGTGTTGCAGTTGTTCATGAGTGACGGTCGATAATTACCATGAGGTGAGCTCATGCCCGTTTGCCTCCTCTACTATAAAAAAGTGCATTGATCACGACGTGACGCGGGCGTCCAATCGCGCGTGATTGAGGATAATTTGTTTTGCAAATCTTGAAAATCGTAACGAGAAGGCTTATTTTCAGAATAACAATTTTATGATTCTAAATTATATGTTAAAAAAAATTCAAAGTATTACTACAAAATAAAATAAAAATGATTCAAGGATTATTCTTTTTAAAAAAGAAAATTCGACTCTCTTTGTAATCCTAGACAAAGTGACATTAAAACTGTTTGTGATTAAATTTTTTGTCGTTAGATTTATAAATTGCGGTTTTCTATCGAATAATTGTTTTAATTTTAATATTATCCACTTTTTTCATTGTCTACTTTAACTATACGTATGTATTATTTTTAATTCATTACTACAATAATATAATAAGGCAACGAACTCTCTCTCTTTCTTATTTTTTTTCTTAACTTTTACCAATTTTCTCAGTAGGAGTTGTGAATTAAAACTGTCCTTTGGACAAAATTTCAATCACGGCAGCCAGCTTAAACGGAAGCTAGCCATCTGCGCAGAACTGGAATATAGTGCCCGCTGTATACGCAAGCACAGGCTGTGCATTCTCTATTGCTTCAGTCGCATAGTCCAATAGGACGGTAAACTGACACGACTGAAGAGAGATCGGAAGTAGGAACAACAGCTTTACGAGTTGTTTCGAGGCACGTGGGTGAAACACCGCCAAACACACAGAAAATTTCTTGACGGAAAAACTCAAGAGCTGATTGTTTTTGGCCAGACAAGGGATTCGACTCATGTTCAGCAGCCACGTTGACCAACACTAGACTAACGAGGCAGTCAGTTACGTTCACGTTAATTACGCATATTGAGTCATGTTAGCGTAAATAAAACTGTTAATTGCAATTTTAAGTGCTTATTTCCCATCTCGACGATGAAGGTAAACATCGTGTAGAAACTATATGACCGAGAATTAAAAAAAATTGAAAACATTCGTAGTCCGCACGCTTGGGGCAGCGCGGTAAATTCTTCCTAACCTAAAATCCTCTCAGAGATCAGAACATGTCTGTTCCCAGGAGTAGAGCGTATGTAGAAAACGTAAAAGGTTAAAGTTACAGCCTATATACGACCCACTGCTGGGCACTGACCTCCCTACGTTTCTGAGAGGGTTTTAGGCAAGGAAATGTCCGTCGCATATTCCCAAAGCGTGTTGGCGAAATTTGCATATCTTCCAAATATTTTTTTCTTGTTTCTTAGACATTGAGAATTCCTTACGATTTTTTCCTTCACCGTGCTAAATGGACGTAAAAAGGCTGTAACTTTGGCATCTTCTTAAGGCATTTCACTTAATGGATCATATTTTTTTTTATTTTATTGACACAAAATCTACAGCATGTACATTTACCAATATATATAAACAAGTTTTAAACATATTATGTAATATAATAATAGAAGCCTTTATAGATTTAAATTTTTTCTGCAAAACATTTAAGTATATTTTTTCGTCTTCAGCAATGTTAACACATAATTTACAGTGTTTGTCGTAAGATACCTTTATCTGCGTCATATTGTAAGTACTGTATATTTGTATACCGTATGTTGAGTATCGGTGTGATGAGAATGAGAGGAAGTGCTTGTGTATGTGTGTGTGTGTGTGTGTGTGTGTGTGTGTGTGTGTGTGTGTGTGTGTGTGTGTGTGTATGTGTGTGTGTGTGTGTGTGTGTGTGTGTGTGTGTGTGTGTGTGTGTGTGTTAATAAACAATGCCATCTGCCAAAACCTTTGAGACAGCTTTTTTGAATTTTGTATTGGACAAACAAAAAGGGTCAATGCTAGAAAAGTATTTTATTGTATGTTCTTAGTACTCTATTTGTAATAACGCTGGTTTGTGTCTAATAATAATAACATTGATTCGGTGACAATGAAGGCTGACATCCATGACTTTTTATGCCACCAGGGCGGTGGAATGAGGTGAAATATTTCACAGATTACATAGCGGAGAAGTCGCGATTGTTAAAAAAAAGTGTAGGAATTAATGTTCTTTCTGAAATATTAGTTATATTTTATATTCATAACAGGAGTAGGTAATGAATAAACCAAACTACGGATAATGTTAAAAAAGAAGAACTATAATGAATTAAAAATGTGTTAACAAAGGAACACACCACTGTCACAGCCAATTAGCTTAATTAGCTTTTCAGTTAAGAGCTTAGGGTTTTTACGAAATGACGCCTTTCAAATAGTGGCCTGAATGATAGCTAATGTCTCTTATACAACAATGCACCTATCTTCAACGACAGTAGTATAAGGTGCGGCTAGGCTAGTATCCTAAAGCCGCGTACACTTGTATAATATAAGCACACTGAGAATAATTAGACAGAAAACAGCGACATTAAATGTCGTGGTCACCCTATTAATTTTATTTAACGAGACGGTCCCCGT
Organism: Parnassius smintheus behrii; assembly: GCA_036936625.1. Classification (NCBI taxonomy): domain Eukaryota; kingdom Metazoa; phylum Arthropoda; class Insecta; order Lepidoptera; family Papilionidae; genus Parnassius; species Parnassius smintheus. Next base: position 3,689,973 of record JAUPFT010000002.1, read on the forward strand.
AAATAAGTTCACCTTAGGCCCATCTAGCGACATCTGGTGAGCAGAAGATTAGTTATCCCTCTTTAGAAGATATCATGGGTTTATTCGAATCCATCAACAACAAGTGATAAACATACATATTAAGTCCATACATATTTAGCAATAACAAATAACAATTCAGTTTTAACGAAATCATTAAACTGTTGTTATATTTCTCGAGTTAAATTCTGCCATATTGAGTTAGGAAACAATTTACGAAAATGGATTTTCTTTATAATTAGTCGTAGTAAAGTGCGCAAAGTTAGGCAAGGGAAATTTCCAATCATCGAACTTATCGCGAGCGTTTGTTTCCAAGTCGGTGCAGATGTTGCGAAATAAATGACAAATTTCTCATCTCAGTAACTTTTTGCCTCTTTATTTACATTGTTTAGAAGAAAATTTTGTTGGTTAATATCTTCTTACTCACGAAGTCCATTATAGAATTTTTAAATGTTTGGACTTAAATACGTGGTAAAACTATGCTGAAGTTATATTATGGCTGCAGCACGAATCGGTCGGTCCGACCGGGAAAGGCCCACGCTCTCAGAGAACGCTGGTAGGGTAATATAGCAGCTTAATACTTTTTTGTTTCGTATGGTGAGTGCAGAGAACCGAAATACACTTTTCACTAGAAACGAAGCATTCCATCTTAGTCCTCAGGAGTGACAACGCATCTGCATGTTGATTCTTAATCGAGAATAGATATAGATGTCTATGGGTCTCCGCATCCACTTACCATCAGATGAACTGTTTGTCAAGGATAATTTTAATAAAACAATATACTTTTACCATCTACATTCATTACAACGCACTAACTCTTACAACCGTATTTATTTAAAAAATAGCAACTTTCTGTAACTTTATCACCATATTGTTTTGGTTACTTATAAATGTTATGAAGGCAACTGCTAATGGGCTCTCTAAAATAACTAAAAGTGAACCTTTAAACATAACATTTGTATTATGATGAAAATTTGTTAATATGGCAAAAGAAATACAGGATAAAGGTGATCAACGCAACGTAAAAATATCTTCCAATAAGAATAATTTGGAATCTGTACTTAATGAAAAATGTTCTATCAGTTTCGCAATGGCTAAGCTTTTGGTTGTCGCGCTGCAGAGTAATATGATTCTCTCAAAAAAGTATATATATATATATATATATATATATATATATATATATATATATATATATATATATATATATACGACCCACTAATATATATTATGTATTATATGTATATAATCTTCAATGTACAAAATACATACAGTCGAAAAACCGTTAAATATAAAAAATCGACTAGATTTATTTGACACACAAATAATCACTTTTGCTAAAAACAAAACAATCATCTCAGGCTCCAGCTATTTGAATGAATGAATGAATGAATGCGTTTATTCTCTCTTCACAATAGGTATTCTTAATGCTAAGTGTTTACAATGTGGGTTGCCAGACAGGTACCTAACTTGTGAGAGACTGGTGCCTGATGTAGGTTTAAAAAACCTGTATTACAGGTCACCAGGGCTCCCCCGCGTATAAAGCAACAATCTGAGGAATACAAATCAGAAAGGAGATTATAATTAAGTAACTAAAATGAACTGCAGTAATTACAAATTTCACATCAATAAGTGTGTGTACTATGAAAAGTGTAGTTGTGCGTGTGAGCTAGTGCAGGCGCGTGCCTTTTGTGTGTGCATGTGTGTGTGTGTGTGTGTGTGTGTGTGTGTGTGTGTGTGTGTGTGTGTGTGTGTGCGTGTGTGTGTGTGTGTGTGTGTGTATGTGTGTGTGTGTGTGCGTGTATTTGTGTGTGGGAATGTGTGTGTGAGTTAGTGTGTGTGAGTGATTGTGGACGTACCTGCTGTTGCGTGGGTTAGGACTAACATATAATTGCATTTAAACCCAAGTAAGGAGAAGAAAGCGTGAAGACTTCGACGACATTAATATAATTATATGGGCGACTTTAGTAGGTTTTCGGTCGCTTCGTAGTCTAAAGTTTTCAGATATTTTGTAAGAACGGATTTGCAGCTCGATTTAGGTAAGGGATAGAAGTTTAGGATATTGTTCAGTTTATTATACATGTATGGTCCTAGGAAACAGAAGAAATTGTGTGAGGTGGCAGAATGGAATGATTGGGTTCGACAGACAGAACCTTTCCTGCGTTTGTCTTTTAGGAGCTCCGGATCGTATTTACATTGAAAGTGTTTCATCAGGACAGTTTGTACGATGAAAGACTGTCTCACTGTTAGAACGTCCCACTTTCTGTAGAGTTCCACTGTAGGAAAGCAGAACGGGAGACCTGCACTGACTTTTAGGATGGCCCGTTGGGCTCTTTTAACCTCAATTAGGTGGGTTTTAGCCGCACCACCCCATGAGCTGATGCAGTAATCTACAAGTGATTGGCACAGAGCTTGGTAGACCATCTTGATGATTCGGCAGTCTGCTACGTGTTTAAGGGATTTGAAGATGTAAATGAGCTTGCGTAACCTAGTGACAAGTATCTCAATATGTGGCTTGAAAGTCAGAGTTTGGTCTATTATAATTCCGAGGTATTTGATTTTGTCTGTTCTTTGAATAGCGGGACAATTGCAAATATTTGGCTCAGAGTTGCAAACATGGGCTGTGATAGAGAGGGAGTGAGGGGGACTTTGGTTCGACCTAAGTGTGAAGGTTATGTATTTTGTTTTATCAGTGTTTAGTGTCAACACATTATTTTGTAACCAGAGGCAGCACTTAGTAAAACCTCTTTGTGCAAAATCAAAAACCTCCCTCCAACTATTACCACTGAAGAATAGTGCAGTATCGTCGGCAAATGAGAATATTTTTCCATTGTGTAGTTGAAGCTGGCATAAATCGTTGACATATATCAAGAACAGCGTTGGGCTGAGTATGCTACCTTGGGGCAGACCAAATTCGACAATTAACTCTTCACTTATCGCATTCTCTATGCCAACTCTCTGCTTTCTTCCACTCAGAAAGTTTGATATTAGCTGCAGAGGTAAGCCTCTCACACCGATTTTTTCCAGCTTGGTTATGAGGTGTGGGATTGGGACTGTGTCAAATGCTTTCGCTAGATCGAGAAATATTGTTAGGCATTTTCTTCTTTCATCCAAGTTGGTTATGACTGAGTTAACAAGATCATGTACCGCATTATTTGTTGACTTGCCTTGCCGAAATCCGAATTGCGCTGGTGAAAGGAGATTATTTCCCTCCAGGAAATTGATTAAGCGCTTATTTATTAGGCGCTCCAAGATTTTAGACAGTGTGGGTAAGATGGAGATTGGCCTGTAGTTATTGACACAGTCCCTCTCACCACTTTTGTGAATGGGTTTGATGAGCGCTGTTTTGAATGCTGAGGGAAAGATTCCCGTAGACAAAGACAGGTTGCATATATGTGTAATAGGGGGGGTAAGGATGTATATATATCTCTTGAGTATTATGCTAGAAATCTGGTCGAGCCCTACTGCACAGTTGTCTCTTAAACCCTGGATCAGCTGGAAAATTTCATCCTCATCCGTAGGTAGCATGACAAATGAATTGATGGGGGATGGATACAAGACGTCAGGTTCAGTAAATTTTCTATATCCAGAACGTAATATAATGTCTTCAGCTAGGTTTCGTCCAATATTAGCGAAGAAATAGTTGATGTCGTTTATACTTTTTTCCTGATTTTCGGGAGAGATAAGACAGGATGAGCGATCTACTACCCTATTGGAGCCGGTCAGATTCTTTATGGCTTCCCACAGCTTTTTTTTATTATATTTCGCCTTCTCGATCTCTTGTTTCTCATAATCTCTTTTCGCCTTTTTAAGAAGAGAGTTACAGTAATTCCGGTAGCGTTTGTAAGTTAGTTTGAGTGCTTCATTTTCAGGGTCCTTTTTTAATTTCTTGTAAAGGTTGTCCCTGTTTTTCATACACCGCATTAATCCTTTGGTGACTCATGGTTTCCTTATAAGTTTTCTTTTAGGTGTTTTAATCAAGGTGGTATTATCCCTTATGGATGTATTTAAATATTTCAGAAACAAATCTGTTGCTAGGTTTGCTTCCATGCAATGGAGAATTTTCTGACATTTAAATCTTTGCATAGTTTTGTCTAATTCCAAAAAGTTAATGCGATAACATGACTTATTTAAGTATTCTGGGCGAGAAGGTTGAGTAAAGCTGACGGCTACACTTTCGTGGTCAGTATTCGATGACTCCAAAATGAAACAAGTAGCCACTAATTTAGTTTTAATTATAATGTGATCCAGGCATGTTCTACCACGAGTGGGCTTGGTGTGTCCTGGAAGCATGCTATGACTCGCCAATACATTTAGGTAGTCATGTGAACGCTTATCAGTGCTATCCGGGACAATATCTATATTTATGTCGCCACAGAGAATTATGGTTTTATAGTTCTTAAGTTTAGACAGAAGGGAGTCAAGAGAATTTATGAAATTGCCGGTATTAGTTTGGCTAGGTGGTCTATATATGCCAATAACACAGGTTTCGGTATTAAGCCTTAATAGTAGACAATTGGCATCGCTGATTTGGGGTTCTTCAAAAGATACCTTTAGGTGTTTATTATAATATATTGCCACTCCCTCGTTCTGGGTCTTATGGGTTGTTGTTGTTATATAATTGTAGTTGTCGAGATTGGGTATGAACTTGGCCGATGGTAACCAACATTCAGAAAGTACTAGTATATCCCAGAATACTTCGGATCTTTGTAGGAATGTAATAAAGTTAGGCATATTACGGTTAATACTACGAATGTTTTGCGAAAGAAGGTTTAGTGTGCAATTATTGTTTTTAATGTGTTGTTTCATATCGTCAATGTCACATACGATTGCTTCAGCCAATTTTATCGTATCCAGATCTGAATTTAAAATTTCAATATTTTGCATATTTGTAAATGTCCAATATAATGTAATATGAAAAATGACAGTCACGGAAATTTACTCGTGACTGGAGAATTATACATTTCATGCGTGGTTTTTGATCTGTTAGGATATTTGTGGCTGACCAGGGAGTAATACGATATGTTTTTATAGTTAGAGTAATTCTGTTATTCGACGATATAGTTCGTTTGTGTAACGTGCATTGAGTATAGAGTGTGATTAGTGTATGTTGTGTGAGTAGTGACTTAGAGTGTGAATATCGGAAAATCTTCTGTGAGTAAAAAATGTATAAGTAAAGGAATTGAACATGCATATAAAATAACAAGTAAAAATAAAAACTAATAAAAAAAATAAATGACAAAACAAAACAATGATCGCTGTAACCTAACGAGGCTAGTCATATGATTAATTTATGTAAATCGTTTTCTTCTTCAATACGAATTGGCGCTGCTCCCTCCTCCTTTTTCACGTAGACCTTCCCATGCGTTGTCCAGGCTGCAACCAGCTTTCTGTCTTTGACATTTTCGCGTGCGAGGTAGAATAATCGTCTTACTTTACTTGTTAAATACTCAGATATATATATAGGGCGTGATGGACCTGGTAGATTAATGTGATCCGAATTTAATTGCGGCTCCTTACCTTCGCGTTTTGCTTTATTATATATTTTGTATTTTGATATAATGGATTCTTTCCGAAGGGACGTGGTGAAGTCTACCACCAGTGTCTCAGATCTGAAGCGATAAATGTTTCTGATTTCCGATTCCTGAATTGAGGTTTCCAGGCCCAATGTCGAGCCAAGTTTCTGGATTATGTGAGTCAGAGCTTCTTTATTTTCATTATTTTGTTTGGATAAGATTTAAACTATTTATACCTCTAAGAGTTAATCTAAAACGAGAGCAATCTACAATCTTAAAATAATCCTAGATTACATTTAAAAGGCGTTTCGTCTCCACCATCCGGGTCGGGACCTCCATAAAAAGCCTATTCATTACCTATATATGGTAATGAATACATACTTTTCCTTTTATCAAACACGTAACCTTGAAACTGCAGTACTGATCGACTATATAATATAGAGAGATTCTTGTAACATTTTACAGAATATAGAGTAAGGGTGACAAACGAGCGCACATTCCACCTGATAGTTAGTTGATGTTGTGGTCCATAGACATCTACATCATTCTATCATATAATATATCCCATATTAAGGTTAAAAAATCGGATGCACTGTTATCTCTAAGGACTGAAACACAATAGCGAAACATTGTCACTACGGATTTCCGGAAGCGCAGCTCTACCTAGACCTGTCTTTTCATTTGGTTTTTTGTGTTTTAATTCATGTCGGATGTGTTCCTTACTGTGCTCAAGGTGACCCATTTATGTTGCAACCATTAAAACTCTCCTCGTATTACATCTCGAAGAGTGTATTTCGTACACCTACAATAGTGAACACGTATTAATCATCCTCTTTTGGAACGAAACTTAGATCCAATTTTAAGCGTATATTAATGACTTACCTTCCCTTGTCGGGGATAGTCATGATATAGTATTGTTGCGCGCTATAATTAGCACCCGGTATATGGCGGGTGATTATTAGCGTCATCTCGTATCAAGAAGCAGAAATAGGAGCGTCAAGATCTTTCTATAACTCTCCCACTAGCGCCATCTAGTATCGAATAGAATAACTAAGCTTTCTGGAAAACTCCACAGTCGAATTTTCTACATCCAGTTGGCCAGGACCGGTATTTGCTGGAACATTCTAGATGTTTCGGTGGAAAAGGCCTATATAAAGCCATTGAGGCCGCGACCGATGCAGTATTGAATTGGCGTGATTAATTATTAGTGTGTATTAGTATTAATTGGTGTTCGGTAATTAAAGTGTCATTTTTGGTAATTCAATCAGCAGTTTTAATTGTCACGAACCTTAAGCTCTTAACAGTATTATTTGCTGATAATACTTTCTTGACATTAAACTTAAACGTCAATCATTCAAATGTGACGAAGTTAATAATGTACCCTACATTTAAAAATGTAACCTACATTTAAACGGCACTAAAACTAGTGTATTAAATTTCCAACAACAAATATTAATAATCCGAATACCCATGTATTTTCAAACGGGGAAGAACTCGGTTCTGTTGAATCCTCTGTTTTTCTTGGCATCACTCTCGACGCTAAGCTTTAGTGGGGCCCCCATATGTCAAAACTAGCAAGCAGAATTAGCTCTGCAGCTTATGATGTACAAAACATTAGAGACCTCACTAGTGTCGAGATAGCTAGATTAGTTTATTTCAATTATTTTTATAGCATAATGTCATATGGGATTTTGCTATGAGGGAATGCGGCTGATTTAGAAACTATTTTTGTTTTGCAGAAGAGGGCCATAAGAGCTATTTACAACCTTAAACCGCAAGAGTCACTTAGCGAAAAATTTTAAGAAATAAAATATCTACAAAAATTTAATGTATATTCACGAAAACATAATCATTTTTAGAAAAAAAAAAGTTATATACACTCTGTCAACACTAGGAACAAACACAAGCCAGTGATACTAGTTTCTCGACTCCACAGAGTCAGTAATTCATTCTTAAGGCAATTTATACGTTATTACAACAAAGTCCCAGAAAATATACAAGGTCTCTATTATCAAGTTTACATATTTAATAAAACTCTATAAAGAGGGTTATTATAATATAAATGAATACATGGTTGATAGTAACCCCTGGGAATTAGGTGGTTGCTTCCAAGCTGTTTCTAAAATATTATTAATAAATATTTTGTGACCATTGACATTGTAAAAACTATTTTAAAAAATTCCCGCTGAGTTTCTTGCTGATTCTTTCTAGGACAGAGGTTTTCTTCAAACAAGTGGTAAAGCAAAAAATTGACTTTTAATAATAATTAATTGTAATCTATATTGAATAAAAAAATATTTTATTCTATTCGATTCTATTCTGTTATATTCTATTCAATTTTATGAGGGAATAGTGAGCGTGACCGAAATACAGTCTAAAGAATCATTCCACTTTTACGTTTAAGCTTGCCTAGTTCTTTTCCTACTATTTACAAAAATAACATCAGCCTAAGCCAAAAAACGTTAATGTGAAATACATCCTTATCATGAAAATAAAATAAAATATTTAGGTACTGATTAAAATTTTAAACTGGACTGCTCTCGTTTTCAAGTTTTGAGGTATACTAAGTTTGTGCTACGCGTACAGAAATTAATAAAAGTAGTACAAGTCTGCAAAATATAAACCAGAACTATCCTCTAGCCTCTTGCAAATATATGTTTGATAAAAAAATTCCATGTATTTTGTAGAGTACATTGAGAATTTCCCTTCGCGGTTAAAGTTTACTTGGTAAATAAAATCTCAGTAGTTTTACTAATAAGATTATTTGACAAGACCATAGAATACTATAATACATGACACAATAAAAGGGGGAACCACACCTATAAGTGTCAACCCATCTCTGTCATTACAATCGTTTCCAAGTTTTTTGTTAAGCGTCTTATTTAAAAATTATAAATTATACAATAATTGCGTGTCTAAAAACAGCGGGAAATGGAATTTAAATAAAGGAGGCATATCCTACAACCAGTAAATCGAAACTATTTATATTTTGTGAATATTAGAAACAAAAATAAAGAAATATTGATGTGTTAAAAACAACAACAAACAATATTGCAAGTACTAGAGATGTAACAAAATTTTACCGCTACCGATAAGCCGGAAAATATTGTTGCTTTTAAATTTGTACTTTTAAATAGATACGATAAAATAAAATGAAAAATATTATTTTAATGACGTACGAATAAACTCAATTTTAACATTTTTCATCAAATTGTAAATTTATTCCCTGCATTAAAGTTTCTAGATTCGATCTTCTGGTTACGTATCATTACTATATATTCGCCTCACACCTCATTACCCACAAAGGGTTGAGTAGACCTATTTTGTGTCAAAAGTAAAACTTTGACGACCCCGTGGCGCAGTGGATTAGCAATGAGTGACCGCGCTGGGGGTCCCGCGTTCGAATCCCGCACGGAACAAGTAATTGTATGGCCTATAAATAATTGTTCCGGGTCTGGATGTTTGTCCTTGTGCAATTTATATTTGTAAACTGCCCCGCGATACAGGAGAAAATTCTAGTGGGGTAACGTTTAAAAAAAATGTGTATACTTTTTCATCCGATTTTGCGCTTGCCTTGTGTTAGCTTACCAATACTGTACTATTTACTACTATTGGTACCTTTTTATATTTTTCATTTCCATAAACTATTTATGCAGTTTTCCTGGAGATCGTGACTTAAAAAATACATAGTAGACATACACACTCGATCGATTAATGATTACGGATGGGTAGAATTGTTACGGCCTAGTAAGCTTTTAATAAATGTTACTGTTTCATAACTTTGAATAAATTTTATTATTCCTTAAATACTGTTTTATTTATCAAAGGTAGTAAGTGCCTTCCTAATAGACCAACATTTAGTTTTAGTTATTTTTGTATTCCTAGCAACCTATTGCAATTTTTAGATGTTAAGTAACGTAGATAAATAGGCCAACACGTTTCAAAGATGAAAAATAATAAAGAAATACTAATTTAAAGAAGTATGTCAATATGTTTTCGTCCGCATGGAATTCAGTCATACTACGTTATTTCTTTGAGGATAAAAGGTAACCTGGCCTTTTTAATCCTTCCAGCTATCTGAATATACCAAATCTCGTTAAAATCGGTTGAATAGCCTATCATTTTTATAGAAAGTTTTATACCCATTTCAACGTTTTTATCGAAATTGACGGTTTAAACGCTAATAACGACTAAACTGAAATAGGCTTTACAGTCTCCTTCATATCCTGATATCACTTTTTTGACTTAACCAGGTAATAACCTATCTCAATTTCATCAACATAACATTTATACGTGGTAGAGCCATGCTGCAGTTATATTAGTAGTATAGTTGTAGCACGAATGGGTCGGCTCGACCGGGGAAGGACCACGCTCTCACAGAATACCAGCGTGAAATAGTAGCTTAATGCTGCTGTATTTCGTATGGTGAGTGTAGAGAACCGGAGACCCTTTTTACTGGAAACGAGGCATTCCATCTTAGTCCTCACGGGTGACAACGCATCTACATTTTGATTCGTAATCGAGGATAGATGTAGATGTCTATGGGCCACAGCAACCACTTACCATCAGGTGGACTGTGTGCTCGTTTGTCACCCTATCCTATAAAAAAAAAATTCAGCAGTTTAGCCATAATAGTCTGAGACAGACTTTCGCATTATAATAGTAAAGTATGGATTTCTGATACACATGATTCTGAGCAACTCTATTTATCTATCTTTTATATATCTTGGGAGCAAATTATGTTTTTTTTCTTATATTTTCTGAAGTAAAATTTTGGATTCTTTAATCGAAAAATTTACAAACAATTGTGTATATAGAACATACAAAACATTTTTTTCATTGCACTTTTACAAAGTGAATACTTTAGTATTTATCTTTTGGTATAAAATTGTACAAAATTAATAACAAAAATATTTCAAAATAAATACACTCAATTTTACCGGTGCTTAGCGGTAACTTACTAGTAAGTTACTAAACAAGACTAAATCCCTAGCGGTGATACCATTATATGCTATAGTTCACTTAAACGCGCAGACTAATATGATGCTACGCATTTTAAACGTGTTCAACAACTGTTTATTTACAATAAGAAAAAGATGATACTTATTGCGATTGTATTTACGATTTGCTTGCACACTATTTACTAATAAATATGTATTCAAATTTAAACGATTTAATTTTTTAATAATGTACTTGAATATTAATCAAAAGTCTAAAATGTGTAAAATCGCTCAGTCTCTCAACACAGCGAATCGGGTCTGTAGTAGTGATAATACGACGTATTGGCTTATACGTGTGCTTCCGGCAACGCCGATCCTCGTACAAAATAAGATTGATAGCCATTTTATTGTGAATTTTATTAATCAATGGGTAAGACTACTGGATATACAGCATACCACGAAGATTTCCAATAGTCTTATTAGTAAGACTAATGGGAAGAAAATTCCAAGTAGTCTTACTGGTAAGTGTACTTGCTAAGACTGTTGGGAACATCTCAATATTTATAAATTAAATGAAATAACACGTTAACTTGGAAGAGCCACACTGCAGCTGTATTATAGTTGTAGCATGAATGGGTCGGCTCAACCTGTGTAGGATCACCTCTCACAGAACACCAGCATAAAATAGCAGCTTAATGCTGCTGTGTTTCGTATGGTGAATGAAGACCCTTTTTACTGGTAACAAGGCATTTCATCTTAGTCCTCAAGGGTTACAACGAATCTATCTTTTGGATCTCTATCAAGGATAAATGCTGTCTTATAGGCCACAGCATCCACTTGCCATCGGGATAGATTGTGTGCTCGTTTGTCAAAAATATTCTATAAAAATATCACGAACAATATAAAATTATTCACTAGACATACGTATAGTTGTTAAATGTACTTCTTCTAAAGTAATTTCAGTTGATGTTAAAAATGAGCAATTAAAAAAATATTTGGCATTTAATTTACTAACATCACCGTAATGCAGTACTCGTAAGTGTTTTTAACAATGCTTTTTCCGTACAATCATCACTAGATCTTTCACAGCATCGCTCCCACTAAAGTGCAAAACAGTGTTCTTTAGAACGGGCTTGAAAACACATAACACATAAACACTCACGCCTGTCACCCAGAGGGGTAGGCAGAGACTACAGACTTCCATTTGGCACGATCCTGACACACCTCTCTCGCCTCCTTCACATCCATACACCTACGCATGCATGCTCGTCGGTTAAGGGTACTCCTAATTTGGCCCGTTTTCAATAAATCGCCAATTTGGTCGATAAATTTTCGCCTAGGACGTCCCTTTCCGACTCTGCCATTCACTTCTGCAACATAAATTTTCTTTGTCACTCTTTCCTCATCCATTCTTTCCACATGACCAAACCACCGAAGCATTCCTTTCTTAATCCTGGTCACAACATCATCTTGCAAACCACACTCTTCTCTTATCACACAATTTTTCACCCTGTCATTCAGATTCAGCCCTAACATACTCCTTAACGACCGCATTTCTACTGCATTTATTCTACTCTCGTGCTTCTTCTGCCATACCCAACTTTCACTACCATACGTTAAAGTAGGGACCAACACAGCATTGTGAATTGCCATACGTGCCTTTTTTGACACATTTTGACTCTTCACAATAGAGTGCAGGGCCCCATTTACTCTGTTTCCTGCATTCACTCGTCGTTCTATATCCTTATCATATCTCCCATCCCTGCTAAATACGCACCCCAAATATACAAACTCATCTACTTGCTCGATCAACTCCCCTTCTATTCTTATTTCACATATCGTTTTACTTTCATCTCTTTCAAAAACCATAATTTTCGTCTTACTTGCGTTCACTTTCATACCCCTTTCTTTTAATGATCTGTTCATTAATGTAACCATCATTTGCAACTCAGCCGCCGACGACGCAAGAATAACTTGATCATCGGCGTACAAAAGGCATTTGATGGTTAACTCACCCATTCTTAACCCGCATTCTTCAACTTTCAAATTTTGCAAACAACTGTCCATAAATAGGTTGAACAACCACGGGGAAGCCACACAGCCCTGTCTGACACCTTTATGGATGCCAAACCAGTCCGAGTAGACCCCGTTGATCCTAACACAAGCACTAGAGTCCCTATAAAGAGACTCCAATGCCTGTATCAAGCCAGCGCTCAACCCAAATGAGTTCAGTGTTTGCCATAGCACATTCCTATCCACTCTGTCATAGGCCTTCTTCAAGTCCATGAACGCACAAAAAACCTTTTGGTTTTTGGCCAAAAACTTCTCCGCGATCATGCGCATGGAGAAGACTTGATCTGTACATCCCATTCCCTTTCTAAATCCCGCTTGCACATCCCAAATTTTTCCATCGGTTTCTTTCATGACCCTTTCAATTAGTACCTTGGCATACAGTTTTCCCACGATGCTAAGAAGGCTGATACCGCGGTAGTTTTTACAGTCCTGCTGCGACCCTTTTCCCTTATATACTGGGACTATCACGGCTTTGCACCAGTCTCCCGGTACCCGTTTCAGTTCCCAGCATAAATTAAACAAGGTGTGCAGCAGGCCTGCCACCACTTCCTCTCCAGCCCTCAGCATTTCGAGTGAAACTCTATCATATCCGGCAGCCTTACCTGCTTTCATGCTTTTCATTGCTTTCATTATTTCATCTATACTTATCTCGCTACCTCCTTCCTCTTCTTTCGGAGTTCCTATTTCATTCAGTTCATACGTTGTCTCCTCACTCATAAACATGCTTTCAAAATATTCCTTCCATCTCTTTAAACTCAAAACTTCATCATTCAGAATATAGCCATTCTCATCTCTTATAGCATTCATTTTAGGCTGTTTTGAACATCCCCTGGCAGTTCTTACGAGTTTCCAGAACATTTTAATATTTGCCTGGAAGTTATCCGATATTCTTCTATCATTTTTATCCGTTCTTTCTTGCTTTTTCCTTTCAACTACTTCTTTTACTCTTTTATTTAGATGTCTAAAGACTGCCTTTTTTCTTTCAAAATCATCATTCGTACCGCTAGAATTACCAGCCTTAGTTGCTAGTAAATCTAGCCATGCTCTCTTCTTTGCTTCAACTTCCGTACGTATCTCATCATCCCACCATAACGTATTATTTTTCCTTTCATTCTTTCTTTTACTAACACCACATACTTCGGTAGCTGCATCTACTAAACCTTTCTTAACATTTTGCCATACATTCTCCAAGTCTAACTCATTCATACATAATTCATCCAAACCACTTACGTTTTCTTTCAGTCTACATTTAAACTTGTTTTTCTCACCTTCATCTTGTAATCTTTCTGTTCTAATACGCTGTAACGCAGTGGTAGACACAGATGACCGATGGCGCCACCGCCTGAATAGACCATTAATTCGGCATAAAACCAAAAAATGATCCGTTCCTACGTTTGACCCTCGGTAAACCCTTGTATCCACCACTGCGCCCCTCAATCTTTCATCCACAATTATGAAATCTATCATGCTTCTATCATCACCTCTTTCCCAAGTGTACATGTGAATCCTCTTGTGGCGAAAGAAAGTGTTCGTCACAAAAAGATTCTTTTCCATACATACAGTGCTGCATACATACAGGGCTTGAAAAATGTAATATATGTAGACGGATACGCCCTACGTTGCTGTTTTTATATATTTATCATACATTAAAATTCCAATTGCATACGTAGTTTTTATTTTTAAATTATATATTGATATTTATAAGTACTTACACAGTTTTTTGGGTTGTTAGAAAAACGTTAACATAATATTCCCCTACACTAGAATTTTCCCCTGTATCATGATACCTTCATGCACAAATTGCACAAGGAGACACATTCAGACCCAGAATAAAATTATTTCCTTTCTGCTGCTTCTTTTATTTCTGCTGGAAGGCATTTAAATTAAGTACCTAGAGATGACCATGTACAAGTGTAACCTACTTTATTTAAAGTTACGGGTACTCAAGAGTCACACTTTTACTTTTATACGTGGTAGAGCTATGCTGCACCTATACTATGGTTGTAGCACGAATTGGTTGGCTCCACCGGGGAAGGACCACGCTCTCACTGTGTAACAACCAAAAGTAGAAGTTCAATGATGTTGTGTTTCATACGATGAGTATACAATCGGAGACCTATTTACTGGATACAAGGCATTTGATCATAGTCCTCAGGGATGACAAAACATCTGCATTTTTATTCTTAATCGGGATAAATGTAGGTGTCTATGGGCCACAGCATCTACTTACCATCACGTGTACTATGTGCTCGTGTGTCACCTATATTTTATATAAAATAAAACACTTACCACCAAAAGGTGAACTAGTATCTCGTTTGTTTCTTTTTATTAATGTTAGGGTGGGAAACGTTCGTACAGTCCATCTGGTAGCATGCATATACCACGGCCTAAAGACACGTACATCTATTCTCAAATAAAAATATATAAAATTTTACATTAAATTTATTTTCATAATTTCTTATAAAAATATCAAATTATTTCAAACTCAAAGTTAGTTTTTACGACACCGTTGTGGGAAGCAAGGCGAGCCGCTTGGAACGACCAGTTGCTAGAAATAATTAAGTGAATGCGTGTCATTAATAGGTTTTTTTTATTTTCGAAGTAACGCTGCTTGCTTATAGGGAGCTCTTTTAGATAACATCTACGTGTCTAACATCTACATCTAATGGCTTTAAACGAAGTTAATACAAATTCATACAGTTTTTTTAAATCAAAATGATGTGACAAATGAACTAACTGACAGTCCATCTGATGTTAATATTAATGCAGCACGTTAAAACCTGCGGCTGACATTACATAAACTATTGTGCAGATATGTTATCATCTCTACGACTTAGGCTTACGGCTAGGCTTACGGCTTAGTTATCATGAGTCCACTTAATCATAATCCCTGTGAGTGTTGTCAGAAGCGACGTATGGAAACAAACCAAAAGACGAGCAGGAGCGTCATCCTTGTGACAGCTTAAAATAACTGCAGTTGCCAACTCACCTACAAATCGTAGTTATTTAAAATTATGGAAAATTTAATGATTTCTTATATTTACGCGAACACTACACATTGAAATAATACTAGTTTTAACGGAATTTATCGCGTATATTTAACTTTTTTACCCGACGTTTCGAGAGCTTTACAGCACCCATGGTCACGGGAAGGACTCAGTCCTTCCCGTGACCATTGAAATGAAAATTCCGTTAAAACTAGTATGGAAAATTTCCCCTATAAGGCAATCAACGTGGAGGCCTCGTAGTATGCGGCATTCAAACTGTTACGAGCTTGAGGTTCGTGACAATAAAAATTGCCGATAAAATTACCTAAATTAACACTTTAATTTACTTTACACAAATTAAAACTAAAAACACTAATAATTAAACACACTAATTCACTTAATTCCGCTCCGAAGCTTCGCTTGTGTCGCTGAGTTCAACTCTGTGCCCCGATCGCATCTTGCAGCGCCTATTTATTTAAATTAGCAAAGAAACATCCCGAATCTTCAGGTAAATGCGCGCAAAGGGACGAGTTTGCGAGTATAGATTTTCTAGAAACTTAGTTCTTCGGATGGCGCTGTCGGTTGAGAGTGTGATGTCATTCTCTGCAGAGCTCCCCTCGCTCTCGTTCCTGACACTAGATGGCGCTAGTTGACTTATTCACACAACACTGCCCCCTCCTAAGACATGCTCGTCCGGAGCATTATCGGTCCCATAATAACGCGCCAAGCGATCCACATGGACGATCTTAGGAGTCCCTCTTGCGCCTTTCTGTATCCGGTAGGTCACATCGTTGATGAGAATACATCAGCGTACTTGAGTAACAACTTCTTCGCCTTGACCAATTCGTTTGGGGAGAGAACACTGCGACAGTCTTCCAAAAGTGTGGTCACTCTCGTTTCTGCATCCTTGCTGGGGGTCCCACTCGATATATAATGGCACCGACGTAACCAATCCACTTCCTCACAAGTACCAATTAGTGTGCCTTTTTCTATAATCTGGTCCCGGTCGCAAGGGTTCAGCACACGTACTCCTGAGATGTCAGTGGTCCTGACCAAGGTTCGAGCTACTTTCCATGGAAGGTCATTGTTTACCCTTTCCACAAGTACACAACGGTGAGCTTGCCCAGCGTTTCGGGGAAGACTAACCGGAACAATCGTTTCCGATCTTGGCGGAAGAATAATCTTCTTAATGCTGTACACGTTCCCTGGTAACGCACCTTCCATAAAAAGTTCTTCCTGTCCACATTTCAAAACACTTTGCTTAACGTCGATCTCACAACAATTATTCCTCATAAAGTCTAGGCCTAGGATACAGTCGTCCATTATATCAGCCACGATGACATTATGCTGTAATGTTAGGAAGGATGTCAATGAAAGAGAGACGTGTTTATCTACTCAATACTTTAATTATACTGCTCCCATTCTAAACTTAACATAGATATATATTGACGTGGGGCTGCACTACACTACACCTCCCACCGACAAAAAAAATAAAAAAAATTAGGCTATAGATCTATTTTTTTTTCAATCCTGAAAATAAATTCTTAAAATTATTCTAAACAAATTAATATCTTTATTAAAACAATAATCTAAGACATATCTAGGACGTAAAAATGCATAGTCACAGTAGTATAATTGGCATAATCAGGCATAATTATGTATAAAATAAAATTATGTATTGATTTTGCGAAAATTTACAATATTATTTATTCGTATCCATAATAATTTTGTTATTATGCCTATCATTTATCTAATACAACAGTAATAAGATATATAATATTCTCTTAATCTTCATGTTCTTTTATATTTCAATATTTTATTATTTTTCTTTCATATCTTTACTTCATTCTCAATAATGGTTAACTAACCATTATTTATTTTCCATACCTAGCACTTTAGCTATTCATTCATACCTAGCACTTTAGCTATTTATTATATATTTGTGTCATTTCTTTCACGTCACTTTCACGGCTCTCGTACATACATGATCAAGAATATGAGCAATATTCCTATTTCATATACAATTCATAATAAGTTATCATTTCCCACATTAAAATTACATTAAAACTTATTTCGCATTTAATCGTGTCCGAATAACCTTAAAAAAAAATTAAACGGTGATTAGGTTTTCCAAAGTACGTATACGGAAATGTTTGCGATTACATCGAACTATGACCACACGTTGTGATTCACACCTAATTTTAAGAAAACAACAATATATTATGACATGAATATACGTATTAATTTAACGTTGTTAGAAATATTATGATGTTCATTATAGCGTATACAAATAAAAATTCAAAATATCACTATAACAGTTATGTAACAAAACATTAATTTATTTAAACATTGAGAAGAGCAATTTTAATATCTATAGTCAATGTCAAAGTTTTAACAATGCATTAAAATTATATCGTGTGTAATGATATAATATCATTTTCAAAAGGTATAAGACTTTTATATAGGTATGTTAATAAACATTCATTATTTAAGTAGATAAACTTATTAAGTAGATAAATTTTTTAAGTAGATAAACTACAATCAGATAGTATATATAGTCTCTAACTCCCGTCAAAAGAATCTTTTCTTTGTATTGTTTATCATTCGCTTATTAGCGCGTGACCGTTAGTTGGCAAAATATGATAGTCGTTTAATATTACATGTTTTGTCACACGGCGGTTCTAGTGCAACATAATCATAATAATTAATAATAACAACAGGGATCAAATACAAGTTACAATCTCAGCCGCGTAAGCGGTTTGTGACACTTTTGTTTTAATTTCTAAGTATAATCATGGGAACGTTTTTTCGATTACGTTGTATAATGGTACCTAGTTTTAACCATGCATTCAAATGATATTGTAAATAAAATGAATTTAACTATCCCAATAGTATAATATAGTCTGTACCTCTAAATATAGATTGTTACATTCAATTTAAAATTCATTTAGTAAAAGTATTATCTTTTTTACATAGGTACATTAACTAAAAATCATTAATTAAGTAATTTATAATTTCGAAAACTCATTTTTCATGACATGAAATTTATATAAAAAAAAGAAAACACTACTAGGTACACAGCTCAAATTTGTTTTACAAATATTTATTAACATTAAAAATAAACAATTTTATTTCAACCAGATAACATAATTTTAAGTTCCGTTGTCTTTTATAAAGAAAAACGTAAAAAGAATACCATTACATTAATAAATTTATAATAATAGTGTATCGATATACTCTGTACTTTATGAGCAAAATATAAACCAAATATAGTTTAAAATGTACAAATTTTATATAAAAAACATATGATAGAAAATCCAACCAGAATTATTGGAAATGTGAATTAATGTGTCTAAATATGAAAAAAAAATCGTAAATTCATAAACAAAAAAAAACAAATGTGGTTAAACAATTACGCACACAATACATACACACACACAACACATTTTCGCGTAATTGTGTAAATCGATCCCTATAGTTATTAAATGTGTAACTCGTTAGTCGCATTTTAGGATTTGTTAGTCGCATTTTAGGTAGCATTAAAGCAAAATAACTACCTATCTCACTATTAGATTATCATACATTTATCACACTTTTTAATTTGCTCGGGGATCCCCTTATTATCCCGTATTGTCATCAATTAATAGGCCTTTTATCATAATTCTTGTACGTACTTTCTTTTTTTCTTAATATTTTTGACATTTAGCTAGCTCTCTTTCTCTCCATTCGATTATATATATTTATTTATTTATTAGATACTGGGAATCGGAGTATTAATTCATTTCGTTTATATTTTATTTCGTGATATTTATCACGCGGGTACTTTATAAATATGGGCCCCCCATTTATTTGGGTATTATATTACATTTTCATAACATTCATTTCATTTTATTGGTACATAAACTTTTTATCGTAATTATATCAAGGTAAAAGTTTACCTTGGGTTGTGCGCACAACCTTGAGGTCTACGTTTAAGTCATTTTCAAAGGACTCCAACAATTGTCACTGAGGAAAACTAAGTTTGCACCATGATCCAACGAAGGATGTGACCTCAATGTACCATTATTAAGGGTAACAAATTTAAGACTTCTCTGGTCCCTAACAGTACTAATATGTGTAAACTCGTGTACATCACTTGTACTGAAGGTATTGTTCCCTAGTACCCGTTACTTCCGATTTTATCATCCAATCATGGAAACATACCCTGCTCGAGGACTATATGTTATACCAGTGATGGACGTTCCCGTATCTCTCCATTACCTATTTATTAAGGTCATCTTTTTTTTATTCTTTTTATAAATCTTTGTCTGTCTCGGTTACTTTTATATTCTCTCAATCTCATTCCATCTCCTTTCAATTAAGCATATCGGTTTATTAACATAACCAGAGTTTGGGCCCTAAACATTGGCTAAGATAATATCCGATAGCCTAATTCCTTCATTCCAACAACTAGCAAAATTTTGATATTAAAATTGGATAGTTTCTAATAATTTATCTAAAAATCACATAAATCATTCCACATATACAACATATATTACAACATTTAAAATCCATACTATTATATTCCTTTCTTTGCCGTAGCCTGTCTTCAACTTTCACACATCCATATCAAAATCTCAACATTCTTCAAGAACATTAACACAGCCACAATTATTCGTTGGTTGATCTAGCCGATTACTAATAGTCAAGCTAATATTTTACTGTTCTTTTCAAATATAAACACCATCCCAACATATTTGAACACAACCTTAGTGTCATCACGTCTATCAATACTACCATTCTCATACATCATATATCATATCATTTCCTTTCTATAATTTAACTTAACCCTTTTTTTCTATCCTTTCTTTTACTCTTTTATGCAAACAGTTTTTACTTTTAAGGCACAAACAATTGTTTTTTCCATATCACATAAGCCATATGTTTTGATATCATTAATCCTATTTCGTTTTTTTTTTGTTATATAAGTTGTTTAATATTTGTCCATAAGTCATTAGAGCCCTTACCTAAATTCAATAATAAATTTATCTCAAAAAAAAAGTATCGAACTACTATACAGTTTTGTATTACAAAATAATAGTTTATTTTATCAAGTCTTTTTTATCAATTGAATACTGGATTTTAATCGCAGATAAAGTAAATGAAAAAGTATAAAGTCAACATTTTGAAGGCAAGTCAGGAGACAACAGTAGTGTATATTAATGCATCATTCTGTATCAACTACGTGTAATATTCCGATGCCTTATATGCAAAAGATCACGTCAGCATTGTTTAGAATTTGATGCGCAATGTTAATACAAAGAAAACATGATATTACATTTCGATGAATTCTTAAACAATATCTGTATAAAATGTTGCAATTTTTATTATTAATAAAACATATCAGTTAATATTCTTTTGAGTTATTAAGTTAAGCTGCGTTTAAAATTAATATTATTCATCGATCAATTTATATTCTACAAAATTTATTCATAATTTGTCTTTTATCTGATAGCAATAAAATAAAGTTCCTCTTTTTCATTCGTTATGTTAAATATTTTAGAACCAAATAGATAATTAAAGTAATAACGCTAAAATAATAAGGATATGAATATACAAATAGCACTTGCTTTCTATTGAGAGTGTTCCATCTATTAAATGAACAAAATGAGTTAAAAAATGAAAAATGGTAAAAATACATGATTGGTGACTAAAGTTATTATATTTTTAATTCTATGAAATTAGAATTTTATAAGATATAAATACTTAAAATCACTCACCTTAAAATATAATCATATAATTTGCATTTTATACAGTAATTATTTTGTAGATACATCAAGCATATTTTTTACATTACAGTCTCTATTATAAATTTTTTTTTGTTTCTTGAAAATAAAATACTTCCTGTTTTCTAGTACGTAATATGGAGTACACGAAAAATTCAGTCCTCCTAAAAATTCAATTTAGATCTTCTCAACCAATATTCTTCTTATCTGGAGTGAAAAAGTTATTTCTCTCATTTTCTTTTCTCCTTTTTGAAGCCTCTTTGCCTTTTGGTTTTATACTTCTTATGTTTTAATTTTATTTTATAAATATTTATTCACAATGATATTACTTTTTGATGGCTGGCTCTACACGACTTTTTAATTAATTTTCTCAATCCGGGAATGTGTCATAACTTTTAGTTTAACAATTTTTTACGTATTTGTTATAACTTTATTATCGGTGGCCAGCCGGTGCACGCGGCGAGCGGAGTCGCGCGCGCACCGACTGGCAGGGTCGCCATGTAATGTTAGGAAGGATGTCAATGAAAGAGAGACGTGTTTATCTACTCAATACTTTAATTATACTGCTCCCATTCTAAACTTAACATAGATATATATTGACGTGGGGCTGCACTACACTACAATGCAGGTAGATCACGTTGCCTAGCTTCAACTCCATCTCCTTCTCTCCACGGACGGGTATACGCTGACCGGTGGCTGTTACCAAATTAATGCGTTCTCGGTTGTATGCGGAGTCCCCAAGGAACTGACTTATAAGTTGGGAACTAACAACCGTACGAGAGGCTCCAGTGTCTATGGTCAGTTTACACGGCATTCCGTTGACCTCGCCCTTGATGATTAGACTGTTCCCATCATGGGTTTGTGAGATCGAGATCCTTGGGGCTCTTTTAACATCAGCCAGCACCCGCCCCGCAGTTCTGGCTTTTACTCGTTTCCCTGCTGCTGCTGGGCGGTGCTGTTGGCCGCACTACCCTCCTGGGATCGTTCACCTTCCCTTTCTAGGGTTCGCTTAGGGCAGCTGGATCGAAGATGGCCCTTTTCCCCACAGCCATAGCACCTAGGGCTGTATCCCTTGTTGCGGTCGCGAACTATAGCTGCTGCAACCTCCCTGACGCGATGGGAGCGGTGATCCTGCCGCACGGCTTCCACTTCCAGTGCATGGGCCAAGGCGTCCTTAAGCGTCTCGTGGTGCCCGAGCCTCACAGCAGCTCTGACTTCCAGGTCGCGGATGCCGTCTATGAATGTCTGCACCAGGTTCCCTTCAATGAGCGCAGGTACAGACCGGTATGCTTTTCGCACCAGCTTCTCCACTTCTAGAGCCCACTGCTGCAGGTTTTCGTTGATGCGCTGCACACGATCTTTAAGCTGCGCACGAAAGACGTGTTCCAGATCAGCGTCGCCATACCTCGCCTCCAATGCCTCAAAGAGTTGCTCATAAGTCACTTCCTCACCGAGAGCTTCCAGAACTGTTAAGGCCTGGTCGCGCAGGCCTAGTGTGAGAGCAGTCATGCCCTGGCTTTTATTCCAGCCGTTCGCCTTCATAACAGCCTCGAACTGGATCTTGTAGGCTGACCAGGAAGAGGTACCGTCGAACGGCGGCACTTTGAATCCACGTAGCGAAGGTGTTGTAACTACTACGGGAGCTGTTGTTCCATCCCCAAGTTTGAGGTCGTCCAGCGTTTTCTTCACGTCAGCCATTACGTTGTCAACCCGATTGTTTACTTGGTCGATTCGGGTTTCGGCCTCCGACAGGCGGTTGTCATGTTGAGCAACCTTATCCTTCACCTCCCGTATCTCTTTTCCGAAAATAGCGTGAAGGTCCTTCATGAGGAGCATCTGCTCTTCCTTATCGCGTTGGAGTTGCTCTTCTAAACGACGGGCCTGTTCCTCCTGCCGGCGGGCCTGTTCCTCCTGTCCGCCCCGCAGCTGCTCTTCCAATCGGCGTGCCTGTTCCTGCAGCATCACCATCAGAGCACCTAAATCAGGTGCCACAGACGTAGAAGCTGCTGACGGACCGGCTTCCGTGGCCGGCGGCTGGCCCTCAGACATCTGCGGCGTTGCACCACCAAATCTCCTCTGGTCCGTCTCCTGCTGGCGTTGACTTCGGGTACGGACCCCCTCCGTTTCCTCCTTAGGTAAAATCGGCATTATTTTATCCCACTTCTGACACCAAAAAATTACGAGCTTGAGGTTCGTGACAATAAAAATTGCCGATAAAATTACCTAAATTAACACTTTAATTTACTTTACACAAATTAAAACTAAAAACACTAATTATTAAACACACTAATTCACTTAATTCCGCTCCGAAGCTTCGCTTGTGTCGCTGAGTTCAACTCTGTGCCCCGATCGCATCTTGCAGCGCCTATTTATTTAAATTAGCAAAGAAACATCCCGAATCTTCAGGTAAATGCGCGCAAAGGGACGAGTTTGCGAGTATAGATTTTCTAGAAACTTAGTTCTTCGGATGGCGCTGTCGGTTGAGAATGTGATGTCATTCTCTGCAGAGCTCCCCTCGCTCTCGTTCCTGACACTAGATGGCGCTAGTTGACTTATTCACACAACAGTACTAAGAGATTCATTGCAGTGTGTTAAAAACGAAATGTCAAAAAGAGAGTGTGAAAAAGAGTCTAGTCTAGTCTAGTCTAGAGAAACTAGTCTTCCGTTCACCAGATGTCGCTAGCTGGGACCAATGTGAATTTTTCTTGCGCGATGCCATTTAATTGAGAAGTTAATTTTAATAATAAGCTTATTAGTTTCTAGAGTACTTTAATATAACAAAAAACAATAATTTTTAAATATTTTTACTTCAAGGATAATCCGATTATAGATACAGATTTGTTTAATAATTTCTAAGCTTATTAATATAAAAATTTAACAAATATTACAGAAAGAAACAATAACCCTTGCCTTTTGAAAAAAAAATACTTTCCCGCTATGAAATCTGGCAAATAATCCACCTCATTACACAGTGGCGAATAAAGTCGTGGATAATAAATACTGTCCGGTTTTCGAGCATTACATTATATACGTTTGTAATATACGCAACATATATCGTGGTAGAGCCATGCTGCAGTTATATTAGTAGTATAGTTGTAGCACGAATGGGTCGGCTCGACCGGGGAAGGACCACGCTCTCACAGAATACCAGCGTAAAATAGTAGCTTAATGCTGCTGTGTTTCGTATGATGAGTGTAAAGAACTGGAGACCCCTTTTACTGGAAACGAGGCATTTCGTCTTTGTCCTCACGGGTGACAACGCATCTGCATTTTGATTCGTAATCGAGGATAGATGTAGATGTCTATGGGCCGCAGCATACACTTACCATCAGGTGGACTGTGTGCTCGCCTGGCACCCCATCCTATAAAACAAACATTACATACATAACGGTACATTGAAACAGCATGACATTTCTCTAATCTATGATTCTCTCAAAATGAGAAGGGAAGCTTTTAATATATTTTCATAATTATATAAAATTATTTTTATATGTAAGTATATAAAAAAAATTATTTTCTTCAATGTAAAAATACATACAATCGAAAAAACAATTACTAAGCTTACTCCTATGTTAAAAATATGTAGCATTTGTTGTCAAGTCCAACTGACTAGATTTATTTGACAGATAAATAATCACTTCTTTGTCAAAAACAAAACAAACATCTCAGGTTCTTGCTACTCATACCTCTAAGAGTTAATATAAAATAAGATCTACATTTTACTATTATCCTAGATTACATTTAAAAGGCGTTCCGTCTTTGCCGCCCGGGCCGGGACCTCCATAAAAAGCCAGCGATATGGTAATGAATGGCGTGATAATTTTTCTTTTATCAAACACGTATACTAAAAACTGTAGTACTGACCGTCGGTATAATTCAAAGAGATTCTCATAACATTTTATAGAATATATTATATTTTTTTCGGGGGTTTTATAAGGATGATAAACGAGCAAACAGTTCACCTGATGGTAAGTGGATGTTGTGGCCCATAGACATCTTCACTATCTATCACTCTTAGGACTGAAATACAATGCTGATTCCTTGCCATATTTTTAATTCCTGTCAGAAGTGTTTCTTATCTGTTCAAGGACGCTATAATTTGCTGCAACATAACTCCACCAAGACAAACATCTTCACACATTACATCCCTAAAGGTGTATCGCGTACACTTATGATAGTAAAAACGTCGTAATCATTCCGTTTTGAATATTAAAAAACAAAGCTTTTGCAGAAATTTTCCTATCTAAATTAAGTGATCCATCCGCCTCAAGCTTCTGCATATTCTCGGCAAGGATCCCGGAACTCGACCCGTCATTAAAGTGGAGAACACTCAGGCTATAAATAATAATACGTAATAAATAAAAGGTTTGCTTTACTAAAGTTTTTTGTCCATCAACTTAGTAATCGTAAACGCTCCAGTATCGTTATTTACGTCCTCAACAGCACTCTGCTGAAAATGACGCCCTCTAAGAATGGATGAAATTGCTGCCCTAAACTGATACACTTTTTTTTCATCAAACCGATTTCCAAACCTTAGATAAAGTTTAATCATAATATGAAATAACACAAACTGATTGAAAATTGTTTACTTAACATATATATAGTTTTCAAACATTCATTGAGTTTCTTCCTAAACTTAAATTTGAAAACCCCCGAAAAAAAGTGATCCTGAAACGTTGAAAAACGACAGAATCTTCTTAAATCACAGCTAAGACCACTTTCGATCAAGTCACGTTTCAACCAAAAGCAACTTAATCAAAATCGGTGTGTCCGTTTGTTCGCTACGATACCACAAACAGACGTACAGCTACCCAGATATTCGACGTTAAACTTATAAGCACCCATCTATTTTCGTCAAGGTTAAAAAACTATTCTAGTAAAAGTTATAGCCTACGAGTATATACGTTCCACTCCTGGGCACAGGCCTCCCCTAATTTCTAAAAGGGTTTTAGGGCAAGGAATTGTCCGCCGCACTGCCGCAATGTCTGTTAACGAACTCCACATGTTTTTGAAATATTTTTTTCTTATTTCTCAGACATGCAGGTTTCCTCATGATGTTTTCCTTCACCGCCGAGTACGTGGTAAAACAGCAGTTAAAATTGCAATTAACAATTTCATTATTGCCGGCCGGATCGAACCCGGTTTGCCAGCGTACTACAAAATTTACCTTTAATTTAATATTGAAACTATTCTTATCTACTAGATGTTAAAAAATGGAAATAAAAAATTAATTTGGTATTTAATTTATCAACATCACCGTAATGCCGTAAGTGTTTTTAAGAATGCTTTTAGTTCGTACAATAATTACTAGATCTTTCACAGAATCGCTCCCACTTAGCCACAGCACGGTAGGCGAGTGAAGTTGCTGACTGGGGAAGCAATAAATAAACCAAGAGAAACACATTCAAGAGAAACGATTAAAAAAAATTGCTATTTACGTTATATCTTGCAAATAACCTCTCAGCTCAATATAAGGCAGAGGTTTGTTCAGACAGAGGTTTTTTTTCCGAAACAGTGGTAAAAGTAAATAAAGTTTTTGAATAAGAATTACGTGTAGTCTATATTATTATCAATGGACTCAGTGCAAAGACGTGCTAAGAGCGTCATTGGTGACCTTGATTTGGTTGAAACCAACCTTGTCAGCCTCGAGCACAGACGTAGCATAGCCAGCCTCTCGGTATTCTATAGGATGCATTTCTGAGAGTGTGCGCAGAAATTGCACGCTTTAATTCCTATCTCTCTTTTCCACCATCGGACGACCAGGCGGTCGGCGGGTCTTCATCCTTTTGTTGTTGATATTCCACGCATTAGAACCAAACGGTTTATTTCGAATTTTTAATGCGTTTAATGCGTACAGCATAGGAGTGGAATAATTTGTCGGCGTCTAACGTTCCGTCCGAACACAATCTGTGCGTCTTCAAGGCAAGAGTGAATATGCTTTTGTTACGCTAAGACAGTACCATTTACCATCTAAGGTTGCATCCCCACTTACCACCGGGTGGGATTGTGGTCAAGCACTGGCTTGTAAAAAAAATACAAATGATTCCATTCTATTCTATGTGGTTTTCAGCTTTTGCCTCAAAAGTTAAGATTATGCATTTTAAGTGCATTAATATCACTTAACCTTGAGTATCGTCGTCGATCACCTGACTGTAGGTCTAGGGAATAACACAAACTAATTGAAAATTGTTCACCAAACATATCTGTAGTTGTCAAATGTTTATCAAGTGAGTTTTTCCTTAACTTAATTAAAACTTAATCTAAAACCCGCCAAAAAAAAGATATCATGAAACGGTGAAAAACAAGAAAATCTTCTTAAATCACAGCTAAGACACTTTCGGTCAAGTTACCTTCCAACCAAAAACAACTAAATCAAAATCGGTTCGTCCGTTTATTCGCTACGATGCCACAGACAGACACACAGACGTACAGCTACACAGATATTCGACGTTAAACTTAATAGCTCCCCTCTATTCTCGTCGAGGTTTCGAAACTATTCTAGTAGGCGTTAAAAAATTCAAATAAGAAAAGTATTTTGGCATTTCATTCGGTAAGTGTTTGTGTCACCATAATGCAGTAAGTGTTTTTAAGAATGCTTTTCCCGTACAATCGCTACTAGATATTTCACATCATCACTCCCACTAAAGTGCAAAACAGTGTTCTTTGGCTTTGAAAATTGTAATTTGTGTAGACAGACGCGCTTTACGCTACTGATTTTTTTAATATTTTATAATATATTTAAATACAATTTACGTACATCATTTTCATATTTTAATCAAATTTTATTAACACAGCTTTCTTTTCATTTTTTTTAAAAAGACGCAAACAGCACAAAGGGACATACATCCAGACCTAGAACAATAAATAATTGTAAATCAAACAAATGTTTCTAATGCTAAGCTATTGCGCCACGGAACGTCAACAATTGCATGGTGGTTAGCTTTTCACGCATTTAAATTAAGAACCCAGAGGTGACCATGCACTTGTAACCGTCTTTATTGAAAGTTACAGGTACTCATGAGTCACACTTATATACGTGGTAGAGCCACGCTGCACCTATATTATGCTTTTAGCACGAATGAGTCGGTTTAACTGGGGAAAGGCCACACTCTCATTGAATACCAACGTAAAATAGCAGCTCAATGCCGCTGTGTTTCGTAAGGTTCCATCCATCCATCCATCCATTCCATCTTAGTACTCAGAGGTGCCAAGATATCTGCATTTTAAATCCGAATCAAGGATAAATATCGATATCTATGGGCCACAGCATCCACTTACCATCAGGTGAACTGTGAGCCCGTTTGTCACCCATATTTTATATAAAACAAAGCGCCAAAAGGTGGACTATGGTCTCGTTTGTTTCTTTTTATTAATGTTAGGGTTAAAAACGTGCGCACAGTTCATCTGATAGTATACGTACGCCGAGGCCAAAAGACGGGTATATTTATCCTCAAATAAGAATAAAAATGCAGGTGTGTTACTCCTGAGTGCTATAATTCCTATTACCAGTAAAATGGGTCACCGGTTCTCTACAATCACTAAAGAAAAACAGCAGCATCAAACTACTGTTTTACGCTGGTATTCTGTGAGAGCGTGGTCGTCCACGGTCGAGCCGACCCATTCGTGCTTTAACCACATATAGCTGCAGCCTGACTTTACATGTAAAATGTTACTTATAGGGCACACTTTTAGACATACACTCTTTTAGATAATATCTATGTTTGTGGCTTTACACGAAGTTAATACATATTTACAAAGTTATTTTTAAAATTAAAATGATGTTGCAAATAAATTTACATTCCATCTGTTGGTAATATTATTGCAGCATGTGAACACCTGCGGCCGATATTACATAAAACATGGTACAGGTGTATTATCATCTCTGAGGATTTTTTTCTCTCATTATATAAATGTAAAAGAAGGTAAACTGGCCTGTAACTGACTACCGCCGCTAACGAACTAATGCTACACCGGGGGAATTGTAGGAGCGTTGTCGGACTTTAAAAAAATGTGTAGATTATAATTATACTATCTCTTCAGACTCACACAGAAAACCGCAGTTCATATACTGCAGCTTGAAGTCAGATGTAAGTAAGCGAGTATTAGCTAAGAGGAGTCCTACTGGTGGATGTTATATTTCTCGTAAAGAAATTTTACAAACGTAAACAAATACAAAGTGCTTTACGACTGAATGTATTAATAATTGACATTCATACTTTGAAACTTACCTGACACAATTTTGTGGGCAGTAAAATATAATACCGAAAACTTTTGAAATAGAAAGAGAAAGGTTTTTAAAATAAAATGGTTTTCGTCCGAGCGGAAATCGAAAAGCTTTTACCATATTAACTTAGTTTCATGATAATTTAAATGTTGTGTTTAAAGGTTCATCTTTAGTTATTTTATCATTTATAAATAACCAAATTTGCTATAATTTAGTTAACACGGTTGTAAGGTTTAGTAGGTGGTGGTGAATGTAGATGATAAAACTATATTTTTTAAAGAATCATCCTTGACAAAAGAGCACACAGTTTATTTAATGGTAAGTGGAAGCTATGACCCATTGACACCTATATTTGTACTCAATATAATAAAAGAATCAAAATGCAGATACCTTATCACCCACTGATGACTAAGATAGAATGCCTTCTTTCCAGTAAAAAGAGTCCGTGTTCTCTACACTCACCATACGGAACATAGCAGTTTTAATCTGCTTATTTACGCTGGTATTCTGTGACAATCAACATCCCTTCCTTCGATTCACAATATAGCCATAGCATGTTTCTACCACATATAAGAAGTATAGGTATAAAATGTAGATAATATGTTTATATAGATATAAAAAAGGAGTACGATGGTCCGTGGAGTTTGAGCCGGACGGAACACTTACAGAATATAACTACATAAAAAAGTGTTGGTAACGAAGAGTAGTCCTGTCACAAATGTGGCAACATTTACCACTGAACATTTAACACTGAGCCACCAACTTAGTTGCTTAGTTACGTAACTCGCCTTGCATTTTACATACCAGCTTTGTGGATACTGTATACCTGAAACAAGAGAAGAGAAGCAGAATCTTCCTGATCGTAGTTCAAACAAATAAAAAAACTGTGGTTTCTAACCCACCAGAGAATCATGGCAACTATTGCAAAATCTCCTCTATTATAAGCTGTAATGGATGGATGGTCATGTTCCATCAAGACATTGTATCCACACGCAAAGGGAGGATTTGCTTGCTTGCTGACTTCGTTGAGGTGACAGCGCCTATGCACTGCACGCATTTAATTATTACAATAAAATATTTAGAATAAAAATAATATTAAGCGTCTTCAACAATTAGGGCTCGGCGATCACATATTTTGATGAACCCTAATGCATTGTCAGTAATAATCGTCTTTTCATAATCTATAGAAAGATAATGTCCTCCTGAAAGAATATCTGCACTGGGCAGGATTATAGTGACTGAATGTAGCTGCAAGCACAGGTGCACTCTCTATTATAGTGACAGAATGTAGGAATGCAGGCATAGATGCACTCTCTAGTCCCCTACTCTAATAATCCAATGGTACAGCAATCCGATATGACCGGAGAGAAACTAGGCGCACAACCTACGGTTTAACGTTCCGAGACACGGAAGTGAAAATATCGCCATCTTCTTAACTCAGAGCTTCTACTGAGAATTCCCTGTATTTTGTATGTGTTTCAATAACTGATTTTGGCGCGACCCGGAATTCGAACACAGGATCACTAATCAGCAATCCCGTTTTACAAACACTAGATCAACGAAACACTTAATTCTCTTTCGTTGTCTCACATCATATCGTCTTAATCGCTACGCTTTACAGGAGGAATTGTGAATACATCATCAATTTCTCACAACCTTTTTTCTGGAACTGGTCGCCACTTTAGTGAATTGACATCAAACTGTCCGTGGGTTACGCCAACCACTTACCATCAGGTGAACTATACTTCATGTTTGTAAAAAAAGTAATAATAAAATAAAAGTATATATATATATATATATATATATATATATATATATATATATATATATATATATATATATATATATCCAAGTGTATCAGTCTACCCGGGCTGGCTGAACTGAATCTGTCCGTTTGCACCCAGTTGTGTAACAACAGGGTATTGTCCGAAGTGTTCCGACGTTATTACTGTTATATAATGAACCACCATTAGAATATTCTCTTTCGATGCCAACAATGATTCATGACAAATGTTATGTAATAATTAAAGTTTTTTAAAAATGATGTTTAAAAAAATTAAAAGTTATATTATCTAATTCCAGCTATTACTACTCAAAATAATATGCACTTGTCATCACCTATGACAAATCAATTTACGTAGTTTATGTAGAATTTTTAGGTGTGGTAGAGCCACGATACAACTATATCGTGGTTGTGGCACGAATGGGTCGGCTCGACTAGTGAAAGATCAGCGTTAAATAGCAGATTAATGCTGCTGTGTTTCGTAACGTGAGTGTAGAGAATTGGAGACCCTTTTTCTACTGGAAACGAGGTATTCCATTCCATCGTGGTACTCAGCGGTAACATCGCATCTGCATTTTAAACCTGAATTGAGGATGAATATATTTGTCGCTGGGCCTAAGAATCCACTTGCTATCAGGTGGACTGTGTGTTCGTTTGTCACGCTAATTCTATAATGGAAAGCCGCGTTATGAAATTCACTACTTCTCATTTAGCAGATGGCTTACTTACTAGTTGGTGGGACGCTTCATCTGCTCAGGAGTGCGTCTGGATAAGTACAACTCTCTTTCCCACTTCTACCGTCAAATAGCAATACTTGCGCTGCTGAGTGCCGGTTTAAAGGTTATATAGAGAGTCAGTATATATACAAGCTGTGAGGCATTTCATCTTAGTCCTTAGACTCTCTAGCCTTCTTTGTATTAAGGTGGCGGTAGGTATATATGGACTGCGGTAGTAACGTACCTTCAATTGGGCTATAATTTAAGTTTTTCACTTCAGGTTTATAAAAAAATAACATCTTGTGAATGTCTCAAGAGGAAACAAAGGAAAATAAAACGCAACTGCATCTTCCTCATAACAACTCCAAATAATATAACACTGAGGTTGCCAACTCGCGTGCAAAACGCGCCAACTATGGCAAATATTCCCACCGTAAGGCCTGTGGGGGGCCGTAAGTTCAGCGGTGGACAGTTGCTTAAATACTTCGTCGTCACTAAACGGGACCCGATCTCTCAACTCATCCGTTTTTAATCTTATTCAAGCAAAGCCGAGGCGTATTACTAGTAAATATGTAAATCGATACGAATACCTTCATGGTACAAATACGTTAAAGCCATAAATTTTAAAGTAATACCGTCGTGTACGTGTTACGAATGACTGGAAGAAACTCACTTCTTGCCATTTAACTATTCTTAAAACGATTTTTATGTCTGCTCTAAACGTGGCGCCGCATGACCATGAAAATGTACAACTCCCCTGAAGCAACTTATGTTTTATGTTGTACATAGGACGTATTGTTTTCGGCCTTTGCCTCTTAAATCAATTTAAGGCATTTTTAAGACATTAATGTCTCACAGATCACCTGTCTGAAGCTAGATTTAGCTTTGCATAGATACTAGTATATCTTATTCTGATTCCTCCTACTCCGTTCCTCCACCAGCTGTAAAAAAAGAACATAGAAATTGATTGATTAAAACTACTTTTACGGATTTTATCGCGTTTTATTTATATTAATTTTAATACCCGACGTTTCGGGTGCTTTCCAACACTCATGGCCACGGGGGACTGAGGTGACTGACGTCCCGATGTCAAAGTTAACCCGGAGTACCTTCAGCTTTACTAACTGTGTTTTGAAGTCTTGCAGTGGTATGCTTGGGTTT
The DNA here is from genome assembly GCA_036936625.1 of Parnassius smintheus behrii. Classification (NCBI taxonomy): domain Eukaryota; kingdom Metazoa; phylum Arthropoda; class Insecta; order Lepidoptera; family Papilionidae; genus Parnassius; species Parnassius smintheus. The sequence goes on from JAUPFT010000002.1 coordinate 3,723,153, forward strand.
AGTTTCAATTTTATTAATTATAGGATACCAAGTAGGTGGTAGTACCCAGCCTCCTTCTCTATTGAAATTAGGATGTTTTTTTTAATTTCAATAGCCTCACGTATCATCCTTGGTAGGAATCGATGTTCTTTCGCGAGGATTTGTGGTCTATCAAATCTGATGTAATGGTTGGGGCCATCTAGGATACGATCGCAAACTGCAGACTTCCCGGAACGTTGATGCTTCACCTCAGCTATGTGTTCTTTTACGCGGGTTCTAATAGATCTCTTTGTTTGCCCTATATATGAGAAACCACAATCACAATCAAGCTTGTGCACTCCTGCATCTTGTAGAGGAATATGACACTTGACGGATGGTAAGAACTGACTAATCTTCTTCGGCGGTTTGTAGAATGTTCTAATAGAAGCTCGCTTCAAGATGTAGCCAATCTTGTCTGTGACACCTCTGACATATGATAGTACAGCAGGCACACGTTCGACTTTTTTTTTTTTTTTATAGAAGAGGGGGCAAACGAGCATGCGGCTCACCTGATGTTAAGTGATTACCGCCGCCCATGATCAACCGCAACACCAGGAGAATTGCGGGTGCGTTGCCGGCCCTTTAGAAAGGAGTAAGCTCTTTTCTTGAAGGTCCCCAGGTCGTATCGGTCCGGAAAAATCGCCGGTGGTAAACTATTCCACAGAGAGGTTGTACGTGGAAGAAAACTCCTTGTGAAACGTACAGTGGTGGACCGCCAAGCATCCAGATGATGTGGATGGTATCGGGACGTTTGCCGTGTAGTGCGTTCACGAAATTTGGCGGCTGGGATTAATCCGAACAATTCCTCAGAGCACTCCCCGTGATAGATGCGATAAAATACGCAAAGAGATGCAACATCTCTTCGCAGCGCCAGTGAATCGAGCCGATCGGAAAGCACTCGGTCGTCGACGATTCGAGCCGCTCTGCGCTGGATGCGGTCAAGTGGAAGGAGCTGGTTCTGGGGAGCCCCAGCCCAGAGATGGGAACAGTATTCCATGTGCGGCCGAACCTGCGCCTTGTAAAGTTGCAGGCGGTGTGCCGGCATGAAATACTGTCCCGCTTTGCTGAGCACGCCAAGCTTTTTAGAGGCCAATTTGGCCTTCCCTTCCAAGTGACCACGAAACTGCACGTCACTCGATATGTCGACGCCGAGGATTCCGATACTGGCTGAGGCAACAAGGGGAGTGCCTTGAAACTGAGGGGATACGACAAAGGGGTTATTTTTAGCGGTTAACGCGCAAACTTGTGTCTTCTGGGGGTTAAACTGGACTAGATTTAGTCGTCCCCAATCCGAGACTCTGTTCAGCAAAGACTCGACTTCAGACACAAGTTTGTCCCGGCACTCGGAGACGTTTTCCCGAGAAATATTGGCTCGGCCGGTGTAAAGAGCATCACCAGTGCTGTCATCTGCATAGCAATGAATGTTACGGGTATGCAACATATCATTGATATGCAGAAGAAACAGCGTTGGCGATAGCACGCAGCCCTGTGGAACACCAGCATTAATAGGCTTGCAATCGGAGCTTGCACCGTCTACAACGACCTTGATGCTCCAATCTGCAAGAAAGCTGGTGATCCAATCGCACAATTTCTCGGGAAGCCCATAGGAAGGGAGCTTCGAAAGAAGCGCTTTGTGCCAAACCCGATCGAAGGCCTTCGCAATGTCCAAACTAACGGCCAATGCCTCCCCCTTGAACTCTACTGCCTCCGCCCATCTTCGAGTGAGGTAGACCAGAAGATCACCAGCTGACCGACCACGGCGAAAACCGTATTGGCGGTCACTAATCAGCTGGTGATGCTCAAGATACCTCATGAGCTGGCAGTTTACAATGGACTCCATTGTTTTGGAGAACAAGGAGGTGATGGCGATTGGCCGGTAGTTGGACGGGTCTGAGCGGTCGCCTTTTTTAGGGATCGGGTGGACGAAAGCCGTCTTCCATGATTTTGGGACTACGCCTAGGGAGTAGGAGTACCGGAAAAGACGCGTTAAAACCGGTGCCAACTCTGGAGCACACGTCCTCAGCACAATTGGGGGGATTCCGTCAGGCCCACTCGACTTGTAGATGTCCAGGGAGAGGAGTGCTTTGCGAACCGAGCGCTGTGTGAACTGCATTTCCGGCATGGAGCACTCACACCGCGGGATGGTCGGCGGCGTACTCCCCCCGTCATCGAGAATCGAGTTAGATGCAAAGAAAGAGCCTAGAAGATCGGCTTTCTCCTTTGCAGTATGGGCCAGTGAGTCGTCCTCCCTGTGCAGAGATGGAAGAGATGGCTGACAGAAATTCCCCTGGACAGCCTTGGCGAGAGACCAGAATGCACGGGTTCCAGAAGGAAGGCGAACTAGTTTCTCGCCAATTCTGCCTATGTGCTCTGACTTTGCCTTGGCAATGACTCTTTTGAAGGACCTAGAGGCGGAATTATACTTCTTTTTTGGAGTGCTGGTGTTTACATCCCGGGACGCTGACGCATCAACCCAGGCTTGGTAGCACTTCTGCTTATAGCATGATGCTATTTTACAGGAGCGACCAAACCATGGCTGAGATTTGCCTCCAATGGGCACCACAGAGGAAGGAATAAAAAGTTCCATACCCTGAAGTACCACATCAGTAACAGAATCCGCAACAACGTTGGGATCATCTGGCGAGAAGCAAACCCGCCCCCAAGGGTAGGATGCAAAGAAAGACCGCATCCCATCCCAATCGGCTGACCTATAGTGCCAAACACGGCGGCAGCCTGCAGAATGCAACCGCGATTTCAGCGTGAGTGGCACAACACTCCGGACCAGACAATGGTCCGAGGAGCCTAAAGGGGCGTTGACGGAAATCTGATATCCGTCCGGGTGAGAGGTCAGCAGAAGGTCCAACAGGGAAGGTGCATGATCCTCCACATCTGGAATCCGCGTAGGCGAAGTAACCAGTTGTGTCAGACCATATGCCAAGGCAAAATCATGAACAGATCTCCCCGCATGATCGGTTAAACGTGAACCAAGCCATTCGGCGTGATGGGCGTTAAAGTCGCCGAGGATCACGATCTCTGCGGAGGGGATCTGCTGTAGCAACGAATCTGCAGCCATTTGGACGTAGTCGAAGAGTCGGTCTGTTTCGGCATTACCGCTATGGGACCTATAGAGGCACCCGTAGACGCGCGGATGGTCGTCGACTGTGGCCGGCTTCACTCGGTCACTGTGACGGAGGCGCGGGACCCGAAGCTTGTTGTCGTGTAGAACCTGCTTGACGTGCTGAAGCTCCGCGGCCAGGTGTTTGCTGTCACAGACCCCTCGTGCTCTCTGTAACAAAGACAAAGAAGTACATCTGGCTATTTATTGTGGAAGGAAGAGTTTTACAAGCAAGTAGATGGTGTTGCGATGAGATCACCTGTATCTCCGTTTCCTGCCAAGGATGATACGTGAGGCTATTGAAATTAAAAAACGACCGAATTGCAATAGAGAAGGAGGCTGGGTACTACCACCTACTTGGGATCCTATAATTAATAAAATTGAAACTAAACCCAAGCATACCACTGCAAGACTTCAAAACACAGTTAGTTCATTCTGCGTAGATCGGACCAAAGATAATAATTAAAAAGCTGAAGGTACTCCGGATTAACTTTGACATCGGGACGTCAGTCACCTCAGTCCCCCGTGGCCATGGGTGCTGGAAAGCACCCGAAACGTCGGGTATTAAAATTAATATAAATAAAACGCGATAAAATCCGTAAAGTAGTTTTAATCAATGTATAGTGTTCGCGTAAATGTAAGAAATCATTATAGAAATTGATCTTACCTAATTTAAAGTTCCACAAGCTTCGACAAAATAAGTCGAACGAAGGTATTGCGTAACATTTATACAAAAAATACAGTCATCGTTGATTACTTCCTTCTTTTTGAAGTCAATTAGGTTTAGCCAACCTCAGATTTAGAATATAATATTTTTATATAAATATATGAAAACCATAAAAAGTTGTTTATGAATATGAAATATTGAGTACAGCTGACGTGATAGTAAATAATGAATTTACCATCACCTGGACTGTGGCCTATAAGATAATACATGTTATCCTTGAATAAGAAGTAAAATACTAACCCGTTGTCAACCCTTAGGGCTAAGATAGAATACTTCTTTAAGTCAGTAGTCTCTAGGGAAACAAAACACAGCAGTGTCACGTTGCTGTTTGACGCTGGTATTCTGTGTAAGCGTAGTCCTTTCTCGGTCAACACATCCTTACTGCGGCTATGATATACTTCATCGTGGCTCTACCATGCACAATATTACCATAGTTCTTAATATTACATATTATATATAAAGTTAACAAGTGTAAATTACCACCGTTAAGTGCTCCTAGAATAAATTTACTTTCGTGTATTATCGTAACAGCCTATCAAAACCACATTACTAAGCACAGGCTTGTCTCATAGCTACCGCGTAGAGCAACCGCAGTTTTTTTTTATTTTCTTTAGTTATCATTAGGAAGACGCTGTTGCCGATATCCTAGTTTGTTCTTCTTTGTAGCCACTTACGACACCCTCGTGATAAATGAACGTAGTGGGTATTCGTACACACCCACTACATGAAATTTAATTGATTATATTTATCTTGTATTGCAATAATGTGCAACTATTTTCATCCCAATAAAAATTAAAAAACGGACAACATACTTGTAGCTTTCTTCTAGTAGACTTTTGCATATGTCCGCCTATTAGCTCACGTATTACATTATTGTAAGAAAAATGATCTACTTGAAAATCACATAATTACATTTTCAAAAATTTGCCACCCATTTCCGTCACGTTAGCGACTCTTGTAAAAATGCTAAAAGCTAAAAAAACGCTGAGTATCGCGTTTTATCATATCTTGCGGTCGTCGCTCCATTGCTTTTAATTTTGCTGAAGAACTGTTTAAATTTAGTATTCTTTAAATTATGATTTCTTATATTTACGCGAACACTACACATGATTAAAACTACTTTTACGGATTTTATCGCGTTTATTTTTTGCTTTTAATTACTTTTATTTTTATTTTTAATTCCCGACGTTTCGGGCGCTTTCCAGCACCCATGATCACGGGGGACTGAGACGACTGACGTCCCGATGTCATTGTTAAACCCGGAGTACCTTCAGCCTTTTTAATTATTGTTTATGGTCCGATCTATGCAAAATGAACTGACTATGTCCTGAAGTCTCGCAGTGGTATGCTTGGGTTTAGTTTTAATTTTATTGATTATAGGATCCCAAGCAGGTGGTAGTACCCAGCCTCCTTCTCTATTGAAATTAGGATGTTTTTTAATTTCAATAGCCTCACGTATCATCCTTGGTAGGAATCGGTGTTCTTTCGCGAGGATTTTGTGGTCTATCAAATCTGATGTAATGGTTGGGGACATCTAGGATATGATCACAAACTGCAGACTTCCCGGAACGTTGATGCTTCACATCAGCTATATGTTCTTTAAATTGTTAACTATTAAGTTGGAAACTGTTTACATTCAATTTTATCGGAAAGTTGACTGTGTATTGGCCGACATACGAATAATATTAGTTATTGATATTTTTTTATAGAATACAGGAAAGAAACGAGCACAGTCTACCTGATGATAAGTACTGTTGCCCATGGCTACATCTATCCTCGATTAATCATCACAATGCAGATGAAATGCTTCGTTCCTAAAGAGGTCTACGTTACTATACACTAATCACAGGAAACGCAGCTACATTAAGCCGCTATTTTACACTGATTTTCTGAGAGAGCTTGGCCTTTCCCCGGTTGAGCTGACCTATTCTTGCTTGACCATAATATACAGAAACGTGGCTCTACCACATAGTAAATATATAAATAATGATCAAAGACTATATAACCACTTGACTGCGCATACAATGCCCCGACGCTCGAAAACTATTAGTATTTTGTCGCCTATGCATCGCCTATGGTACTGTTAACCATTTTAGTATTGTCCAAGTGTTAGACCTGTGTGTACGCTAAATTAATGCAAATTTTTATAACTTTTATGCAATTATAATGCATCAAAATGCCTTCATGCGCGGTGAAGTGGTGTGGGAAACATTCCAGGACAGATTTCCAAAAAGAATGGAGTAACTTTTCATTGCTAAGTTTACTTATATATTTTTTAAAATATTAAAAATTATTGTTGATTAATTCAGATTATGAGCCACCGCAGGGGTCTATCTAAAACGGTGGCTGGTAAATAACGACATGGTTGAGTCGCGCGTTGATGTCTTTTGGAAAAGTCTCGTTCTATTATTAGACAATTCTAATGCTTCTATCTCTTTCTTTCCCGTTGTACGTTTATCGTAAACATTAGTACTTACTAGTGTTACCTTTAATAACTGAAAGTCGATATCGAAAATAATAAAATTAAAATTAATAAAAAGATTATTCAATTCACTCACTGTGAAAAAATACTTATCTACTTTTAACCGTCTTCAGAAAAAAGAGGAGGTTATCAGTTTGTCGGTATTTTTTCATAGTTAAAGTTTATAGTTACCTAGTTAAATTACTGTTAATATATTACCGTACACTCCTCGACAGTTTATGATAAATCTTTTGCTGTTCTTAGAGTAATACTCTGGAACTCCTTACCCCAGTCCATTAAAAGTGCTCAATCTTTAAATGTGTTCAAGAAACAAATTAAGGAACACTATTTGTCTATTTAACTCCTCTCTCTTCCTCCTCTTAGTTATGGTCACTAATATACCTTAAGTATGTTGTCACTTTATAGTATATAAGTTGTATTTTTTTGTCTAATTTAGTGCACCCTACCCGTTAATCTTATTTTTATTTTTATAAATTTCCTCTTCTGGGTTGTCTGGAAGAAATTGCTATGGAGCAATAAGACCGCCTTTTGTTTTTCCCTCATTGTTTGTTCATTATTTGTTATATTTATGTTTTGTTGGTGTACAATAAAGAGTATTGTATTGTATTGTATTGTTAAATTAGTTAGATTGGTGTACCAAATCAGAACGGCTTACAATTGCAAAAGGACACTAAAGACAAGTTATTGTACGAATCTACTACAATAATAGATATTTGTCGTCGTTGTAAAATTTTTAATAAGAGGGCGATCAATGAGAGTGGTTCAAAAATGCTGTCTCCAAAATATAATACTAATTATTTTATGAGAACGGTTTTAAAATCTCTGATTAGGTATTATTGATTCCCGTATATTCATTTTCATCAATTTGAAATAGAATCAACAAATCATTTAATTGAATTAGCAAGATGCATAATTTACAAATATGTAGACGCTTGTTTATATTTTTTTACAAAGAACAATCAGGACCCTTAAACTTTATTTCGAAATAAAAGTAACAAATTAATTCATTTCAAAAATCAATAATAATAAAATAAATACATATTTTCGTTGTAACTGTAACTTTTCATAATGATAAAATCCATTATATCGATAACGAATATTTTCCTTTATTAAGAAGAGCAACCCTAAAGATAGCCATAACAACGCAACTTGACCATTCGCAGACACGCGTTCTTCCTCGCCCCCCGGCCCGCAGTAGTGAGTCGTGTGTTTAGAAGAAATCTGCCTATACGCTCTCTAGTGGTTATATTCTCTATGATAATGATTTATACAGATTATAGATCTGTATAAATCATTATATTTAAAGAAAGTAGTGTACCTAAGATATGTAGATTGTTTACGTATTATTTTATAATCATTCAGATCAATATTTATATTTTGAGCAACGTTTTTATAACAAATAGCGGATGAAGTATCTATGCCATAATTGTTATACATTTATTGTAAAAAATCCTACAATATTTGTATGATTAATATATAAACATGTATATGTATAAGTTAAAATCTTCCCATACGGCAAAGTGCTATGCATTATGAAACTAAGTTACGAGAAGTAAGTTCTTTTTTCTTTTTTTTCTTTTTTTCATGTCAGTGTATAATGATTTAAGTATTTGAAAATAGAAAGTATTAAGGGTACTATATAAAAAATAATTTCAAAACTTGGGAGATTTGATTATCTTCGTAACGCCATATTAAAAGATTCTCCCAAGGCTATAATATCTCAGAGCGGATAGGAGATAAAGCTAGTTTAAAAGAAGTGAGGGTAGATATGCACACCGGCAAGTACGATGATGTGAAGGACATAACACTTTTCGTTGGTATTAAAGATTATTAGCATAAGCAAGCTTTGAATACCTACGCTCACACTGTCATTATTTTCAATTAGCTACCCGCCCTAGCTTCACCTGGGTAGGAGAGGATCTTGTGTACTATGTCTTGTTGTTTAGATTTACAATAGCTAAAGACCATTTAAAACTCCGCCTGTGCTTTTTGGTGCAGCCGATCACAAGCCGGGATAAAAGAGGAGGAGGCTAACACACCCACCTGCGCTAGGATCAGCGCACTTAAGCACCGTACGAGTCCAGGAGGGTTGAGCTGATCGTCACTGTGGTAAAGGCCATGCTGACGGAGCAAGTGACAGTATATTCGGGCAGTAGGGATGGGCCTTTTCATCCCTATCTGCCAGCTGAATCAAACTCCCGATGTCGCGCTGTTAGCCAACTTCGCGTCCCAATATTCCCCCGATAATCCTTACGCCTGAACTTTTTTATTTCAAAGTAGGGTGATCCCAAAAGTGCGGGCTTCATGGAAGGTAGGAAGCTAGAGAGACAAAAATAAAACGCATAAAATATGGGCAATTAAAGCCCCATTAGGAAAGAGGGAGACATGTAAGGGGTTCCTTATACACTGATTAACAAGGAGGAACCGTCAATAAACCAACAGTCCTACGGACTATACCTAGAGTGGGTGACCCCGCTGAGAAAGCAATTTTCGCGCAGGATGTTCTCAAACCCAGTTCCAAATCTGAGGAGCTGTGAGATAAGAGCAAGGAACTGCGAGTAAAAAGACTTGCGGAGCCCCAGAGAACAGATTTTTTATAGTATAGGATGACAAACGAAGTCCACCTGATGGTAAGTGATTGCCGTGGCCTATAGTCATCTACATCTAACCTCGATTACGAATCAAAATGCAGATGCGTTGTCACCCGTGAGGACTAAGATGGAATGCCTCGTTTCCTTTAAAAAGGGGCTCCGGTTCTCTACACTCACCATACGAAACACAGCAGCATTAAACTACAATTTTACGCTAATATTCTGTGAGAGCGTGGTCCTTCCCCGGTCGAGCCGATCCATTCGTGCTACAACTACACTTCTAATATAACTGCAGCATGGCTCTATCACGTATATGACATTTTCTCTGCTATCTGGCAGATGGCGAGCCGTAAGAGGAAGCGCAATGCACTCAAAAAGGTGACTTGCTGACCTGACAAACCATCAGGTGGATCTATTCCAGCAGATGTGCAAAGGCCAGGTAAAAGAATAAGAAACAACGAGAAAAAGGCGGTAGAGAAAGGACCGTGCTCGATGCACGAGAGTCAGGTAAAAAAGACTAGTTTTTACGATAGTGCCTGAGTACAAATACCTAAAAATTAAAGTAATATTAAAGTTGACTTCTGATTGTTTTAAGATAATTCTTACTTACTTACTTACTTACTTACTTATCGTCACGCACAATCCCTAACGGGGTAGCCAGAGAGAACAGATCGCCAAGTGTCACGATCCTTACATACCTCTTTCGCTTCTTTCAGGTTCATTAACTTCTTCATACATGCACGTCTAGGTATCCGAGTACTCTTGACCCTCCCCTCTTCGAGCAATTTGCTCACATGGTCTTCGAAAGTTAGTCTCGGTCTACCTCGACACCGTTTAATATTTACTTTCGCTCTATATATTTTCTTCACCATTCGGTCTTCACTCATTCGTTCAACGTGCCCAAACCAATGGAGTACGCCCCTATCAATTTTTGTGATAAGGTCATCTTTCAATCCTGCCATATTGCGAATCTCTTCGTTTCGCTTTCGGTCGGCTATGGTAACGCCACACATTTTACGAAGAGATCGCATCTCCACTGCATTCAACTTGCTTTTATGCTTCTTCTGGCATACCCAGGTTTCGCTGCCATATAACAAAGTCGGTACCAACACTGCGTTATGTATTGCAAGGCGTGCACTCTTCACCACGCCTTGCCTTTTTACTAATGCATTCAGGGCACCATTGACTTTGTTTCCGGCAGCGACACGCCTATCCACATCTAAATCACATCTTCCATCCCGGCTGAAAGCACTCCCCAAGATAATTCTGCTAAAATTTGTTCAATTAACAATAAAATTGTGTTCATTAATAATAAAATTGTAAAATCAAAAAATATATATTTTCTATTATTGACTAAGATTTTTTTTCCAAATTTTTTCTTGATAATATGTGCGTTATCAAACTTTTTTATTGACGTTTGACTTAAAATTACAGGAAAATTATAAGTAATAGTAATAAGTTTATTTGTGAAAACTTGTGTTTATTCAAAATACTTTAAAAATTAATTTGATTTTTTATTTGGATTTACCAAAAGTTTTTTCTTTTATAAATGGATATTAAATGTATTTATTATTTTTTGCGATAAAAACGCCACATTTAATCAGTTTTATTTATGTCGACATATTGGATGATTCACAAAAACGCATTCTAATTTGCGTACTATATGTCTTAATAACACTCTCACACAAGTATTGAACAATTTCCTCCACTTTTTAGTAAAATCTGACACGATACAGTCCAATATTACTATTTTCAAACAATTAAGTTATGGAATGACGGAGTTTTGGCGGCTTCTTTGACAATAATTATTTAGTTTTACATTAACATTGTGAAAACATTGACAAGTGCTATTTAGTCAGGAGTTCTATTTTTCTAGTGCTATTTGACTATTTATTTTAAATCCAATTAGTTTTCCGACACCATTGAATCATTCGTTAAAAGGATTTCCAGCACATCGTAGTAATTAATCACCGAGTGTTATTGAAATGTAATTAAACATGAGACTCTCGTACCAAAAGGCTTTTAAATTATTTTGTTGCTTTATTCCAGTCTACGTCACCGTTTAACATTCATATAATTATTTTCATGGAAATGCTTTTTAACAGTAAAATCATACTTTCATTTTATAATAGTAATTTGGTATGTGGTAGAGCCATGATGTAGTTATAATAAGGTTGATTACGCCAACGCACACCTTTGCGTTTTATATTTTGAAGTTGATGCATTTAATTAGTTAAATTGGCTGACACAATACTTTCTCTATCTTTCCTTTCCCGCACATGCCTATTACGTAAGAGTAAGCAAGAAAATGTTAGGCGCATGTCCGATTGTCTACTCATCGGTACGCCCTGCAAAAAAAAAAAAGATAGCGAAAATTACATAGAACGCACGCGGTCATCGTTTCGTAATGTTGTCTTATGATATTATTTAATAGCTAGAAGTTTGTTTGGTGGTGTTTGGTTTGATTTGTTTTGGTTTGGTTACGAACACGCCTTTGTAGAATTATTTTTATTATAGGATAAGGTGATAAACGAGCACGCAGTCCACCTGATGGTAAGTGGATGCTGTGGCCCATAGACATCTACATTTAACCTCGATTAAGAATCAAAATGCAGATGCGCTGTCACCCTTGAGGGCTAAGATGGAATGCCTCTATTCCTGTAAAACGGTTCTTCGGTTCTCTATACTCACCGTACGAAACACAGCAGCATTAAGCTGCTATTTTATGCGGTCGAGCCGTTCCATTCATGCAACAATTATTATATAGCTGCAGCGTGGCTCTACCACGTACATATATACATACATACATATGTATATATATATATATATATATATATATATATATATATATATATATATATATATATATATATGTTTTAAAGAACTAGCTAGTTACATGTTATGTTACTGATAAATTGCTGTTATTAAATTGTAATATTAATAATTATACACTGTTGATTATTATAATTTATAACAAATAAAAGACAATGCAAAGTTAGTTTAGGCTTCGTCAACAGAAGATGTCCTTGCGGCGACATATATATGTTACGTAAAAATATATACGATCGAAAAAACAGTCCATAAATTTATCTTACAAATATTTAGCGTTTGTCAAGTCCACTCGACTAGATTTATTTGACAGGTAAATAACCAGTCTTTTGTTTAAAAACAAAACAATCATCTCCGGCTGTTGCTACTTATGCCTCTAATAGTTAATCTATAATAAGATATGGTAGATCATACATTATGACTATAACATTTGTACTATAATCCTAGATGACATTTAAAAGGCGTCTCGTAGTCGCTGCACCGCCCTGGTCGGTAACCCCCATAAAAAGCCAGCGATATGGTAATGAATAGATATTTTTCCTTTTATCAAACACGTAGACTCGAAACTGCAGTACCGACCGATAAAATAATTTAAAGATATTCTCATAACATTTTATATAATATAGAATAAGGGTGATAAACGACCTAACGGGCCATCAGATGGTAAGTGAATGTTGTGACCTATGTATCTACATCTATATATCACATATAATATGCTAGATTAAGGATAAAAAATTGGATGCGCTGTTATCTCTAAGGACTGAAATACAATGCTGAATCACTGCTACTACGGATCTCTGAAAGCGCAGAGCCCTACCTAGATCTGCCTTTTTCGTTTGCTTTTTTTAATTTTACTTCAAGTCGGTCGTAATCATTCCGTTCTGAATAACGAAAAACAAAGCTTACACAGTAATTTTTCTATCGAAATTAAGTAATATCCCTATATCAGCCCTAGACATGACTTTTTCATTTGTTTTTTTTTATGTCAGATGCTTTCCTTACCCTTTAAGGTGACCCATTTATGCTGCAGCCATATACATCCATAATTTGCTGCAACATAACTCTACCATATAAAAAATCTCCACATTTTTCATTCCCAACTGTGATATCTCGTACACTTACAATGATAAATTCGTATTAATCATTCCGTTTTGAATAACAAAACACAAAGCTTATAGAGAAAATTTTCCATCTAAATTAAGTAATCCCCATCAGCTTCAAACTTTTACATATTCTCGGCACGGACACCCGAAACCCGACGGGTCATTTAAGTGGAGAACACTCAGGCTGTAAATAATAAGACGTTTTGAATAAAGGGTTTGCTTTTGTGCAGTTTTTTGCTAAAAACAAAGTAATCGTAAACGTTTCAGTATCAGGACTAAAAAGTAAATAGTAAATTAAGTTTGTAGCATGAATGAAAAAATTAAAAAGTAATTTATGTTTGTAGCATGTATGGGTCGGCTAAACCGGTGAAGGATCACGCTCCCACAGAACACCAGTGAACAATAGCAGCTTAATGCTGCTGCGTTTTGTATGATGAGTGCAAACATCCAGAGAACCTTTTTACTGGAAAAGGGACATTTCATTTTAGTCCTCAGGGGTTACAATGCATCTAGAATCTCTAGCATGAGGATAAATGTAGAGCCAGTTGTCGCAAACATTTATAAAAAAATAACGCAAGCAAATAAAAATGATTAACTAAACATACCTATAGTTTTTAAATGTGCTTCTTCTAAAATAATTCCAGTAGATTTTAAATATTGACAATTAAAAAAGTAATTTGTAATGCAGTAAGTGTTTGAAGAATGCTTTTTTCCGTACCATCATTACAAGATCTTTCACAGCATCACTCCCAGTAAAGTGCAAAATAGTGTTATTTATAATGAGCTTTGCAATATGTATTTTGTGTGGAGGAATACGCTCTACGCCGCTGTTTTATAATGTGTATACATTAAAATATAAATTACATGCGTAATATATTTTTTTAATAAAAAAATTGATAAGTATTTAGCACGTATTTTTATGAAAATGCATACAAATAAAGATAAGTGAAAGCGATATATAAGAGTGTTCGCGGTGAACAAAAGAAAGATATATCTTCTTAAAGATTTATTCGATTGAATTTAGTTTTATTAATTACATTATTCTTGGTATTGTGCTTGTGTCTTGTTTGTTCGGAGGTTAGAATCGGAATGTGAGAACGAATGTGAGTGTCGGGTGTGGGGAATGGCGGGTTGAGTATTTGTGCAGTGTGATTGGTTGATTGTACGGTTGGTGTATGACTCTATACAATAACATTATATTAAGCGCCTTATAAGAAATGCAATAGGGTCGACTGTCGACTATCTGGCGTCGACAAATAGATTAAATGAAAAGAGTACGAAAAAAAGTAATTTAACTAATAGTGCTCTAACTACGATTTAACAAGGTTTTTCAAAGAATAAAGAGATTCAGCCGACGAATGTGGAGAGATAAAAGTTCCACAAAGGCACAGCAGTGACTGTAAAGCATTTTTTAAAAAAGTAGGAAGAGTACAAAGGATCACAGAGAGAAAGATTGACAGAGAAACGAAGGAAGCGATTATGGGTAAAGGAAAGATACTGGAAACGGTCTTTTTAATAAGAAAAAAGGTGGTGTTGCAGTTGCTCATGGGCAGCGGTAATCACTTACCATCAGGTGAGCCGTATGCTTGATTGCCCCATATAGAAGCCCAAATATAAGTCTTATACAGATTTTTAATACGCTCAAGCTTATTTAACTGTTAATCGGTAATGTCAAGGTAGCAAATATCAACACAACAAGGAGAGGCAGAAGTAGATACTGAGCAAGCGTAGCTTTATTTTCTGTGTGAAAAAATTACGTAATCTACCTAAAGAGTTTAACGCAGCAAACATTTTTCCACTAACCTCTTTAACATGTGTGGTCCAAGATATACAGGAGTCGAGAAACAACCCTGGGTCTATAACCTTGTAACTGTAGGAAATTTGAGTGCAGTCTAGTATAGGAGGTAGGGAAGACCAGTCAAATTTTGCCAATTATCCTAGAACTACCTGATTACAACAGCCTGAGTTTTCTTAGGATTAATAGTTATACCATAATATTTACTCCATTTTGAAATACAAGTCAGATCAGCTTTAATAGTGTCAACTGTTTAGGACTTTCACTTTCAAGAAAGGACTGAATATAGATTTGCAGAATATCGGCATACAAGTGGTAAAAAAGGACAAATTGTAACTTATAGAGTTAATGAAAATTGCAAAAAGGAGAGGAGACAACACGCCACCTTGTGGTACATCAGGCCCTGTACTAATCAAAAAAAAATGGGAAAAAAACTTCTTGCGCCTGCATGTGCTGTTGACAACCAAACAAATAACTTCGAAACCAGTCAACTACAGTAGGAGATATGTTAAAAAAGCGCAGGTGCCTAACAATATATCAAAGTCTACAGTATGGTATGCGTTACTAAAATCTAGCAACGTAAGAGTAGTAAGCTTTTGTTTCTCCTTGCCATACTGAATATCATCAGTCAATTTCATTTGTAAAAGTACAGTAGCCGTACTATGGCCAGGGCGGAAACCGGATTGCAAAGGATATTAAATATTACGTTTAAAAGTTAGGTGTTTAATTGTTTGTGCACAAAGTGTTCTAGTACTTTGTAAAATAAAAGGCAAAATATAGATAGGTCTATAATTAGAAAAACTAGAGGGATTTGACTTTTTCAGAAGAGGAACTACAAATGCATCTTTCCAAGCTAAAGGGAAAAAGTGAAATTCTGTGAATTATTCAGGATGGAGGTGATTACAGGTGAAAGGAGATCAATGAAAGGAATGACCATTTTCCGACTCATACATTCACTACATTATGGCTCTCTTAACATCACAACTGTTCACGCACAATCCCTAACGGGGTAGCCAGAGAGAACAGATCGCCAAGTGTCACGATCCTTACATACCTCTTTCGCTTCTTTCAGGTTCATTAACTTCTTCATACATGCACGTCTAGGTAACCGAGTACCTTTGACCCTCCCCTCTTCGAGCAATTTGCTCACATGGTCTTCGAAAGTTAGTCTCGGTCTACCTCGACACCTTTTAATATTTACTTTCGCTCTATATATTTTCTTCACCATTCGGTCTTCACTCATTCGTTCAACGTGCCCAAACCATTGGAGTACGCCCCTATCAATTTTTGTAATAAGGTCATCTTTCAATCCTGCCATATTGCGAATCTCTTCGTTTCGCTTTTGGTCGGCTATGCTAACGCCACACATTTTACGAAGAGATCGCATCTCCACTGCATTCAACTTGCTTTTATGCTTCTTCTGGCATACCCAGGTTTCGCTGCCATATAACAAAGTCGGTACCAACACTGCGTTATGTATTGCAAGGCGTGCACTCTTCACCACGCCTTGCCTTTTTACTAATGCATTCAGGGCACCATTGACTTTGTTTCCGGCAGCGACATGCCTATCCACATCTAAATCACATCTTCCATCCCGGCTGAAAGCACTCGCCAAGTATACAATTTCATTTACCTGTTCTAGACATTCCTGATTTACCCATATTTCACATTTCGTTCTCTTTTCGTCCTTTTCAAATACCAGAAACTTAGTTCTATTAGCATTCAAACGGAGACCTTTAATTTCACATTCCTCTTTCATACACGTGACTAATGCCTGCAGTTCTGCTTCTGATGGTGCAATAAGCACTGCATCATCAGCATACAGCAGACAATTAACTTTTATGTCACCCAATTTCACACCCAAACTTCTATTTTTCAGCTTCTGTAAACAGCTGTCGAGATACAGTATGAACAGCCAGGAAGACATGACACAACCCTGTTTTACGCCCGCTTGGACGCTAAACATGGGTCATGCCCTACCCGCACACAGGCTTTACAGTCATAGTAAAGTGACTGCACAGCCCTTAACAATCGACCATCCACACCATATCCCGGCAACAGTTCCCACATTTTCCTCCTTATAACCTTATCAAATGCTTTCTCCAGATCCACAAAAGCACAGAAAATCCTCTGGTTAACACTCAGAAGCTTCTCCGTGATCATGCGGAGAGAAAACATTTGATCCGTGCATCCTCTTCCAGGTCTAAATCCGTATTGTGCCTCCCATAAGAATCTTTCCGATTTCTCTCGCATCCTACGTGTCAAAACCTTCGAGTAAACTTTACTTGCTAAACTGGTCAAGCTGATCGCCCGATAGTACCCGCAGTCAAAATATGAACCTTTACCTTTATATAAAGGCACAATGACCGCGGATCGCCAATCATCCGGGACATCTCCCGTCCGCCAGCATAAATTGCACAGCAGATGAAAGCTGTCCCAGACGCGAGGACCACCGTACTTGATCATTTCAGCAGTAACTCTGTCTAGTCCCGCAGCCTTACTACATTTCAAACTTCGAATCGCACGTTCAATCTCTTTTATGCTGATGACCTCAGTGTCATCGAGGTCCGTGTCTGGCGTGCCAGTCACGGCGTCACCCCCAGATCCTTCACTAAGATCATGACACGCATACATTTCTCTATAAAATTCACTCCATCGCTGCATGACGTCCGATTTTTCTGACAGGACGTCATTGGTTCTCGAAAGCACTTTGTTCATTCTTAAGGCTGTCACACCACTCTGGGACCTTCCAACCTCTTTCCAGAAGAGTTTGGAGTTTTCCCTAAAGTTGTGCGACAACCTCTCGTCCGCTTCTATTCTACACCTTTCACGTACTTCCTCAATCAATGTTTTCGCATGAACTTTCTGCAGCTTATATCTTTTTTTCATCTTCTCTCTCATATGCTCATCGTTACTAGAGGCCAAGTAGTCTAACCATGCTTTTTTCTTCTTTTTTACAGCTTCTCTCACTTCGTCATTCCACCATGCATCTCTTCTTTTACTACTACCTCTTTTTGTTGTTCCACATACTTCTTCCGCTGCACTTACCATTCCATCCCTAAGGTTCTGCCATGTTCTCTCCACACATACTTTTCTGCCATCGATGGTGTCAAGCTTTTCGGCTACCCTCGTGTGATATTTGTCCCTAGTATCCGCTTCCTGAAGCTTCCAGCTTCGGATGCGACAGACCGACTGTGGTTCCGTTACTGTCGTCCAGTAGCGCCAACCCGCGAACAAATCACTAAATCTAGTAATTACTAGATAATGATCCGTTCCCAGGTCAACACCCCTGAACACTCGTGTATCCATCACCTGTTTTCGCAGTCGGTCATCCACCAGGAACAAATCAATCATACTTGTCTCATTCTTTCTTTCTCTAGTGTACATATGGATTTTCCTGTGATTAAACATAGTGTTTGTCACAAGAAGATCCTTTTCCTTGCATACAGCCAGTATAACACAATCACAACTGTTCAATTGACTAAAATTAAAAGCAGAGGTGTCAGGAGTGGGAGCTCTTGAAATAGAATCTAAAGTATTATGTTTTGCTTTGTTGTTAATGCAAGACGAATATGAGAAATACAAATTAAGTTGATTGAGATCAAACCCACCATGGTGAAATTTGTCGTAATTTCCTAACTCGTAAAGACTTTCAAAGAAAGAAATTTCCAAGCCTATATGACTTATATTTTGCTTTAGCACAGTTTTTTATGTGGATCATTTTGTATAATGTCAGTTAGCCAGAGAACGGGAGGATGCTTTACACGCACTGAAGAAACAGGAGCATGAATTAACAAAGAATTGAACGAAGCTCGTTTAAAATCTGCTTCAAGTCCAAGTCACTAAAGTTACGCTAAACTAGTATCCTTGACTTATCTTTAAGGGGACGGATTTTGTACGACAAGTATAAAAGAGTGAGAATGAGTAAAAGTGTGATAGGAAAAAGCATCAACAGCATGTTGCCCAAATTTTTTAACGTATTTAAGTGCAGACACAAACATTAAGTAAAGAAGAGAAGAGACACAGTTCAGGAAAAAGTGCGTAGCAGAAGTAAAAAGAAGTTTTAAATTTGCTGCTTAAAATGGAATATATCATTAGTAGTAATAATGGTCACCGATTCTCTTCAATTACCATACGAAATACGGCAACAATAAGGTACTGTTTACGCTGGTATTCCATGAGAGCGTGGTCGTCCACGGTCGAGCCGACCCATTAGTGCTACAACCACAATAATATAGCTGTAACGTGTCTCTACCATATATAAAATGTTACATTAAATGAGTTTTTTCAATTTCTTTTACAAAATATTCAGTTACTTCAAACTCAAAGTTAGTTTTTACGACACCGCTGTTGGAAGCAAGCCGAGCCGCTTGGAACGACCAGTTGTTAGAAATAATTAACTAAAGGCTTTCCAAGAAGTTAATACAGATAAATAAAATAATGTGACAAATTAACTTAGAGTCCACCTGATGATAATATTATTGCAGCACTTGAACACCTGCGGCTAACGTTACGTAAATTATGCTGCAGATGTGTTGCCATCTCCGAGGACTATTTTTTATATAAGTGAAGGTGAACAGGCCTGTAAATGACTACCGCCGCCAATGAACAAATTCTACATCAGAGGAATTGCAGTAGCGTTTTTGGCCTTCAAAAAAAGTTTAGACTCTCTTCTTGAAAGCCTCTAAGCCGCATCAGTCCAGAAAAATTACTGATGATAGCCGATTTCACAAAGAAGACTATGATGGAATGCCAAGGTATACAATTATACTAGGACTTCAGACTGGAACACAGCAGTTTAGACACCGTAGCTTGAAGTCAGAAGTAGGTATTGCGGGTATTAGCTAAAAGAACTGGTTTTATACATGATTTCGTACAAATAAAGCTGAAATAAATAAATTAATTATAACCTAACATTGTATGTTTATCGCAATAAAAAAAACAAATACAAAGTTCCTTTACGAATGCACGTAATGACATTCAGTCCTTGAAACCAACGCTACTTAATACAATTTTATAGGAAATTAAATATAAAACCGACAAGTTTCGAAATAGAAATAGAAAGGCTTTTAAAATAAAACGGTTTTTATGCTGAGCGGAAACCGAAAAGCTTTTGCCCTATTAACTCACTTTCACAATTATTAAAATGTTATGTTTAAAGGTTAACTTTTAGTTAATTTAGAGAGTCCTTTAGCGGTTATGTCATATTATTCTTATGAATACAACTTATACTTATGTTACCAAAACAATGTTGTGATAACGTTTAAGAAAGTTACTGTTATTTAAATAAACTCGGTTGTAATTTTTTTTATAGAATTATCCTTGACAAACGAGCACACAGTCCATTTGATGGTAAGTGGAATTTGTGGCCCATTGTCATCTGCATTTGTACTCAATTAAGGATCAAAATGTAGATCACTTACTGAAGAGTAAGATGTCACCCCCAATCAGTTTACCACACTTTTTCACAAGCAAGCGTGTGTAAACAATGTCTTGAAGAAACAGGACTTTTGCTCGCAGTTTAAATCATCTTCCACACATCCATTACAACCCATAAAAAAGATTTTGCCATAGTTGCCACGCTTATCTGACGGGTAGGTTTTTTTACTATTTGAACTATGATCAGGACGATGCGGCTGCTCATGTGCTGTTTCAGCTACACATTATTCACATAAGCTTGTGTATAAAAGTCAAACCGAGCTGCGTAACTAAGTAACTCAACTTGGTTTTTTATAAGCAGTTCATTGCGAGATACACTCCTGAGCAGATAAGTCCCACCAGTTAGTAAACCACTTAGTAAATATGGGATAGTGGATTCCATAGCGCAGCTTTTTATAAAATAAATGTGACAAACAAACACAAAGTGCACCTATGGTAAATGTATTCTAAGGCACATTGACATCTATATCTATTTTCAATCTATTAAGAATCAAATTGCAGTTATGCTGTCATTCCAGAGAACTGCAATGGAATGCCTCGTTTCCAGTAAAAAGGGTCTCCGGTTCTCTAGACTAACCATACAAAACACAGTAGTATTGAGCTGCTACTTTACATGTTCATGTTCAATGATAATTATTTACTATCCATATTGATAAAATCTATTTCTATAACCATAAATTCCTTTTTGTTAAGCCTTTTTATTCAATCGTTATTTAATAATTTTTTTTAAATTGTTTTCGGTCTAACTTTGTGCATTTTGTATAATTTTGTTATAAATAAGGTAGAATTATGTGGACCTCGAGTTACGTTTTTATCTAAATTTACGAAAAACAAATAGGTGATAAAAAGCCATGTAAGGCACAAAAGGGAAATAAAGCAGTTACCAGAATCATGAAATCAAATAAATTTGTCGGAGGTGTTATTTTCATAGGGAACATTAACAACTAAACGCAAGGTAAATGCTTGCGTTTAGAATAATGTTCCCATATATATACATATAACATACATAAACACTCACGCCTGTCACCCAGAGGGGTAGGCAGAGACTACAGACTTCCATTTAGCACGATCCTGACATACCTTTCTCGCCTCTTCCACATTCATATACCTACGCATACATGCTCGTCGGTTAAGGGTACTCTTAATTTGGCCCATTTTTAGTATATCGCCAATTTGGTCGACAAACTTCCGCCTAGGACGTCCCTTTCCGACTCTTCCATTCACTTCTGCAACATATATTTGCTTTGTCAGTCTTTCCGCATTCATTCTTTCTACATGACCAAACCACCGAAGCATTCCTTTCTTAATCCTGGTCACCGCATCATCTTGCAAACCACACTCTTCTTTTATCACACAGTTTCTCACCCTGTCACTCAGATTCAGCCCTAACATACTCCTTAGCGACCGCATTTCTACCGCATTTATTCTACTCTCGTGCTTCTTCTGCCACACCCAACTTTCACTACCATACGTTAAAGTAGGGACTAATACAGCACTATGAATTGCCATACGTGCCTTTTTTGACACATTCCGACTTTTCACAATAGAGTGTAGAGCCCCATTTACTTTATTTCCTGCATTTACTCGTCGTTCAATGTCCTTATCATATCTCGCATCCCTGCTGAATACACATCCCAAATATACGAACTCATCCACTTGCTCAATTAACTCTCCTTCTATTCTTATTTCACATACCGTTTTGCTTTCATCTCTTTCAAAAACCATCACTTTCGTCTTACTCGCGTTCACTTTCATTCCCCTTTCTTTTAATGACCTGTTCATTAATGTAACCATCATTTGCAACTCGGCCGCCGACGACGCAAGTATGACTTGATCATCGGCGTACAAAAGGCATTTGATGGTTAACTCACCCATTCTTACCCCGCATTCTTCAACTTTCAAATTTTCCAAACAGCTGTCCATAAATAGGTTGAACAGCCACGGGGAAGCTACACAGCCCTGTCTGACACCTTTATGGATGCCAAACCAGTCCGAGTAGACCCCGTTGATTCTAACACAAGCACTCGAGTCCCTATACAGAGACTTTAATGCCTGTATCAAACCAGCGCTCAACCTAAATGCGTTCAGCGTTTGCCATAACACATCCCTGTCCACTCTGTCATAAGCCTTTTCCAATTCCATGAACGCACAAAAAACTCTTTGGTTTTTCGCCAAAAACTTCTCCGCGATCATGCGCATGGAAAAGACTTGATCTGTACACCCCATTCCCTTTCTAAATCCCGCTTGCACATCCCAAATTTTTTCATCAGTTTCTTTCATAACTCTTTCAATTAGTACCTTAGCATACAGTTTTCCCACAATGCTAAGAAGGCTGATACCACGGTAGTTTTTACAGTCCTGCTGTGACCCTTTTCCCTTATATATTGGGACTATCACGGCTTTGCACCAGTCTCCCGGTACCCGCTTTAGTTCCCAACATAAATTAAACAAGGTGTACAGCAGGCCTGCCACCACGTCCTCTCCAGCCCTTAGCATTTCGAGTGAAACTCTATCATATCCGGCTGCCTTACCTACTTTCATGCTTTTCATTGCTTTCATTATTTCATCCATACTTATCTCCTTATCCCTTTCATCTTCTTTCGGAATTTCTATTTCATTTAGTTCACACTTCTCCTCACTCATAAATTCGCTTTCAAAATATTCCTTCCATCTCTTTAGACTCAACACTTCATCATTCAGGATACAGCCGTTCTCGTCTCGTATCGCATTCAATCTAGGCTGTTTTGAAAGTCCCCTGGTATTTCTTACGAGTTTCCAGAACATTTTAATATTTGCCTGGAAGTTATCCGATATTCTTCTATCATTCCTATCCGTTCTTTCTTGCTTTTTCCTTTCAACTAATTCTTTTACTCTCTTATTTAAACGTTTAAACTCTGCCTTTTTCCTTTCATTCTCATCATTCTTACCGCCAGAGTTACCAGCTTTGGTCGCTAGTAAATCTAGCCATGCTCTCTTCTTTGCTTCAACTTCCATACGTACCTCGTCATCCCACCATAACGTATTGTCTTTCCTTTCATTCATTCTCTTACTAACACCACATACTTCGGTAGCTGCATCCACTAAACCTTTCTTAACATTATGCCACACATTCTCCAAGTCTAACTCATTCACACACAACTCATCCAAATTACTTATATTTTCTCTCAGTCTGCATTTGTACTTGTCTTTCACATCTTCATCTTGTAACCTCTCAATTCTTATACGCTGTAACGCAGTGGTAGACACAGATGACCGATGGCGCCACCGCCTGTATAGACCATTAATTCGGCATAAAACCAAAAAATGATCCGTTCCTACGTTTGACCCCCGGTAAACCCTTGTATCCACCACTGCGCCCCTCAATCTTTCATCCACAATTATGAAATCTATCATGCTTCTATCATCACCTCTTTCCCAAGTGTACATGTGAATCCTCTTGTGGCGAAAGAAAGTGTTCGTCACAAAAAGATTCTTTTCCATACATACAGTGAGGAGGCTTTCACCATTCTCATTTATACTTTCATCACCAAACGTTCCCAATATCCTTTCATAACCAAGCCTCCTCACCCCAACTCTTCCATTAAAATCTCCTAGCATAACAACATTTTCATTTCCCTTACATTTCATTAATACCATCCTTACCATTTCCCAAAACTGCTCTCGGATATGAGTGGGCTTAGACATGTCTGGGGCGTAGACCCCTAGCACAAACAACTTCTTTAAGCCCACTTTCAATCGTATCCATAGCAGTCTTGGGCTTACACATTCATACTCTTTCACACATTGCACCATTCTTTCTGATAGGATGATACCTACTCCCTGGCATGCCCGCTCGAGCTCGTCTACACCAGACCAGTATGCGGTATACATGCCATGTGTAGTGACATCCTTCCCCTTCCGTTTCGTCTCATTTACATATAACAAATCTATTCCTCTATCATACATCACCTCGCATACTTCATCCATTTTATCATTCATTGCTCCACATACATTCAACGTAGCCAGACGGGCCTCTGCAATCCACTTTTCGCCCCTCCGGGAGAAAGAACGTGACGGGTGGCGAGCCTCGTCGCCGGTTTTCCTCCCGGAGATTCTTCGCATCCCTGCCCCATTAAAGGGGCGCCGGGACCTCGGGGCCATTTCTTTAATTTGATTCCTCATGGTGCGAATAGGGTGGTATATTTAACGCCGCTACCACGGCGAGGAGCCGAGTCTGTGCTATCGGCTTGTCGCTCATTTAGCACCACCCGGGGGACACGTGTGGGGTGGGCCTTGGATTAGGTGGTCAAAGCCTACGGACGCGAGCAACTTATCCCCCTCTTCAGCATATGCTGTTAAAAAAAGATTAGATGCCCTACATGTGTTGAAACAGCTAGATTAATTTACTTTAGTTATTTCCATAGCATAAGGTCATATGGAATCTTGCTATGGGGTAATGCGACTGACATTGAAACTATCTCTGTTTTGAGGAAGATAACCATAAGAGCAATTTATAACTTAGGTCCGAAAGAATCTCTTATAGAAAATTTTTAAAGGAATAAGTATACTAACTTTAGCCTCTCGACAATTTACTTATATAACATAAATACGAAAATAGTTTTATTAAAAATAGTGATGTATATTCTACAAATACTAGATACAAGAACAAGTTAATTACACCAGTTACTCTACTTCAAAGAGTAATTAATTTCTTCATGGCGCATGCAAGCACTTTTACAACGAAGTTCCAGAAAATGCAGACATCATCTATCGAAAGGTTTAAAATGTTTATTAAGTAAAAATTATTTAGTAGGGGTTGTTATACCATTTAAGGAGATCGCTGTCATGATGTTATTAGATTTTTTCATAACAATTGTATAAATATTATATAGTAAATTATGCTTTTAAAAAATAAATCTTCTGGTCTACCTCACTCACAGATGGGCGGAGGCAGTAGAGTTCAAGGGGGAGGCATTGGCCGTTAGTTTGGACATTGCGAAGGCCTTCGATCGGGTTTGGCACAAAGCGCTTCTTTCGAAGCTCCCTTCCTATGGGCTTCCCGAGAAATTGTGCGATTGGATCACCAGCTTTCTTGCAGATCGGAGCATCAAGGTCGTTGTAGACGGTGCAAGCTCTGATTGCAAGCCTATTAATGCTGATGTTCCACAGGGCTGCGTGCTATCGCCAACGTTGTTTCTTCTGCATATCAATGATATGTTGCATACCCGTAACATTCATTGCTATGCAGATGACAGCACTGGTGATGCTCTTTACACCGGCCGAGCCAATATTTCTCGGGAAAACGTCTCCGAGTGCCGGGACAAACTTGTGTCTGAAGTCGAGTCTCTGCTCAACAGAGTCTCGGATTGGGGACGACTAAATCTAGTCCAGTTTAACCCCCAGAAGACACAAGTTTGCGCGTTAACCGCTAAAAAGAACCCCTTTGTCGTATCCCCTCAGTTTCAAGGCACTCCCCTTGTTGCCTCAGCCAGTATCGGAATCCTCGGCGTCGACATATCGAGTGACCTGCAGTTTCGTGGTCACTTGGAAGGGAAGGCCAAATTGGCCTCTAAAAAGCTTGGCGTGCTCAGCAGAGCGGGACAGTATTTCATGCTGGCACACCGCCTGCAACTTTACAAGGCGCAGGTTCGGCCGCACATGGAATACTGTTCCCATCTCTGGGCTGGGGCTCCCCAGTACCAGCTCCTTCCACTTGACCGCATCCAGCGCAGAGCGGCTCGAATCGTCGACGACCGAGTGCTTTCCGATCGGCTCGATTCACTGGCGCTGCGAAGAGATGTTGCATCTCTTTGCGTATTTTATCGCATCTATCACGGGGAGTGCTCTGAGGAATTGTTCGGATTAATCCCAGCCGCCAAATTTCGTGAACGCACGACACGGCAAACGTCCCGATACCATCCACACCATCTGGATGCTTGGCGGTCCACCACTGTACGTTTCACAAGGAGTTTTCTTCCACGTACAACCTCTCTGTGGAATAGTTTATCACCGGCGATTTTTCCGGACCGATACGACCTGGGGACCTTCAAGAAAAGAGCTTACTCCTTTCTAAAGGGCCGGCAACGCACCCGCAATTCTCCTGGTGTTGCGGTTGATCATGGGCGGCGGTAGTCACTTAACATCAGGTGAGCCGCATGCTCGTTTGCCCCCTCTTCTATAAAAAAAAAAAAAAAAAAATAAGTCGCGCTGGGTTTCTTGCTAGGTCCTTCCCAGGACAGAGTTTTTTTCCAACCCAGAAGTAAAAGAAAAAAATGACTTTCAATAAGAATTACTTTTAGTCTATATTAAATAAAAATTATTCTATTCCATTCTGTTCCGTTTTCGGCCTATGCCGTAAAAATATGCATAACAAAGTGTTATTGTTTGGATGACTATGCACTGTTGTTTACAGTGATGGTAAATGTATGCTGTGGTCTATATGCAAATGGATGGCTTGCTTCCTTAAGTCAGTAGTCTCCAGTGAAAAAGACACAGCAGCATAGTTGTATGACGCTAGTATTTCATGCGACTGTAATGCACTCCATCATACCATGTACCGTAATACTACAGTCCTTAGTATTATATATTTTATATAAAGTTGCTATATGTTGTATTACTCTTACTGTACGTAAACTATACGACATTACTTTGTCAGTTATAATTTAAGTACTCCTAGAATAAATTAACTGTCGAGTATTATCGTTACAGGTTATCAAAACCCAATGGCCAACTATTGGCCCCCCACATAGTTACCGGGTAGAGGGGACATTTGCCACAGTTGCCACCCTTGGCAGGCGGGTCACAAGCCCAGTTTTATATTCTTTTATTTGTTACTGGGAAGACGCTGCTGCCCATTTCCTAGTTTGGTCTTCTTTGTAGCCGCTTCCGACATGCACGTAATAAAATAACGTAGTGGATGTACCTAAACCGCCACTACACGAAATTTAAGTTATTATATTTATCTTGCATCACAATAATGTGTAACTGTTTCAATCCCAATAAAAAATGGGCAACATACTTGTAGCCTCCTTCTAGTAGACTTTTGCATATGTCCGCCTATTAGCTCACGTGTTACATTATTGTTAGAATAATGAGCTACTTTCAAATCACAAAATTACATTTTAAAAAAAATTCCACTCATTTCCGTCGCGTCAGCGACTCTTGTAAAAACGCTGATATATACTGATAAAACGCTGAACATCGACTTTTATCATATCTTGCAGTCCGACGACTGCACGATATGGCGGTCCACTGCATTTAATTTTGCTGAAGAGCAGTTTAAATTTAGTATTCATTAAACTGTTAACTATATAGTTGGAAACTGTTTCCATTCAATTTTATCGGAAAGTTGGCTATTTATTAACCGATATACGAATATTGGTTGTTGATATTTCCTACAGAATAAGGGGAACAAACGCGCACACAGTTTACTTGATAGTAAGTATTGTTGCCCACAAATACATCTATCCTCGATCAACAATCACAATGCAGATGTGTTAGCTGAGATGCAATGCTTCGTCTAAAGGTCTACGGTACTCTTTATTCACCATACGAAACCCAGCAATATGAATCTGCTTGTACACTGATATTCTGAGAGGGCGTGGTCTTTCCTCAGTCGAGTTAACCCATTCTTACTTCCAATACGACAAAGTGATGTACAGCATACAACTCTGCTATCCAACATGCAACTGAGTTACGAGAAGCAAAAGTTCCTTTTTTATTTTTTTACTTCTTTCCATCAGAATATATAATGATTTAGGTATTTTTATTTGCAAAGTATTTAGAATATTACATAACAGATTATCTAGGCTCTATTTAATCATCCGAAAAACTTGAAGATTAAAAAAAACAATAATTGACGAAATAGTCCTTAATTATCTTCGTAACGCCGTATTTAAAGATTCTACCATGGCAACGCCAGGACAGGTCGCTACTAACGAATATTATAATTATCTCAGAACAGATATCAGATAAAGCAAGATTAAAAGAAATGAGGGTAGATCGAGTCTCCCACTGGTTAATGCATATGTGTACCGGTAATTACGATTATGTATAGGACATTACGCTGTTCGTAGGTGTTGAAAATTATATGCACATATTTCTTAATCATAAAAGGTACCCTGTGGCTCATAAGCAAGCTTTAAATAACCACACTCACGGAGTCGTTATTTTTAACTAGGGACCGCCCTAGCTTTGCCTGGTTGGGAGAGGATCTGTATACCATGTGTCGTTTATATTTAACGTAATTAAGGATCATATATTTTATAAATATTTAGTTTTTTTTTTCCAGTTTTCGGATCGTAAAGAATGCCATAAGATATTATAATAGCCGATTGTAACTCCTAGATTAAGGTATATTTCGTTAAAGATTGATTAAATAAAATATAACCTAGATCACTTTATTTATTTAATCTTTAACGCAATATACCTTAATCTAGGAATTACAATAAATAAATTATAACAATAAATAAAGTATAACCTAGATCACTATGCAGTGTAGTGGCGGTTGAGAATATCCACTACCCCATATCTTCCCGTGGGTGTCGTAAGAGGCGACAGAGGGACACAGAAAGGAGATGGGCAGCAGCATCTTCCTGATAACAACAGTAATATAATAAAAAAACTGCGGTTGTCAATCCGCTTGTCAAACGTGGCAACTATAGCAAATATCCCCCCATGAATAACGACGCAAACAAACGGCCCCAGTCCCCGGCGGCCCCGCTATTCCTGGCTACGGTGGTGACCATGGTAATGGCGGGGCAGGGGGTGCTAAGAATCTGCGGTGGAGGTTCGGTTGCCACCTACGACGACTCGACCTGGCAACATATTACGCACGCACACTGACGGGAAGATACTGGAGCTAGAAGAAGAGGTAGACAAGATGCGCTGGCATATTATTGGATTATCCGAGGACAGAAGAGAGGGGAGGACACGGTAATCCTAGAGTTCGGCAACTTGTTCTATCACCGGGAGAGCGACCATCTGTCCCAAAGAGGTATCGGATTTATCATCCACAAGTCTCTCGTCAATAACGTTGTAAAGATTGGGAGTATGTCGACGAGGGTTGCGTACCTGATACTCAGAATCACCAAACGGTATTCGCTGAAGGTCATACGGGTTTACGCACCAACCTCGGCACATCTCGATGAAGAGGTGGAGTAAATATATGAGAATATTTCCAGAGCCATACATTCCTCCAAAACCCACTATACGGTGTTGATGGGAGACTTCAACGCAAAACTAGGCACAAGAGAACACGGTGAGCTGAAGTTAGGGAAATTTGGAGTAGGGCAACGGAACCGAGGGGGCCAGCAGCTGGCTGACTTTATGAAAAAAGAGGGACTCTTTATGATGAACTCTTTCTTCCAGAAGCGGCCCCACAGGAAGTGGACCTGGTCGAGCCCCGACGGTTCGAAAAAAAATGAGATTGACTTCATTATGACGACCAGACGCCAACTGTTCAATGATGTCTCAGTGATAGCAAGAAAACTGGTAGCGACCACTGAATGGATAGAGGCACACTGAACCTAAACGTTAAGTTGGAGAGGTCTCGTCTAATGAAGTCAACGCTCCGTCCCCCTCATGCTCTAAACCAGAATCAAGAAAACTTTCAGCTCGAGTTACGTAACCGCTTTCAGTGCCTAGAAGATTGCGATGCAGTGGACGATATGAATGATAAGCTCGTGGCAACTGTCCATGCGGTCGGAGCTAAGTTCTGTAACACCCGCCGCATAAGAACACAAAAACTCTCCGAACACACTCATGGCTGTTAGACGGGAGATGAGGCTACAATCGTCAACAGATTTGACAGCATACAGGCAACTGAACAGACAGATCTCCAAATGCATGCAGCGAGACTTACGGCAACTTAAATACTGCTCGTATTAAAGAAGCGATCGAGCGGAACCAGGGCTCCAAAGTCTTTGCTAGAGATCTGTCTGCCAGAAAGAGCCAACTGTCAAAGCTGAAGACTGAATGTGGCAGCATCGTTCCCGGGACATCTGAGATTTTGAGTGAGATTGAGAGGTTCTATGGGCAGCTGTACACATCATCGTTGGAGCCACACGCAAGTGTCAGTAACGATCCAAGAGCAAGTCTTATCCGACACTATTCCGATGATATCCCGGACGTCAGTCTGAGCGAGATTAGAATGGCTCTCCAGCACCTTAAAAACGGCAGGGCCCCAGGCGAGGATGGAATTACAGCGGAGCTTCTGAAAGCGGGTGGAACACCGGTACTTGAAGTCCTTCAGAAGCTCTTCAATTCCGTCCTCCATGGTGGCACTACTCCGAAGGCATGGAGCAGAAATGCGGTGGTCCTGTTCTTTAATAAAGGCGACCGATTTCCCTCCTGAGCCGCGCCTACGTGCAGTTTTCGAGAGTCATTACGAATCGTCTCGCACGCAGACTCGACGACTTCCAGCCTCCCGAACAAGCCGGTTTCCGAAAAGGCTTCAGTACCTTAGACCACGTACATACCCTGCGGCAGATTGTACAGAAGACCGAAGAGTACAATCTGCCACTTTGCCTGGCGTATGTGGACTATGAGAAAGCCTTTGATTCCGTCGAAATTTGGGCGGTGCTACAGTCCCTTCAGCGGTGCCAAGTTGACTGTCGGTAAATCGAAGTGCTGAAGTGTTTGTACAGTAGGGCTACGATGGCTATCCGAGTACAGAACCAGAGTTCGAGACCTATCCAACTGCAGAGAGGTGTAAGACAGGGTGCCGTTATATCCCCGAAACTCTTCACCGCTGCGTTGGAAGACGTTTTCAAGCTACTGGACTGAAAAGGGTACGGTATTAACATCAATGGCGAGTACATATCTCACCTTCGATTTGCTGACGATATAGTCCTTATGGCAGAATCGCTGGAGGACCTTAGCACTATGCTCAATGACCTCAATGGTGTCTCCCAACGGACAGGTCTTAAGATGAACATGGACAAAACAAAGATCATGTTTAATGTCCATGTCACACCTATGCCGGTAGTTGTTGGGAGCACTATGCTCGAAGTTGTTGACGAATACGTTTACCTGGGACAAATAGTGCGACTAGGTAAGTCCAACTTCGACCGAGAGGTCAATCGACGGATTCAACTCGGCTGGGCAGCGTTCGGGAAATCACGACACATCTTCTCGTCGGGTATACCTCAATCTCTGAAAACTAAAGTGTACAACCAGTGCGAGTTGCCAGTGATGACTTACGGATCTGATACGTGGTTTTTCACTGCTGGCCGTATGAGGACGCTCAAGGTCACTCAGCGAGCTATGGAGAGGGCTATGCTCGGAGTTTCTCTGCGTGATAGACTCAGAAATGAGGATATCCGCAGTAAAACCAGAGTGACCGACATAGCCCAACGGATTAGTAAGCTGGAGTGGCAATAGGCCGGCCATATAGCTCGAAGAACCGACGAACGTTGGGAAAGAATGGTTCTCGATTAGCAGCCTCGTACCGGTAGGCGAAGTGTAGGGCGACCCCCCAGTAGGTGGAGTGACGACCTGGTAAGACATGCAGGAAGTCGATGGATGTAGGTGGCTCTGGACCGTGCTTTGTGGCTTCACTTGGGCGAGGCCTATGTTCAGCAGTGGACTTGTAAAGGGCTGTAATGATGATGATGATGATGAACCTAGATAACTACTGGAATTGCTCGCTATCTGTTTGCGAAGTTTCATTACAATCAGTTCATCCCTTCCGAAGACTAACCTAGACAGACAGACTAATAAAAACTATGAAAATGGTATAAAATGTCTTACTATGTTCTCAGTAGCATGTGAATAACCACTTTCACTCTATATTAGGCAGTTATTTCGATAACCTGTTACTGTTTGTGTCCTGACAAATAAACAACAAATAAAGATTATAAAATACATGAATTAATTTTTACCGCATTTATGAATACAGAATGATTATAAAAGCGAGAGAGTTGTGTCAGGATCGTGCCAAATAGAAGTCCGTAGTCTCTGCTTACTCCTCAGAGTGACAGGCGCGAGAGTTAATGTATGTTACGAACACAATGAATAACAAAACATCAGCTTAATTTCTACCAAACAATAGCCGACTGCAATAGCAAGGCACCGTGGCGTGCAGTTAGGACATTGAATAGGAGTCAGTCGTGCGTGATGATGCACTAACAACCCGTTTTAGAAATATAAATAGGTTTTTCAAACTATCGCAACACCACTATAATATTTTATATTTATGTCTATACTTAACATAGTCTAGTCAACAAGTTCAAAAACGTGTTTTTTCTTGTCCCCGATAGCCCATTCGATTCGGAGTGACGTCTGGGAAAATGTATCTCGAGGATTTTTGAACGTGGTAGAGCCATGCTGCAATTATATTAGACGTATAGTTGTAGCACGAATGGGTCGGCTCGACCAGGGAAGGACCACGCTCTCACAGAATACCAGCGTGAAATGGCAGCTTAATGCTGCTGTATTTCGTATGGTGAGTGTAGAGAACCGGAGACCCTTTTTACTGGAAACGAGGTATTCCAACTTAGTCCTCACGGGTGACAACGCATCTGCATTTTGATTCGAAATCGAGGATAGATATAGATGTCTGTGGGTCAAGTAACCACTTACCATCAGGTGGACTGTGTGCTCGTTTGTCTCCCTATCCTATAAAAAAATTATTAGCACATAAAAAATTGCAATTGTTAATAACAAAACACCAAGAAAAAAGATATTTAGTTTTTCGTTAACAGTTCAAAAACTATTAGTATTTAAAAACTTTTGAAAAAAGATAAGGATCTTTTCTTAAAAGTAGGTACTTCATTCTAAAAAAAGGAGAAAATTTCCGAGAAAAAAAAATTTGGACTTCCGGAATTCTATCTCCATTGTTTGTATGTATGTGTATCTCCATATTATATTCTTTTTTATTTATTTGCCGAAAATAGGATTCCGAGCGGCCATTATGGCATGAGCGCATCGCCTCTGAAGATGAAGACATCACGTAAAATATTTTTTTATACTATTAAATATTAATTTTAAAACATTATGATGTCATCAGAACTATTGAATAAATAAATTCCCGTTGAAAAAAAATGTTTATGTCGATTTTTCAAAAAGTTATACGACTGCTAATTAACAATATTCTTTCCAATCTTCGTTTTTACAATAGTCGACATAATGGTTTAAATAATTGACCTATATTTTTTTTACTTCTTGGAAGCCTTTTTGTATATATACTCAACAAGATCACACGATAAAAGTTTTTAGTTTTATGTTTTGTTTGTTATTATTTTTTAAATTAATGAAAAGTGAAATATGCAGAATATTTTTAATTTTTTTACAAATATATTTATATTGCTGTTCTTGCATCTAACAATGACATTCATTAACGCAGAAAAAAATTTACAATATTTTTTAAGAAATCGTTTATTGTTTATAATAGATGTTTAATATTAAAAAATACCATTTTACATTCACAGCAAAATGTAGTTTTTTTTAAAAGGTCCCGTAATATTTTTTAAGCGTTTATAATCATTTTTTATATTACGATTGTTGAAATCATTGATTAAGAAATTAGTTTTTCATTAAAAACCATAATTAGTATTCGTCTATAGGTTTACAATTTTTATAAATAATTTCATTGCTTATTAGAATAACAATTTGTTACAATCAATTTTAACCCACGGTTTATTTTTCCTAAAAAAATACAAAAAGATCCATTTAAAATACAGTACTGCAAAAAGTAGTAATAAAATGTCATAAAATATTTGACATTATTCTTAAATCATCATTTTGCCATGAAAATAAATAGTATTTTTAATATATTTTCAAATGTTTTAAAATACTATTTATTGTTTAATTTTTAAATATTTATAGTCTATTTTTTTATAAATAATTTCTTATAAAATGCTGTAAACAATTTTTTTTGTGTTAATTAATATCATTGTTAGATGCAAGAACTGCAATATAATTAATTACATTTGTAAAAAAAACATAGTTTGAAAATTTCACTATGTGTTCATTTAAAAAACTATTACAAACAAAATATAAAACTTTAATAAACCTTTATCGTAGATAGATAGATAGATAATCTCCAATCACACACGTAATTTCAGTGATTAAACTAGATATACCAGGCGGTCCCATAATGAACTGGCCTGATATAGTTCAACGCGACATGTCGCTACATGTTGTGTTGAATTAAATAGTACGTTTATCGTGCACTTAATATAGGAAATATGCATCGACATGAAATAAATGCTTAGTCTTAGTTTAACAGGCATTTGAATAACGAGAGTCGCGTATTTTTTCAAAATGTCGAAAACTGAGTATCGAAGTGTCATAAAGTTTCTGTTTAAAGAAGGTTTATCCCCTGCCCAAATAAAAGAACGATTGGATGGCGTGTATAAGGAGTCTGCCCCCTCCTATAGCACAGTGAAAATTTGGGTGAAAGAGTTTCGCCTCGGGAGAGAAACCGTCGAAGACTTTGGCCACGACGGTTGACCTGTGGAAGTGCTCACTTCCGAAACGATTGCTCTTATCGAAGAGGAGGTACTGAGTGACAGCCGTTTGAAGATTAGAGAAATTGCAGCAAGGCTTGGGCTCTCTAAGAGTACCGTTCATCGCGCGATCCATGAACGTCTTCACATGAAAAAAGTGAGTGCAAGATGGGTACCAAAACTTCTTTCAGCGGTACAGAG
Organism: Parnassius smintheus behrii; assembly: GCA_036936625.1. Taxonomy (NCBI): domain Eukaryota; kingdom Metazoa; phylum Arthropoda; class Insecta; order Lepidoptera; family Papilionidae; genus Parnassius; species Parnassius smintheus. The sequence goes on from JAUPFT010000002.1 coordinate 3,757,882, forward strand.
ACAGGAAAGAGTGCGCTTCGGAGTTTTTGGATCTTTGTGGCGAAAATCCAAAGACTGTGATCGAGCGGCTAGTGACTGGTGATGCAACTATGATCTTGTATTATGATCTACAAAGCAAGCGCGAGTCAATGGAATGGCGTTATAAGGGTGAAAAGCCCCCTAGAAAGGCAAAGGTGCAACAATCGACTAAAAAACTGATGTGCACAATATTTTGGGATTTTCAAGGCATTTTGATGGTGGATTTTAAAGAACGTAATACAGTCGTGAACGGCGAATATTATGCTTCTTTAATATATAAATTACGAGACAAGATAAAGGAAAAACGAAGAGGCAAGCTGTCTAAAGGTGTCCTGTTGCTCCATGATAACGCCCCTGTTCGTACCGCTGGTGTTTCGAAGGATGCAGTTTGTCAATGCGGGTTCACAGAAGTTCAACATCCACCTTACAGTCCAGACATGGCCCCGTCCAACTATTATTTATTTCCAAATTTAAAGCGGGACTTAAGAGGAAGAAAATTTTCAAGCGATGAAGAGTTGCAGGCGGCCGTCTTCAGTCATTTTGAGGATAAAAAATGTGATTATTTTTATAAAGGTTTAGAGATGTTGATTCACAGATGTCAGAAGTGTGTTAGTATTCATGGTGATTATATTGAAAAATAAAATTGGTTTCGTTTCATTTCTTTCATTGGTTCATAGTTAGGCCAATTCATTATGGGACCGCCTACGTACAATCAAAGTATTATGAAAAAAAATATATAAACTTAAGACCCAAATGTTCATGTGTGTTGCAGTTTAACAAATGGGTCATAGCTCAGCGATTAATATTGCTCAGAGAGCAAACACTGATTTTCAGCTGTTACCCTCGAGGTGGCGAGAAGAAAAGTAGTGTGCACTCCAAACGCGTTGAAAGTATACAGCGCGCCTTTACTCGACATCTTGCCTTTCATGCCAGTGGTATCTCACATAGGCAGCCTTACTATCAGCGACTGGATAAGTTTAAAATGATGTCTCTCCGAAATAGACGAAATATTCTAGATTTGTGTTTTCTACATAAAATAGTACACAATAAAGTTAAGTGCAGTGATCTCCTTGACCGCATTTCATTTGCTGTTCCGCGTAAATATCCCCGTTGTCACATCCAAAAAACATTTGATATTCCTTTCGCGAAAACTCATCTCGGGAGTCACGCTCCTATCGTGCGTATATGTGGGAAATATAACGAATTTTCTAAAACCATACCCGGCATTGACATACTTAACGACTCTTATATTGCATTCAAAATCAAACTTACAAATCATTTATCATCGAGTTCCTGATATAAATTACATCCTTAATATAATACATCTTATTTTATTATCTGTTTTTTATCTTTAGATTTTTCTTATTTCTTACAAAATCTAATTTGCATTGTATTGATTGGATGATATTTGTACTCCAAATTAACCCAAAATTGCACGACTCAATTTGTGAATGTTATGTACACCTGTTATGGATATACATATCAGAGATTATAGAAATGTGTATGTTTTTGTGATTGTCATATATGTGTATTGTAAGTGTATAAAAATGAGCACAATAGTACAATCAAATCAAATCAAAATTTATATTATTGTAGTGGAATTATGTGTGAAAGATATGTCCTTTCAGCTTTATCTTGGATTTAATTTAGTAAAAATTATAAAAAAGATGTGTAAAACTACCCAATTAAGGTTAGTACCTAAATAACATAGCCAACCATGATGAGTTAGTAAAAGAAAAAAGAAAATGCCATGGTTTATAGCTGGCAAACCAAGTGTTTGGGAATACCTTGTTTTTGTTTATCTATATATGTATATTGTTTTATGACAAAAAGTTAGATTATTTGTCAGCTTTTGGCATTGTAATTGCAGTTCGGTATAGTGTTTTTTATTGTTTTAAATTCAGAATAGATAAATATTAAAATTAAAACTAGTTTGGTACGTGAGGGTATATGGTCATCCGGTTAATGTGGTCACTTCCTTATAATTCAAAAACTACAGCCTTGTTAGCATAGATGACTCTGTGATACGATAGCTATTCATCAGTCAATCAAATATTAAAAAGGTCAAAAGGGCACTGCTTCATCGACGCCATTTTGACAGTTGATATTAAAGTAAATATTTTAATTTAATGATTTTTGATCTTGCCGTGTGGTGGCGGTTAAGAACAAAAATTCAAGATTGTACAACCAGTGCGTGTTGCCAGTGATGACTTACGGATCTGAGACGTGGTCCTTCACTGCTGGCCGTATGAGGACGCTCAAGGTCGCTCAGCGAGCTATGGAGAGGGCTATGCTCGGAGTTTCTCTGCGTGATAGACTCAGAAATGAGGATATCCGCAGTAAAACCAGAGTGACCGACATAGCCCAACGGATTAGTAAGCTGAAGTGGCAATGGGCCGGCCATATAGCTCGAAGAACCGATAACCGATGGGGAAGAAAGGTTCTCGAGTGGCAGCCTCGTACCGGTAGGCGTAGTGTAGGGCAACCCCCCACTAGATGGAGTGACGACCTGGTAAGTTATGCAGGAAGTCGATGGATGCAGGTGGCTCAGGACCGTGCTTTGTGGCATTACTTGGGGGAGTCCTATGTTCAGCAGTGGACTTGTGAAGGACTGTAATGATGATGATGAATGATTTTTAGATATTAGTATTGAGTAGTGTCGTTAGTTTTTTTCAGGTTGATTTTTCGAAGTATTTCTAATTATTGCTAGAGCTTGTTTGCTATATTTTTGTTAATATATTAGTTATAGTAAAATAAAACTTTGTGTTTTTGTCTCTGTTCTCCTCCTAGTTTTCGTTTTATAGGGCGGCAAAGCTTAGGGTGACCGGGTATATTACCGTCACGTACCTTTCACATTGAATTTCTAAAGGTAAGTTTTATTTTCGTATGGAAAATGTGTAAAACTGACATTATTATATAATAATTGAGGGTATAATCCGTTTGGTTATAGATTAGTATAATCATAGACTTATTATACTACTGAGTATAATATATTTAATTTGGACATTCATTATTCAACCGCTTGTAATTTTGTAACATATATTAGTTGTACGAGTTGTTGACAAGCCGCTCGCAAAGCGCGTCAACTATGGCAAAATCCCTGTGAGGCAATCTGTGGGGTAGGCCTATGTTCAGCAGTGGAGTTTTATAGGCTGTAATGAAATAAAAATATTTAGTAGTTACGTAATATTACATAGCAACGCCTGTTTATATTATATATTTCCTTATTAGGTTAACTTGTGTGCCATTGTGAAAAATGCAAATATATATATATATATATATATATATATATATATATATATATATATATATATATATATATATATATATATATATATATATATATATATATATATATATATATTAAGAGTCCATCGCGGACAAACAACGTGACACGTAATTTGCCGCTCCTTTATCTTGTTATGTATACATAAAATGGCCTCCAAAAAGTAAGGAATTTAAAGGTCATTTAGGCATAAAATATTTAAATGTTTATGTCGTCGCCTCTTCCACATTCATATATCTACTCATACATGCTCATCGGTTAAAGTTTATCCTAATTTGGCCCATTTTCAATACATCGCCAATTTGGTCGATAAACTTTCGCCTAGGACGTCCCTTTCCGACTCTGCCGTTCACTTCTGTTACATAAATTTGCTTTGTCACTCTTTTTTCATTCATTCTTTTAACATGACCAAACGACCGAAGCATTCCTTTCTTCATCCTGGTCACAATATTATCTTGCAAACCACACTCTTCTCTTATCACACAATTTCTCACTTTGTCACTCAGATTCGGCCCTAACATACTCCTTAACTGAACTATGAGAAATCATTTGACTCCATTGAAACTTGGGCTGTTCTGGATTCTTTACAGCGGTGCCAAATTGACTATCGCTACATCGCGTTCTGTCCAAATACGGGACAGTCAAACAAAACCAATCCAGTTGCATAGCGGAGTGAGACAGGAGGACGTTATGTCCCCCAAACTATTTACAAATGCACTAGAAGATGTTTTAAGATGCTAGACTGGAAAGGACGCGGCATTAACGTAAACGGTGAGTACATCTCAAGCCTACGCATTGCTGATGATATCATAATCATGACAGAATCGCTGCAGGAACTTCAGGACATGTTTAACAGACTAAATGAATCCTCCCAAAATGTTGGTCTGTGAATGAATATGAACAAGAGAAAAGTTATGTTCAATGATCGTCATTTGCCAGTTCCAATTACTGCTGATGGTGAAATTCTCGAAGTTGTCCAGGAATATACCTACCTCGAGCAGATATTGCAACTAGTTAAGAATAAGTTCGAGAAGGAAGCCGATCGTATGATTCAGTTAGAATAGAGCAATAGAGTGTTATGTGTAAACGAGACGAAACGGAAAGGAAAGGATGTACTACACATGGCAAGTATACTGCATACTGGTCTTATGTAGACTAGACCAAACGGACATGCGAGAGAGCAGGTATCATCCTTTAAGAAGGAATACGTCAAAGTGTGAAAGAGTATGAATGTGTAAGCTCGAGACTGCTATGGATAGGAATGAAAGTGAGCTTAAAGAAGTTGTTTGGGCTAGGGGTCTACGCCCCAGATATGTCTAAATCCACTTATATCCAAAAGTAGTTTTGAGAGATGGTAAGTATGGTGTTAATGAAATGTAAGGGAAAGGAAAATATTGTTATGCTAGGAGATTTTAATGGAAGGGTTGGGGTTAAGAGGCTTGGTTATGAAAGGATATTGGAAACGTTTCGTGATGAAAGTATAAACCAGAATGGTGAAAGCCTCCTCACCGTATTAATGGAAAATAATCTTTTTGTGACGAACCCTTTACTTCGTCTTAAAAAGATTCACAAGTATACTTGGGAAAAGATGATGATAGAAGCATGACAGATTTTATGATTGTGGATGAAAGAATGAGAAGCGCAGTAGTAGATACACGAGTTTACCGGGGGTCCAATGTAGGGACAGATCATTATTTGGTCTTATGCCGAATATATGGACTATTCAGACGTTGGCGGCATCGGACATCTGTGTCTACCGCTGCGTTACAGCGTATTGGAACAGAGAGTAGGGTAAGAAAAACAAGAACAAATGTAGACTAAAAGAAAATATAGGTGGTTTAGATGAATTGTGTATGAATGAGTTAGACCTGGAGAATATATGGCAAAATGTTATAATAATGTTATGGATGCAGATACCAAAGTATGTGTTTGAGAACGACTAAAAGGAAAAATAATACTTCATAGTGGGTTGATGAGGTACGTATGGAAGTCGAAGAAAAAAAACGACTAGCAACTATGGCTGATGTACGAATGATGATATTGAAAAAAGGCAGTATTAAAGTTAAATAAGAGAGTAAAATAAGTAATTGAAAGGAAAAAGCAAGAAAGAACGGATAAGAATGACAGAAGAATATCGGATAACTTCCAGGTAAATATTAAAATGGTCTGGAAACTCGTAACAACTGCCAGGAGACATTCAAAACAGCCTATAATGAATGCTATAAGAGATGGGAATGGCTATATTCTGAATGATGAAGTTTTGAGTTTAAAGAGATGGAAGGAATATTTTGAAAGCGTGTTTATGAGTGAGGAGACAACGTATGAACTAAATGAAATAGAAACTCCGAAAGAAGAGGAAGGAGGTAGCGAAATAAGTATAGATGAAATAATGAAAGCAATGAAAAGCATGAAAGCAGCTAAGTCAGCCGGATATGATAGTGTTTCACTCGAAATGCTAAGGGCTGGAGACGAAATGTTGGCAGATCTGCTGTACACATTGTTGAATTTATGCTGGGAACTGAAGCGTGTACGGGTAGACTGGTGCAAATCCGCAATAGTCCTGATATATAAAGAAAAAGGGTAGTAGCAGGATCGTAAAAACTACCGTGGTATCAGCCTTCTTAGCATTCTGGGAAAACTGTAGGCTAAGGTACTAATTGAAAGGGTCATGAAAGAAACTGATGGAAAAATTGGGGATGTGCAAGCTAGATTCAGAAAGGGAATGGGACTTACAGAAAAAGTCCGTTCCATGTGCATGATCGCGAAGAAGTTTTTGGCCAAAAATTAAAGGTTTTTGTGCGTTCATGGACTTGGAAAAGGCTTATGACAGAGTGGACAGGGATGTGTTATGGCAAACGCTGAACTCATTTAGGTTGAGCGCTGGGTTGATACAGGCATTATGTTAGGGTTAACGGGGCCTACTCGGACTAATTTGGCATCCTAAAGGTGTCAGACAGCTGGGTGGCTTTACCGTAGCTGTTCAACCTATTTATGGACAGTTGTTTGGAAAATTTGAAAGTTGAAGAATGTGGGTTAGCAATGGGTGAGTAACCCGTCAAATGCCTTTTGTACGCCGATGATCAATTCATATTTGCGTCGTTAGTGGCTGAGTTGCAGATGATGGTTACATTAATGAACAGGTCATTAAAAGAAAGGTGAATGAAAGTAAATGCAAGTAAGACGAAAGTTATGATTTTTGAAATAGAAGAAAGTAAAACTATATATAAAATAAGAATAGAAGGGGAATTGATAGAGCAAGTAGATGAGTTTGTATATTTGGGCGGCGTATATAGCAGGGATGTTAGATATAATATAGATATGAAATGGCGAGTGAACGCAGGAAATAGAGTAAATGGGGCTCTACACTCTATTGGAGTCTATTGTTCAGTTGTGGAATTTTGTGCTTTAACAGTAACGATAACAGTATTTTTAATTCCTGCTATGAAAATCAATGATTTCCGAAAATTGGGAAGTTATTGGTTTCACACCAGTTTTCGAAAATCTAGGTTTCATCAGGTCTCGACGTTTTGACGTCTTAGAAAGCTCTTAAACATGGAAAACGACGTCATTTGCAGCAAACCACTTCAAATTCGGTTAATGTGGTAAAGAGCAATTTAAAACAAAGACGAAAAAAAAAACAAAGACGAAAAATTTTGAAAAAAGTATTTTTTTCGCATAACATTTGAATTTATAGTATAATCGTTTATTATAATAGATTTCATTATTTTTCTTAGGGTATTTACGTCAGTTGCCACTAATTACATCAAAATTGGTTGACCAATTTAAAAGTAATCGTTAGCAAAAAATCTCAAATGTTTTTTTTAATAACTTCCAAATTTCTGCTTGCATCCCTTTTGATGTAATGAGTAAACTATTAGTTTATTACAATATTTGTCGAGCGTTTTGAGATTGAATATAGCGGGAAGTTCCAGGGATGTCCTGCAGGGTCTTCAGATTTTTTTTTAAATTAAAAATTACTAGCAATGCCATAAACATTACTAATATTTCCGTTTACTACTCCTGGTAAGCTATAAATGCTTGTGTTAAAAGTAGCTCACGACATTAGTTTAATGGCGGATTCGAACCCACTGCCTTTAGAGTTTGAGTATAGTATTCCAAATACTAGCTTATATGGTGGTTGAAAATATTATACAGCTTTAAGAATAGAGTGAAGGAAATAAAGGGGGAGGGATTGTTCGTGATGAACAAGGAAATTAAAGAAATTACAGAATCGAATAAATATTCCCGAGGAATTGTTAGCGCTTGTTGAGACATTTTCGCAAACGAGGATCCTGATTTAATCCCAAGGGAAACGTTAGTTTCCTTTAGCTTAGCACAAATTTACAATTCCGTTATGAGTTGCAATGTCATTCTTGTTTATTTTACGCAATAGCAATTGACAAACAAATACAAAATCAACTGAAAAGTCAATCCAAGTAAACAGATGATTTATTATATACATACTTTAATATTGGAGTAGATATTTTAATTTATCTTTCTCGAAGAATTAAAAAAGGTATTATGTACCCTTCATTTATAAATATATATTTATGTATACATATATATGTATAAATATTATATATTCACTTCTCACAATGAAATCAAAAAAAGCACTCTTCTCACAGCACGTAATAAATACTAGCTTAAAACAAAATGTCATTTATAAAATGGCGGCCTTAGTTCCAATTTCGTCCACCTGAACTAATAAGTTGATAGAATTGAACAGAAGTTCAACATAAATTTGAACAGATAATTTGGGGCCTCTTTTCATTTCCACACTCCGTACTACCATGCGGAGTGTTGTCCGCTTTCTGGGCCACACACCTCTCCTCATAGAACTCCCCCAACTCCATCGACGGCTTAAGTTTCTTAACATCAGGTGTATTGTTGTTGTAAGATTAATTGCCACGTCAATATTAAACCATTAATATTTAGAAAAACATAAGAATTCCTATTTTTCAAACGAATAATGCACTGCTACCTAGAATATAGTAGTCGTCTGTTACACTACATTAAAAATACTTAAGAACACTTTAAGACTCCCTCTATTGGTAATATTAAGGCATTTCAGCTTAGTCGTAGTTTATAAATACTTTATAAAAACTATTACAGACACCTTCAATGGTAACATGAAGGTATTTCATTTTAGTCCTCAGAGAGTTAGTCTGCAGATTGTAACATCCGTATCTAATCAGGTGGGCTGTGTCGTTTGTCACCTTTATTTTATATCATCATTCATCATCATCATTACAACCCTTCATAAGTCTACTGCTGACCATAGGCATCCCCCAAAGAATACCGCAAAGCACGATCCTGAGTCACCTGTATCCAACGGCTTCCTCAATATCTTACCAGGTCGTCACTCCATCTAGTAGGGGTTCACCCTGTAGGTACTACACTTACCGGCACGAGAGTAACTAATCGAGAATGTTCTTCGAGCTATATGGTCAACCCATTGCCACTTTAGCTTACTAATCCGTTGAGCTATGTCGGTTACTCTGGTTCTACTGCGGATATCCTCATTTATAAGTATATTAAGCAGAGAAACCCTAAGCATTGCCCTCTTCTCTCAGTTTCCTCATACGGCCAGCAGTGAAGGACGACATCCCATATCTATATATCATCACTGGCAACACAGTATTGGTTGTATAATCTTATTTTCAATTTTTGAGGTCTACCGGACGCGAATACGTCTCGTAATCTCCCGAACGTCCAGCCGAGTTGAAATTTTCTAAAAAAAAATATATAAATTCATCACTTTAGAAGGTATTACTAGTGTTAGAATAAAGCATGAATAATATATAACTTAAATTGCCGAGTAATTCCCTCCTCTGGACAGAAACATAAATATTTCATGGCCTTCGGCTTTACGCATTGACGTATCGCAAAAATGGCGGTCAGCAGTGTTACTTAAAAGTGTTTTCACGACACAGAAAGTTTAAGGCTACAGTCTTTTAAAGTTGACTCACATCGAATCATTAGCGCCACTTTGATTTCTTTTTTTACAGCAAATTATTGTTTCAGAGTAAAATATTTTGAAAACACATAAATACCCAGATTATAAGTAATGGCTAAATTTTTTTTTGGTTCATCTATGTGGTCTATGTTAGATAAATCAAACGGTAAATAGAGCTCTCTCGCACCCAACGCAATTTCGAGCTTTGTTCGTGTACCATTATAAGACAATCGATAATAAAAAGGCGAAATCTATTCAGCGCGTTAATAGCTAAACATCTTCATCTCCAAAATGCGCTGTTTTTTTTTTCTAAATATCTTTCATTGTCTTAAATAAGAGGTCTCAATTTCGTTAAATTTCGCTGTTTTCGCCTCATAAAAAACTATTTGTTTCATAGCAATAGCTGAAAATATTTATGCTATAATTATTTTTTTCTCAAGGGCAGGTGTTTAATTAGACAAATATTAAAAAATAATAATTTAAACCACTTTATTTCAAAATTAATAATTATTTCGATCGACCTATAAAATATTGACTTTATAAACAATAATTGCGGGCAATATTCCTTAGTAGCCGCTGAGCGGCTGTAGCGTTCAGACGTCTTGTCTGTGCCAAATTTTTGCACTTCCTCTCGCTCTAACATTCCTCTTTCTCTCTCTTTCCCTAATCTTGGTTGCGCATTGTTACGAATTGAAAGTTTCTCTACTTTATTATTTTTTGCATATAATTCTTTAAGGGTTTATAAATCATTTTGTATTTGTTTTATAACTTTTAATTTCGATATGGACCACAAACGTAAAAAATATGCTTGTACCAGAAAACCTACCTACCTACCTACATATTATGTAAGTTCTTCAAGGAAATATAGAAGTATTATACATTTTTGGATTGCACATGATGTTTTGTTTACAAGCGACAGTAGCCTAATGGCAGGGAGCGGACCGCGAACTCAAAAAGGTCGTGGGTTCGAATCCACCATTCGACTACTGGCGTGAACCACTCGTAACACAAGCAATTTAAGCTTACCACGAGTGGTTAATGTCCTTTTTTTTAAAAAAAAGTACATTATGTTTTTATAGAAATACTTTTTTAATTTAATTTTTAAGTGTCATAAGGAAAATTTCGTCTTTTTGATTTTCAACTAGAGATTTCCTTGTTACCGGTAGCTGCTGATGTCGAGTTAATGACATTTTTAGATACGAAAACTATTCAGTAATACACGTAGACTACAAGTAAACTATTAAGTAATATCCTCAGCATCCCGTAATTTATTGTACGCCCACTATGGCCAATTTTGGATATAATGTGGCGTCAAACTGCTTACGACGTCCAATATACGGACGTCAAATAGGAGACTTAGCGCAATGTTCGCAAATTGTCATGCTGATCACAGAAACGTCAAAATCTAAAAAAAATTGGACGTCATTTTTCTTCCTCTTTAGCTTCCTGAGCTAATTGATTCTCGCATGGAACGCTCGATGCCAATCAAAGACCCTCCATACATCATTCAAGCCATTGCGAATAAATTAAAAAAAAGCGCTAAGTCGTCCGTCGATGCTGCTGTACAAGAATAGTAATTCATGCATATAGGTAAATGCTATACAAAGTTACATTATACTTTAATGAGAAACTATAAATATGTGTGATAGTGGACTGTTTGTACTTATATAGAAATTATTTTGAGTTTTTTTTTAATCTATTTTAGTATTTAGAACTACTTGACGTACTTGACGGATTTTCGATAGTGTCATCGACTTATTACGAAACCCTCAGTGCACGACTCATTCTAGCACTTGCCAGATTCATTTGAATAATCAATAATACGAGTACATGTTATACAGGTTCTAGATGATTATCTTTTAGAAACCTTTTCAACAAAACAACAAAAATTATACAAACTTAAAATATATTTTTTTTGTGTAACGAATTTTGTAATAAAAGCATGGAACAAAAATAGATACGAGGTAGAAAATCTGTATGTGAAAATTTGTTAGCTAATTATCAATAATCCTGTATATTAGATAAATTGATACTGGAAAATCTTAGTAGAGCAACTTTCCACGCTACGGCCAGAAAGATAACTGCGGTGGCGGTACATGAAGTGGCGGGGCAGGGAGGGTGTAGATGTGTCACCAGAACGCAATTTTTCTGTTTTGCTCTGAAAGACTGGGCTCTTAAAGCGGGCTGTTTTATTTACAAGCCGTTATTATTTATGAGTCGACCCTTCTTTAATATCAGCGCGGGACCAGCCCGTCTCTCGTGAGAAGAATATGTTATTGCGTTGGATTGATGCTGTGTCTATTTGCTTTAACAAAGTTGAAGAGCAATTTATTATTTATTATTAATGTTGTTTTTCAGTAATTTTAAAATTTCAGTTGCTCTCTATTGTAGTTAGGACGTTTTTAATGAGAGCTTATGATCTTTTGTTCACCAGATGTCGCCAGTTGGTACTGAGGTGAAGATATTTGTTCCAAAATATCATTTAATTGAGAAGTTGCGTATTAAATAAAAGTGTATCGGACTCTAGAGTATTAATAAATACACAAAACAATGCATCATTAGATTGCTTCTTAATATTTTTAATATTTATTGACTCTTGGTTTTATTTTTTTATACTTTTAGGAATATCCGTAATTTGGTTTATTCATTTATAATCTAATTAATATGAAATAAAACTAATATTACAGAAAGAAGCATTAACTTGCATCACTAATCTGTCAGAAATTGCACTTCATTCGCAGGTGGCGCCGCCCTGGTGGCAGTAAAAGTCGGGGATGTCGTCATTGTCTCTTTTGAAAGCATTTGTGATCTATCAAATCATGTAACAGCCAAGAAGTTTTTGAAGTTTATCTCTTCCGTAAAAGAAATAGAAAGAATACATAGATAATGTAAATATTATTCTAGTAGAGAGGTGTGCTCTGAAGAGAAACCACATGTAATCCCAGGGAGGCTTGTGCAAAAACAAGACAGTCTGTGTCTAGTTTTTGCACTATGTGAAGAATCGAGGCTCCGGGAACTCTGCAGTCTGTGAACACGTACAGGATCGCCCCCGTCACTACATCAGATTTAGACCACAAATCCTCGCTAAAGAACACCGATTCCTTCCAAGGATGATTCGCGAGGCTATTGAAATCAAAAAACATCCTAATTTCAATAGAGAAGATGGCTGGGTGCTACCATCTGCTTGGGATCCTATAATAACCCAACCCAAGCATACAACTGCAGGACTTCATGATACCATAAGTTCATACTGTGTAGATCGGAACAAAAGTTAAATTTTAATCTATGGTAACCGCGGTTAACTATGACATCTGGACGTTGAACATCTCAGTCCCCCCCGTGACCATGGCTGCTGTAAAGCGCTCGAAACGTCGGTTATTTAAAAAGTTAAATATATGCGATAAATTCTGTAAAAACTAGTATTATTTCAAGACAGTCAGTGTTGATGCTTCAGTGAAAGTTAGTTGTTTTTACACTTCCGCTGGCTAGACACGGGTTTTTTCCGTTGAAAGACAAGAAGAAGGAACATCTTTATTTGAAGCTACATTAAGCCTGGCGTCGACTACAGCAGAAACGCATCGAATCGAAGCGAGTCACTGTTATTCCTAGTGCGTCCATCTCTGAAGAATCTAATCGAATTGCTTATTTATCGCAAGCTCTTCATCAAATTAGGTCGTTTTTGCGTCATGGACAGCTCGGATAAAGATATGTTTTTATTTCAAATACTTTTTGATAAAGCAGAAGAGAGTAGAAAAAGGAACCGGCGTGCTCCCAAATACTAGATTCACGACATTCATATGAAAAAAAAAACTATAGCGAATTTCACCATTTATATCCAGATTTAAAAAGGTGTCCCGTTAATTTTTTTCAATACTCTCGTTTATCCTATGAAAAAGTTTTTCATTTATTTTTATTTAAACAAAAAGATTTTTATAAAAACTAAAAAGAAATTAATAAAAATACGTTGGCGCGCATTCACTTTCACGCGTCGACTTAGGCGCGCCGAATTGTATCGAATCTCATCGGCGAAGAAATTCGCCCGTCAAGCAATTCGCGCGGTCGATTCCATTCGACGCGCCGCGACTCGTTGCTAATGGACGCAGCTTCATAGTAAATATACCCATAGGAGGCGACTTTCTGCGATTCGATTCGACTCGGCTCGGCGAGCCTAGTGGACGCGGGCCTTTACACATACTTACAAATTGAAAATATTATTAAAAACTGATAAAATAAACTTAAATTAAAATTGGGGTGACGCCGTGACTGGCACGCCAGACACGGACCTCGATGACACTGAGGTCATCAGCATGAAAGAGATTGAACGTGCGATTCGAAGTTTGAAATGTGGTAAGGCTGCGGGACTAGACAGAGTTACTGCTGAAATGGTCAAGTACGGTGGGCCTCGCGTCTGGGACAGCTTTCATCTGCTGTGCAATTTGTGCTGGCGGACGGGAGATGTCCCGGATGATTGGCGATCCGCGGTCATTGTGCCTTTATATAAAGGTAAAGGTTCACATTTTGACTGCGGGAGCTATCGGGCGATCAGCTTGACCAGTTTAGCAAGTAAAGTTTATTCGAAGGTTTTGACACGCAGGATGCAAGAGAAATCGGAAAAATTCTTATGGGAGGCACAATGCGGATTTAGACCTGGAAGAGGATGCACGGATCAAATGTTTTCTCTCCGCATGATCACGGAGAAGCTTCTGAGTGTTAACCAGAGGATTTTCTGTGCTTTTGTGGATCTGGAGAAAGCATTTGATAAGGTTATAAGGAAGAAAATGTGGGAACTGTTGCCGGGATATGGTGTGGATGGTCGATTGTTAAGGGCTGTGCAGTCACTCTACTATGACTGTAAAGCCTGTGTGCGGGTAGGGCATGACCTGTCACCCATGTTTAGCGTCCAAGCGGGCGTAAAACAGGGTTGTGTCATGTCTTCCTGGCTGTTCATACTGTATCTCGACAGCTGTTTACAGAAGCTGAAAGATAGCTGTTTGGGTGTGAAATTGGGTGACATAAAAGTTAATTGTCTGCTGTATGCTGATGATGCAGTGCTTATTGCACCATCAGAAGCAGAACTGCAGGCATTAGTCACGTGTATGAAAGAGGAATGTGAAATTAAAGGTCTCCGTTTGAATGCTAATAAAACTAAGGTTCTGGTATTTGAAAAGGACGAAGAGAGAACGAAATGTGAAATATGGGTAAATCAGGAATGTCTAGAACAGGTAAATGAAATTGTATACTTGGGGAGTGCTTTCAGCCGGGATGGAAGATGTGATTTAGATGTGGATAGGCGTGTCGCTGCCTGAAACAAAGTCAATGGTGCCCTGAATGCATTAATAAAAAGGCAAGGCGTGGTGAAGAGTGCACGCCTTGCAATACATAACGCAGTGTTGGTACCGACTTTGTTATATGGCAGCGAAACCTGGGTATGCCAGAAGAAGCATAAAAGCAAGTTGAATGCAGTGGAGATGCGATCTCTTCGTAAAATGTGTGGCGTTACCATAGCCGACCGAAAGCGAAACGAAGAGATTCGCAATATGGCAGGATTGAAAGATGACCTTATCACAAAAATTGATAGGGTCGTACTCCAATGGTTTGGACACGTTGAACGAATGAGTGAAGACCGAATGGTGAAGAAAATATATAGAGCGAAAGTAAATATTAAAAGGTGTCGAGGTAGACCGAGACTAACTTTCGAAGACCATGTGAGCAAATTGCTCGAAGAGGGGAGGGTCAAGAGTACTCGGATACCTAGACGTGCATGTATGAAGAAGTTAATGAACCTGAAAGAAGCGAAAGAGGTATGTAAGGATCGTGACGCTTGGCGATCTGTTCTCTCTGGCTACCCCGTTAGGGATTGTGCGTGACGATAAGTAAGTAAGTAAGTAAGTAAATTAAAATTGTACCTTTTAACCTTACTATGCCCACGGAAGACTGCAAAAAGCTACAATTTATATATAACATGTGTTCCAAGTGCACCCTGGTAGCTCAGATGGTTAACTCTCGCTGTAAATATAACAGAACGCAAATAACCCGGGTTCGATCCCTGTCGGCACCAATGAAATTGTTAATTGCAATTTTAATTTGTGATGAATGCTGATTTACCACGTGCTCGGCGGTGAAGGAAAAGATCGTGAGGAAACCTGCATGTCTGAGGAATAAGAAAAAAATATTTCGAAGACGTGTGAAGTTCACCAACACGCGTTGGGGCAGCGCGGCGGACACTTCCTTGCCCTAAAACCCTCTCAGAAATGAGGAGAGGCCTGTGCCCAGCTGTGGGACGTATATAGGCTGTAACTTTACTTAACTTTTTTGTGTGTTCCAAATAATAAAATATAATAAAACATTCATTGTTAAAATTCATACTGCCAAGGTCAAACACATCTTTTGTC
Source organism: Parnassius smintheus behrii (assembly GCA_036936625.1). NCBI lineage: Eukaryota > Metazoa > Arthropoda > Insecta > Lepidoptera > Papilionidae > Parnassius > Parnassius smintheus. The sequence goes on from JAUPFT010000002.1 coordinate 3,773,534, forward strand.
AAAAAGTTTAATATATTGCCAACAAATTGTCATATTACTACTTAATTTTGTGTGATTCAAATGTTCAATTTTCAATACTACATGGAGTGTATGTCTTGCTTAATAAACAAAACTTAAACATTTTTTGAGTTACGGACAACTTTCGATCACTAGGCGACCACTATTTGACTAGATTCGGCTACGTACTTAATGTTTTAAGAAATTAGCAAATTTTCACTAAAGAACCAAGCAAATTACTTTGACGTACATGTAGGGAAAACTCCACGTTCTAATGAAACACTAATATTTTATGCCGACGTTAGAGCTCGCGCGAGAGACGCGCTAATGAGGCATTTGAATTAATGCGCAAGCGGGAAGACTGAGAAAGGAGATGATGAGACGGAAAAGTATCCAAACACTTTTATTTTAACCTTAACCTTATTCATATAATATTTGATATTATAATCTCAAAATAAAATTATATTCAAATTTTGATTCCGTAGGTTGTAACCCATAAGGCCGTATGAAAATGATACCTAACTCCCCGCAATTGTCGAGCTAATAAAAAATCGGAAGAATTAAAAAAAAAAAAACAAGTAACGCCCGACCTCGAAGATGTATCGGCAGGCAACAACTGGGCTTTACAATTACCTCCAGACCGGAATCCAGTCACAATGATTAGTCTCAATAGAGACTTGTTATCTGTGCAGGACACGGTTATAGTGAACGAGTGTATGTGCAAACACCGGTCAAACACACAAACACTCTATTCCCTGACTTTTATAGTCCGATGGGACGGCCATCCGACTCCACAGAGAGATCAGACACGTTAAAACAGCAAGTTAAGATAATCAAACTTTTGTGCTGGTAAAACAAAGGTGGTGGAATGCTTTTTATTATAGGATGTTAAGTGACTACTGTCGTCCTTGAAAACTGCAATACCAGGGGAATTACAGGTGCGTTGTCTGCTCCAGCTATATTGTGGTTTTAGCACGGGGGTAGAAATGGATCGGCTCGACTGGGAAAGGACAATTCTCCCACAGGATACCAACATAAAAAAGCAGCTTAATGCAGCTCTATTTCGTATGATGAGTGTAGCGAACCTTTTGATGGGAAATGAGGCATTTCATTAGAGTCCTGATGGGTGACAACACATATGACATTTTTGTATGATATTTTTATTCTTAACCGAGGATAGATATAGATGTCTATGGACCACAACATCTACTTACCATCGGGTACGTTGTGTGTTAGTTTGTCATACTTAGTGTATAAACTAACTTTAAAAATAGACAAACTGCTACGTCAAAAGTTCAATTACAAGCTCGTGAAACTAGAGCCATTACGTTTATATAAATTTAGCAATAAACGAAAACAACGTTTGCGTTAAATTCATTTAATTATCTAATTATCTTAATTGTCAATTTGACCCTTTGCGCGATCAATCTCTCCCTTTCTACCTATTCTCGTTAAAGCGTACCAAAATATAAATTCTAATGAAATACATATTCATTCATGAATAAATTAATAGATTCGTTTGATTTGTAGCATGATATATTCCGGGGCGTATACTATACATCTATACCTATATATACTATATCTACATAGTATATATATATATATATATATATATATATATATATATATATATATATATATATATATATAATATTAATAATATTCCACAACTATCACACAACGCCATCTAGTCCCAAGCTAAGCAGAGCTTGTGTTATGGGTACTAGACAACTGATAAACATACTTATACATTTCTAAATACATAAATATTATAGATAAAATATATATATACATATATATATATATATATATATATATATATATATATATATATATATATATATATATATATGTAGGAGAATTCCACCTATGTACTGACTCATCACGATATCTCTGGAACCATTAAGCCTTGAGGGTTGAAGTTTGATAGGAGTGCTTCTTTCGCCAAGTGGTGGTTAGGTAAGTCAGGTAAGAACCAAGTTTACGAAATTCCAACCGCAAGGGGAGTTGCGGGAGCGTAATTTAAATAAAATCACTTTTTCATACTATAGCCCTTACAGGTGTAAAACTTATTAGAATATTATTTTTGGCATGTTATTAATTACCAAGTACGGATTTTTTTAAATTTATTTATGTACACACAACAAGATACAGAAACAGTCTTATAGTAATTTCGTACAAACTTTCTACTTATTCCATTATTTGCTGAAATATTTTCCAGTATGTTATATTAAATAATACTATTAATAAAAATAAAATAAATCAATACATAAAAATAATAAATACGATAGTTACATATGATATATATATAAACTAATACTAATATAATAGAATAATATATATTTACTAATTGGATGAAAAGAAGTTATCTTTACGACATTTCTTAAATACCAACAAAGTTGCGGAATAACCTTACCGCGTGAACAGAAAGGAGATATTAGGAAATTCCACTCACAAAGGGCAGTTCGGGGACGTTAAAAATAAAAAAAATATTAAAATTTTAATCCATAGCTCCTACAGGTTTGAAATTTGACGAAATTATTATTTTTGTCATCTTGAGTTCAACTGAGAACGAATTTTAAAGAATTCCACTCATGAGATAGCTGGTGCGTTATAATTGATCTGTACACAAAAAAGTTTCAACCTATGTCCGTTATAGACTTTGAAACAATCCAACCGATTTATATAGAATAAATTTTTTGTTTAGTTGGTCCCTAGATAGTTTATATTTATATTTAGACCCGGTAGGTCCTGCTGTTTTCGGGATCCAAAAATCACCCGTGCGAAGCCAGAGCGTATCGCTAGTATCAAATAACACCATCAACATCCATATATGACAGAATAAAATATTTTTTTTTTGTTTAAAGATAAAAAATAATTTTTATTGTAATTAATTCCTTACTTTGTCTCCTCTGTCTTGTGAAGACACAGCAAGAAAGAAAGATGGACCTTTTTTGCACAGGAAATTGTTATACAATAAAACACAGGTCGAACAAACTGATTGCGCGGAAAAAGAATCGGGTACTCTCACATTTTGTTCGGTTGGTTATTGTTTGCCGAGGTCTTTTTCCGTCCCACTACGCATTCCATTCCTCACGCACTGAAAGGCCCCCCCTTTCTAGAATATGACCCAATTTTCGGCCAATGAAAACGCGCCCCGCCGAGATGGAGGTGTTAAAATGGTCGACCCATATATGAACGTGCACTGCCACCGCTCGTCCCTTCTTGCATCGTAGTCGAAGAGAACTGCTAGTTGTATCCGAACCTCTGTGGCAGCCGCGCCGCAGACCAACCTAGAAGCAACTGCCTCGCGTAGTGCGAGTTATCATCGCGCACCGCTCTTCCAACGCACCACAAAACCAGGAGCCTCGTCTACGAGGCCGCAAGGAACCCCCCTGTTTTTTATTACCATGTCGCAATTCTCTCCCTTATCAGTTCAAGTAGAAACTTCTTCGAGCCACTGGTAAAACAGTAGATTTTGGAGTAGGGAGTGCATCGTCCAAGGCGGCAGCCTGCAGTAGCGTGCCACGTCGGGCATCTGGTTTTGATTGTAAGAATCCACCCATACAGTCCACAAAGTAACATCTCGCGTAATAAGGTCAAGGTGCGACCTGGGAATCGAACCCGAGACCCCAATCACCGAGAACATTTCTGGTCATTGGCCCCACCATTTTTCTGATTCCTTCGAGCGGGATTCGAGGGCTATGTCTATGTCTATGGCTCAACCATAAACTATTTACAAAACTTATTTAAGAAACAGGTTAGAAGCGACCTCTTCATTGCTAAGGGTTATTTTTGACCATGTATTCATTTATATTATAATAACCCTTTTAATACATTTTTGTACCAGTAATAAAATATTTAAACTTTGCAATAAAGAGATTTTGTACATTTTCTGGAACTTGTAATAGCGGGTGTTTTAATAGCGTGCATTGCCACATAATTGAAAAGCTGACTCACTATCACTAGCTTGTGTTTGTTCCTAGTGTTTATTAAGTGTATATCACTTTTTTTTTCTAAACCTTTCTTTCCCACACATCTATCTACGCGAATCTGCACATTTACTTTGGGATAAGATCGAAAAGGCCAGAAGGGTACGTTTTAAAATAATGTCCGAAACACTGTTGACAATGGTGATGATGGATGTTGACGATGATCTGATGATAGAAGTAGATGATGATGTATAACGTTTAGATACACTTAACATAAAGTTATTAGTTTGCTATACGTTTGCTATATGTTTGCTATATTGCATTTGACCTAAGAGAATTTGTTATCTCATATCGTCTCGTCGGTGTCGAAAGAAGTTACAGGTGGAGATTTCAACAGAAAATGGCAGCAGTATCATGATAACAACTTACAATATCAAAAACCGCGGTTGCCAAGAGTGACAACTATGGCAACAATCCCTTAAAAACTACATTTACAACAACAACAACAACTACATACTATATTTAGCAGTGGGTTTATGATAGGGTGTAACAAATCAATAAAGAGTACATCGTCAGTGAATTCTTAAGATAAGTATTTATTATCTATACCTTTTTGCCATTGTTTACTAAAAATGAGGGAGAAATGTTTCAGTAGCAATTGATTAACATTTTTGTTTACCTTAAGGTAAACTTTTCTTTTTTTCTGAGGTCAAGCAATACAGAAAAAGCAATTACCGTAATTTCAAAATCAAATAAATTTAACGGGGTATTGTTTTCGTTAGCGAAACATTTTTAAGCAATTTAAAAACAACCGACAAATGCAAATGTGACTCGCCCACTGAGGGCTCTGTATAAACTTAATTATATACGTATATGTAGATAGCTTATCCATTACACGATGTACTATCTTTATATAAATCATCATTATGGTTACGGGGGAACTGGGGTGTTTGACGTCCCGATGTCAATGTTAAACCAGTCCATTATAGCCTATAAAATTCCACTGATGAACATAGGCCGTATCATCGTTGCAAAGTGAACATAATTATTTCTTTAAATTTTTCTTTAAGGGTTTCCTTCGGGTCTAGGCTTTAAATTGCTTGTATGGCTCTCATTTGTAAAACAAATATAGTTTGAATGTCAGTCGCATTACTCCATAGCATGATTTCATATGATAAGCTATGGAAATACCTAAAATTAACTAATCTAGCTATTTCAACACATGTAGGCCTCTTATATTTTTACAACATATGGTGCAGAACTAAGTGTGCTGGCTAGTTTAAATATACGAGGTCCCCATTGAAACTTCGCGTCAACTGTAATTCCGAGAAAAACAGTGGATTAAACAAGACTCAGTCCCTCCCCATTTAAAATTACACTTGTATCATAGTAAAAACAGAATAGTAGGATAACTCCCACGCCGCTCGTGACTTTTATCGCCTACTGTCTCAGGGTTGTCACAGTCTTTTTGTTTAACAGCTAAGTCTCATTTAGCTTTATACGTAGTTATAATATTTACAAACATAATACATACAGATGCGTACCTGTGCATCATATTTATTAATCATTTTTTTAGTTTCTTCTCAAATAATCAATGTTTGTCAAAAAAAATCCTAATTAACACTAAGCATATGGTGTCAGCTCGGATTAAATGTTTCAAATTTTTTTGATCTGATGTAAAACGAAAATTAAAGTACTTATGAGGTATGTATATGTATAGATATAGTAATATAAACTACTAGCTGCTGCCCGCGACTTTGTACGCGAATGATGTTGCTTACGCCAGCGACAACGGGGTCGCCAAAATCGAAGATCTAAAACGTCTGTTTTCGAATTCTAAGAGCCCGGGGACGGGAAAATAACGTGATGTGCGAGACGATTCGAGACGTTCCAGATCTTTCATTTTTGTAAGTCAACACGAAATGCCCATCAGATTAAACAACTTTTGCTAAGGCGTCATTCCTATATATGTTATAATGTCGCTGGGTTTTGGAGTTCCACAACAGGTGTTCCAGATCTTCAAATAACTATAGCTGTACCCTTGGCTTTGCCCACGTTCTCGGTCACGCGCAAGTCGTATCTCACGCTCCTGACTGCTCTCAAGTGATCGAGCAGTCTCAGAGCGGATATTCTGAAAACTCAACCTCTGATCCCTCTGTGTAACCGTTTCGGATGCGCGAGACAAAGAATGATGATCCCGATCGATAGCTAAAAGCATTTCTCGTTGTTCCACACTTTCCTGAGATCGAGAAGCAGTAGTGCGGACTCGTTTAAATTCTAGTCGTAATTGGCGCTGCGTGCTAGTTTCTGCGGACAAACTTAGTGCAGTACGCTCACGGTTAGCACCTAGCCGCTGTTCACGCTCTGCGTGGGTTCGAGAGAAACTACTGCTACTACTAACTAACCTGCGCATCTTAACAACCCTTGAGTTTCGAGACAGATTTGATATTTTTATAAAAGGCATAGCTAGATTCCTTCTTAATCCGATACTAACGATATTCAAAATAATGAAAAGTTATCGAATAAGTACGTAATAGTAGAAAAATAATAATTATTCGTAGGAAAATTAAACACATCAACCAACACAGACAACAAAGGTAACCCCCGTTTCTATAGGATGATAACTTAGAACCAAAAGTTTGACTTGACTCCGTGATAGTGTAACTTGTTGTACCACCAATTAATCTGTTTAGTAATATTGGTGTGAAACTCTCCATACAATCAGATAGGACATGTAAAGTTCCCGGATTTCCTAATGCACATAAAAAGTGCAAAAATTAAACAAAAATTACGATTTTTCAAAACAATATTATGGGATTTAAACTTGCACCATTTAATGCGGTAAACATTTTTGACGGTCGACATATTGTTAAATAGGTGTTCCCTGGCAATTTATAATATTACTGCCCCGCTCCTTTATAAAAATAGCGTAATTATTATGTTCCCAGAGTTACATTTTTATTTTTATTTTAACTAATAACATATCATTTTGTGCATTCAATTATTTTGTGCATTCAATTACAGAGAAAAACCTTTTAAAATCAATACTGCTTACCCCCTATAGCATACGGCGTGATAATATGTAGCCTAAAGCCTTCCTTGATTTACAAAGAACATTTTTGCTGAATTTCAATTCAATATATTCAGTAGTTTTGGCGTGAAGCCGTACCATACACACAGACAAACAGACAAACAGACAAAAATTCTAAAAAGTCACTTTTTGTCATCAGTTACGTTTTTCTAACAAAAGCCACTTATTTTTTCTCGAAAATACTCAATGTACAGTTTTTTTTTTTCGTTACTGTTTTATTATATGTATAGATAAATAATAAACTATAAATAAAATGCTAATTTACTTAAATAAGCGCCTATATTAATTTACTTCATCAAAAGAGAAAATGAAACGAAAAAGAGACAGGTAGCAAAATTTTATTAAAATTCAACAGTCTTAAAGGTGAATGCTGAGCGCGGCGTTGCACGTCCGCGACTCAGTCCGATTCCCGACTTAGCAAATGTCGTTGTGTGCGTGCAGTGGCTCGTGCATACGAGCCCATACGGGCAAGGGACAGGCACGCACACACATTAGCGACGTTCGGTGCATTTTTTGAAGATAGCCTACTTATACTGTTTTACTATGCAAGTATTCACCGTAACATTAAGTGTTGTGAATTTAATTTAATAATTTCGTTTTGTTACCGTTTGAAAGTAAATTATTAACGTTAAACCAGTGTACTACTTATTACACTGGCTCTTTATTCCCATTAGAGTAGAATACAGCACTGCAAGCACTGCAGACTTGCAGCAGAGATAATATGTAGAGAGTTGTAGGTGAGGGTGTGGTTCCAATCCAGATTGACTCTTAGGAAGAAAAATAATCCTATCATTTAGACGCCTGCAAACCAACTTGACTTGAAAAAACTTTGAAACTGCTGTTACCCACGTGCGATAAGATCAAATGCTATATATAATCTAGCTGTTTCAACATATGTAATGCCTCTGATATTTTTAACAGCAGAACTGAGTTGGCTAGCTAGTTCAGATATATGAGGGCCTCATTGAAGCTTCGCGTCAACTGTAATTCCGTGAATAATAGTGGATTCAACAATATTCAGTTCACCTTACCATTAAGTGTAGTGAATTTAATACATTTCGTTTTATTACCGTTTAAAAGTAAATTATTAACGTTAAACCAGTGTAATACTTACTATACTAGCTCTTTATACTCATCAGAGTGGAATGCAGCAGTGCCAGCACTGCTGTCTTGTGGCAGAAATAGGTGAGGCTGTGGTTTCTCTCCAGATGAACCATGGGAAAAAGATGCGTCCTATCATTTAGATGCCTGCAAACTAACTATATATTAAGAGAACCTCGAAACTGCTGCTACGCATGTGCAGTAAAATGTATATATAAATAATTTTTTCTTTAAAATATTTCCAATTTCTCAGACGGGTCTCTCAGGCTTTCTCTCGACGTTTCGTTTCATGTCATAAAGTTGATAAATTAGTAAGTACTTAAAGTTAGAGACTAACAATACCTGTAAGCGACCAATGAGAACAGTAGTTACTACAACAATCTACTTATTATACCGTATGATATAATTTTTCAATTTAGTGTAAGCTTTAATATTAAGGAATTTATAGATGACATAATAACTCCTGGGAATGAGGTGATCTCTTTCAAGCTATTTCTAATTTTTTTGTGTTGGAAGTTATTATGTATATTTAATACTTGTAAATTTTTCTTTATGTTTTTAAATTTCCCTCTGTGTTTCTTGCTGGTTCTTCGCAGGACAGAGAGATACTTTCAATAAGTACCATTTATAATCGATATTGAATAAAAACGTATCTATATAATATATAAAATAATAAATTACAAATTAATGCTGTCGAAAACACATTTTGTATTTCGCTAATACTTACACAAGGGAAACGTGCAAAAGGAGTGAGGTCTAAGCGGACACAGGCAATTTATGTAATTACTCAGTCAAATAAATCTTCCCGAGGAATTGTTTTCACTTATCGAGACATTTTCGCCAACGAGCACGTTGATTTTATCTCGAGGGAAATTCACGCTACGCTCAACTATGTTCGTGTTAATTCCGTTTTATAATGCCACGATATTCCACTGTCATACATAGGTTAATTATTCAACAGACTTGTAATATTATGTGAATATTGAAAAGTGAATTAGTTTATGGTAAAATAAGAAAACGTAAACGAAAAATAACTAAAATATCCCCACGAATCAGTAGGTTGAAGTAGCAATAGGTTGGAAATATATCTGGAATTACATATGGCTAGTGTGGTTGCCTGTGATGTAACAAGGGAACAAAGTAACTAACATAGTCCAACGGATCAGTTGGTTGAATTGCCAGTACGTTGGAAATATATCTGGAATTATTAATTTACTTACTAACATAGAACAACAGGTCAGATGGTTAAAATGGCAATGAACTGGAAATATATCTGGAATCATATATGGCTAGTGTGTTTGTTTGTGAAGTAACAAGAGAATAAAGTATCTAACTTAGCTAGCGATTCAGTTGGTTGAAATAGTAATGAACTAAAAATTAAGCTGGAAAAACTGACAATAGACGACAAGGATAACTTCTTTAGAGTCTCTTGTACAAAAAATCTATAGGGGACTGGGAGAGTTATATTTAGTGGCAGACCTGTGAGCTGTGTGATGAGCTGTACTGATGATGATGATCAAATAACTCACAGAATATCAGCATGAGAGAGCAGACTAATGCTGCTGTGTGTCTTATTAAATTATATAAATAAATATTAATGAGCGTAGAGATACAGAGACCCTTTTTTACTTGAAACGTGGCATTGTATTTTAGTCCTCAGATGTGACAACACACCTGCATTTTGATTTCGAAGAATAAATGTAGATGTCTATGAGCCGCAGCAATTTAAACCATTAGGTAGACTATGTGCTTGTTACTCACCCTTATTGTGTATAAAAGTATTTTTGTTACATGACATTTTGAAATTTAAATACGGAGAAAATGTCGTTTTAAAATGTAGACACGAGAATAACGTAGCGTACTTGATGAAAGAGAAAGTCCCGGTCATTCTTTTAAGACTAGCTATATTTTAACGTTAGCCGCCCACCTCGTCGGGAAGACTGCAAGTTTAAAGAATTTTATTTAAGTTTTAAATAAAATAGAAAATATTGGGTAAAGTTTAACCTAAGTTATGTAGGAAGACACTTATCTGCGCTTTTGTAATTTTCAAAATATTATAAGAATTTAAATATCATTCCACCTGATGGTAAGTAGCTATGTATATGAAGCTCATCAAACGTCTACTGCTCAACATAGGCTTTCCCTATATATTGTCCTAGAAGGGTTGTTTGCAATAGCTGCTGCACCTGGAAAGTGGTTAGACAACAGCAGTTTTCATTTTCTATGTTATCAGGAAGACGTTGTTCCTCATCTCCTGGTTCGTTTCCCTCAGCCGTCTCTTACAACACCCGAGGGACGATATGGGATCGTGGATTGTGGATGTGATAGTGGATGGATTCTTACACCAACACTAAAATGCAGTACATACGTACGCGCCACATTGTAGTCGGATGGAAAGACGATGGATGAAGATACTGAAAAATTATTCCTCGCCATTTCTGTTCGCATTACGAACGGCGGAACAAACTGTTTGGCTCGAATGTTTGGTATGTCGACAACAAAGGGATGGAGGAATTATCTCATGCAATTCCTGTGAGCAATTTCCAAAATGTATCCTGTAGAACGCCGAAAAGCTGACTATTTATGTAGATGTCTATGGGCCGCAGCAACCACTTACCATCAGGTGGACTGTGTGCTCGTTTGTCACCCTATACTATATAAAAAAAATATATATATATATTTTGCACCTGTACTCGAGGCTAGCTAGAATGCTGGCTTTAACCCAATTACAAATACTCAAATATTTAACAAGAAATTAAAAAATATAATCGAATGATAATTTATATTATCATTCGATTAAATACATTATTTATTTATTTATATAAATAAATAATCTATTTTTAAAATCTTAATATTTTATTATTAAATTTGTTATTGATAGTAAATAGTTTGATTGCAAACCAGTAAAAATATTTTCTTTAAATGGGCAACTCGAGAAGTTTAGTAATACAAAAAATAGTGGGTAATGTTTTTATTATTAAATAATTTTTAAGAACTCTCCATCAACCAAGTTTCATGCATCTGAACCAATTTTTGAAAGACTTTTTGTCCATCTCAAACACTTCATATACCATCTGCTCCCTCACCTTCCGGCGACGAAAATTGTACACTTTTTAGTGCATTTTGTTGAATTAGGAATAAAAGAGGTCATATAATGTCAAATCAGGGCTGTAAGGAGAGTGACCTTCACTAATGTTCTGTCCAGGAAAATGTTTGTATTGAACGTTGAGGGCCCGGGCTCGTTGTAATGGTTTCGGTTCCCGAGTACTGAATCGTTTGTTGGCGGTGAATATTTCTAGCAAGTCGATCGAAGTCGGTCAATGCGAATATATACGTGTTTACTTACAATATTAAATAATAATATATTTTGCCTTTACGTATTAAGTCTGCCCTTGGTATCCTTTTTTTCCAAGGGAATGCGATAAAGATTTTAAATAAATAAATACAACTTGCATAACATTATATGTACAATAATGGATGCATGTTATCTTAAAGTATAAGAAAAATTTATCATATAATCTTACTAATAACTGATTTAAAAAAGAGGAGGTTCTAAAGACTGTATTTTTTTATAAAATTGAAGAGACAACGTACTTTCACTTCATTTCATGGTAAGTGGGTACTGCAGCCCGCGGACACATATAGTAAACCTCGAATAAAAATGCGTTGTCACCTTTAAGGACTAAAATGGAATGCCTCGGAGCCTGTAATGATCTTCTCGACACCCTTCGTACCGGAGCGCAGCAGTGCGCAAATAATTATGAATGTATCTTATTTTCCCCATCATCATCATCATTACAGCCTTTCACAAGTCTACTGCTGAACATAGGCCTTCCCCGAGGAATGCGTTCATTTTGTACGCCATTTTCGCGTAAATGTTATTGTGTTGATTTTTGCATTTTCTAGTGCTTTATTAGTGTTTTAATTTTTATTTTACTGTGTAAAATTGTAATGAAAGTTTTTATGTGAATATAATTTATCTTTTTACGTAAATAATTTCGACTAATATATATTGAAATAATTGTGATTTTCACGCTGCCGACATTCGCTTGGTACGTTTTTTTTTTTTTTTTTTGTTATCAAAATTCAATAAAATCTTTTTGTAATTAGGTAAAGCCTGACTTTTGTTTAGATCACAGGAAAGAAAATTTTGTATAGATCTAAACATCTTCGTAGAAAAGTAGTCTCTAAATATAAGTTTAATGGTTTTAGGTGCTGTGAGTAGGTGCGGTCGCATGCGACGGCCCGGGATTTGCCGGGCGCATGCGACTACATGGGATTTTTATGGCGCTTGAAAGGTTAAAGCTGCCCGTATACTGTTTCACATTCCCTCTGTCGACTTTTATGACACGCACGGAACGATATGAGGTAGTGGGTGGATATTCTTGTACTGGCACTACTTTGTTTCCCTAATTGTAAATCAATTAGTCAACCAAATCTAAAAAATACCTTTTGACGTTTCACGTTAATCATTCCGAAGTAATTGCACAAGCGTACTCGCACTATTTAAAATAACATTTGACGTAAATCCGAATAATTATAAAGTTATCTATATTTCATTGCAACGTTTATAGTTTTTTATCACTAATTTAAATTCGAATCTTTCAAATAAAGCAAAATATTAAAAAAATAACCGGTATCAACTTTTTTACGTCGTTTCAATGATATGTCGCTACGTATATTGTAGTGTTTGGATGATTAAAATTAACGTTATCTAATTATTATATTATATTAATTAAAATAATCGGTAAATATATTCAAATAATCGGTAAAAATATTTAAATAATCGAATCATTAATTTTTTAATGTATTATTTGTTTAAATTAATTTTTTCTTTTAAAATTCCTTAAATTACGTGAATCATGAATAAAACTAGTTTATTTTTTTAATTTGTCAACGTAAATTTGTGTAGGCAAAAAACTCATGTATAGGGCCGCGCTGAAAAAACCACTATGTAATTTCAATATCCCGCCATTACGCAAGCGTACTGTGCGTAATTTTGTGATTTTTTGTTTGTGTTCTTATTTTGTCGGATTTAACATTTTGGACTATTTCTTCTATATGTATTAGTTGAAGCATGCGCCCATGTCACAAAGGATCATTTGGCAAAAGTTGTAAAAAAAAACATTTTTTATTATGGATGACTTTTAAAGAGACATTTATTTTGACTGTATTCTTGAAAATCAAATAATAATTAATTTAAACAACGATAACTCAATTAGTTGTACTGAAAGTGATTGAATAAATATTTCTAACCCAGTTCTAATCTTAAATTTTTATAACTGTGCCTCTAGAAATAAGCAGTAACAACAAATACGTAGAAACAGATAAATCTTGTGTTTTAAATTTATTCTGGTATTATTCAAACCAAACTGTAAATTATTACCAACTTTAAATAATCGATATCAATTTTTTTTAAGAATCGAACATCGTACGTTCCTATTTTTTGGTTGGCATGCCTGATGCAATAAGTCTGACAGCTGTCAAAATGTATTTCTTACATTTGGTTGACTATAGAAAAAAATATTCAATAGACCATATATTCAGAATGGCTCCATTTAAATGTGATAAGAAAATTCTACACCTAAGCGTGGAAAATGAAGAACAAAATGTTTAATAAACTATGTTCTAGTTTTCACTCAAAAGTGGCAAATAATTACATTTTAAACGTAAAAATAAAAAATTGAAAATTACACGGAAATATAAGAAATCATTAAAAATCACTCAATTTTATTGAAGTTGGGCTCTCGATACTCCTTGTCTTAGCAGTTTTTTATGTCTAATTATAAATCATAATATTAGTGTACCGAACATCCATCTGTTTGCATAGTTTCCTAAATATTAACGTTTTTAAAGGTGCAAACTTTTTACGGCGTATATAAAGAAAGTAGATAAAGATGATTAGATCCTCTTTGCTCCTTTTTACTTAGTCAGAACAAAGAACAGAGACGTTCTATAACTAGACAGTCCGCAAACTTCTCCAATGTAAACGAAACACATAAATGTTCATAGAACTAATTGAATTAATCTTTTGCCTCTTCAGCATATCGCAAACACGAGATTAATTACTTGATTCTTAATTAAAAGTAATTTCACTATTTTTATCGTTTGAACTTACTCTACAATCTCCTAGTTCTTCAGCATATAGGTATGTCTTATCTATTACTGGTTGTACACCCTGCTTATCAGTGATATTGTAATACACTTAATTGTTCATAACTACCACGCAACTTAAATGTGTGTATGCATGCATGTAAAAATGTAAACATATCAACATATCATGTAAATTTAGACTAAATCGGTACGGAATATTCTGAAAAAACCTCAAAACTTCGAATTTTTCTAATTTTCCAAAAATTTTTCTGGAGTTCCCTCGACACCCTTGCTTTGATCAATTCTTTATCTAATCATCTCTTTTTCTCAAAAATCGACGTCGATTACTGCAAACTACATCGAAATTGAGTTCCTTCGAGAGATATCGTTGTCAGAAGAAACGTCTAAACAGTGTTCTTTCAAAATAATTTGAAAAACTTATACTCTTCGAGCTCAAAACGTATAACAATTCTATCCTGAACCTGTTAGTGAAATTTGAGGCGCTTTGTACTTGAAATTAGCAGGAAATTGCAGAGATGGCCTGTAGGTCAACCGTATTTTTTACTTAAAAGCATGTTATAGCGGTGATTCTTAGATATGTTTTATCAAAATCAGTTCACCCATTTGAATATCATTTTTTTTTGTTTCGGGGTTATTATTCTCATTATTTCTATTTTGTAAAAATAAATTATAGTCATAAAAACACATAATAAAACTTTTAACTTGCGTATTATATTTCCTGGGTTTTTAAAGTTTGCCAGTTTCAATATATTTTCCTGTATACAGGAAATTCGTAAATATATTGAAATCAATATATTAACGAATATTTAAATCATTTCCTTGGTGAACTTCACAGTTTCAATGGTTTTGTCTTTTTATGACTACAGAATAAATGAATATAAATTGCAACTTTTTGTTATCATTACTTTCAAAGTGAATAACGTTTACACTGAGTCACAGAGTACTAAAGTTTTAGAGCTTTAATTCTAGGAATAAAATAATTTTAATAAATATCTGAGCTTACATTAAATGTGTGGTAAAAGTTAAAGCTTCAACAGCTCTGCCTGGTGCTATACCAGTACAGCTTCATGCTGAGTCGGATGGCTCTTTGTTGCTACTTTTTTTTAATAATAATGTCTTCAAGAGTCAATTTCAGTTATAGTAGCTAGTCTCGACGGAGAGTTGCCATCTGCGCAGGACAGGATTATGCACTATAATACGAGGGTTTTTTTTATAGAGTAAGGGTGACAAACAAGCACACAGTCCACCTCACGGTAAGTGGATGCTGTGGCTCATAGATATCTACATTTATCGTCGGTATAGAATTAAAGGGCAGATGCGTTATCACCCTGAGAACTACGATGCAATGCCTTTTTTCCAGTGATAGTTTCTCGTGAATGTTGCTCTACAATCACCATACGAAACACAGCAGCATTAATCTCCTATTTTACGTTGGTATTCTGTGAGAGCGTAGTCCTTCCCCACTTGAGCCGAACCAATCGTGCTACAACTATAATATAGCATTATGACTCTGCCGCGTAAAAACAACTGATGCTGTACAAGGCTCCGTTATCCCTGCCCTCCGCGGTCAAAACTCAGTCGACTAGATCCGCCATTCGGCGCAGGGAGATTGGTGCTCCCGACTGGTCGACTTTCCGGTATTCGTTTCCTTATAGTACCGGAGATAAATTATGCAGATAGAAATAGTGGCCGTATACGAAGGCGGAATTGTCTTGTGGTATTTCCCATATAATGATATCTTAAATTTACGTTCTTAAATTTATTTTGTATATATATATATATATATATATATATATATATATATATGGATAGATATGTGGATAATTGACTGGTTTAATTTTGACATCGGGACCTCAAACACCCCAGTTCCCCCGTAACTATGCATGCTGCAAAGCACCTGAAAACTCGGAAATTGAAAATAAGTATAATTTAACGTGATAAACTCCGTGAAACTAGATTTATTTAATTTGTAGTGTTCGCGTAAATATTGGTAATCGCAAGGAATTCTTGAAAATCTAAAAATAACTTTATTATATATAAAGACAGTACATCATGTAATGGATATGTTACGGCTAAAGGTAGGTGTGAACATAAACTAAAGATTAGCCGGCTAAACTTAGGTTTATCTTCAAGAAGCAGCTAAAGTTCGATAACATGTTAGTTTGCGTCGTGATATTCCATCTTTAGCCGGTTAATGTGCAGATTAACCGAAACGAAACGGCTAAAAATGTATTCAATGGGCGCGCCGAGACGGCGGAGGGCTTGAGGGGGCGGTGGGGGGACAACGCGCGCACACGTGGCAATGTTTCGGTTTAGTACGGCGTCACCTTTCTTTGCGGTTGATCGCACGTATACCTATTTGCAAAGTCGGCGTTGCACAATCTCGAAACGTTTAAAACGAAGTTTGACAGTAAGTTTCGTGAGTTACAAACATCAAAACGAACTGATAATAGCCTTTATTTGAGTAACGAACACTACGGTAATGTAATTCAAGAAGTCAAGTCAGCAAAACTCGCCGCTAAGCGTTCAACATTGCGGTATCGACCATTAAAAAGATTTGATGTTTGCACTATTGGTGGCATAGAAAATCTAATAGCACCAGTGGCAGGACAAGGCAATAGTATCTTATATTATGTGAAAAATTCAGATCTGTTTGATGTGTTGCATACCATTCACATTGATACGTGTCATGGTAGGCGGAATCGCATGATAAATGAATCAAAAAAAAGTACGAGAATGTGACACAAAAAGGAATATTATTGTATTTAAGTTTATGTGAATCCTGTCAAGTTAAATTAAAAACTAATAAGAAAGGAATAGTCGTCAAACCAATTATATCTTCCGAAATGAACAGCAGGTGTCAAGTTGATTTAATTGACATGCAGAGCAGTCCAGATGGTGAATTTAAATTTATTTTAGTTTACCAGGATCCTTTAACTTAATTTGTTCTAATTCATCCCCTACGTACAAAAACGGCAGTGGAGGTGTCAAACGTGCTTCTTGATATATTTAGCCTATTTGGCGCACCATCAATTCTACAATCTGATAATGGGCGCGAGTTTGCAAACAGCGTTATAGCAGAATTATGCAGTAAATGGTCAGGCTTGAAGATGGTACACGGCAAACCTCGACATAGCCAATCACAAGGCAGTATTGAACGTGCCAACCAAGATATTCAAAACATCTTGATGACGTGGATGCGTGATGAAAAATCCTCAAAATGGTCGGAGGGTCTTAAATTTGTACAGTTAACCTGTCACGACGGTATCAAGAGAACACCCTACAAAACGATGTTTGGAAGTGAAATAAAAGTGGGTTTAAAGTCATCGTATTTGCCTCATGAAGGGTAACAAACCATCTAACAACGGAAGAAGACCTACAAGAAGTGATAGATAACTTTAAGTAAAATGACTTGAACGATGAGTAAACAGACCTCCGAACTTCATACCTCAGAAAATAACTGCACCCTTTGTGAAGAACATGGCATTTTAATTGACGACATGACATGCCCTCTGTGTTCAAAAGAAGCAGATATCGAACATAATCGTTCAGAAGGGAAATTAAATTTAGAGTACCAAGCCATTAAACAAAATTCCGCTGCAAAGTTTCCAGAATGTCATTTAGGCGATACAGTAAGCGTAAAGATACCGGAAGTAGATCGAGGCCGAGGCGATTTTAGGAACATTTTATTGTCAGTCTTAGATAAAAATGAAGACGGACTTTATAAATTGGGCAACCAAAACGGTACGATAGAACAGTTTTTTTTTTCACGAAATCGGTTTACAGTTTGTGAACAAAAATTCGTAGATTCGGAAAAAGTGTCGTCAGTGAAAATGACTATTCGCCATCTTGTTAATGAACAGTCAACATCAGGTGGACAAGGCTTTCAAAGACGTCATTGCGAGATAAAATGTGGTACACGCAAATGCCGCTGCCGAATAAAAAGTATTCTTTGTAATTCGAAATGCCATTTTAGTTCATCATGTTCCAACAAATAGCTCCATATAGATATTGTTTTCAGTAATTAACACTGAAGAAGTTTTATTTTGTAATTTCATTTTATTTTGTAATTTTAAATACCTACAGAAGATTCTGTAATGACCAAATGGTTCCTTATTATTTTATTTTAATGATTGGGTAGATATTGTTTAAGTAATTAATATTTTTTAATTGAAATAATTGTAATTTTGAATACCTACATAGGTACATAAAAGTATGTGTAATGAGAGTGATTATTTTTTATTAAAAGTTTTCGTGTCAAAATAGTAAACATTATTACATTGTTTCTTTTTCCATTTCTTTTATTTTATAAGTATGTAGTAGGGGTAAAGGAAGTTTATACGGAGCCCTCGGTGGGCGAGTCACATTCGCATTTGTCCGTTTTTTTTTAAATTGCTTAAAAATGTTTCGCCAACGAAAACAATACCCCGTTACATTTATTTGATTTCGCAATTACGGTAATTGCCTTAGCTTTCTGCATTGCTCGATTTACTTTAAGGTAAAAAAAAATGTTATTCAATTTCTACTGATTCATTTCTCTCTCATTTTTAGTAAACAATTGAAAAAAGATACAGAAAACTAAAACTAAAAATAATCTTAGGAAGTCACTGAAGGTGTACTCTTCAATCATTCATTACACCCTATCATAAATCCACTGCTAAATATAGAATGTAGTTTTTGCTGTTTTTGTTGTTGTAAATGTAGTTCTTAAGGGAAAATTTTCATCAAAGTTGTCACTCTTGGCAACCGCGGATTTCGTTATTGTAAGTTATTATCATGATGCTGCCATTTTCTTTATAAGTTTCCCTCTGTAGCTTCTTTCGACCAGATGATATGCGAAACCAAATTCTCTTAGTTCGCAACTACATAGCAAACTAATAACTTTATATTCAGTTTATACAAACGTCACACATCATTATCTATATCCATCATCGTACGATTATCAACATCCAACATCACCATCGTCATCAGTATTTTGGACACTATTTTAAAACATATCCTACTGGTCTTTCGATCTCATCCCAAAGTAAATTTGTCGAATCGCGTAGCTGTGTGGTAAAGAAAGGTTCATCAGTTAATAAAAGTGATATACACTCCATAAACACCAGGAACAAACACAAGTGATAGTGAGTCAATTTTTACAGAGTTTTTCGGAAATTTTCCACCGTTGGTCATACGAGGGGTGCATGCCAATTTTTCCAGAGTGTTTTTATTACAAAAACTTCCATTCTTTACATCGGCATGCAATTTGAAAACACGGAATTGCCCTTTAATTTTTTTCAGGTTTTCAGAACCCTTTGATCATCTTGGGCCGCTGCGGGGTGTATGCCATCAATTATTAGAGCTTCAATTTGCTTGAACTTCCGTATATTACAATGGCATGCAGTATACTATCACGGAAAAACACGAAAATTCACTATACAAAGAAAAGCGCTTTTCCTTATGAAGAGGACGCGCGGGGGGGCTAAAGCCCCGACAATCTTTGATATTTTAGGGTTAGTTATCAAGCCTTAAAAAGGCATGCACGAGAAAATCGTGGAACGTCACCTGTCACCAGCTCCCGGTCCAAAAAGTAAGGAATCAATTACAATAAGAATGATTTGGGATCTTTTAATTTAGGAACACTTTGAAACACAACCAAAAATTTCATCGAAATCGGTTGGATGGTTTCAAAGTCTATAACGAACATAGGTAGAAACATTTTTTGTGTAAAGATCTATTATAACGCCCCCGCAATATATATATATATATATATATATATATATATATATATATATATATATATATATATATATATATATATATATATATATATATATATATATATATATATATATATATATATATATATATATATATATATATATATATATATATATATAGATTACGCGCCGGAATATGTCACGCTTCAAATCAAACGACACGAATTTATTCGTGAATGAATTTTAACATTGATATTTATATTTTGTGACGCTTTAACAAGAACAGGTAGAAAGGAGGAGATTGATCGCGTAAAGGGTAAAATAGACAATTAAGTTAATTAGATAATTAAATGAATTTAACACAAGCCTTGTTTTCGTTTATTGCGAAATTTACATAAACGTGAGGGCTTTGGTTTCTAGAGCTTATAATTGAGTTTTTGACATAGCTGTTTGTCTTTGTGTAAAGTTATTTTATAGACTAAGTAAGACAAATTAGCACACAGTCCACCCGATGGTAGGTAGATGTTATTTATGGCTTGATGTGTAGACTTATACATCTACCCAGGGTTAGGAATAAAAAGGCATACGAGTATGTGTTGTTACCCCTGAGAACTCTGATGAAATGCCTCATTTCTCAAAAGGTTCTCTACACTCATCATAAGAAATACAGCAGCATTAAGTTGCTTTTTACGCTGATATTCTGTGGGAGCTTAAGCCACAATATAGTAGTAGCATTCCACCACGTTGGCTTTACCATGACTTTACAAAGCACAAAAGTTTGGTTACCTTAACTTGGTGTTTTAACGTGTCTGATCTCTCTCCGGTCATGTCGGATGGCCGTCCCATTTGACTATAAGAGTCAGGGAATAGAGAGTTTTCCTGTGGTGTACACTCATTCACTATAATCCTATCCAGCTCAGATAGCAAGTCTCCACTGAGACTTATCATCGTGACTGGATTCCGGTCTAGAATTTTTTTAAACTTGTAAAGCCAAGTCACTGTCTGCTCATATCCGATCATCTTCGAGATCGGAGGTAATTCGTTTTTTTTTAATTCTTCCTGCTCTTTTAAACTCGAGAATTGCGGGAAATAGGGTAACATTTTCATACGACCTTACGAGTTAACTGAATCAAAATTTAAATATAATTTTATAATATTATAATATCAAATATTATTTATTTAAGATTAAAGTTAAAACAAAATAAAAGTGTTTGGATACTTTTCCGTCTCATTATCTCCTTTCTCAGTCTTCCCGCTCGCGCATTAATTCAAATGCCTCATTAGCGCGTCCCTCGCGCGAGCTCTAACGTCGGCATAAAATATTAGTGTTTCATTAGAACGTGGAGTTTTCCCTACATGTATGTCAAAGTAATTTGCTTGGTTCTTTAGTGAAAATTTGCTAACTTCTTAAAACGTTAATTACGTAGCCTAATATAGACAAATAGTAGTTGCCTAGTGGTCGAAACTCGTCCGTAATTCAAAAAATTTTTAAGTTTGTTTAATAAGCAAAACATACACTCTACGTACTATTGAAAATTGAACATTTGAAATCACACAAAATTAAGTAGTAATTTGACAATTTGTTGGCAATATTTTAAACTGTTTGATAAAAGATGTGTGTGACCTTAAAAGTATGAACGTTATAAATTAATGTTTCATTTTATTTTATTACTAGTTGTTACCCGCAGCTTCCCCCGCATGGTCACTGGGAAATGAACTATCCATTGCTTTTTGAATTGAAAGATTTAAATGTTTCTAATTAAATAAAAAATAAAAAATCTATTTAAATGTTTTGAAACGCAGCGTATAGGAAAGCATTAAATAGCCTGTTTATTCCAAACGGAAATGGGATATTTTTTTAATTTAAGGTAACTGAGCATGATTATCCGTCAGGAATGTAGACTTTTGAAAAGAAATTGAGCTAAATTGATTCGTCAGAGATGCAGTTTTCTGAATTGAAAGGTAACTGAGCCAAATAAAAGATCCTTCAGAGATGCAGCCTTTTGAGTTGAAAGAAAACTGAGCTTAATAGGTCGATCAGAGATGCAGCATTTGGAATTGAAAAGAAAGTGAGCTAAATAGGAAATTTTGAATTGAAAGGGAAGATCTGTGGGAATTCTGATTAATTGATTGTGGAAATTTTGGAAAAAAAACTAACTGAACACTATTTTAAGACGCTACTGTACACAATGTTATATGTTTTCCATTTGGGGAAAGAATGTGGAGATTCTGGGCATTTGACACACGCGAACATGCTACATACAGCTGACCATGAGAGAAGCACGGTTTTTCTAAGTTGACCCCCGCTACCTGTAACGTTTGCCCTTGCGATTTATTAATTGTCATTGCAAAACTGAGCTTAATAGGGAACTGCAACCTTTTGAATTGAAAAGGAAGATCTGTGGGAATTATAGGGATCCGTGGTATAATAACATTTTCACCTTTTCCTACGCCTGTCAAAATTGTTGAAGTTTTCCCTACATCTACGTCAAAGTAATTTGCTTGGTTCTTTAGTAAAAATTTGATAATTTCTTAAAATATTAAGTAGGTAGCCGAATATAGACAAATAGTAGTTGCCTAGTGATCGAAACTCGTCCGTAATTCAAAAAAAAATGAAGTTTGTTTAATAAGCAAAACATACACTCCACGTACTATTGAAAATTGAACATTTGAAATCACACAAAATTGAGAAGTTATTTGACATTTGTTGGCAATATTTTAAATTGTTTGACAAAAGATGTATTATTTAGAATACATGATATATACAAATTGTAGCTTCTTGCACTCTTCCATGGGCTAAATCAGGTTAATATAAGTACAAATTTTAGTTTAAGTTTATTTTATCAATTTTAAAAATGTATTTTATTTGTAATTATGTGTAGTGTAGCTTCAAATAAAGATGTTTGTTCTTTTTCTTTCAACGGAGAAAGCCCATGTCCAGCTTCTGTGGGAGCGGACATGGACAACTTACTTTCACTTAAGCATCAATACAGACTGTTTTGTTCTTGTACAAGCCTGCTTGGGATCACATGTAGTTTCTCTTCACAGTATGCCTCTCTACTAGAATTATATTTTCATTAGCTTTGTACTCTTTCTCTTTTTCTTTTACGGAAGAGATAAACTTCAAAAACTTCTTTGCTTTTACCGGGGGGTAATTTGTGTTTTACATGTAGTCCTTTCAAAAGAAACAATGACGACATCCCCGACTTTTACTGCCACAAGGCGACGCCACTAAGAATCAGGTGCAAATTCTGACAGATTAGTGATGGAAGTTATTGTTTCTTTCTGTAATATTAGTTTTATTTTATATTAATTAGGTTATAAATGAATAAACCAAATTACGGAGATTCCTAAATGTAGAAAAATTAAAACCAAGGGTCAATAAATATTATCAATTCTCAACGCAATCAAATGATATTGTGGACAAATGTTTTCACCTCAGTACCAACTGGCGACATCTTGTGAACAGAAGATCATAAACCCTCATTAAAAACGTCCTGACTACAATAGAGAGCAATTGAAATTTTAAAATTACTGAAAAACGACATTAATAATAAATAATAAATTGCTCTTCAACTCCGTTAAAGTAAATAGATACAGCAGCAATCCAACGCAATAACATATTCTTCTCACGAGAGACGGGCTGGACCCGCGCTGATATTAAAGAAGGGTCGACTCATAAATAATAACGGCTTGTAAATAAAACAGCCCGCTTTACAGTTTCTGTCTCGTGAAAACACTTTTAAGTAACACTGCTGACCGCCATTTTGTCGATACGTGAATGCGTAAAGCCGATGGCCATGAAATATTTATGTTTCTCTCCAGAGAGAAATACACGGCTACTTAATTTGTATATTATTTATGCTGTACTCCAACACTAGTAATACCTTCTAAAGTGATTAATTTAGAATTATTTATAGAAAATTTCAACTCGGCTAGACAGCGTTCTGGATATTACGACACATATTCTCATCGGGCATCCCCTCAAAACCTTACAACAAGATTATACAACCATTACGTGTTGTTAGTGCTGACATATGGATCTAAGACGTGGTCATCACTGCTGGCCGTATGAGGGAGCTCAAGGTCGCAGAGCGAGCTAAATAGAGCGCAATGCTTGCGGTTTCTCTGCTTAATTATAATTGACTTAGCCTAAAGGATTAGTAAGCTGAAGTGGCAATGGGCTGGCCATATAGCTCGAAAAACCGTCAACCGATGGGTAAAAACATTCTTGAGTAGCAACTATCGTACCGGTAAGTGAAGTACAGGGCGAACCCTACTAGATGGAATGACGACCTGGTAAGATATTCAGGAGGTGGATGCAGATGGCTCAAGATCGTGCTTTATGGCATTGTTTGGGGGATGCCTATAGTCAGCAGTGGACTTATGAAGGGCCGTAATGATGATGATGAATGATAATATAAAAAATATAGGTGACAAACGACACAGCCAACCTGATTAGAAACGGATGTTAAAGTCTATAGACTAACTCTCTAGGGACTAAAATTAAATGCCTCCATGTTATAATTATAAACTTTGATTAAGCTGAAATGCCTTAATATTACCAATGATCTTAATCACCAAAATCTTACGACTTTGACTTTTTACTCCTCTGGAGTCTTAAAGTGTTCTGAAGTATTTCAATATAATGTAACAGTCTATATTCTAGATAGCAGTGCATTCTCCATGTGATAAATGGGAATTCTCAATTTTT
This sequence comes from Parnassius smintheus behrii, assembly GCA_036936625.1. Taxonomy (NCBI): domain Eukaryota; kingdom Metazoa; phylum Arthropoda; class Insecta; order Lepidoptera; family Papilionidae; genus Parnassius; species Parnassius smintheus. Next base: position 3,798,185 of record JAUPFT010000002.1, read on the forward strand.
AACGTATGAATGTTTTAATATTAATATATAATAATTATAAATATATATTAAAATTAAAATATATATATATGTATGTATGTATATATATATATATATATATATATATATATATATATATATATATATATATATATATATATATATATATATATATATATATATATATATATATATATTAATCTTATAAAAACAACAATACACTTGATGGTAAAAAACTTAAGCCGTCGATGGAGTTGGCCAGTTCTCTGGGGAGAGGTTTATAGCCTAAAAAGCAGCCAACACTCCGCATGGTAGTACGGAGTGTGTGTAAAATGAAAAGAGGCACCAAATTAAAAATCAAACATTAACGGTAAAGTTAAAGTATAGTGCCACCAACTTATCTCTTCAGGTAGACAAAACTAGATCTAAGGCCGCCATTTTACAAATGACATTTCACTGTAAGCTATTATTGATTATGTGCTGTGAGAAGAGTGCTTTGTTTGATTTCATTGTAAAAATGTGTTTTGTTTGATTTCATTGTGAAAAGTGCAATCCTCGGTAAATTTCTTAAGTGGCAGTAGTAAGCTCTCCGCTAGCGACTCTGCCAACTGAACTGTAAAGTTGGTGGCACTATAAATTTAAGTAAAAAATAAATAATGCAATATTGAAAATATTTTTTTAATTAATGTTTTCTTAATAATGTATATTACATAAATAATAATAAATATTCTTAATAACAGCTTTACAAACCCTATCTTATAAGTTAAGGATGAGAAACGAGCAAACGCGCAATAAGAATAAATGGATGCTGTGGCATATACATCCACCTCGATATGAGAATCAAAGTGCAGATGCGTTTTTACCCCTGAAAGCTAAGATGGAAGGTCTCGTTTCTCATAAGGAGGGTCTTCAGTTCTCTACACTAACCAGAACATTATAACACTAAACTGCTATCTCACCCTGGTATTCTGTCAGAGCGTGGTACTTCCCCGGTCTTGCCACAATAAAATACCATTGCAACCACAATATAGCTGCAGCTCGGCTCCACCACTCAAAAACGTGTAATGAAGAATGTATACCACTATGTAGCTTTAAAATTAATTATACCTACCTAACATACAGTGGTAGATCGCTAATCATCCAGATGGTGTGGATAACTTTCCTGAAATAGCCATAATTACTGTAGAGTTGGTGGTGTAAGAGAATTCATCGCTCCAATATTTTCCCTGAGTGTCGTAAGAGACGACTATGCGAAAATGTTAGAAGGATCTCATGGCTTCATCTGTAGGTGCTAAACGTTTGGTCCTGAAATCGTTAATCCTTTAGTGGGAGCAAGATTGAAGCTAATTACCCTGTTCCATTTATTAGCGGTGTGGGAGTATCCACTACCCCATTTCATCCCGTTTGGATCGTAAGAAGCGACAGGCGGAAACAAATCAAGATATAGGCAGCACCGTCTTCCTAATAACGATTTAAAATAAAAACTGCGCTTGCCAACCCGCTCGCAACTATAGCAAATATTCCCCCCCCCCCCCTCACCACCACCACCATGAGTTATTCCACGGGTGAGGCCTATATTCAGCAGTGGACTTTAACACGCTATAACGGTAACGGGAGAGGCTCATACGAGCTATAGAATTTTACATGCCGAAGAAGTAGAAGATTGTAGAGTAAGTTTAAAAACTTTTAATTCAGAATCATGTAATTAATCTCGCGTTTGCGATACGCTGAAGAAGCAAAAGATTAATTAATTTAGTACCTTTAATATTTATGCGTTTCGTTTACTTTGGAAAAGTTTGCAGACTGTCTAGTCAGGGAACGTCCTTATCCTGTCCTTTGTCCTAAGTAAAAAAGAGCTAAGAGGATTTAATCATCTTTATCTACTGTATACGCTGTAAAAAGTTTGTGCCTTTAAAAATCTTAATATTTACCAAACTGTGCAAACAGATATGTGTTCGCTACACTAATATTATGATTTATAATTAAACATAAAAAACTGCTAACACAAAAAGTTTCGAAAGCCCAACTTCAGTCAAATTAAGTGATTTTAATGATTTCTTACATATTCGCGTAATTTTCAATTATTTTTTACTGTTGTTAGTTTATTTTTCATTTTTACGTTTAAAAATGTAATTATTTGCCACTTTTGAGTGAAAACCAGAATATAGTTTAATAAAAATTTTATTCTCCATTTTCAACGCTTAGGTGTAGAATTTTCTCATCACATTTAAATGGGGCTACACTCTAAATATAGTCCATTCAATTTTTTTTTAAATGTATTTACTACCTGGTAAACAAAGTAATGGCGTACAAGAATATCCACCCACTGCCTCATATCGTTCCGTGCGTGTCATAAGAGTCGACAGCGGGAATCTGAAACAGGATATAGGCGGCTTTAATTGCTTTTTGATATATATCAAACTTTAAAATACTTTAAATTAAAAAAATATATAAATAAAACACATAGTCCACCTAGCACGCCAAGCTTTTTAGAGGAAATTTGGCCTTCTCTTCCAGGTGACCACGAAACTGCACGTCACTCGATATGACGACGCCGAGGATTCCGATACTGGCTGAGGCAACTAGGGGAGTGCCTTGAAACTGATGAGCTACGACGAAGGGGTTGTTTTTAACGGTAACCGCGCAAACTTGTCTTCTGAGGATTAAACTGGACTAGATTTAATCGCCCCCAGTCCGAGATTTTCTTCAACAAAGTCTCGACTTCAGACACAAATTTGCCCCAGTACTACCTTGATGCTCCGATCAGCAAGAAAACTGGTGATCCAATTGCACAATTTCTCGGGAAGCCCGTATGAAAGAAGCTTCGTAAGAAGCGTTTTGTGCCAAACCCGATCGAAGGCCTTCGCTATATTCAAACTAACAACCAACGTCTCCCCCTCGGGCTCTACTGCCTTCGCCCATTTATGAGTTACGTAACCTAGAAGATCACCAACCGAGCGACCGCGACGGAAACCGTACGGGCGGTCACTAATCAGCGGTTACCTTTTTTAGGGATCAGATGCACGAAGGCTGTCTTCCATGATTTTGGGACTACGCCTAGGGAGTAGAAGTACCAGAAAAGATGCGTAAAGATCGGTGCCAACTCCGGAGCACACGTCTTCAGCATAAGTCTTCAGCACAATAGGAGGGATACCATCAGGCCCACTCGACTCGTTAGTATCCAGGGAGAGGAGTGCTCTGCGCACCGAGCGTTGGGTAAACAGCACATCCTGCATGGAGCACTCATACTACGGGATAGTCGGCGGTGTGTTCCTACCGTCATCAAGAGTCGAGTTTGACGTAAAGAGAGAGCCCAGTAGAGTCATCCTCCCTGTGCAGATGGAAGAGATGGCTGGCATTTGTTACCTTAGACAGCCTTGGCGAGAGACCAGAATGCACGTGTTCCCGAAGGAAGACGAACAAGTTTCTCGCCAATTCTGCCAATGTGCTCTGACTTTGCCGTGACAATGACACTTTTGAAGAACCTGGAAGCAGAATTATACTTCTTTTAAGAACGCTGGTATTTACATCCCGAGAAGTGAGGCGGGAGCCCGGGCCTGGTAACACTCCTGCTTATGATATAGTGCAATTTTGCAGGAGCAACCAAACCAAGGCTGGGTTCTGCCTCCGATAGGTACCACAGATGATGGAATAAATGGTTCCATTCCCACATCAGCGACAGAATTAACAATAACGCTGGGATCATCCGGCGAGAAGCAAACCCGCCTTCAAGGGTAAGATGCAAGAAAAGATCGCATCCCGTCCCAATCGGCTGAAATGCCAAACACGGCGATGGGAGCGTGAGTACTCCGGATCAGACAATGGTCCGAGGAGCCAAGAGGGGCATTAACGGAGACCTGATATCCATCCGGATGAGAGGTCGGCGGAAGGTTTAACAGGGAAGGTACATGATCTTCCATATCTAGTATCCGCGTAGGCGAGGTAACCAACTGTGTCAGACCATATGCCAAAGCAAAGTCATAAACAGATCTACCCGTATGATGGATTAAATGACAACCAAGTCATTCAGCATTGTGGGCGTTAAAATCCCCAAGTATCACGATTTCTGCGGATGGGACCTATTGTAGCACGGAGGCTGCAGCCATCTGGACGTGGTCGATCAATCGGTCTGTGTCGGCATTACCGCTATGGGACCTATATAGGCACACATCGGTATTCGCATTGACTGACCTCGATCGACTTGCTAGAAATATTTACTGCCAACAAACGTATTCAGCATTCGGGAACTGAAACCATGACAACGAGCCCAGGTCTTCAACACTCAAAGCAAGAGTCTTCCTGGACAGCACATCGGTTAAGCAGTTAGGTCACTCTTCTTACAGCTCCTATTCAACACTATGTAACATCTTTTATTTCTAATCCAAAAAATCCACTGAAAAGTGTACAGTTTTCATCGTCGGAAAGTGAGGGAACAGATTCTAGATGAGGTATCTGAGACGGACTAGAAAAAGTCTTTCAAAAATTGGTTCTGATGCATGAAACTTATTTCATAATAAAACATTAACCATAGACTTTTTTGTTTCACTAAACTTTTCGAGTTGCCCATACAACAAAATATTTTTACTGCTTTGCAATGAAACCATTTACTGACAATAACAAATTTAATAAAAAATTATTAAGATTTTAAAAATAGATTATTTATTTATTTATATTATAATTCGACTATATTTTTTTTTAATTTCTTGTTGAACATTTGAGTATTTTTATATTATCTGGTTAAAGTTAGCATTCTTACTAGAGTCGAACACTGGCGCAAAATAGTCAGCTTCTCGGCGTTCTACAGGATACATTTCGGAAATTCCTTACAGGAATTGCATGAGATATTTCCTCCATCCCTTTGTTGTTGACATACCGAGCATTTGAGTCAAACGGTTGTTTCAGCCGTTCGTAATGCGAACAGCAACGGCGAGGAATAATTTTTCAGTATCTTCATCCATCGTCTTTGAATCCGACTACAATGAGGCTATGCACGTACCTACCTACTGCTTTTTAGAGTCAGTGCAAGAGTACCACCACTACCATCCACAATCCACGATCCCATATCGTCCCTTGGATGTTGTAAGAGACGGCAGAGGGAAACGAACCACGAGATGAGCAACAACGTCTCCCTGATAGCATAAAATAAAATAAAAACCGCGGTTGTTAAATAGCCTTCCAGGTATAGCAGCTGTGGCGAACAACCTCCTACGAAAATCTATAGGGGAAGTCTATGTTGAGCAGTGGATTTTTGAGGAGCTTCAGCTACATAACTACTTGCCATCAAGTGAAACAGTATTTTCACTTCATAAATTAAATTAAACTTTACGCCATATTTTCTGTTTTATTTAGAACTTAAGCAAAATTCTTTAAACTTGCAGTCTTCCCGACGAGGCGGGCGGCTACTGCTAAAATATAGCTAGTATTTAAAGAATGACCGGGATTTTCTCTTTTATCAGGTACGCTGCGTAATTCTCGTGTCTACATTTTAAAGCGACATTTTCTCCGTATTTAAATTTCAAAATGTCTCGTAACAAAACATATTTTTTGTAAAAAATAAGGGTGACAAACAAGTACATGGTCTACCTGATGGTTAAAAAATGCTGCGGTTCATAGACATCAACACTTATCCTCCGTTAGGAATCAAAATGCAGGTGTGTTGTCCATCTTAGTCGATGGAATGCCTCGTTTTCAGTAAAAAAGGGTGTCTGTTTCTCTACACTCACGTTAAGAAACGCAGCAGCGTTAATCTTTTATTTCATGCTGGTATTCTGTGAGTTATTGGATCGTCAATATCATCAGTACAGTATCATCATACACAAATATAACTCTCGAAGTCTCCTACAATTTTTTTGTACAAGAGGCTCTAGAGACATTTTCTTTTCCGTCTATTGTTAGTTCCTCCAGCTATATTTCCAGCTCATTGCCATTTCAACCAACTGACTTGTTGGGCTGTGTTAGCTACTTTAATCCCTTGTTACATTACAGACAGCTACAATAGCCGTATATAATTCTAAAAATATTTCCAACCTATTGCTTCTTCAACTTACTGATCCCTTGGGATATATCATTTACTTTTGTTTCATTGTTACGTCATAAACTTATTCACCTTGTGCGAATTTGTTGAATGGCTAACGTGTGTAGGTACATTATTTCCTAAAACACCAGATAGTGGAATCTCGTGGCATTATAAAACGCGTAAATTTCCCTCGAGATAAAATCAACGTGCTCTTTGGCAAAAATGTCTCGATAAGTGAAAACAATTCCTCGGGAAGATTTATTTGACTGAGTAATTACATAAATTGCCGGTGTCCGCTTAGACCTCACTCCTTTTACACGTTTTCTTTGTGTAAGTATTAGCGAAATGTATTTTCGAACTAATTATTTTGTAATTTACTATGTTACATAGATACTTTTTTATTTAAAAAATAGATTATAAATAATACTTACTGAAAGTCTCTCGCTGTCCTGCGAAGAACCACCTAGAAAAATAGGGCGACATTTAAAAAAAAAATAAAGAAACTCGCTCACCGGTATTGTTATTCTTGAACTTTAAGTACCTACTAATTTGTCAAGTTTATGACGTGAATGCAAACATCAAGAGGAAAGCCTGAGAGATCTGTCTGAGAAATTGGAAATATTTTAAAGATACAAAGTAATTACTGGCATTTGATCTTATTGCAAATGGGTACCAGCTGTTTCAAGGTTTTTTTTATTTATTTCTAGTTAGTTTGCAGGCGTCTAAATGATAGGACGCTTTTTCTTTCTGGACATTCATCTGGAGAGGAACCACAGCTTCACCTATCTCTGCCACAAGACATTAGTGCTGGCACTGCTGCATTCCACTTCGATGGGAATAAAGAGCCAGTATAGTAAGTATTACACTGGTTTAACGTTAATAATTTACTTTTAAACGGTAATAAAACGAAATGTATTAAATTCACTACACTTAATGGTAAGGTGAACTAAATATTGTTGAATCCACTATTTTTCTCGGAATTACAGTTGACGCGAAGCTTCAATGGAGCCCTCATATATCTAAACTAACGAGCCAACTTAGTTTATCAGCATATGCTGTAAAAAATATCAGAGGTCTTATATATATTGAAACAGCTAGATTAGTTAATTTTAGTTATTTCCGTAGCATAATGTCATAAATATGAGATCTTGCTATGGCGTAATGCAACTGACATTGAAACAGTATTTGTTTTGTTTTGCAAGCAAAATGTTGACAAAGTTTTACCGCAATCTGATGAACGGCAGCGCATAAAATACGAACAAAAATATTAAATTTTATATATTATTAGATTATGCTTTAAAAAAACAGTTTCTGCTGGTTCTTCCCAGGATAGGTTTTTTTTTCGAACCGGTAGTAAAAGTATAAAATGACTTTCAGTAAGAACTATATGTGATCTATATTGAATAAAATGATAGCTTATATAGATAGCCAGCTTAGTCTTCAGATATGTATACGCGACTGTTCCTATTTGTTTGTAGTTGGGTGCAAGTGTCCATTTACTTCTGTAGGCCCTCACCTTCAGGTCAGGTCAGTAGCTTTATGACAGCACTATCATCGTTTGACAACGGCGTAAAATAGACCAAATAAAAAATGAAGTCTAAAATCATGCTATCGTAGTTAAAGAACAACTCTTAAAAAATATGAAGCTTTGTACATGCGCCGTTAGCCGCTCACGGAGTTAAAAACCCTGCTTGACCGAGGATCCATCCATTTCATTCCATTAATTCCAGTGACGAGAGGCTCCCATGGGGGAGGTCTATGTTCAACTGTGGACTTTCTATGAAGATTGCCTGATAGGGGTAATTTTGTCATAGTTGCTACACTTGGCAGGCGGGTTATTAACCGCAGTTGTTTTATTTTTTCGAGTAATTATCAGGAAGATGCCAGGAGGAAGATGAGGCCTATATTCAGCAGTGGAATTTTATAGGCTACATTGGGTAATGGACTAGGTTAATTTTGACATCGTGACGTCAAACACCCCAGTTACCCCGTAACCATGGATACTGCAAAGCACCTGAAAAGTCAGGAATTGAAAATAAGTATAATTTAACGCAATAATTTCCATGAAACTAGATTTATTTAATTTGTAGTGTTTGAAATCATTAGGACTTCTTGAAAATCCAAAAATAACTTAATTATATATAAAGATCATATGATGGGTATATATCGTATTATATAATTAAGTTTAAGTAAGCCCTCCGTGGGGCGAGTCACATTCGCATTTGTTCGTTTTTTTAATTGCTTAAAAATGTTTCGCCAACGAAAACAATACCCCTTTACATTCATTTGATTACGCAATTATGGTAATTGCCTTAGCTTTCTGTATTGCTCGGCTCAGAAACAGTGTTTAAGGTAAACAAAAGTGTTATTAAATTTCTACTGATTCATTTCTCCCTCATTTTTAGTAAACAATGTAAAAAAGATATAGATAACAAATCCTTATCTTAGGAATTCACTGAAGATGCACTCTTCAATCTTTTATTACTCGTTGGTGATGTAAATGTAGTTCTTAAGGGAGAATTTTTGCCATTACGTTTATGTAAATTTCGCAATAAACGAAAACAACGCTTGTTTTAAACTCATTTAATTATCTAGTTAACTTAATTGTCTATTTTACCCCTTGCGCGATCAATTTCGCCCTTTCTACCTGTTCTTGTTAAAGCGTCCCAAAATATAAATGTTAATGAAATATTCATTCATTCATTAATAAATAAATTTGTTTGATTTGAAGCATGACATATTCTGGGGCGTAATCTATATACTCATATATATAAGAGATTTCCACCAATGTACTGACTCATCACATCTCTCGAACCATTAGGCGTAGAGACTTGAAATTTGATAGAAAATTTTCTTTTGTCGAGTAGAGATCAGCTAAGAACGAATTATACGAAATTCCACCCGCAAGAAGGGTTGCGGGAGCGTAATAAAAAAAAACACATTTTCAAACTATAGTTCTTATAGGTATTAAACTTGGCTAGTATATTCTTTTTGGCATGTTATAAATTACCAAGAACGGATTTTATGAAATTCCACCCACTAAGGGCAGTGCGATAGCGTTAAAAAAATTAAAATTTAATCTATAGTTCCTACAGGTTTGAAATTTGGCGAAATTATTATTTTTGTCATCTTGAGTTCAACTGAGAACGAATTTTACGAAATTTCAGTCACGAAGGGATTGCGGGGGCGTTTTAATTTTTCTATACAAAAAAATGTTTCTACCTATGTTCGTTATAGACTTGAAAGCACTCCAACCGATTTTGATGAAATTTTTTGTTTGTTGTAATGGGTCCCTAGATGGTTTATATTTACATTTGGACGTGATGTTGTCAAGATCCAGTAAAGGAAACCTGTCCAAGCTATAGATTAAAATTTAAATATTTATTTCTAACGTCCCCAAACTGCCCTTTGTGGATGGAATTTCATAAAATCTGTTCTTGATTATTTATGACATGCCAAAAAGAATATTCTAGCCAACCTCCCGCAACCCTCCTTCCGGGTGGAATTTCGTAAAATTCCTTCTTAGCCGACCTCAACTCAGCGAAAGAAACATTCCTACCAAATTTCAAGTCTCTCATATATACACATTCTGGGGGGTAATCTAATATATACACACACATATATATATATATATATATATATATATATATATATATATATATACTGGATGACTATATTTACCGTCTGGAAAAAATGGGGTGTAAAATGTGATCGGGTTAGAAGCCTATGCCGCTTAGCCCTAACTTTGATACCCTAGCCTGTGACTCTGCGAAGTGACAAGATGAAAGATGCCTAACAAATTAATTGTTTTATTGCCGTTCGGAAAAAGGTAGGATGACCCATTTAATGAATATACATATGTATATATATATATATATATATATATATATAAGTCACCTAATTTCTAAAGCGGCAGGAGTAAACTCTCCACTAACGGCTCTGTCAACTGAACAGTAAAGTTAGTGGCACTATAAACTTAAGGATATCAATAAATAATGCGATATTGAAAGTATTATTTCAATTGAGGTTTTCTTAATACGTAATTTATAAATGAATCCAACCTGTTACAAATGATACATCGTGTTTAGTACAATTAGTGTAGATTTCCATTTATTCAAAACAAAATAATCTTTATTTCATTTTATTTTGTACATTTTCTAGAAAACGCACTGACACTGACGTCTTTGCATCTAACTATATAGAACTAACTATCATTTTTTCATGTATTTTACGTCTAGTCTGTATGTTTTTCTGAACTCTGTAAGATTATTTACAATAATTTTATTTGACATAACGTACCTATCTATAGTTAATGTATACTTTTATAAATAGCATTGAAAACCCTATTTTTATGGGTTAAGGTGAGAAACGAGCGGTAAATGGAGTTGTGGTAACATCCACCTCGATATACGAATCGAAATCCAGGTGCGTTGTCACCCTTGACGACTAAGATGGAATGTCTCGTTTCTTGTTAAGGAGGGTCTCCAGTTCTCTATACTAACTAGAACACCATAACACTAAACTGCTATTTCACGCTGGTATTCTGTGAGAGCGTAGTCCTTCCCCGGTCTAACCAACCCATTCGTGCTACAACCATATATATATATATATATTATTGCGAAAAATAAATTTCGATGACACTGCAACTCAAAACGGAATTGTAAATTTGTGCTAAGCTAAAGGAAACTAACGTTTCCCTTGGGATTAAATCAGGATCCTCGTTTGCGAAAATGTCTCAACAAGCGCTAACAATTCCTCGGGAATATTTATTCGATTCTGAAATTTCTTTAATTTCCTTGTTAATCACGGAATATCCCTCCCCTATATTTTCAACATTCTATTCTTAAAGTTGTATAGAATTAACAACCACCATGTACTCGTAAGCTGGTATTTAGTATACTATACTCGACCGCAAAAGATCGTGGGTTCGAATCCGCCATTCGACTAAAGCTCAAGCTACTATTAACACAAGTATTTTAAACTTACCAGGAGTAGTAAACGGGAATATTAGTAATGTTTACGGCATTGCTAGTAATTTTAGTTTAAAAAAAAACTGTTGTCCCTGTAGGACATCCCTGGAACTTCCCGCTATGTTCAAACTCAAAACGCTCGAAAAATATTTATACGAACTAATAGTTAACTCTAATCAAAAACGATCCGTGCAGAAATTTCTAAGATATTAAAAAAAGCACTTTTGAAATATTTTGACATCGATAACTTTCGAACGTATCAACCGATTTTGATGGGATTTGTGGCAATGGACGAGGTACTTACTCTAAGAATAATAATAAAATATTTTATAAAAAAAACGATTAGACTATAAATTCAAAAGTTATGTGAATAAACACTTTTTACAAAATTGTTCGTCATCGATTTCTCTTTAACGTGTTTACCGTTTTCCATCGTTCGTTCGTCGTTTTCCATGATTAAGGGCTTCCTAGGACCTCAAAACGTCGCGAAAACTGTAGTGAAACCAAAACCGAAATCACTGATTTTCATAGCGGAAAGTTAAAAATACTGTTAATGTTACTGCTACAATCCAAAACGTAGGCCTTCCCCACAGATTGCTTCATGTTTTGAATATTTACCATCGTTGCCACGCTTGCTGGGGATTTAATAATGATCAACCTTTTATTATTTTTAAATTCGTTTGTTTAAAATCTTGAATCTGCTAGTATTGTTCACTGGTTGATTTGAGATGTCGTCAGAATGTAGCATTTGAACACGCGCTATATGCGGTCGGGTACAGATAGTAAATAATATTTTTAGAAGAGCACTCAATAGCTCGTGGGTCTTCACTCACGAGTCTGCTTCTATAAAGCTGTAAAGGCCGCAGGGCCAACAGCAAATACTTTCAGAAAAAAAACACTCGCCCCAATTTGTCATCGGTCATCAAGGAGTGCGGAAGCCCTACTCGAATACCTTGGGTCATTACGTATTTCAAATCTTTAATTTTTGGTAGCTTGTTTTAAGTTAGTACTTAATTATTTGTTTGGCCGAAGGTCATAAACATTTTTTTTAATAAATCTATGTTTGTGTTTGTAACAATATATTACCACACACGAGAGACCAAAAGCTGGTGCCTATGAATCAATTCCGATACTTAGCCCAGTCTATTCTTAAAGACTATCACTGTGGGACCATCAATTAAAGTTTTTGGTAGTTTATTGCAATGGGTGACAACACTATTTGAAATATAATATTTTATGGTTTTCGTTGAGTAGTTTGGTAACAGAGAAACCTTTTTTATTAAAAACGTTACCCCTACTACACTAGGATTTTCTCCTGTATCGTGGAGGCAAGTTACAAACATAAATTGCACAAGGACAAACATCCAGACACAGAACAATTATTTGTATGCTTTACAAATACTTGTTCTGTACGGGATTCGAACTCGTGGCCTTCAGCGCCGTAAATTAATGCTAAGCCACTGAAAGCCGTCAAAAAGTTGCGGATTTTCCGCGTACCGTCATATTAAAAGAGGCTCTTTCTGCCCGCGGAGTAGAAAACTACAAACATATTTATATCAAAAAAAAGTGTTTTATAAACCTAATTTTTTCTTAAAATATAAACGAAGAATATGTAAGGCATCATCATCAATCCGAAGCAATAATACATTGTTCACGCAAAGCTTGCCTAATACTCCATCCAATATGAAAGAGGGGACGATCGTTCATGAATAATAAAAGACTGTAAACAGGAATTTTAAATATTTTTAAGCTATATTGCACGTGCTTTTTGTCATTTACTCACTTTTACTATAAATAATTAAATTCGCTTTAATCAATGAATTGATTAATAATTAAAAGCACTTATGCAGGTGAGCGCAGGAATTAAAAACACAATTTAATTCCTCTGTCCGTTTCCCACCAACGAACTGTCAGACGGTTGGCGGGTATTCATTCTATTTTTGTCGATATTCCGTACGTATACGTATTCGAAACAAACAGTTTGTTTTGTCGCCTTCTATGGTGAGTGTAGAGAACTGTACACCATTTTGACTGAAAACTTAGCATTTAATCCCAGTCTTCAGGGGTGACAATGCATTTGTATTTTGATTCCCAATTAAGGGTAATGTAGATATCTATGGGCCACAGCATCCCCTTGCCATAAGGTGGACTGTACGCTCGTTTGTTACCCATATTCCGTAAAAAAACACGTGAGCCGTATGCTCGTTACTCTTTCGCGCCCTTTTCTTTAAAAAAAGAATATTAAGAAATATATAAACTACTGCAGACCACGCCGTTATTAAAGAGTGAGTGCTGTAGGTACAGAGTATTTAGCGATCTTTAATGCGACATAATTCAATGTTCATGTTAGAACAGTGTTCAGCACTTTGCGCCGTACGCCGCGTGACTACTTGAGGGAAAATAATATGGATTGGATTTTTCACACTTCCTTAACACGCATTGGTATTACAATGTGACGGAAATCAACAGAGTAACAACGTTGTCACGGAATCATAGATTATTAAGTAGTACAAATTGATAATAACTTTGGAAATTAGGTGAATATCATGCTGTTTCTAAATGTTTTCATATTTAACTGTAAAATATAGTAAACTATTTTTTTTAAAGTTCCGCTGGTTTTCTTGCTGATTCTTTCCAGGACTGAGGTTTTTGAAGAACCATTGGTAAAGCTTAAAACGGGGGACCTCAGCCCCTGGCAAAACACAAGCACCCGAAACGTCGGTCAAAGATTAAGTAAATTAAACGTGATAAAAAGTGTTCGCGTAAATATAAGAAACCATTAACTATAAGTCTTAACAAAACTGTGGTACTAGCATGCCGGTCTAGCGAGGCAACTGTGGCAAATATCTCTCTTATAAATCAATCCACGTTCAGCCGTGGACTCTAACATGACATACCACAGGATTCTATACAGTTATCATTCACATAAACTAAGATATCATGAGCATATTGCGAAATTCTACACTTTGAAATGGACTGCTCTAAATCTGACGTATAAATATTGTATAATAAAGAACTTATAATGGAGCATGAAGACATTTGAAAACTTTCGAGTATATTTTAAATCATCATCTGTACTAGATTATGCTAATGATGATGCTAAGATAATGGATTCTGCGTTACCTATTTTATGACAAATCTACTTATTAGCAGCTATTACGAATATAAACATCTAGCATATTCGGATGAAATACATAATCGTTTTATTGCACGTCTGTAGTCTAACTAATTTAATGCCCAGGATCACTAGGTAACTGGATATTTTTATAAAATAGTACCTACATAAGAAAATCGAAAAACGGTGTGAAACGAGCACACAGTCCACTTGCTAGTGAGTGAACGGTGTGGCCTATAGACGCCAACGCCAAACCTCGATCAAGAATCAAAATACAAACGCGTTGTCACCCCTTAAGATTAAGATAAAATGCCTCGTTAGCTGTAAAAAAATGTCATCGGTTTTCAGCAAGCAGCATACGTACCACAACATTACTGCTGTTCAAAATCCACCAACATTTGTAGATTTGGTATTGCATCAGTAGTTTTAAAAATTATTCAAACCCGTAGATAAACGGGTGTAGTGCAATAATCGGTCTACTCTAATTATCATAATTAGGCCCCGAACGTTGCATTTCAGCGAGCCCCAAAGCGGCAATTACAGCATTATAAAAATAATTCTCAAAGATTCTTTTGCTTCAATTTTAATACAATACATTCCTAAATCGTTTACAGCCTACTAAAAGTCCACAGCTGAACATATGTCTCCCTCGTGAGTTGCCTCAGAAGGGGTTGCCACGCTTTGCGGGCAAGTCGTTAACTGCAATTTTAAACAAAAAACCGATTTGCCAATCTGTTTTCATCCATTTGGAATGTAGGTATCATCAAGGAAAAAGTGAAGAGGATTTTGATAAGGTGAAGCTATAACTTATACCATCTTCGACTGCATTAACCATCAGGTAATATAGTAAAAAAGCACTGGGTAACAATAGTTCAAAAAAAGATAAAATATGGTAAGAGTATTATATTATGTAAGTAATTTTTATGATTTTTTAGAATATTTCTGTCGGGTGAATTAGATTGTTTTTGTTTAAATAAAATTACAGATTTGATTTCAATGAACACGACCACGCACACGCATAAACATACTTGCAATCAAGCACGCACGCACGTAACATCCATTTAACAAGCTTGAAACTTGAGCAAAGATTAAAAGCATAATTATAAATACATGACTGCATAAAAGAGTCAATTAAAACGAATCTAACATCACCCATCAGTTAAAATCCATCAACCTGTTAAGGCTATGGAGAGCCATAGAAATATGCATACATAAATACACTCGAAGAACAGTACCCTCCCTCTGGGGCAGTCGGATAAAAACAATAGAATCGGTCCCTCTCTATCTTGAAGTTCACTCAATACCTATTAGATTTCAAATATCAATCCCTTAACAACTTCCTCAACGGACGATAGTAAAGCATATTACTGGTACCATTACCTCTACAGTTTATCAGCTGATAAGATGCTGCTGCCCATCTCCTGGTTCATTTTGTCACCGTCACCTCTTATAGCACCCACGATTTGAGTAGTAGTAGATATTCTTACACCGCCACTATGTGGTTAATATTACTGGTACCACTCTGATGAAATTTTATCATAATACTTAATTAAAATATTTCTTAGTAACAACACAAATTGGTTTCCTCCAAGATATTTTAACGAAGTCGTATTGAAGCCCTTATGTCCATTCTTTCTCATTAGTAATAGATATGTTTTTGTTTCAAGTATAACATCATAGCCCAGACCTTGTGCTTACGCCTGCTTAACTCCTCATGAGTTGCACAGGTACGCGCACCGTCAATTCTATCAGCACGTGTCACCACCAGGTTAGCCTGCGACCTGCGACCGGCGACCTATCGCTGGCTTTTCTTTATAGAAAAATGGTGACAAACAAGCATAAAATCCACCTGATGGTAAGTGGATGCTGTGGCCAATAGCCATCTAAATTTATCCTCGATTAAGAATTAAAACGCAAATGCGTTGTCTCCCCTGTGGACTAAGTTGAAATACCTCGTTTCCAGTAAAAAAGGTCTTCGGATCTCTACACACCCATACGAAACACAGCAGTATTAAGCTACTATTTTACATTGGTATTTTGTGAGAGCGTGGTCCTTCCCCGGTCGAGCCGATCCATTCGTGCTACAACATAATATAGTGCGGCGTGGCTCTACCACGTATCAAACCGCGGCATATAGCAATAGCGCCACATTACTTTTCGTGCTATAATATATATGACTACACATAGCTATACGTGTATAGGGTATAGCTACGCTGCAGCTATATTTTGGTTGTAGCAGAAATATCGCCAACCTATAGCCACTGTCACACTGTATTTTTGGATTGTATATGGTTTCAATTTCCATACATCTTGTAAGTCACTTACAACGTTTATTATATAACACGCATGTTCTTGACACGCCAGCAAGGATGTTTATGTAACGACGATCAATGCAAATTTTAATAAATCCGTATAATTATAGTTACGGTATTCGAAATTCGCAGCGCTATTGGTACGCCACGCCTACCATAGCTCAATTTACGTTGGATCATTTTTGAAGCTAGGGATGCTTCCACGTTTTATTTGCATTCCCCACTTTATAAAATTGTGGGAAACCTTTGTTTCAGGTATTTGTATATAATGAACGTGGCTTTTTTCTATCGGGAACGGATTAATTAATTAATTGTCTGATGTGAACCTGATACAAATGGGAAAGGGACGAATTAATGTTTTTTAGCTGTTTTGAAGCTTTCATTGTGGGTTTCAATAATCAAAGTAATTATTACCAACGGGTTTTGATTGCTTTTGTGTAAATTCATTTTTATTCCCTAAAGGAACTAAGTTATACAAACACAACGTAACAAAGGTTCTAACTATAAAATAATTATCATAAACATATCTACATACCATAATATATCTAACTTTAAAGAGTTTTGCGATTATTCTGGCAATTTTTCGGGGCCGATACGACTAAGGAACCTTCAAGAAATGAATTTACTCCTTTTTAAAAGGCCGACAATGCACCTGCAGTTCCCCTGGTGTTATAGTTATTCCTGGACGATGGTCAACACAAACGTGATCTGTTGGAAATATAAATTTAATTCGACCTCTACTGTACTAAATTCTGCATTAGCAAAATCATTAGAATGATTGATTCATTAGAATGATGTCGCTAAAGCCAAATTTAGTACAATAGAAATCGAACTAATTTCCGGTCTGATCCCATTATATAATGTATAAGGAAACAAAACATTAAATGTTATTAACACTAGGCTGACTGCTGGCGACCCGATCGAACACTTAATAAAGATAATACAGTTTTTTGAAAGTTTCTTGCTGGTTTTTTAAAGGACATTAATTTAACACAGGATGACTTAGTCAAAGCGACAATATGAAAAATAAAAACCAAGTATCTAGATCCTAAGTATATAATTTGACCCATAGACATCTACATCTATCCTTGATTAAAAACAAAATGTAGAAGGGTCGTCACCCCTGAGGACTAAGATGGAATGCCCCGTTTCCAATAAAAAGTCTACACTCATTACCCTTTTCTACACTCGCCATACGAAGTACAGTGGCATTAATCTGCTATTTCACAGTGTTATGCTGTAAGATATCCGTAGGTGTTACAGGCAATTCAGTAATTTTATATATACAAATTAAAAATAATAACCTAGAAATATCAGTAGTTCCAGTTAAAGCAACTAAACATGTGGTTTAACAGATATCATACCGGAGGAGTTAATTCGTTATAAAGGAGTCGAGATTAAAGTTTCTTTCTGAAATATTACTTCTATTTTATAATGATTACATTAGTAATGGATTAATCAAACTACGGATATTTCTAAAAGTATAATAATAAAAATAGTTGTAAATGTTTAAAAAAATTAAAGAACTAGGCTATTTTGTGTGAGTCAATTAAAAACTTTACAAACCGGAATAAATGTGTTTATAACCGAACTTTTCAATAATGATAACACTGTGTAATCATCTAAGTAACAAATATGTTTACTTTAGTCCCAGATGGGACGATGGGTGCGAGATCGCAACATCTGCTGAGCGTAATATTGTTTTTTTTTTCAGTTCTGAGTACATAATATATAAAATCACAATCTGCCAAAATGTGAACACAGTTTGTCGGGAGCAGCTCTCGTGGATGACATATTTTTATGTACTACTTATATAAAGAGCACAAAAAAATAAAAAATAAAATAAAATAAAATAAACAAAACTTATTACTACCTAAAGAGCACAAAAGAAAAATGTGAAAAGAAGTTAAATAATATTGATTTTTTTAACCTGTATACATTTACAACTATGCACGTAGAGATAAGTAATGCTTTCTCAGAGTATTTTTTAGGTTATTTTTACCTTTTATGTTCTTCATTAAATCATGAGGTAGTTGGTTAATAAGTACGGGCGTTATCCATCGTCTTTCACGTTTTCCATATTAATTTTTGACATTTGGAACAAACAGCTTAGGTGTTCTAGCTAGTCGTATTGGGTACGTAAACTCCCTTTCCTGTTTATATTTTAAATATTGTTATATTGTTCAATTAAGATAGATGTTTTGACTTTTAATACTACAGGCAGTTGTACCACATATTTTAAAGACTTTATTATAGTCTTTATTAATTGTTTTTATGGTTTTTTTATCTACTAACAATTTTAGCATTCTCATTTGTTAGTATTTAATTTTATTAAGATTATTAGCACATAATGTTCCCCAACTTTTTCATAACTGAGATAAGTTTTGTGCCCATGTGCGCTGCAGTGGAACGGATGTAGTCTGTAACTTTTCGTTTACTTATTTTTACATTGCTTATGGCCTATGTTACGGAAATTCTAAATTAACTGCGTTACAAATATCCAAACTATCCGCCTCTACGCCGTCTCCACCATACGTATATGAAACTCATTCCGCGCTAGAGTACTTATGCAAATGTAAGTTTAGAACTTAATTATGGTAATTAGTGCACTTAGTTATAAAAGCTTCCTACACACAAGTTCGAGCATGCGTTGGTATACGAGTTGAATGCTTTTTAATGAAATGCTCGCGAGCTTTTTGAATAAAAATGTGGAGTTGTTTACAGTTAATGACGTTTTCATTATAAACTTTATACTTGCTACTGCTACAACCAAGATCGTTACGTTAGTTTATCGTTGTTTTATTTAATTCAATTATTAGTTTTTAGTATTATGTCAGAGTTTTTTTACAGAATACCAGCATAAAATAGCAGCCGAAGCTGTGTTTCGTATGGTGACTGAAGAGGACCGGAGACCCTTTTTTACTAGAAACGAGGCATTCGATCTCAGTCCTCAGGGGTGACAACGCATATACATTTTGATTCTTACTTGAGGGTAAATTTATATGTCAGGTAGGTGCTTTTTACTCTTATTCTATTAAAAAAAAGTCAGCGTTCATGTCGATCGTCCTAAAAGACGAGACTTTAATGATTTTAAAAATTTTTTGTTCGTAGACTGTGCTTTGTGCAGATATCAAAGAATAAATACCGCCAAACGGTTCAATTTCAATGGATAATATACAAAATATTTCCAGCAACTAAAATTAATGAAATAGTTTCACATTCTGAAGTCAAACAAGAATATGAAATTATTATCTTTTTTACCCTTCTAATCGAACTAAGGAAAATCACAATCAGAATCTGAACTATTTAGATAGTTCCATTAAAAACTTCATTCCCTTTTTTAACACCACCCACACACTTAGCATTAATATGGCTCTAATGTAAGGTCAAGGTTGAGGGATCTCAAGGTCGCTCAGCGAGATGCGGAGAGGGCTATGCTGAAATTTCTCCGCGTGATAGACTTAAAAATGAGGATATCCGCAGTAGAACCAGAATAACCGACATAGCCCAACGGATTAGTAAGCTGAAGTGGCAATGGGTCGGTCATATAGCTCGAAGAACCGACAACCGATGGAGAAGAAAGGTTCTCGAGTGACAGCCTCGTACCAGTGGACGAAAATGGCAAAGTCAAAGAAAAAGTCCAATACAATAAAGACATAAGAAAATAAAAACTATTAATAAAACTAATAAAACAACAAAAGCCTTTGAATTTAGAATAAAATAACCAAATATCAACAAAGTAAATGAAACCAATTTAAATGAACAATCGATGATCGTACCGGTAGGTTAAGTGTAGGACCCCTCACTAGATGAAGTGACGATCTCGTAAGACATACAGGAAGTCGATAGATGCAGGTGGCTCACGACCGTGATTTGTGTTCAGTGCGTGGACTTGTGAAGGGCTGTGCTGACGATGATCTCGAGGATCCCTGAAGCATAAACTATTTTGGTGGAGCCACGTGTTTAAGGCTGCCGAAGTCTAGTTCCCCGGTCGAACCTTAAACCTATTACGCGAGATATTAACTAAAGTGGACTGTATATGCGGTTGCTTCTACGCTTACGTAAAGGCGACTACTATAGCATGCGGTATAATGCACTCGCTCTTCCCTAAAACTAAACTATTATTGTGCCAAATCGCTGAAAAGGAATCCTGCCTTATTAGGAGAACAAAAAAATTGGAGCGGGTTAAAACTATGTAAGGCAGGAGCTAAATTAAGGAATGTTGACTCACCGGGGTTTCTTCTATCCTGTTGAGCAGTATAGCTGCAACTTCTGGAACTTCTTCTGGAACACTCCGGAGAGAGGCGGTGCGCGACTATATCTCACACGAGGTGAGGGAACTTCTTCTAGACAGACACTCTGGGGCCCCAGGGGTGCGTCGGGAGAGAAGCGTTGTGGTTTCAGCGACGACTGCGGTGGAAAGAGGCCGCGCAACGGTCGCGCGTGCCTTATATGTCCTCGGCCCCGATGATTACGTGACATTCTAGAATCATCTTCTTGCCCCTCCCACCCCACCACCCCGATGTGTCGATGGAGGATCGAGGAGGGTATGAATGATATCGTTTTTCGGAAAGGAACAAGCGGCTTGGCACCTCTACCGTCAAATATAATAATGCAATGGTTTTTTCCGCGCAACCATCTCCCCCGCCCTTGAAGGATTTCCTTCAAAATTAACTAATACAACTAGAGCTAAGATCCACTAACAAAATAACTAACTAACGCTAAGATTACTTAAATTCAACTACAATTTAATCTAGAAAGCTAATTTAAATTATGGAAGAGGCAGGGGGCACAAACGGACAACCGGACGCAAGTAAGACCCAACCGTGGTCTTAACACGAGCTATCCTAACTACTCCGTCGGAACCGGGAAAGACCTCTTCGACAATTCCTAACGGCCAGTGGAGAGGCGGCGTATTCTCTTTGGTGAGCACAACTACAGTTCCTACAGCTAAAGGCTCAGTTGCTGTGTTCCATTTTTGCCGAGACTGCAAAGTATGCAAGTATTCCATCCTCCATCGCTTCCAAAACGATTGCACTAACCGATCTAATAATTTGTGGCGTGCGGAAATGCTAAGTCTGTTCTCATCCATACCTGCGGCTGGCAAATACTTTAAAGGCGTTAAATTCAAAAAAATGTGCTGGAGTTAGAGCCAGCGGTTCCGAGGGGTCACTAGACAACGTACGACAAAGTGGGCGACTATTCATTACGCATTCAATTTGAGCGAGCACCGTACTTAGCTCTTCGAAGGACAAAATTTGATCTCCTATTACTCGGTATAAATGACTCTTTAGACTCTTGATATTAGTCTCCCAATTGCCCCCAAAATGGCTCGCGGCTGGGACGTTCAGAGACCACTCAATGCGGTTCTCGGCTAGAATGTGAGCGAACTCCGAATTATAATATTTGCTAGCTAAGAGCTCATGTAGTTCCGATAAAATACGTTTTGCAACGACGTAGTTCGTACCGTTATCTGAATACAATCTACTTACAGGGCCACGGCGGGAAAGAAATCTTTTAAATGCACCCATAAAGCCTGCTGTGCTTAGATCACCAACGAGTTCTATATGCACCGCTCGAGTAGTTAGACATACGAAAATGCAGACGTAAGCCTTTGTGGATCTTATACCACGCCCGCGAGTGAGCGTGACCTTAAACGGACCAGCGAAATCAGACCCGGTGTGCGTGAAGGGCTTTACTGATTGTATTACTCTACAAGATCTAAGTTCCGCCATTTCCGGAAATTACGGCTTGGGGCGTGCCCGAAAGCAAGCTATACATCGGTGCACCCGATTGCGTATTAAACTACGTGCAGAAAGAATCCAATAATTCTGACGCAAAATCGACATCAACAAGTCGGGGCCAGCGTGCGAGTTCAATTTATGATGGTAATCGACTAATAAGTTCATGATATGGTCTTTACGCGGTAAAACAATAGGGTGCCGTTGGTCGAAACTCAATTGCGAGTTGGACAAGCGTCCACCCACCCTTACAATCCCATCCTGTAAAAATGGCTTAAGGCGTTGAAAGGCGCGACTACAAGCTCTATTCGATTGTAATCTTCTAATTTCTTCAGAGAAGTGCGCACGTTGAAGTTCACGCAATACTAGCGACTCGGCATAGTTGTAATCGGATGCTAAGACATACGAACGTCGCGGTAACAGCTTCGCGAATCGACAAACGTAAATTACGCTACGCAATAATTTCGACCAAGAGGACAAGCGGTTCGCCAAAGGTGCGATAAAACATCTCCTTTAAAGGGTAGCGCTACACTATATCTACCGTCGCGATCACGAATGGTCGTGCGGACGTAAATTTCCTCGCATAACCTGTCATCTGAGCTAGCTATGGGTGGGACGTTCACCTCCTCCATCTCCCAAAATTTGCGGACTAACGACTCGAGCGGTTCGACAGCCATACCACAATAAGAGGTTGCCGAAATACTATCTATGATGGGGGCGGAGCCAAGGATCACATAGCCCAATACGGTTTCCAGTGCGTAAGGCGCGGTATGCGAAGAGTTGCCCCTGACCTTATTGTTTAACAAAAGATGAGGGAAAAGCGATGCTCCAATGAGCATGTCTATGTTTCCAGGAACGGCGTAAGTGTCGTCCGCCAGAGTCAAATTCTTAAATTCAATCATTGCCGAGGTGTCAACCGAAACGGTTGGCAACCGTTCAGTGACCCTATCTACTACTAGTGCATTTATATCAAAGTTAACATTACGATCTATTCGAGAATAAATTTTTAAATTTATATATCCCTGTGTCGATTTACTAGTGCCTCCGATGCCTTTAATTACAGGACATGAAAGTGACCTATTTATTACTAAGCCTAAGCGCTGACAACATTGTCGCGGTATAAAGCTATTTTGACGACGACGCTTTGTTCGTTTCCACGCGAATCCCTAACCAAAATACGTGCCGTACCTAGTAACACGGTTGAAGGAGGTTGTGCTCCCATATTTGCCAATGAGCACAGAGCGACATCACCAGGTCGACCGCTAGAATCGTTGACCTTAGTAGGGGCGAATTCCTTATCCGCTTTACTTGACGCCGCTATGTTGCTATTTTCAAAATGTAATAGCGTGTGATGTTTCCTGGCGCACTTGCTACATACGGAACTCGAATTGCATTTTGCAACTAAATGCTTATCGCTTAAGCAGTTCAAACATAGGTTGTTTGTCTTTACTAATTTATAACGCTCGCTTGGTGAATATTTACGAAAAGTCGCACAATTATATAAATTACCGTGTCTATCTTTACATACTAAACAAGTATGCTGGAGTGATGTTGGCGTAGCGGTTACGTAAGTTAACGACCCTGCTATTTTAGATGGTTGAGTCTGTCTACGGTCGACGCACCTTTTAATCTCCTGTTTAACGTTCGGAGAGCGCTGCATCACCTTTATTTGATCTCGCACGAACGATGCTAATGAATGAAATGAAGGCATCTCCGAGCTACGATGCTCCATTTCAAACGCACGCACGGTGTCGGGGTCCAACTTCTTCAGTGCAATATGGAGAAACACCACGTCCATAAGATCATTAAATTTCAAATTCTTAAGTGCAGCCACCGATGCCACAAATTTATCTAGAAATTGCTCTAAGCCGTTGATGTTCGCGGATGATATAGATTTAAGATCGAATATCTGGTTCAAATATTCGGAAGCTAACATTCTCCTATCTTCATATTTAGTTTTAAGCGTTTCGAATATTAATAAGTAATTGTTTGCTGTAGGTGTAAAACCAGAGCAGATCGACTGTGCCCTGCCACTAAGTTTACTGATTAAGTAATATAATTTTTCGGCGTCCGATAACGATGGGTTATTGTGTATATTGTTTTGAAAACTACTGAAGAAGAAGGGCCACGTCTTAATATCACCATTAAATACCGGAATATCTATTGGCGGCAACCTAATCGAGTCGCTTGGACGTACCTGTTTTTCCGGCTTTGCTTCGTTTTGAGATAGGGATCTCGCAATTCTTTTCACGCGACACAACATATCTTCGAATGCCAGCAGCGGTTGGTAGTTCACTATGTATTTCGGGTCGATTTGTAATTCCAAATGATTAATTTGGTCTAATATTTTTTCGTAATCTATTCGTAAAGAATCTATCGTTTCGATTTCGGTCAAAAAAGTTTCCCGCACTGCTTCTATATGGATGTTCTTTATATAATCACTTATATTCTGCATACGCGAAAAGAGTATGTCCCTCTTAGCATAAAGCGTTTTAATTTTGATTTCACTTCCACTAACTGCCATTTTAAACTATTATAATAAAGTTATATCAATCACAATTAATCTCACAACGCACAAACAATAAAGGATGGACACTCGGTATGCCGTATTACGTAATTAAATCGAACACCTGCGCAGCGAGTCGAGGTGACGCGTCATTTGCTAGACTCAATAATTTTATCAAGATTGTGGGTAAGCGTATCAAACGGTTCCTATTACACTGTTTCAATTATTTAATAGGCTTTAAATTTAATCAAATACGAGCGCTATAAAACGAATAATTCTGTTTGCGAGTACCTAATCAAAATTTAAATTTAAACGAACACTATTTAAGTCTATTCTATAAATTGGAGTGCATTATCTAATTAATTAATTCAACAATTCGACCAAAATCCTGCTCGAAGTGACCATAAAATGGTGGAGCCACGTGTTTAAGGCTGCCGAAGTCTAGTTCCCCGGTCGAACCTTAAACCTATTACGCGAGATATTAACTAAAGTGGACTGTATATGCGGTTGCTTCTACGCTTACGTAAAGGCGACTACTATAGCATGCGGTATAATGCACTCGCTCTTCCCTAAAACTAAACTATTATTGTGCCAAATCGCTGAAAAGGAATCCTGCCTTATTAGGAGAACAAAAAAATTGGAGCGGGTTAAAACTATGTAAGGCAGGAGCTAAATTAAGGAATGTTGACTCACCGGGGTTTCTTCTATCCTGTTGAGCACTATAGCTGCAACTTCTGGAACTTCTTCTGGAACACTCCGGAGAGAGGCGGTGCGCGACTATATCTCACACGAGGTGAGGGAACTTCTTCTAGACAGACACTCTGGGGCCCCAGGGGTGCGTCGGGAGAGAAGCGTTGTAGTTTCAGCGACGACTGCGGTGGAAAGAGGCCGCGCAACGGTCGCGCGTGCCTTATATGTCCTCGGCCCCGATGATTACGTGACATTCTAGAATCATCTTCTTGCCCCTCCCACCCCACCACCGCGATGTGTCGATGGAGGATCGAGGAGGGTATGAATGATATCGTTTTTCGGAAAGGAACAAGCGGCTTGGCACCTCTACCGTCAAATATAATAATCCAATGGTTTTTTCCGCGCAACCATATTTAATAAAAAAAAAGAATTATAAAAATCAGATCACACTTGACGAAAATATAGCGTAACATGCATGTCAAAAAACAAAAACATACAGTCGAATTACGTAGCTACTACTATTTTTGAAGTCTGCTAAAACTTGTTTAGCATAGTAAAATTATAAAAGTAAGAAAATCCCATTGCTGGATTTTTCTTTATACTTAAAATAATTTCATAGTAAGAGCGCAGCAAAAATCATAGACCAGTATATCTGCTAAGAAGATTAGGTATCAGAATCTAATCTTACATTGTAAGGTTTCATTTAAAGTAAAAGGAGAGATGATAAGACGTGGCGCAAAGAATATGGCTAGAGTGTATAAAATCTATTGAATTATATACATATTTATTAATTATGAGGCTCATATAAACTAAACCGTGTCGTATCTTCAAGGCAGGAGTGAATACGCTTTTGTACTCCAAAGGCAGTGCGATTTACCGTCTAAGAATTCAAGAACACTCATCACCAGAAATATAGTCAAGGACTGGATTGTATTAATAACATATACCAGAGTTTAAAAGGCAACATACAAAACCTATGCACCAAAAAGTTAAAAAAACATTAAGCAATAATTGTTTAGTAGACGTTATTTATACTGCTAAAGAGCACATGATTAACAATAACCCTGGTAACGAGGTGATTGCTACTAAATGTTTTGATTCATAATTGTATGAAATATTATATTGTAAATTATTGTTTAAAAAATAAAGTTGGGTTTCTTGCTGGTTCTTCCCGTACAGAGTAGTTTTCGAATCAATATTATATATATATATATATATATATATATATATATATATAAAGCTTTAATGACTATCAATCAGTGTTCTGTTAATCGAAATTAAACGAAGATGATTATATTCCATTCTAACACTACCAGTTTTGGCTTTACTTTGGCCAGTTTTTTGAGCTGTAACCACTCTTTTGCCTATTACTTACCAAGAGTTGCTGACCTTTTGTTAGGTTCCGGCTTAAAAGATAAGAAAACTTGTAATATTACAATCTGTGAGGTATCTGAATTCATCTTAATTCCTATTGTTATTCTTTTTTTTTC
This sequence comes from Parnassius smintheus behrii, assembly GCA_036936625.1. Lineage (NCBI taxonomy): Eukaryota > Metazoa > Arthropoda > Insecta > Lepidoptera > Papilionidae > Parnassius > Parnassius smintheus. The sequence continues at coordinate 3,825,004 of JAUPFT010000002.1, forward strand.
TTATTCTGAAATTTTACTTCTTATTAATATATAATAAGGGTGGCATACGAGCACATAGTCCATCTGATGGTAAGTGTTTGCTGTGTCCAGTAGATATCTGTATACATCCTCGATTGAGAATCAAATAGCAGATTAGTAGAATCAAAATGCAAATGCGTTATCATCCCTGAGCACTAAGATGGAATGCCTCGATTCCAATAAAGGATCTCTGGTTCTCTACACTCACTTTACGAAACACAGCAGCATAACGCTGCTATTTTACGCTGGTATTCAGTGAGAGGGTAGTCCTGCCCCGGTCGAGCCGACCCATTCGTGCTAAAACTACAATATAGCTGCAGAGTGGCTCTACCACGTAAAAAACAATCTTTACACGTCCTCGAAATTTTTTGTTCTCAATGATGCAGATTTCTTCAACATGTTTTTTAAATGCCGAGCACAAGGTAAATCAACACATCAAATAGCAATTTTCAATTACATTGTTCTCTTTACGGTTTGAACTTAGGTCGCGAGCGTACTGCTGTTAATTTGGCGAGCAATTAGCCTTCAATCTACCACGGTTAATTATTAGCTATACTTTACTGCCACTACATTACATAACCTCCATTACAGCCTGCATTAGTAGGCTTTAAGGCCATTGCTGGACATAGGCCTGTCCCACAGATTGCTTCATAAGTTGTATATTTGCTTGCACTTGTTCTTGGTAAGCGAGACGTAATTCTTTACGTGGTGGAGCCACGCTGCACCTATACTGAAGTATGTATGAGTCGCCTCGCCCGGCGTAGGCTGCGTAAAATTACAGCTTTATGTTTCGTATGGTGATTGTGAAGAACCGGAGACCCCTCATATTAGAAACGAGGCATTCTGTCTTAGTCCTCAGGTGTGACAACGTATTTGGATTCTTAATTGAGGATAAAATCTATGAGCAACAGCATCCACCCGCCATCATGTGGGCTGTGCGCTCGTTTGTTGTCACCATTTTTTTCTATAAAATCTGTCTTTTCTATGCTATAAAAAATGCAGGTCGGCTGCCATCACACAGTTCCTGCTTATATTTTCTCAGTCGCTTCTTAGGACACCCATGCAATTGCAATTTGACGCAATGATGCGAACAAAAGTGGTGTCTCTTGTAGGATGCGTGAGGGAGCGCGAATAATATAGTCCCTTAGCAACAGATTGGATTCTAATCTAATTGCATGTTTTATTGATTTGTTTTATATTACATGTTTTATGATTTCAATTAGCCGACAAGCCCTAAGTTTTAAATCTCCGTAGTAATAGTTTTGTATAGTTTGTGTTGAGTTGATTAGGCTCACAAGGTGACCGAAACGTGGGATGATCTGAGGACCGAAATTATTTCTCTGGTCGTTTCTGCTGACGGGCTAATCCGGATCAGCCTTTTTGGTTATCCGAGGCGACAGAAACTCCGGATGGACCCCTTAGGGCTTAAATGTAGGAAGCGGTACTCCTCTCGTCCGCATCGTCCGCCTGTTTCTTCGCTCTTAGTCCTAACACTCGGCCGTTTGGTCTCCCCTGACCCTGACGTGGACTTCCACCTGGTTGGATTTTTATTTATTGAGGTATTATTAACGTTACCGATGCAGCTTATAAAAATCCACTGCTGAATATAGCCCTCCCCCATAGGTTGCCACATGGGGTGGATATTTGCCACAGTTGCCACGCTTAGCAAGCGGATTGAAAACCGCAGTTTTTTTGATTTTTAATAACGTTCGTTATTATATAAACGCTACTGACCACCTCCTGATTTGTTTCCCTCTGTATGTATGTGTATTATTTGTTTTACTATATTTATTATATTCAGATACGAAATCAATATTTTAACACCAGCAGATATGTTGCCATACCATTATTGATTTATTTACTTAAATTAGCTGCGCCCCGCGACTTCGCCAGCGTGAAATTCATTACGAATGGATTCCATGGGTTATGTACAAGTTACTCCTTATAACATCATCTATCTGTCAGTGAGAGCAGTCACAATCGGTCGACCCATTTTGGATATTAGCTGGAATCAACAGACAGCACACAATTTTTTTATATAGGTACCGTTTACACTTTAATATGCATTTAGTAAAAAGCTGTTATTTTGGGATTACTTGGCATTGGCATGTTTGGCAATTTTATTTATTTGTGTATGAATAAATAACACTTTGACATTTTAAAAATAAGAACAGAAATAGAATATTTCATTTTGAATGAAGTGGCACTCAGTTTATCTTAATTAAGTTTACAACAATTCGGCGCCTGCGGTCGTGGCTACCCCACTCAGGGGTATAACTTTACTTAGTTAACCTTAATATTCCGACTTTTACCAATAAAAAGAATTCTTGTTTTGTAAACTGAAACGCTTTCACGTGAAGTGAGTTTCAATTAGATTTCAATTTTATAAAAAATAAATAAATAAATTGAGGCACTTTACCAAGGTTGGACTTATAGTGCGAAAACATAACTTAATATCTTGATAGATATTGGTGTTGTGGTCGTGAGCGCGGCTGATAATGTGGTCCTGGGCTTGAATCCTGAATCAGTTTAAAAACTAAAACAACTTATTGCTTTTCTGTTAAGAAATTTAAAGCAGCACTCCGGAAGTTGGCGATATTTCTTCCTCGTGCCTCGTCTTGCGCTTAATTTCTTTCCCGTCCGAATTGCCGTCTCAGTACGCGGTACGTGCTTACACACTCGTGCACTATAATCCTGTTCTGCTAGAACGGGTAGGGTAGGTAAGTATCCATTGAGACTGGCCGTTCGGTCTGGAGGATATTATTATAAGATAGAGCTAGGAAAGTAGCACACCGAAAAACATTCGTGATTTTCTTAGTTCATATATAATTTTTTCATATCATGTTTTGTCGTGTCCTTCCTTGGGGAGGCCTATGTCCAGCAGTGAGCTTGTGGAGGGCTGTAATGACGATGATGATGACTAATGAAACAGCGCACCACTTAATACATTCAATATAGCAACAGTTACAATTTGTCTATACCATATTATATTACGTCGTAAAGCCACGCTGCATTCATATTATGGTTGTAATAAGTTGTAAAGTAAGTATGAATGGGTCGGCTCGTCCGAGATAATGTGCTAATGTGTTTCGTATGGTGAGTGTAGAGAACCGGAGACTAGTAAAACGTTACTAGAAACGAGGCATTCTTCCCGATTCTCAGGGGTAAGAACGTATCTGCATTTTGATTCTCAATCGAGGATTGATGTAAGTATGTATGGACGAACCACAGACTCCTTTTTTAAGAAACATTCCATCTAAGTTCTTAAGAGTGACAACGCTTCAGTGTTTTGAAACTTAATCGAAGATAATTGTATTATACCTTGGTATAAATAATCTCTGATATGGATGAAACTGCATTATGAAATCATGAATGATGATTTACTTTTCTGGTGTAGTGGCATTGGGAGTAGTGGTGCTGGGGTTAGTGGTGACGGGATTAATGCACGCCATTGAGGAAGGGAAGAAATGTTCTTCAAACGAGGTAAGACACATCATTTAATTTGATTGAACGGAATGTGAGCGAGGTAATTCTTATCCAATTTAATATAAGGACATTCTACAAAGTAACGCGATTCCTAACCTCGCGAAAGTAATCGGTAAAAAAATATCTTTGCATTTCTATTCCATCACAGCATATAATAGTTCACTACTGAACATAGTACTCCCCATAAATATCCTCATAGAGGCGATTTTACCACAGTTGCCACAGTTGCCATGCACTGGCTGGCGCTGGAAAATGCTGCTCCCCATCTCCTGTTTCTGTTTCCGCTTTTTACGAGTACAACACCAGCATCGGAGTCCCATGCGGTTACGGTGCAATAATATCCACTACCCTATGGAGTGTAGAGGTACTTCTACACTCCATACACTACCCTTTATCATCCCGTTGACAGTTCTATTATGCAGAAACAGAAATAGAAACTTTTTTATTCAATATAAATTATAAATAATACTCACTGAAAGTTCCTTTTTTAAATTTACCACTGGTTCGCAAAAAAGCCTCTGTCCTGGGAAGAACCGCAAGAAACCTTTTTTAACGAATAGAAAGTTTTTTATTCATAACATGTACAAAATATAAGGAAAAATACAGCACATTTATTTATTTCATGAGAGTCAGTTTAAGTTTATATACATAATTAAAACAAGTAATGTGATTAAGCAATGATGCTGTATTTCCTTTTTATTATCACATTTGTTTTATCAATTATCATTAAATATTTACGCGGTAAAGCCGCGCTGCGTCTCTATTATGGTGGTAGCATGAATGAGTCGGCTCGACCGGGATGGGATCACGCTCTCACGGAATACCAGCGTAAAATAGCAGCTTAATAGTGTTGTGTTTCGTATGGTGAGTGTAGAAAATCGGAGACCATTTTTCTGAAATCGAGGCATTCCATCTTAGTCCTCTCGAGTGACAATGCATCTGCATTTTGATTCTCAATTGAGGATAAATGTACATGTCTATGGGCCACAGCATTCACTTGCCATCAGATGGACTGTGAGTTCGTTTGTCACAATTTTTTTATATACCTATAAAAAACAATAATTGTCTACGTTGTAATTATTGTGTAAGACCTAAAACTTCTGTGTCTATTCAATAAAATTTTAACATAATGTATACGCGGTAGAGCCATGCTGCAGTTATATTAGTAGTATAGTTGTAGCACGAATGGGTCGGCTCGACCGGGGAAGGACAAGCGAGCACACAGTCCACCTGATTGGAAGTGGTTACTGCGGCACATAGACATCTACATCTATCCTGGATTACGAATCAAAATGCAGATGCATTGTCACCCGTGAGGACTAAGATGAAATGCCTCGATTCCGGAAAAACGGTCTTCGATTCTCTACACTCACCATACGAAACACAGCTGCTATTTTACGTTGGTATTCCGTGAGAGCGTGGTCCTTCCCCGGTCGAGCCAACGCATTCGTGCTACAACTATATGAGTAATTATAGCTACAGCATGGCTCTACCCCATATTTAAATCTATATAAATAACTTTAAATATTTGTATAAACTTTGTTTTAGCTAACTGAAATAAAAATCGTTGTCCTTGCCAATTACATGTCCACGAAAGAATATCATTATCTGAAAAATATCTGGAAACATTATTCAAAAAGTTGTTATTTATTTACGTCTTTTACTAACTAAAAGAAGTTTAAAAGGACTTTTATTTCTTTCGGAGCACGTAGATACGGATGGAGAATTTTTTGTCCCTGAAAAGTTTTGAATAATATATGTTTATTGAACGCAAAAGAGTCCCAAAATAGGATTATATTTCGATGGTTCATTTCTAAGCGACTAACTTTATGAGTAGAAAGCACATTATTAACTTTGGCTTTGAGTTAGAATAAAGTTTGAGATATTAATAACATTTGAAGTTCTAAAAACGGATAGAAACATTTTACGCATGGAGTATAGAGGTAAATTTACGTTTCAATATATTGTCATCGAAGTAACATTTTTATGTACCACGTACAATACAACATAATTAATGAGAACAATCTCTCATAGGAGAATAGTTGAAAAAGTGTCCATCTCTAAGCAATAAATAACAGTTCAAAAACTCTCCACAACTGCGCTGGAGTAGCTACAGCTAAGTGAACTTAGTAGTTGTCGACGGTGTGAAGTATGCTGCTAAACTGCTCAGTAGCTCTAAAATCCCAAATAATTTTATTTAGTAAATATAACCTCGAAAAAGTCGTCTATCCCACTAATATTTTTCGGCGCGTTCTTTAAAATTTACCCCGTAGCTATAGTGGCGCCACCTTTATTTAACGGCTTTCTACGGACACTTTTGAATACACAGTCCGTACCACGGAGCAAACTCCGTGGTCTGTACTCCTTTAATGGCACTTCAATGCCAACTTGCCATATAGTAGGATTTCTGAGCACCTATTTGTCTTTTTGCGGGTCTAGTATAATATCCTATATTAAATTTCATTTAATTATCTTAAATACAATGATTATAATATATTGCGATAATGCCTACTACAACTTCCTACGCACGAGGTTGTTATCTAAATGTTGTATAAAGTCGCCATCTAGTTATAAACTACAGAACTACTACTACTCTTTGTAAGACTACTGAACAGTCGTCTTTACAATTTATTAATGTTTAAAAGTTACACTAGATGGCACTATAAGGAAAATATTATAGAATTTTTTTTTAAATATAATTTCCAATAGATTTTCGATTTTCGGACATTAATATGTCCCGGATTGTTTAAATGTAATACATTAGCATAAACTGAAACAGAAACACTTCAATATGTAGCAATTCATTATGTATATACATACAACAAAATCTAATGGAGAGGATACCAAGTAAAAAGCATTGATAAAATTTATATAGGTAGGTACTTTTGAGATATTCCGGAGAAAAGAAGCACGCATTCACTTTTAATCTTTATGGCCGTATGTACTCAATACAAATATGAATGTATTTTTCCATATATATTTGTTATTGCTCTTTTCTTTGGCCATCAATGATCTAGCAACCTTACCTTTTACCTTAGGTACCTACTGAGTATTAAAATAATTATAGGAGTCTGAGCAATTTCGATTCATATTAAAATAAATTAAAAATTAATCTTTAATTCAATTAGTACATGTACTTTTTTTTCTTCCTTTAATTTTACAATGTAAAATTACAGTTAATGCAACAAAGCGACAGTTGAATTAGGAATAAAAATATAGTATTTTTCGTACTACGTAGGTCACTCAATAAGTTTTGAGACGCTCGAAATTTAAAAATGGAACGAAACCGTATTATATGTTTCTAAAAAGTAAATTTATTTAAAAATAGAACTCCTTAAGCCAATTGTTCAATATTAAAAAAAAACAAAGTTCTATTAATTTTCCTGCAACGCTTCCCGCGCTTTTCATTTAAAACGATGGATCTTAACCGTGAACGTTTGCGCGCTATTATCTCTTATGATTTTAAATTTTGTTTAACCGAACAATTAAGTTTACAACGGTTACAATCAGCGTTACGGGACTCAGCTCCATCACGCGCAACATGTTTTAGGTGGTTGGCTGAATTCAAAACGGGTAAATTTAACCTTAAAGATGACCAAAGAACCGGGGCCCTGCAAACAGCAGTACCGGCAGAAAATATAGTATAAACTACAGAAATGTAGGCGCGAGAAGACCCACTCACTAATTTCGCAATATAGACACTCACTAAGAACGAATTTTACGAGAGTCTGATAAAAAAATTCTTGATATTTTATATGCAGGTTTCGCAATAAAATATTATAATGCGCCCAGCGAAGCGAGTGGGTATGCGCTAGTTATGGTACTATATTTTTGCGTCTTTTTTTTGGAATAATACTTTATTTAAAATAAATGGTGGCAGTCCTATGAATCAGTCAACCATTTAGTGGTATTTGCTTATGTATTTAGTAAAGATAAACTGTAAAAAGTATAAGTACAAAAGGAAAAATCAATAACTTACAAAATCCTTTTTATTCACAACATATCTTAAAATATACAACAATACTTTGGTAGTCTTTCTTTTTATTTATTTTTTCATTTTATTACACAAATCCAAATGTAATATCCGACCTATTATAAGCATTGTACAAGCTTAGTAAGTACGGTACTATATGTAGTTAAAATTAAATACAGTTAAATATTAATTACATTAAAATATTAAACACAATTCCTTACGCCAAAAATCACAAAACTATTTTTATACATTGATATAAAAATGATCTAGAGATCGTCTTAATTAAAATTTCACGCGCTCCTCCCCTGTATTTTTGGTAGATTTTGCCTCAGTTTCCGAATTAAGATTCCACAATGTAAATCTGCGCGGCTATTCTATTTTTAGTGGATTTTAGCAATTTGGTTATTTATATATCTGACATGATTAAAAGTGATGAAATCTATATACAATCATGAAGCATAAGTAAAGAGAGTCATATTTCTTATCATGGTGCAGACCAATAACTTTTATTTATGACGATATAGGTAACTTACACTAAAATATTTGTTTAAATAAACGTAATGCAGTAATAATTTGTTAAATAATACATTTAGTCAAATGCGCAATAATATATTTCACTGATTTTATCCTTCGAGATTATAAATCCGTAAAAGTAATTTTAATAAATACAAACACAGATTCTTAACTTTAACTTATAGCATAAAAATAGAAATCAGTTTTAAATAGGTTCACCTCAAATATAAAAATAATTTTAAATACAAAATTTTACATGCAATCATATAACATCATATTTCTTTAATGTATTTCTTACATTTCTTCCCAAGGTCTAACCGAGGCGAGGGTCAGATTCTCGTTCAATGGAACGATCAGCAGTATTGTCCCTCGTCCTAAAGTTCATAGTACAAAAAGTCCTGAAAAATTAAATTTAGGTTAGGAATTCTTTCATATGATATAACAACACAGGGCACAGGCTTTCTCACATATCTGAGTGGGTTTTAGTGTAAGGAATGTCTGCCCCAATGCGTGTTTGGTAAACTTCATACGTAACTGAAAAAAAAATCAATTTTTTAGCCACACAGGTTTCCTTCAACGCACAGTACCAGTGGCGTAACAATAGGCACAAATGGCATGCCGGGCAAAATGCCACGGGCCCCCAGACGAAAGGGCCGTAAAATAGCAGCTTAAGGCCGTTGTGTTTCGTATGGTGAGTGTAGAGAAAAGAAGACTCTTTTCACTGGAAACGAGGCATTCCATCTAAGTGCTCACGGGTGACAACACATGTGAATTTTGATTTTTAATCGAGAATAGATGTAGATCACCTAGGGCCACAGCAACCACTTACCATCAGGTGGACTGGGTGCTCGTTTGTCACACTTATCCTATAAAAAACCTATCAGTGACATGAAGACAGCCATTTTTAAATGTAGATATAAGTCAAATACATGAAATTTAGTCCAGTACTGTATTATTATGTCATCTGTTCCAGTACGCTCTTTAAATTAAAAGTTATTTAAAAATCAACTAATTATAATAGCGTTGAATAAAACTATTTAAACGGATTTTATCGCGTTTAATTAAGTGTTGGTTTAATGAAGATTGGACTCAAAATAAATAATATTCAAAAATTAAAGGTAACCGGGCTAACAATGACATTGGGACGTCAAACATCTCAGTCCCTCCCGTAACCATGGGTGCTGTAAAGACACATCATGTGTTAAAATCCATTAAGCTATTCATGCTACAAATAGACAAATAATACGTACATACATACACTTGAAAAAACTTGACCCTCTTCTGGTTCAGTCGTGTAAAAAAAATAAAAATTCTAGAGATATAAATAAATACATACAATGAGGAGGCAGGTGCCTATTACGGCAGCCTTGAAGCGCACGTCCAGGTCCACGGGGAACTCGATCACGTAGTTGTCAGAGCTCGTCTGCGCCTCGCGCGCTGTTCCGCTCCATTTCTTACTGATCACGCCAATGCGTTGCTTGCTCGTAGTGAACAACTGCAAAAAACCATGTCTCCCTCTATGGTTTTCAAAAGATCTAAAATGGAATATTTTTTAACAAATACCTAATACGTATAAATATATTATTTATAATCTAAATCGGATTAAGAAAGGAATGTTTCAGTGATTTGATCATATATACGGGACGAATGAGGAAAGAGTTACTGTTACCAGTAATGTAACAGCTTATAAAAGTCCACTGCTGAACATAGGTCTCCTCAATAACCTTATAGGAGAGATATTAGCCATAGTTACCACGCTTGGCAAGTAGGTTGGCAACCGCAGTTTTTTGAGTACTCTTAACTGACGAGCATGTATCATATGTATATGGATGTAAAGGAGGCAATAGAAGTGTGTCAATCATGCCAAATGGAAGTCAAGAAGATAGAAGAAAAGTGTGGTTTTCGAGATGACATTGTGAGCAGGATTAAGAATGAAATGATTGGTTCGTTTGGTCATGTAGAAATAATGAATGGGAAAGAGTGACAAAGCAAATTTATATCGCAGATGTGAACTACGGACTCTTTGCAGGGACGTCGTCGATGGATGTTTATCGACCAATTTGTCGATTTATTGAACACGGGTCAGGTTAAGAGTACCCTTAACCGATGAGCATGTATGTTATGGATGTGAAAAAGACGGGAGTCGTGTACCAGATACGTACCGAATTGAAGTCCGTAGTCTCTGTCTATCCTTCTCGGTGACAAGGGTAGGTGCTTATGTAATTTGTATTATGTTCATAAATTAACGGAGACTTGTGATCAGTTAGACTGTTTTTGAAGAGGTAATGATGACAAGCGTACACAGTCCACTTGACATAAAATGAAAACCTTAGTCCATAGACTCACATCTAGTCTCTGTGTACATGTTTATATGAGCTTGGTCCGTCGAGCCGGCCCATTCGTGCTGCACCCATAATACACCTATAGTGTGCCATTACCACGTAGAAATTAAAATGATTAAAAGGTGGATATTTACCTCAAAGTCGCATACGTTAGTAGGAATCATGGGCCCCTTGACGCGGAAGGCAGGCTTGTCGCTTGCATCATTAATATTGATGATCGGCTTGCAGAAAGTCACCTCCTTACGCACTACGCTGACTGCCTTCCCACACATCGACACGTCCATTTTGACATCCAGCCCCATAGTAAATGGCCTCCGAAGTCTTATTACCTGAAAACCATTCATTGCCACACTGTTGTTAGCTTGACCATGAGTAGCATCATCATCATGATCATTATAGCCCTTCACAAGTCAACTGCCGAACATAGACCTCCCCAAGGAATGCCACAAACCACGGTCCTGAGCCACCTGCATCCACCGACTTCCTGCATGTCTTACCAGGGCGTTACTCCATCTAGTGGAGGTCGCCCTACACCTCGCCTATCGATACTAGGCTGGCACTCGAGAACCTTCTTCCCCCATTGTTTATCGGTTCTTCGAGCTATATGCCCGGTCTACTGCCACTTCAGCTTACTAATCCGTTGACTGTGATCTTGAGTGTGTATGGATATAAAGGATTTTTTTAACTAATTCCTTAACTCCCGGACGGATAGTTTACTAATAACTAGGTATTCTGTTGTAGTACTCAGTTCTATTGTAGATTTTGATTCTTAATCGAGTATGGATGTAGGCGTTTGTGGACAAGAGGCCACAGCATCCACTTACCATTACTATCAGGCGATTTGTGTACTCATTTGACACACTTACCGTTACTGATAAAGCCTGTCGAAATTCCGCTGCTGAACGTAGGCCTCCTCCATAGACTGTCACGTAGAGGGGATACTTGCCATAGTTGCAACGCTTGGTATATTTGCAACCGCAAATTTTTAATTTTTTAGTTGTTATTAGGAAGATGCTGCTGCCCATTTCCTGGTTCATTTCCGTCTGTCGCCTCTTGCGACACCCACGATACGATATGAGGGAGTGGCTCTTATTACACCGTCGCTACACACTCTCCATTATTCTATATAAAAATATCGTTTCTTACCTCATTTTCCTCAGTGTCGAAGATATTGATCTCGAAAGCGCGGCTCTTGCCCCCGAGCACTCTATCAAGTATACCCGAGTTCTCCTTAGCGTAAAACACTACGGAGGCATCCGGCGCCAGCACCACATACTTATTGTTATCGGAAGTGGTCACTTTTTGCCGGATCATGACCTTGGTTAAGCCGGTTAACATTTTAATACCTGAAAGGAAGAGCATAAAGTAACAGTCTTTAAACTATCCACGCATGGGCACAGCTAAAGGAATAGTAGGGGTTTGGCACAACGCTCTAGGACGTGCTTTGACTGTAATGTACTTTGATAATTTGGCGTATATTCAAACAATTTACAAGGATGTTACCGAAAATTCTTTGCAATGTGTGCTAAGGAATCATAATGATTTGAATTGTCACATTTATAACACAAAAGCCTGTGCCGTAGACTATCCAAGTAATTTTAGAAAGAAAAAAAGAAAATGTATTTATTACATGAAAAAAAAACACCACCACACAGAGTTACAAAAGACATTGTACGCTAAAGAAAAAAAAACTAAATCCTAAATAAAATTGACGCATTTCAATCATCGCTTTATTATGTTTCAGGCTTGCTATACAAGGGTTACACTCAGCCATTCAGCATAATTTCGTTGTGTTATCCACGAAACTGGTTTTCTGTGCGCCCTCTAGTGAGTAAAGTACGGACTAGTACGGGTGAATATGCACCTGCCACACATAAACATATAGTGAGTAAAACAAAGAAAAGAGATGTAGATGTTACTGATTTTATAGCAATCATATTCCAAATTATTTACAAATATATCTATACTTTCCTTACAAATATATTCCTAACACAATCCGTTACCCAAGTTTGTAACAATCAAAGATGTTAAAAATTAATTAGCTAAGATCCACGTAATAAAATAAAACCATGTGTCTTATTAACTAAGATTCTCGTAATAAAATAAAACAACATGTCTTATTAGCTAAGATCTACGTAATAAAATAAAACGATATGTCTTACTAACTAAGATTCGCGTAATAAAATAAAACGACGTGTCTTATAAGCTAATATCCACATAACAAAATAAAACGATGTGTCTTATTAACTAAGATTCGCGTAATAAAATAAAACGACGTGTCTTATAAGCTAAGATCCACGTAATAAAATAAAACGATGTGTCTTATTAACTAAGATTCGCGTAATAAAATAAAACGACATGTCTTATTAAATCCTTAAATAATTCCGCGCGCGCGCACTCAGCGTACGGACGTGTTGCTCATTATTATTTCTGTATTTCGTAGGTAGTACCAATTAAAACGGTTCAGTGTAGAAAGTGCAAGTTATTTGTTTCTTTAGCAAGAGATGATGTTATTAAGTGTAAAGGTTCATGTGACTCTGTGTATCACAAAAAATGCTTATCGAACGTAAAGGAGTTCCAAAGAACCCAGCTGTGTGAATCATGTCTCAAAAGTGAAATCAGCCCTAAAACGCAGGTATCTAAAATTAATGTAGATATCGGGAAAGCTAGTGCCGAAACGCTTCTAGCAGAGGTCAATAAAAAACTGGAAATAATTTATCAAACACAAAAGAAAATTGATGACCTAACAGAGGCCGTGGATTTCTACGCTGAACAGTACCAAATGATGCTTAACTTTAAGGAAGCCGCGGAGAAGAAAATAACTGCTTTGGAAAATAGAAATAAGTATTTACAAAAATGCAACGACTCCTTAGAAGAGAGGTTAATGTTTTTGGAACAAAGAGAAGTGGAGAAAAATATTGAAATAGCGTGCCTGGATGGGTCAGAGAAGGAAGATACAAAGAAAATTGTCGAAATTGTTGCACAGAAATTAAATTTAAACATTGGTAATGTAGAGGACGCAAAGAGGGTAGGTCGAGAAAAGAAAGAAGAGGGTAAGCTGAGACCTATAGTTGTAACCCTACGAACCAAGCAAGCTAGAGGTGAATGGCTAAAGCAAAGAAAAGTGTTAGTATATAATAAGGAAATTCTTGGCAACAACAATGGCAAGCGGGTGTATATAAATGAAAATCTTCCTAAAAATACGCGACAATTGTTATGGAACGCGAAGAAAATGTTAAAAGACGTCTATAAACACATATGGCCAAAAAACCTTAAAGTTTTGGCTAAAAAAAGACGATAACTCGAAAATACGCTGGATCCGTTCGGATGCAGATATCAATAATATGTGTTTCATTACTAATAACAGCAGCGTATAGTAAATAAAACACAATAAATTAGTATTGTGGAAGATCACTGTATGTCAATACCTAAATCCGCAAAATGGATGACATTTTATCACACATCGAGGATAAATATGAGTATAAAAAACTTCTAGATGCAAATACCTGGAGCACATACTTAAAAACATCCACGGAGGACCTAAAAATAATTCACCTAAATATTCGTTCTCTTAGGAAGAAGTTTAATGAATTGCTAATATTGCTTGAGCGCACTAATTTTTGTATAGACATTTTATTATTAAGTGAAATAAATATCAAACAAGCGGAGCTGCCGTTATATTGTATAGATGGGTATGATATCCACGGGTTTACAAGAGAAAATCGACGAAGAGGAGGCTTATTAGCGTACTCTAAAAATGAATTGCGCCTGCAAACAGTAAACCCGCAAAGCTGTGGTTTGGAAATATTGCACAGTCAACTTAAGAGCTCTGACACCACCATACACGTAATCACCGTATACAAACCGCCAAACACAAATAAGTTATGCTGTATTCAAGAATTATCTGTACTAATTAAGCAAATTCCCGAATACGAGGACGACATTATTGCAGGTGATATGAATATCAACTTATTAGAAAAAAATACAACCACCGATATATACAAAAACGCAATGTATAGTTACGGAATGCGGAGCGTTATCAATGACTGTACTCGCGAGGAAATATTAGCCGGTAGATTCGTACCGTCGTGCATTGATCATGTGTGGGTACGTACACGCAGCCGCCGATTCGTTTCAAATATGTTTACGTGCAAGTTGTCGGATTACTATATGGTAGGTGTAATTATTACCAAAGAATCAAAAGGGGTAAATAGAATAAGTCTTACTAGTGGCAAATATAAAATGTATACTTTGAATAATAAAGTAATTACTCGTGAGTTAGAGCAGGTTGATTGGAGTAAGCCCGTAGAGATAGACTGTCCTTTGATAATTTATGAACAATTGTGTAATGTGTTTGCAGCTATCTACGATAAAGCTAAAGTTAGCCTTAATTGTAATAGAAAAAAACGAGTAATACAGCAGTGGATCTCAAAAAAAATTAAAATATTGATAGATAGAAGAGATTATTTATTCCGCAGGTGGAAGACTAGTCCTCAAAATTTTACTTATAGATTAGAATATACGAAACACAGAAATCAAACAAATAAAATTATTAACAAATCTAAAAATAATTATAGAAGGCAGGAACTATCACGCTGTCAGGGAGGCTTTAGGAAATTATGGGAAACAATAAATTGCTGGCTAGGAAATAGTAAAAATAGTTTAGATGACGTAGTAATTAAATATCTAAGAAAAATCAATAGTTTAAGTGACATATGTTCAAAACATTTACAAAAGAAATTAATAAAATAAAACATCAATGTGATATTAAATTTCTAAATCGCGAGTCTGTGAGGCGAGCGAGAATGTGAAATCGAGTGATACCACTTTCTATTATAAAAAGGTAACTGAAAATGAAATAAAAAAATAATTAGTCAACTAAATAGTAAAAAATCACCAGGTTTAGATGGAATAAGGCCGCAAGATCTACTTTTAGTTAAAGAAAAAATAAGTCCAATATTAGCAAAATTTGCAAACCTTAGTTTTAAAACAGGCTTATACCCAGACAGTTTAAAAAAGTCTATTATCCGCCCTGTTTATAAGCAAGGAGACCATTGCAATTATTCAAACTATAGACCTATTGCAATATTGTCTGTTATTAATAAAATAGTGGAGAAAGTGATAGTTAAGAGAATTAGTGAGTATCTAGAAAAAAACTGCATTATTAGAGAAAAGCAGCACGGATTTAGAAAATTACGTAGTACATCGACGGCCTTATCTATTTTCACCGACGATATCAACGAATGCTTAGGTAGTAAGCAGTATGTATTTCTTTTATTCATAGATTTTAAAAAAGCGTTTGATACGCTGGACCATGAGCAGCTGTTGATGGCTATGGAAGAGTGCGGAATCCGCGGGCCAATCAGCTCATGGTTTCATAATTATTTACATAACAGAATGTTATGCACAAAGATAAAAGAAACCATTTGTCATGGTAGATTAGTTAGTACTGGAGTTCCTACTGGCTCTGTGTTTGGCCCTGTGGACTATATCATGCATGTAAATAGCATGGTAAACGTTGTAAAAAACTGCAGAACATACTTGTGTGCTGACAGGGATATAAAGGTGATTGAGAACAAAATACAATCGGATTTTGATAACGTAATCAAATGGTCCCACGATAATGGAATAATTTTAAATATAGAGAAAACGAACTGCATGCTCATTCAATCGCCATACCTGCATAAACCATGTATACCTATAAATATCATAGGCCATTCGTATGATTGCTTGCAAGGAAATAAACAATGCATTGGTTGTAAATCGATTAAGCTTGTTGATAGTTACAAATATCTAGGATTAATCATAGATACTAAGTTTAGTTGGAATTTCCATATAGAACGAGTATGTAATAAATTAAGATCGTTATTATGTAAGTTTGTACACCTTAAAAGTGTAGTTGATAAAACAACTTTACGCATTCTGTACTATGCTCACGTGGATTCTGTAATTAATTATGGCCTTTCAGCCTATGGACGTACGTTTCGAACGTACATGGATAGGATACATAATCTTCAACTAAGATTTATTAAACTGTTAGTTAATAAGCAATCTAAAAAGAAAAGTAAGGGTAACTATAATCTATTGTTTAAGAAATGCAATATTCTACCAGTACGTGAAAAATATTTATTAGCAATTGAAGGATACAAAAGTAAATTTTTAGTTAGGAAATCAATTTATGGTAATTTAAAAAAGAATACTCGTAAATTGTTTGAGGAACCAAGTGCGCAAAACTACTTTGGTGAAAGGACGCGTAGGTATTTAGTGCCAAGAATATTTAATGAAAACGTGCCACAAGAGGCCTGTCAGACAAAACAAATTTTCAAAAACAAATTGAAATATTGGCTACTGAATGCCATCGACGACCTGTAGTATTAGTAGTAGTAATATTAAGTTTATTATTAATTATTAATCTTAATTCTTTTTTATTAATCTTTATTCATTATTAATTTAATTTAAGATATTCGTTTTCTGTCTTTTATAGCTTTGTTATTAATTTAGTGATAAGTGTACTTTACCTACTTAGTCTTTAGTTTTTAATTACTTTATATGTTTACTAATACGTTTTGTTTTAAAAATTTATTTTAGAGAAATATTAAAATGCAATTGTAAACCTTAATGAGTGCAGTTTCGCCAATAAACTGTATTCTCAGTTTGGCGAACTTAATGTTTTTGAACCAATTGTATTTACTATGTTAATAAATAAATTAAAAAAAAAACTGAGGTCCACGTAATAAAATAAAACGATGTGTCTTATTAACAAAGATTCGAGTAATAAAATAAAACGATGTGTCTTATTAGCTAAGATCCACGTAATAAAATAAAACGATGTATCTTATTAGCTAAGATCCACGTAATAAAATAAAACGACATGTCTTATTAGCTACGATCCAGGTTATAAAATAAATCGATGTGTCTTATTAACTAAGATTTGCGTAATAAAATAAAACGATGTATCTTACCTAATTTGTCACCATGTCATATTTTCAATTACTTTTCCTAACACCCCTGCTGACACCTATAGTCAGCAGCGTATAGTCTATATCACCTGATAATGCCTCGTTTAGGGGCGAAACACGTGTCGTATTGTCGATGGTGGTATGTCTTTTTATTGTAGTGGTGTCGGTAGTAATGGTTTTGGGATTAGTGCACGCAATTGTGGTAGAGGCGGGAGATGCTCATTTTATTTTATTATGTGAATCTTTGCTAAATAATGTTTTACATCTTCAATATATTTTTTTTATAGAAGAAGGGGCAAACGAGCATGCGGCTCACCTGATGTTAAGTGACTACCGCCGCCCATGATCAACCGCAACACCAGGAGAATTGCGGGTGCGTTGCCGGCCCTTTAGAAAGGAGTAAGCTCTTTTCTTGAAGGTCCCCAGGTCGTATCGGTCCGGAAAAATCGCCGGCGGTAAACTATTCCACAGAGAGGTTGTACGTGGAAGAAAACTCCTTGTGAAACGTACAGTGGTGGACCGCCAAGCATCCAGATGGTCTGGATGGTATCGGGACGTTTGCCGTGTAGTGCGTTCACGAAATTTGGCGGCTGGGATTAATTCGAACAATTCCTCAGAGCACTCCCCGTGATAGATGCGATAAAATACGCAAAGAGATGCAACATCTCTTCGCAGCGCCAGTGAATCGAGCCGATCGGAAAGCACTCGGTCGTCGACGATTCGAGCCGCTCTGCGCTGGATGCGGTCAAGTGGAAGGAGCTGGTACTGGGGAGCCCCAGCCCAGAGATGGGAACAGTATTCCATGTGCGGCCGAACCTGCGCCTTGTAAAGTTGCAGGCGGTGTGCCGGCATGAAATACTGTCCCGCTCTGCTGAGCACGCCAAGCTTTTTAGAGGCCAATTTGGCCTTCCCTTCCAAGTGACCACGAAACTGCACGTCACTCGATATGTCGACGCCGAGGATTCCGATACTGGCTGAGGCAACAAGGGGAGTGCCTTGAAACTGAGGGGATATGACAAAGGGGTTCTTTTTAGCGGTTAACGCGCAAACTTGTGTCTTCTGGGGGTTAAACTGGACTAAATTTAGTCGTCCCCAATCTGAGACTCTGTTCACCAAAGACTCGACTTCAGACACAAGTTTGTCCCGGCACTCGGAGACGTTTTCCCAAGAAATATTGGCTCGGCCGGTGTAAAGAGCATCACCAGTGCTGTCATCTGCATAGCAATGAATGTTACGGGTATGCAACATATCATTGATATGCAGAAGAAACAGCGTTGGCGATAGCACGCAGCCCTGTGGAACACCAGCATTAATATGCTTGCAATCGGAGCTTGCACCGTCTACAACGACATATTAGTTACCGTTACGGCCTATTAAATTCCACTGTTGAAAATAGGCCTCCCCTATAGATTGCATCATAGGGGGGATATTTGCCATAGTTACCACTCTTGGCAATCGAGTTGGCAACAGCAGTTCATTTTCTATTTTAGGTCGTTATTAGGAAGACGCTACATCCCATCTCCTGATTTTTTTCTCCCTGTCACCTCTCACTCTCGCCTCTGACGACACCCACGGGGTATGGGGTAGAGTACACCACCACTATTCGGTAATTCCACATTGGTATATGGAATTACTGAATATATATATATATATATATATATATATATATATATATATATATATATATATATATATATATATATATATATATATATATATAGTTTCAATAAATAAATAGAGATCTGTCTGCCAGAAAGGGCCAACTGTCAAAGCTGAAGACTGAGTGTGGCAACATCGTTTCCGGGACACCTGAGATTTTGAGTGAGATTGAGAGGTTCTATGGGCAGCTGTACACATCATCGTTGGAGCCACACGCAAGTGTGAGTAACGATCCAAGAGCAAGTCTTATCCGACACTATTCCGATGATATCCCGGACGTCAGTCTAAGCGAGATTAGAATGGCTCTCCAGCACCTTAAAAACGGCAGGGCCCCAGGCGAGGATGGAATTACAGCGGAGCTTCTGAAAGCGGGTGGAACACCGGTACTTGTAGTCCTTCAGAAGCTCTTCAATTCCGTCCTCCATGGTGGCACTACTCCAGAGGCGTGGAGCAGAAGTGCGGTGGTCTTGTTCTTTAAGAAAGGCGACAACGCTCTCTTAAAGAACTACAGACCGATTTCCCTTCTGAACCGCGTCTACGTGCTGTTTTCGAGAGTCATTACGAATCGTCTCGCAGGCAGACTTGACGACTTCCAGCCTCCCGAACAAGCCGGTTTCCGAAAAGGCTTCAGTACCATAGACCACATACATACCCTGCGGCAGATTGTACAGAAGACTGAAGAGTACAATCTGCCACTTTGCCTGGCGTATGTGGACTATGAGAAAGCCTTTGATTCCGTCGAAATTTGGGCGGTGCTACAGTCCCTTCAGCGGTGCCAAGTTGACTGTCGGTATATCGAAGTGCTGAAGTGTTTGTACAGTAGGGCTACGATGGCTATCCGAGTACAGAACCAGAGCTCGAAACCTATCCAACTGCAGAGAGGTGTAAGACAGGGTGACGTTATATCCCCGAAACTCTTCACCGCTGCATTGGAAGACGTTTTCAAGCTACTGGACTGGAAAGGATACGGTATTGACATCAATGGCGAGTACATCACTCACCTTCGATTTGCCGACGATATAGTCCTTATGGCAGAATCGCTGGAGGACTTAAGCACTATGCTCAATGACCTCAATAGTGCCTCCCAACGGATAGGTCTTAAGATGAACATGGACAAAACAAAGATCATGTTCAATGTCCATGTCACACCTATGCCGGTAGTTGTTGGGAGCACTATGCTCGAAGTTGTTGACGAGTACGTTTACCTGGGACAAATAGTCCGACTAGGTAAGTCCAACTTCGACCGAGAGGTCAATCGACGGATTCAACTCGGCTGGGCAGCGTTCGGGAAATTACGACATATCTTTTCGTCAGGTATACCTCAATCTCTAAAAACTAGATTGTACAACCAGTGCGTGTTGCCAGTGATGACTTATGGATCTGAGACGTGGTCCTTCACTGCTGGCCGTATGAGGACGCTTAAGGTCGCTCAGCGAGCTATGGAGAGGGCTATGCTCGGAGTTTCTCTGCGTGATAGACTCAGAAATGAGGATATCCGCAGTAAAACCAGAGTGACCGACATAGCCCAACGGATTAGTAAGCTGAAGTGGCAATGGGCCGGCCATATATCTCGAAGAACCGATAACCGATGGGGAAGAAAGGTTCTCGAGTGGCAGCCTCGTACCGGTAGGCGTAGTGTAGGGCGACCCCCCACTAGATGGAGTGACGACCTGGTAAGACATGCAGGAAGTCGATGGATGCAGGTGGCTCAGGACCGTGCTTTGTGGCATTACTTGGGGGAGGCCTATGTTCAGCAGTGGACTTGTGAAAGGCTGTAATGATGATGATGATGATGATATATATATATATATATATATATATATATATATATATATATATATATATATATATATATATATATATATATATATATAATATCTTTTTATTACTGTAACAATCAATTGATCATGAATCAATTTGTATACCCATACTATAAAAATATTTTTCATTGAATAATTTTGACGATTTAATTTGAGGATATAATCGCGTTTCATTTTACTTTTTTAAATTTCCCACGTGACCAAAATGTTAGAAATTAAATCCTTTTGTTCAATATGTAGTGTTTACGTAAATTTAAGATATAGTTATTAATTTAGTTCGTACTTATAAATTGCTGATGATACTGGCTTGTTATTACCACATTGTTAACACATCACTGAATAAAGATTCGAAATTTAAAAAAATATGAATTGTTCCATTCACAAATAGCTCATGTGTAATCCGAATTCTCTGGCATACGTCATTCAAAAGTTTTAACATCTCAGAAACGTTTTCAGTGAATTAGATCAAACGATTACCCCTCCGACAGCGGCCAAGATATGTTTCTTAATTTAATTATTTTTCGATTAAATATTTGGACGTGCTCTGAAATATATTTATCATTGAGATGCCTTTGCCTCATAAACTGGACGCGCATTTATTTATCTTTAACAACGTTACTTTTCACTTGCTTTTCAGTCTTCACATATACATTTTGTTGAATTTTGTTCAAACAGAAGTTCTTTATTTATTCCGGAATACCTATATAGTACCACCGTGTAGTGCCGGTGTAAGGATGTCCACTACCTCATATCGTCCCGTGAATGTCGTGTGAAGTGACGGGGGGAAAATAGCGGGATATGGACTGCATTGTCTTCCCAAGGGCAGCTAAAAACCTGTGGTTGCCAACCCTTCAGCCAAACTTGGTGGTATTAAGCAATCTATGGCTAG
Source organism: Parnassius smintheus behrii (assembly GCA_036936625.1). Taxonomy (NCBI): domain Eukaryota; kingdom Metazoa; phylum Arthropoda; class Insecta; order Lepidoptera; family Papilionidae; genus Parnassius; species Parnassius smintheus. The sequence goes on from JAUPFT010000002.1 coordinate 3,846,663, forward strand.
GCCTATGTTCAACAGTCGACTTATCGTCACCTCTATAATCTCCGAATGGGTAGGTAGAGTCGAAAGAGAAGTGAAGAAGAGAATTTTGTGCGTAGTAGATCCACGCTGCAGCTATATTATGGTTGTAGCACGAATGGGTCGGCTCGACCGGAGCAGGACCACGCTCTTACAGAATGCCAGCGTCAATTAGCAGCTTAATACTGCTGCGTTTCGTATGGTGAGTGTAGAGATCCGGAGACCCTTTTTTACTGCAAAAGAGGCATTCCATCCCAATTCTCAGGGGTTACAACGCATCTGCGTTTTGATTCTTAATCGAGAATAAATGTAGATGTCTATAGGCCACAGCATACTCTTACCATCAGGTGGACTGTGTGTTTGTTTGTCGCCTCTCTACACCCTCCATACGAAACTCAGCATCATTAAATTACTCTTTTACGCTGGTATTCCGTGAGAGCGTGGACCTTTCCCGGTTGAGCCAATACTTTTATGCTACAACCATAGCCGCAGCGTGACTCCACCGCGTAACTAAAATTTTAAAATTCTTTGGCGACAATCTCTCCTCTGCGCGACTGTTTGCTCACAGACTATTAAATGTTTAACTTTAACCTACGAGTAATAACATACATATTAGGTACTTACCTCTGAGACATTGGCAATATGAACGTCTACAAATGAAATGAAATTTCAATCATGTATCAATAAATATTTAAAACAAAATCCCCTCTACTGAGTGGACGAGTATATCAAAACTGACAAATTTATCTAGATTCTAAGTATATTTTACATATTATGTATAAGCAGTGTCCTTGTCAAGTTTGCAGTGCCTGAAAAGGACGCCTAAGTTGCAAGCATATTTTTAATTTATGACCAATTTTGTACAATTGTATTGCAAATAAATAATTTGATTTTATTTGATCATTTGCCCAAGTAACAGTTATGTCTTTGACATTGGCAGTATGAATGTAAACAATGTATGTTTTATTTTATTTAGCTAAATATATTTCTTGACCCATTTTACATGTAAATTTTAGCTTTCAGCACTCCTCCATATAAACTTTGACTATGCCTAATCTCACACTCTTCCATCCTGCAACGTGCTTTCGCATCAAAGATAGTTGTCTAAGCCACATCTATGTGTCTACCACACATGAATGAATAAATTAGATGTCAGAAACTTACCTAAAGGAATTTCTTCTGTGGACATTTCCTCGCCGTTTTTAGCAGCTTGATGCATTTCTTAAATAACTTGTATTCGCTAAACCTTAGACTTCAACAGTTCAGGAATGTCACAAAATATAGGTTACCCTTTTGGTTAAAGCTAAAACAAAAGTTAAAATAATAAAAAGTATTGTCACTAATTTTCATATTATTTTATTTGTGTGTGTATGTAAATACGTTTGGATTTTTTAATAAAGGCAAATTTAGTTGTAAATTAAGGTTAGTGGTTGACTTCATACATCTAGCAATTCAGTTGAACGACTATCGCTGCCCATGGACGAGATTTTTGTTGATGACGGCACGACACGCAACCCCTAACCTTCCTGGAGATAAGACATATAAGTACTTTTTTTATAGAATAAAGGGGACAGACGAGCACACAATCCACCTGATGGTAAGTGGATGCTGTAGTCCATAGACATCCACATCCTCGGTTAGAAAAGTGTAAAATTGTCGAAATCTAAGTTTTTTTTTTCTATTTCAAAAGAGAAGAAGTTTTCGTTTTGTTGGATATGTTAACATCTAAATGTGACTATCATCATCACCGTCATTACAGCCTAATAAAAGTCTACTGTTAAAAATAGACCTGCCTGTAGATTGCCTCTCTATATTTGCTATAGTTGCCACGCTCTGCGGATGGGTTGGTAACCGCAGTTCCTTATTGTTTTAACTTTTTTTAGGAATATGCTGCGCCTTTCTCATGTTTAATTTCCCTCTGTCGTCTGTTAAGTGTTAAGACACCCACAAGAAAATCCCTCGCCACAAGAAAAATCTTGTCCGTGGTTAGCGATAGCTATTGTTCAACTGGATTACTATGAATGTATTACGTAATTTTTAAAGTTGCCCTACATTTAAATAAAACTAGTTTTTGGTCTCCCCCCACCACCCACCCCCGTGAGCATGAGTGTCGCAAAGTGCTCGAAACGTCAATAAGCTAATATACGCAATAAAGTCCGTAAAAACTAGTTGTATTTAAATGTGTAGTTAAAAAGTTCGCGTAACTGTAGTGCGTAAGGGTAATGTCGTCATCCGGTTAATATGGTCACTTAACTATAACTCAAAAACTATAGCCTTGTTTTCATAGTAGGCTCTGTGATATTATAGCTCTTCATCAGTCAATCAAATAACAAAGGGTCAAAATCAGTAAAAAGGGCGCTGCTTTGTGTTTTTTGTAGTAATTGTTTTGTGTAGTAAGTTTTTTAAGCCCATTTTTCGACGTGTTTCTAATTATTGCCAAAGTTTGTTTGCTGTTTTTTTCTGAATATATCAGTAATAATTACAATATACGACTTTGAGTTTTTGTCACTGTTCTCTTCCTCGTTTTAGTTTTGTAGGGCGGCAAAGCTTAAGGTGACTATATTACCCTCACGTTCCTGAAAAAAGGAAATCATTTTGCTCCATGTTGCTCGTTATGGTGTGGCGGTATCCCTAGCAACAGTTGCTACATGTTGGCATTTCAGTGAATTGCATGTAGTTAACGTGACATCATGATTAAAAAATATTTTCACGGATTGAGCAGTTTCAGTTCCCGTGTAACCGCACTACAACGAAATAAAATTACCTAGCGACAGTCGGCTAAATGTATGGGATGTGGCGCGTTGCTTGGTAACCAATAAATTCGTTGAAGAGCCGTCAATATTTACGCACTTTTAATGGATCAAACGAAGGATCAAATGACATGAGTTGAAATCACCCTACAAATTTCAGTTGTTTTATTAACAGTTTTATTATTAGCTTCACCTGTAAGTCTAAATTAATGTAGTGAAATTTAAAAATGCAGTTTTCACTAACTTCCTTATGACTAAATAAGGTGTAATTTTGCAGACGCATGGTTCTTACTAACAATGATGATGACCTAGTTTCTCCATCACAACTCGTTCTATTTGTGATGTTTAATTTATTTTTATTTTCAAGCTCAGCGAGCTATGGAGAGGATTATGCCCAAGGTTTCTCTGCGTGATAGACTTAAAAATAAAGATTTTTTTATAGGAAAAGGGTGACAAGCGAGCACACAGTCCACCTGATGGTAAGTGGTTGCTGTGGCCCAAAGACATCTACATCTATCCTCGTTTGCGAATCAAAATCAAGATACGTTGTCAGCCTTGAGAATTAAGATGGAATGCCTCTTTTCCAGTAAAAAGGGTCTCCGGTTCTCTACACACACCATACGAAACACAGCAGCATTAAGCTGCTATTTGACGCTGGTATTCTGTGAGAGAGTGGTCCTTCCCCGGTCGAGCCGACCCATTCCGGATATCCGGAGGAAAGGATTATTAAGCTGAAGTGGCAATGAGGTGGTAGCTTTGCACCTGTAGACGAAGCTGAGGGCGTCCACTCACTAGATGGAGTGACGACCTGGTCAGACAAGCAGGAAGTTGATGGACTCACGTGGCTTAGGAGCGTGCTTTAGGTATTACTTAGGGAAGGCCTATGTTAAACAGTGGACTTGTAAAGGCTGTAATGAAATCTGTCTGTGTATCCCCGCAAAAACTACTGCACGAACTTGCGTGAAATTTGGTATTTTTAACATGATAGAGCCACGTTTCAGCTAAAATAACAATAATAGTTCAGATCGAATTTCGGTCATGGCGGTCGGTCACAACAGAGATTAGCTATCAACGTAGGACGGGAAAATAGTGTACGAGTATTTGCGCAAGCACAGGTGCACTATCGATACTCTCTTTGTCATAATCCGATGGGACAGTAGTAGACCTAGCCTAGCTCTATCTAATAATAATAATAATTATTTACATCATTTTCTTTTATATATTTATGCAGCCCAAACAGATGAGAAAACTACTTTTATACCACACATAATAACAATGTCTACCAACATGTATACAACAAACGGCGGACATTCTCAATGGAGACTAGCGATCTGAGCAGAACAGGATTATAGTGCACGAGTGCGTACGTATGCAGACTTCGACATTCTGTTACATGTGTAGTCCAATAGGAGGGTAGGTAATTCGACACGACGCGACGTGTGAGAGATCAGGCGCAGTAACAACAGCTTTACTGTACAGTTCCAGCAGTTAGCCTAGTGATGATGATGATGATGACGATAATAATGAACTTGATTTAGGTTGTACACCATTATTTTAATATTAAATTACTTTAAGCGACAATTACTTGTTTTATTTCACACTAAGCCCTTTCACATAAATTATTTCGACTCGCACGTATTCTAACTAAATAGTTTAACCGAATAAAAATATGCATGAGGCGAAATCGTTATTGTGGGAGGGATTATATTAACGTATTAATAAATAATTTATTATTAATTAAATAGATAAAAAATTGTTCACAATTTCAAATCCCCACAACATAAACTTGCAACTATCGATTGCAAGTTCTATGAGAATAATAATCGAATAGATTCATTAACGATTATACACCAGCTAACCTCATCCCTACAGTGAGCTGTCAAAATTATCAAGGATTTGACAGAGTTTAGCTTGTGTTTATTCCTGATACTTACAGAGTATATATCATAATGATTTCTTATATTTACGCGAACACTACACATTGATTAAAACTACTGATATGGATTTTATTTTTATATTATTTTATGCGATAAAATCCATAAAAGTAGTTTTAATCAATGAGTATATTATATCACTTTTTTATCAATACATTATATTATACATACATAAATATTAAATGTACTTAGATGCCAAACTCGAAGTGTCTCGAGGTTTCAAACAGCTTTTATGGCCCTCTTCTGCAAAACACAAATTGTTACTAAATCCGGCGCATTTTGCCATATCAAAATCCCATAAGATATTACGCTAAGGAAATAACTGAAATAAACTAATCTAGCTGTTTCGACACTAGTGAGACCTCTAATCTTTTTATAGTACAAGCTGCAGAGATTAGTCTGCTTGGTAGTTTAGATATATGAGACTTCACCAAAGCTTTGCGTCGAGTATATTGCCAAGAAAAACAGTGGAATCAACGTGATTTAGTTCTTCCCTATATAAAAACTCATTGTTATTCAGATTTTTAGCATTTTTTTGTTTCAAATTTTGTACGTTTAATTTTATTGCAGTTTAAATGTAGATTATTAACGTTAAACTAATGTACAACATTTTAATTCACTTCGTATTTAAATAATTGCCTTTAATTGATTATTAAACACCATCAGCAAAAATGCTATATCACGATCAATAGAAGGTAAGTCATTCTGTTTCTAGTCCAAGTAATATATGGACTAGAAACAGAAATTTGACCCTGAGAATTGGACCCTGAGGCATACGGGTACTGGTACCCCGGAAGAATTTTCACCATTGATTATAACTTTTTGCGTTTTATTAATGTCCTCTAGACCGAAAGAACGGTCAGTATCAACGGAGACTGACCAGCTGTGCGGGACAGCATTAAAATGCCCAAATTTATCAAGCACAAGTACACTCTCTATTCCTTCACTTTCATAGTCCGATGAGATAGTAATCCGTCTCTGCCGAAGAAAGATCAGGCGCAATACCAACGGCTTTATATTATGTTTTCTGAGGCACGGGGGTGAAACACCGCGAAATTCCTGACTCCAGGCTGATACTGAGAATTTCTTGACGAAAAAACACAATACATGATTATAGCCCGACCCGGGACCTCGTGCACAGCAATCACGTTTATGACCACGAGACCAACTAGCAACAAAGCAGTCAGTGCTTTCTATTACTTAAGAATGAAATGGTAAGTCCTGTAAGTTCTGAAAGGAGTTTTAAATGAGTCATATATTTGAACACATTTGATAAAAATTAGTCTTCGTATACACTTATGTAGAAGAAATATTTCTCCGTAGTTTTGCGAGTTGAAAAAAGAATTTTGAATAACCACCATTTCATCCGCATAACTTATGCTTTTTGTTATATTGCCGTCAATACTGCATCCCATACCGGTGCCGCTAAGCTCCGATCCGAACAACTGATTGATGTATAGACCAAAGAGCGCCGGGGAGGTCAGACTACCCTGTCTCTCTCCACTTTTTAGACAACGCATCCGACGATCTGACCTGGTAAATTTGATGAATATACCAGAACTGAAAAATTTTAAACAGCCCCATAGGTATAATTTGCTTACACTATTTTGACCACAAGATCTTATAATTAACCAGGACAAAGGTCTTAGAGAAATCTAAAAACGCAGCATATACGAGTGTATTTTTGTCGGTGTAGTACCTGACAGAGTGATTGACTGTCAAAATAGTACTTTCAGCAGACAGCCCAACTCTAAAACCGAATTGAACATCATGTAAATTGAACTGCCTAGTGACTCTACGCTCATAAACTTTAGCTGTAATAGTAGCCAAGTAGACGGACCTATAATTGTCCCTTTCTGAAATATCACCGATCTTATTCTTAACTATGGGACGACTCGTTCTTATCAATTCAGTAGCTAGATAATAATGTCGTAACACATAAATTAAACAGCATTGAAATTACGTTTCGGAGATGTGGACCCGCTTATTTAAAATACTCTGTTCTTAGGCTGTTTATTAATTTTATGCTCTGTGATTAATATAATGCTCTGTGCTGAGATCGGATATTTGCCCCGGGTCGCAGACGTTATAATGCTCCGTACCTCTTTTGCCGAGATGCTGATCGGTTCATCACGCATTTTACTCTAGTCCTCACACTTTCTCCCATCCCGTTGAAGTCGCGAGGTTAAAATGTACTATATGTTGTGTATGGAGAAACTTAAAGAAATAGACTTCCCTTCTCAGCTAAGGAACCGTTATGATCATTTCTGTCAGAACAAATATTATAGGATTGTAATGTACAATGATATTATGACTTCACTTCGGGAAGCGGCAGAGGGCAATTCAGATATAGTGGGAGATAAGAAGGGTTGGCGTGTAATGATGGGATAGAATAAATATGTCAGAGACGCTCACGAGAACGAGAACGAGAACGCTAGGAACATACAACAAAACATTTTTAACAGTGGTAGAGCCATGCGGCAGCTTTGCTGTTGCACGTATGGGCCGGCTCAAACCGGGGTGGTACCACGACCTCACAGAATACCGGCGTGAAGTGGAAGTTCTGCTTCCGCGTTTCGTCTGGTGAGTGCAGGTGGCCGGAGGCCCAAATCCCCCCCCCCCCCCATCAACATGGTAGCGGAATTAAATAAAGATAGACTACCCCAGGAGGGTACCAGCACCCCTGGAGAATCCCTCGCTGAGCATCCACGACCATGTTTCTCCACTTCTGAGCGTGGGTGCTCAGGCTGCCCCGCGTATTCTGGGGGGGGCGAAATTCCGCTCAAGACTACAACTGCTCGGGGCAAACGGAGCAACAAGACCAAGGCGACCCCTGCCACGTTGTCCGTGAATTTCTGCAATATCAGGGGACTTCACTCCAACCTAAACGCCGTCCACTACCATCTCGAGACGGCGAGGCCGGCTCTGCTCTTTCTGACCGAGACGCAGGTGTCCTCTCCGGCTGATGTTTCGTATCTCTCCTACCCGGGGTACAAACTGGAACACTCCTTTGTGCCTCGGGCTGGAGTTTGCGTTTACGTCAGAGAGGACATCTGTTCTCGACGCCTCGGCAGACTTGAAGGTTCGGACCTGTCCATCCTTTGGCTACGCGTAGACAGCGACGACCATCCGCGCGTCTACGGGTGCCTCTATAGGTCCCACAGCGGTAATGCCGAAACAGACCGACTCTTCGACCACGTCCAAATGGCTGCAGATTCGTTGCTACAGCAGATCCCCTCCGCAGAGATCGTGATCCTCGGCGACTTTAACGCCCATCACGCCGAATGGCTCGGTTCACGTTTAACCGATCATGCGGGGAGATCTGTTCATGATTTTGCCTTGGCATATGGTCTGACACAACTGGTTACTTCGCCTACGCGGATTCCAGATGTGGAGGATCATGCACCTTCCCTGTTGGACCTTCTGCTGACCTCTCACCCGGACGGATATCAGATTTCCGTCGACGCCCCTTTAGGCTCCTCGGACCATTGTCTGATCCGGAGTGTTGTGCCACTCACGCTGAAATCGCGGTTGCATTCTGCAGGCTGCCGCCGTGTTTGGCACTATAGGTCAGCCGATTGGGATGGGATGCGGTCTTTCTTTGCATCCTACCCTTGGGGGCGGGTTTGCTTCTCGCCGGATGATCCCAACGTTGTTGCGGATTCTGTTACTGATGTGGTACTTCAGGGTATGGAACTTTTTATTCTTTCCTCTGTGGTGCCCATTGGAGGCAAATCTCTGCCATGGTTTGGTCGCTCCTGTAAAATAGCATCATGCTATAAGCAGGAGTGCTACCAAGCCTGGGTTGATGCATCAGCGTCCCGGGATGTAAACACCAGCGCTCTAAAAAAGAAGTATAATTCCGCCTCTAGGTCCTTCAAAAGAGTCATTGCCAAGGCAAAGTCAGAGCACATAGGCAGAATTGGCGAGAAACTAGTTCGCCTTCCTTCTGGAACCCGTGCATTCTGGTCTCTCGCCAAGGCTGTCCAGGGGAATTTCTGTCAGCCATCTCTTCCATCTCTGCACAGGGAGGACGACTCACTGGCCCATACTGCAAAGGAGAAAGCCGATCTTCTAGGCTCCTTCTTTGCGTCTAACTCGACTCTCGATGACGGGGGGAGTACGCCGCCGACCATCCCGCGGTGTGAGTGCTCCATGCCGGAAGTGCAGTTCACACAGCGCTCGGTTCGCAAAGCACTCCTCTCCCTGGACATCCACAAGTCGAGTGGGCCTGACGGAATCCCCCCAATTGTGCTGAGGACGTGTGCTCCAGAGTTGGCACCGGTTTTAACGCGTCTTTTCCGGTACTCCTACTCCCTAGGCGTAGTCCCAAAATCATGGAAGACGGCTTTCGTCCACCCGATCCCTAAAAAAGGCGACCGCTCAGACCCGTCCAACTACCGGCCAATCGCCATCACCTCCTTGTTCTCCAAAACAATGGAGTCCATTGTAAACTGCCAGCTTATGAGGTACCTTGAGGATCACCAGCTGATTAGTGACCGCCAATACGGTTTTCGCCGTGGTCGGTCAGCTGGTGATCTTCTGGTCTACCTCACTCACAGATGGGCGGAGGCAGTAGAGTTCAAGGGGGAGGCATTGGCCGTTAGTTTGGACATTGCGAAGGCCTTCGATCGGGTTTGGCACAAAGCGCTTCTTTCGAAGCTCCCTTCCTATGGGCTTCCCGAGAAATTGTGCAATTGGATCACAAGCTTTCTTGCAGATCGGAGCATCAAGGTCGTTGTAGACGGTGCAAGCTCCGATTGCAAGCCTATTAATGCTGGTGTTCCACAGGGCTGCGTGCTATCGCCAACGCTGTTTCTTCTGCATATCAATGATATGTTGCATACCCGTAACATTCATTGCTATGCAGATGACAGCACTGGTGATGCTCTTTACACCGGCCGAGCCAATATTTCTCGGGAAAACGTCTCCGAGTGCCGGGACAAACTTGTGTCTGAAGTCGAGTCTTTGCTGAACAGAGTCTCGGATTGGGGACGACTAAATCTAGTCCAGTTTAACCCCCAGAAGACACAAGTTTGCGCGTTAACCGCTAAAAAGAACCCCTTTGTCGTATCCCCTCAGTTTCAAGGCACTCCCCTTGTTGCCTCAGCCAGTATCGGAATCCTCGGCGTCGACATATCGAGTGACGTGCAGTTTCGTGGTCACTTGGAAGGGAAGGCCAAATTGGCCTCTAAAAAGCTTGGCGTGCTCAGCAGAGCGGGACAGTATTTCATGCCGGCACACCGCCTGCAACTTTACAAGGCGCAGGTTCGGCCGCACATGGAATACTGTTCCCATCTCTGGGCTGGGGCTCCCCAGTACCAGCTCCTTCCACTTGACCGCATCCAGCGCAGAGCAGCTCGAATCGTCGACGACCGAGTGCTTTCCGATCGGCTCGATTCACTGGCGTTGCGAAGAGATGTTGCATCTCTTTGCGTATTTTATCGCATCTATCACGGGGAGTGCTCTGAGGAATTGTTCGGATTAATCCCAGCCGCCAAATTTCGTGAACGCACGACACGGCAAACGTCCCAATACCATCCACACCATCTGGATGCTTGGCGGTCCACCACTGTACGTTTCACAAGGAGTTTTCTTCCACGTACAACCTCTCTGTGGAATAGTTTATCATCGGCGATTTTTCCGGACCGATACGACCTGGGGACCTTCAAGAAAAGAGCTTACTCCTTTCTAAAGGGCCGGCAACGCACCCGCAATTCTCCTGGTGTTGCGGTTGATCATGGGCGGCGGTAGTCACTTAACATCAGGTGAGCCGCATGCTCGTTTGCCCCCTCTTCTATAAAAAAAAAAAAAAAAAAAATACAACAGCATATTTGAGCTACATCTGGGGGTGAGATCACATCACAGCAGTGCCCTGGCCATGTCGAGCAAAAAGCGACACGGCCATACCATATTTTTCTCGAAGCAATTCCGGCCATTTTCGACCCCCTATAACTTCGTTATGGAAAGAACTAGACACCTGAATTTTCGGAAATCAAGCAGACATTGTATAGACGCGGTACATTTCAAATTTCAATCAATTTGAACCAGTAGTTTAGGAATTACTCAAAATTTCTTAATTTTGTCACTCACTGACTGACAATCATCAAAACTCTAAGGCACTTCTAGCAGACATAGAAGCTTCCAACTTTAAATAACAAAATATTTTTCTATTTCGGTCCAGTTTTCTAGATATACTAACTGCATAAATAACTTTGTAGTCCCATATAAATATAGGATTACAAAGTTACATTTCCAGTTAATGAATCAGTGTACCTGTATAATGTATATGTATAATATAATGAAATAAAAGGTGTAGATAAGTACCTTGTTGGTAAACAAGAAGTAGAAGGTACCGGAAGGAAAAAAATAGGACGGTCTACAAAAGAAACTAGTGCCATCAAAAACATAACTTGTAAAAAACCAAGTCTCGCAACTTGATTCTTCTATCGTAAAAAGTTGTGAGATCCATGTAATACCAAGTCGGTTAATTTAGTCAGTCCCTACTTAAGGGTCCTTCTGTCTTAAGTTATTACGTAATTAGCTAACATAACAACATCTTATTGTGACCATATCAATATTAAAAATCTTTTATGTTTTAAATAAATGGATTGACTTGGCAATCGCGCTAAGCAATCGATTTTAATAAAGATATTAAAATTTAATTCGCAACCATCCGCTAAATTATATAAAATGATGTGACACAATAAGATGTTGTTATGTTAGTTAATTATGTAATAACTAAAGACAGAAGGACCCTTAAATAGGGACCGAATAAATTAACCGACTACTTGGTATATTGGTTATTCATGTGGTAACAACCGGGTGTCCTGCAAACGCAATGACATCCGTTAACTCACATAGATTATACCTACATACGTTCGACCTCTCTAAGGACTTACAATTATAACTTACAAACCTAGCAAATACATAACTATTACTATCTTTAACTTATTACCTAACCTATTAATTTGAAGTTATTTAGATATAAGATAATCATCTAAGAGCATTTATTTTTTCGAATAAAATTTTTTATTCGAAAAACTAAATGCCTTAATTCTACTTGTTTTTAACCGACTTTATAAACGAGGAGGTACTCAATTCGACTGTATGTTTTTTTATTTTTTATGTGTGTTTCCTCATCACTTTTTTCTAGATGAACCGATTTTTATGATTCTTTTGTTCAGAAGCTAATGTTTCCCGTGTAATTAATATTCCACGGGAATTAATTAATGTAATTAATATTCCCGTATAAATTTGATTAAGATCCGACCATTAGTTTTTAAGTTATCCTTAATAATGCGTATTTAATTGACTTCGACTACATTGAAGATGTTCTCGCTTTATTTACTCGTATATTGAAGTCGGTTGTACATTTTTTTTTATTTTACCGCTTGTAATTCGAGACAAACCGACCAATTGTAAAATTAGTTATATTCGATGTATAGTGTTCGCGTAAATAGATATAAGAAATCGTTAGATAGTTTTTCGAATAAAATGTAGTCTAGGTCATTCCTAATATTGTTGTCTATCTGTTCGTGAAGTTCCATTACAATCAGTTGAAGTTTCATTACAATCAGTTGAAGTTACATTACAATCAGTTCAGCCATTCCAAAGAGTAGCCTTGTCAGACAGACAGACAGACAAACATTTTAAAATGCTTATCTTGCATAAGAATAGCTTTAATTGCATAGAATCAGCTCAATAGAAGGCAGTTATTATTTCGATATTTCAGACAGTAACTTCAATTTTTTCAATTGACCCATAAGCTTGGCTCTAATTAACTATTTAAGCTTAATTGTTAAGATGACATTTTATTTGTTTTTTTTGGGTCAAAACTGAAAGTTCTGTGATTATGTGATACTGTTAAACTATCTCGCGAGAGGTATTTAACGAACCAGTGGTAAATAAAACACAAAAGTGATTTTTTTTATAGAATAGGGATGTCAAACGAACACACAGTCCACCTGATGGTACGTGGATGTTGTGACCCATAGACATTTATCTTCGATTAAGAATGAAAATGCAGATGCGTTGCCAGCCCTGAGGACTGAGATGGATTGCCTCATTTCCAGTAAAAAAGGTATCCGATTCTCTACACTTACCATACGAAACACAGTAGCATTAAGCTGCTATTTTACGCTGGTGGCTGCTATTGAGAGCTTTATACGTGGTAGAGCCACGCTGCAGATATATTATAGTTGTAGCGTGAAGGGGTTGGCTCGACTGGGGTAGGACCACGCTCTCACAGAAATACCGGTGTAAAAGGGGTAATAGTTTTGTGTTTCGTATGAGTGTAGAGAACCGGAGACCCTTTTTAATGTAAACGAGACCTTCTACCTTAATTCTTAGTGGTGACGACATTTGCTATTTAATTCTTAATCGAGAACCCATTTACCATCAGGTGGACTTGTCACCTTTTAACAAGCTTATAATTTTTTATAGAACATAAAAAATTAAAAGCATGTTAATTATTGTTAAATCTTTTATAAAAATGAAACATACCTTAAAATGAAATAGGACATTAACTTTTTTAGTGGCTGTTTAAATTATATTCAACAAGACGAACCGAAATTTGTAGTCCTTTTTAAATAATGTTTAACAGACGTCACACAAAAACAGTAAACATGAAATAAAAAATAATTTTCAAGCAAAAAATTATGAAAACGATAATTAGCTAATATTAAAAAAATTCAAATAAGAAAGTTTAAGATACGATCACAATGCTAGCCCACTTATAACTCAAAAAAAATATTATAAAGCTTAATTACTCTTACATAATTTATACTGGCGATTGTTGTCACTTGGTGCAACTTCAGTTCCATATTTGTGATTTAAATAAACACTTGTACTTGCTGCACACTAGTTATTTAAAATAATTAATAAACTAACTATAGTAACCTAAATTAAAAAAATGAAAACCCTCGAAACAAAAAGTGCTGATGATTTTCAAACGGCTCAACAGATTTTCTTGAAACATAGCTAAGAACGTTCTTAATTAAGGCAAAACACCTTTCAAACCAAAAAAAACTTAATTAAAATCGGTTAAGACTAAGATAGAATGCCTCGATTCCAGCAAAAACTATACCTCTACGTATACGGTCTAAAAATTATTAGAACAAAAATGAAATGTTTTATTTATCTTAGACCTTGATATACAAAGAGCAACTGTGAGACATTATTGCGAAAGAAATTAAAAAAAGAAAAATACGTAGATACACACTCCAAACGTTTAAGCCGCTTAGTTTTCTTCGGGGGTTAAAATTTGGCCGGATTGTGAGGGACGACGCCATTAGGTGAAACTGGTCGGTTTTTATAATTAGTTTATTATGTTAAATTAATATTGTGCACCAAGAACGAGTGTTTATGCAAATCACGAAAGAAAATTAATGAATCCTGTTAAAACAAACAACATGAAATAGTTAAAATCACTCTAACCCGATCCTTTGACCTTCAACTTAAGGCTCGGTGATATCGTAATCGCATAAACTTTAAAATGTATGCATTAAATTATTTTATTCATTCTTAGAATGATTGAACTTAATGAAAAGTTTTCTCGTGACAGTATGTAATAGATTAATATAACAAAGTACTGTACTTTAATAATTAAAATTGTAAAATAAATCGGTATTTTGATATTTGGGGGTCTCTACGCAACACGCAGATAGGTTGCGGCGACGCCCGACTCACTGACTTACTGGCGCTCGGTGCGCTGTGAAACTAACTGATTGTATAAAGTTGTGTGTTCGCAGTATGAAGATTTTAAAGTGTGAATTAGTATAGATAACGCGCTATTTGATTTGAAATAGACACGAAAATAGCGTCTGTTTTTAAAATATAAATAGTTTTAACTCTGTTATAACGAGTAGTACAACACATTTTTGCAGTTCACATGTTAAGTGGCCTCTGCAATCCATTGGCACCTACTGCCACCTTCTAGCGAAGATGGCTCAAGATGCAAAAAGTAAAACTTGAAACTGTCATAAAATAAATTACGTTGTAAGGCTATGCTACAGTTATATTATGGTAGTAGAACGAATGGTTCGGCTCGACCGGGGAAGGACCACGCTCTCACAGAATACCAGCGTGAAATAGCAGCTTAATGCTGTTGTGTTTAGTATGGTCATTGTGAAAACAGTAATAGTAGAATAACTCTCGCGCCGCGGGAGACTTAAATGCCTACTGTTGCAGGGCTGTCACTGTCTTTTTGTTTAGCAGCTAAGTCCCATTTACTTTTATATGTATAAGTAGTTATAACATGTGCAAACATAATACATACGTATACGTACCTACGCAGCATGTTTTTTAATCATTTCTTTAGTTTCTTCTCAAAGAATAAATGTTTGTCAAAAAAGAGTTCCAGCTTTACATTACAACAAAATGCCAAGTAACTAAAATACGAGTAAATTAACACTGATATGGTGTCAGCTCAGATTTAATATTTAGAATTAATACGATCTGATGTGATGTGAGAATTAATGTACTAATGAGGTATGTATCTATGTATAGATATAGTAATATAACCTTTTAATGAAAAGGTAATTAACTTAAACAAACGCTTATAATAATTTATTTTACAAAAAGAGAAAATAAAAAAGACTGCTAGCTAAATTTGATTAAAAGTCAACAGTCTCATGGCGGCTGTACACGCTCGTCGAGACACCACGAGACAGGCCGAGTACGAGTGTGTACATGGTACTCTCGTCGCGTCGCGTCGCGTCTCGTGACCTTCGTGCACTCTCGGAAGCGTGTCGGTTTTTTGCGCTCGATTCAAAGGGTCTCTTGAGTCTTGCGATGAAAATAAAAGCGTACTATATTCTATTCACCTTACATGGTTCAGTTACTGTAAATAGAAACCATCCACCATTTTCTTCTTCGCCATGGCTTATTAATTTTATTTTTATGGTAAATGTGTAAAAAGTTATAATAACTAATAGCACAAAGGCAAAACGCAGCAACAGTTTCATCTAGGTCCATCTCAGCGGACATACGGAGTTCAAATGGTACAACGAGTGTGTACATGGTGTGTTCTTGTGTCAAGCCTCAACACGACAAGAGGCACGCGAGGTGACGAGATGAGCGTGTACAGCCGGCATAAAACAAAGGTGATTGCGGAGCGCGGCGGTGGGCGTTCCCGACTCGGCCCGATCTTCCCTCGGCTCGTGCGTACGAGTCCATACTGTCACATGCCAGGCACGCACACATATTAGCGGCGTTCGGTACATTTCTTAGAAACTATAGCCTACTATTCTGTTTTTACTATGGTATGATGAGTGTAGAGAACCGGAGATCCTTTTTACTGGAAACGAAGCTTTTCATCTTAGTCTTCACAGGGACCACGCATCTGCTTTCAAAATTTTAATCAAGTGGACTGTGTGCCTGTTTGTATATATATATATATATATATATATATATATATATATATATATATATACATAAAGTTACAGCCTACGTACGCCCCACTGCTGGCTACAGCCCTCTAACTTGTGAAAGGGTTTTAGGGTAAGGAAGTATCCGCCAAGCTGCCCTGATGCGTGTTGACGTAGGTACTTCACATGTCTTCCAAATATTTTTTCACATCACTATGTTTTCCTTCACCGCCAAGTATGTGATAAATTAGCACATAAAATTGCAATTAACAATTTCGTTGGTGCCGCGTTGATCGAACCTGGGTTGCTTGCGTGCTGTGAAATTCACAACGACCGCTAATCCCCTGAGCTAAGGCAGCTATCAAAAATCGCTGTGCGCTTTAAAAATATGTAGGTTATCCAATTGACGGGTACGCATTAAATGCGGTTTTCTATAATCATACAATGGGTTTTAATATGGAGCTATTCCACTAAATCTATTGGGAGTGATATATTGCGAACACTCTTCATGTAAATAATTGTTGCTATTCGCTGAACGCATCAAAACGTAAATCAAAATTTTTCCCACCTTGTTACTTATTTTCCATTACAGCAATAATTTCGTAAATAATTCGAACCAGTGGTAATTCTATAAGTATCGCTGGAATAAATGCATAGATACAAAATTCTTTATTGCACTCAAACAAACAAAAATTTGGTACAAAGGCGAACTTAATTTTACATTACACATTCACGTTACATACTCGTACATCCTCTACCAGCTAATCTTTGGCAGCGTGGTGAGAGCTATGGGTAGAGCCGTATATGGAATCTACATTGAATAAAAATTTCTTCAATGAAGATAACAAGAATCAGATTCTATTCTATTCTAATGTTATAGATTTTCCTTTATGTGCCGATCGGAATATTCATTGCACCTAATAGGCACCCATATCCATACTCATTTTACTTTATAGTTGACACAATCTGTTCGCGACGGCCTAACAACATTAAGAAACGAAGTAATAAAGAATATTGTTTTTTGTATTAATAGTGAAATAACCGAGAAAACTGAGTGAAAACGTGTATTAATATAGTTATTTAGCATGTTTATATCTCTTAGTATATTTGTATAGAATGTCGTTTTGATAACAAGTGATATAAACAACTTTTATTATATACCAAAAAATCGACCAATCACAGCGCGTCTTATCGTGGAAAAGTTTTTAATTAACTGCGTAATAGTTCATACTAAAATAAGGAAAATAATTTTATGTTCTAAAAGAGTTATAAATATGACATTCAATTAGCATATGGCTTATAGATTAAAGAAGTATAGGGATATTTTTGTATAATTAAACGCATTTCGTAGTTATAGAAAAATCAAGGAATCAATGTACCCAAATATTATGAAAATTTTGGACATTTCGTTTAATAACTTTTTATATTGTTAATATTTTGAGTAACCTTTATGATCTACTAATAAAGTACCTGACTACCGATTTAATGATGTATAGCATGTTAGTGTAGCAATTAGTTTTGTATAGAAAATATTGCAATTTTTATATTTGTATAGTGAAAAGTTTATGCAATAAAGAGGCAAACGGAAAATGGCGAGCGGCTCACTGCAAAGTATTGCTCAAGTCTACCTTAGGGGCTCGGGACCCAGTACCAGTAGTAGTGTGAAGAACTACCAGTGACAGTGAAGTGAAGTGAGTGGTATCCGGTGGTAGCTGAAGTGACTAGTAGCAGTATATAGTGAATAGTGAAAGTGTTAGCTAGCCGAAAAAGGTCGTAACTGACATTCGCAGTTACACATAGTGAAAGTATTAGCTAGCCTAAAAAGGTCGTAACTGATATTCGCAGTTACATATAGTGATAGTGTTAGCTAGCCGAAAAAGGTCGTAACTGATATTCGCAGTTACATATAGTGATAGTGTTAGCTAGCCTAAAAAGGTCGTAACTGATATTCGCAGTTACATATAGCGAAAGTGGTAACTGATATCCGCAGTTACACAAGTGATAAAATCAACTAGTTTAGTTGATAATAGCTGCTAGTCAGTAGTGTTAGAAAACCAGCTACTACCAATAGATCTTTGATACTACCGTACAATTTAAAGAAATCTTTCGAAATATACAGTGACCAACCAATAGTGAACAACCGTAGTTTAACAACCGTGATCAATAGTTCGCGACTAATCAATCAGTCGAACCGCTGGCCACTACCTTGCTATTTGTATTTGTTAATCGTGCATTTTGATTTGAACCACAGTCCACAATATTTCAGCGGCACCCACAAAGACGGCGGTGAAAGTACCCACCGGAACCTATAGGTGTAGGACGTGAGCGACTCGCGAAGTATCTTCGACAACATTTACTCCGGAGAGTTTCGCCCGTCCGGCACACAATCTAATTTTGTGAGTACAAGGAACTTAATAAAAACATAACCTCTACACTTTGAATTTCTCTTGTATCGTGGAAGCAGTTTACACAGATAAATTGCACAAGAACAAACATCCGGATGCGAAACAATTATTTGTAGGCCATACAAATATTTGTTTCTTCAACTTATTGCTACAACACTCTAAGCTGTCAGTACTAAGGAACTGTCGAATAAGATTAACAAAGTATAAGATTAGTAAACAAAGTCTTCTTTCTTTACAATATTAAAGTAAGCTGAAATAAGAAATGGTCAAAAGTATCCTCTATATAAATGGATCTTCTACATTATATGGATGGCTAAAACTCGCGATACAATCTGGATGACTGACGGTCCACCACAGTACGATTTAAAAGAAGTTTTCTTCCTCACACAACTTCCTTGTGGAATCAACTACCACCAGAGATTTTTCCGAACCGATACGACTTAAGCGCTTATTACACTATACAATTTTTAGGAAATCTAATTAGGAACCTAAATTGGAAGCTAGTGATCACACTACACTAAATTGAATTCTAAATCGTGACGAACCGCATTCGTAAAGAAGTATCGACGGGGTTGCACGTGTGATCGATGGCGCCGTATTTATTAAAACAGCAGAAAATAGGACTTGCCTTAGCCATGGTGGGAACAATGGATATTAAAAAAAGAGAAAAGAGTACTTGTCATTGAAAAAAACTGTCCAATATGAATATCATTATATATTTTTAGATTCTAAGCAGTTTTTTTATAGGATAGGGTGACAAACTAGCACACAGTCCACCTGATGGTAAGTGGTTGCTGCGGCCTATAGACATCTACATCTATCTCCGATTACAAATCAAAATGCAGATGCGTTGTCACCTGTGACGACTAAGATGGAATGCCTCGTTTCCAGTAAAAAGGGTCTCCGGTTCTCTACACTCGCCATACGAAACACAGCAACATTAAGCTACTATTTTACGCTGGTATTCTGTGGGAGCGTGGTGCTTCCTCGGTCGAGCCGACCCATTCGTGCTACAACTATACTACTAAAATAACCGCAGCATGGCTCTAGCACCTATAAAACAGTTTGAATATTTGTTAAGTTTGGTATCCAAACATATTGAAAAAGAAGTCACGATATTTCGATAAAGTGTGAGTACCAAAGAATGTTTGATGGTGACATTACGTTTTATAGCCACCGGAAATTAATATTAAGATTTAAAGTACCGCTCTCTGATATCAGACTTCTATCAAAACTTCAAGACATCCGCTTGTATCAAAGCGCGGGCGCCGACCGGTTGTTCTAAATCTTAACGTTGCGATTACACTGTCCTAAATT
This sequence comes from Parnassius smintheus behrii, assembly GCA_036936625.1. Lineage (NCBI taxonomy): Eukaryota > Metazoa > Arthropoda > Insecta > Lepidoptera > Papilionidae > Parnassius > Parnassius smintheus. The sequence goes on from JAUPFT010000002.1 coordinate 3,866,453, forward strand.
GTAAACAATTTAGGAAGTAGAGCGATTGGGACCTCCAATTTGACTAAATCGGATCCTAACTGTTCTAACTACGATTACACCTTCCTATTTCCTAATTAGATTTCCTAAAAATTGTATAGTGTAATAAGCGCTTTAGGGACCTTCAAGGAAAGAGCCTACTCCTTTTTGAAAGGCCGGCAACGCATCTGCAATTCTCCTGGTAATTGCAGTTGATCATGTGCGGCGGTAATCGCTTATTATCTGGTGAGCCGCATGCTCGTTTGCGCCCTATCCTCCAAAAAATATAACTGCTTAAGGTTAATTAAAACGTAGCAACTAAGGCAACCTACGTTCAGCAAGGAACTTTAGATAATGTGATATAATGAATATATGAATTAATGACAATACAATAATTTAGTATTCTCCCGAGGTCATCGTATTCCCCACTTTTTCTGAAGTCGTCTAACAAAATGTGGCGTTTTATACTTTGTGGTTATTTCTAAGTGGTCAGGTGTGTCATATTCCTTTATTTACTCTTGCGGTACTGGTGGACGTTGACATCAATTAGTGATGTGGTTGAAATTTGATACGTACACCAGTGTGAACGCTCCCGTAGTTTATAATCACTGGATCCAAATACGAAAGGTGCGGCGTAACAGTTACTAGATATTGGAAATTAAATCACTTTATAGGCAAAATATTTTTGTTAAATTTAAGCACTCATGTATGTTATTGCTAAATATTATATAACAAAGTCGAATATCCGCGTATTTTTATAGAATATGGATGTCAAACGAGCACGCAGTCCACCTTATGGAAAGTGTATGCAGATGCGTTGTCACCCGTGAGGACTACGATGGAGTGCCTCGATTCCATTAAAGAGGTTCTCCGATTCTCTACACTCACAATACGAAACACAGCAGCATTAAGCTGCTATTTTACGATGGTATTTTGTGAGAGATTGGTTCTACTCCGGGCAAGCCAATCCATTCATGCTGTAGCCAAAACAATAATAATAAAAATCACTTTTGTTGTATGTTTATCAATATACTAAACTTGTAGGTGCTAGAAAGTAGAGTCACACGCTCTACTTTCACACACACATGCTCTAACAGAATACTACAATAATATATAAGAATACAGAATAATATATTCTTATATATTGTATACTATAGTAGTGTTCTGTACGAGCATAGCTCTTCTCCGATAAAGCAAACTCATTAGTGCTACAACTATAATATGGTTACAGCGTAGCTCTACCACGTAATTCACGTAATAAGGCTGTAATTAAGAATCGAATTCCACCTAATTCCTTTTGAACATGCTATTTTCTGTAAAACAATACTCGTACATCTTAATGTGGGTTAAAACAATCCCACATCTGAATACCTATTTTAAAAACCTCAATCACTTATATAAAGCGTAGTTTGAGCATCACAAGCCAATCTACAGTCGTTTTGTAACGGACAGACAGTCTATATTTGAATTCTTCGCACTGTTTTATATCAAGCACTATTTAACCAATGCCGGGTGTGGGTGGATTAATGCATTTATTTTTTCGACGGCAATTCTTACGTTTAATATTTTTGAAGCTTGATTACCTACAAGGCTACGCGGTTAATACAATCAGGCGTTACTTTGCGAATTTTTTTTTTATAGAAAACGTGGTAGAGCCATACTTCAGTTATATTAGTAGTATAGTTGTAGCACGAATGGGTTGGCTCGACCGGAGAACGAACACGCTTTCACAGAATACCAGCGTAAAATAGCAGCTAAACGCTGCTGTTTCGTATGGTGAGTGTAGAAAACCAGTGACCCTATTTACTGGAAAGTAGGCATTCCATCTTAGTCCTCATGGGTGACAAGGCATTTGCATTTTGATTCGTAATTGAGGATGGATGTAGATGTCTATGTGCCACAGCAACCACTTACCATGAGGTGGACTGTGTGCTCGTTTGTCACCCTTCTATAGAAAAAAAATCAATTAAATATGAAAGATGATAAAAATTAACGGGCTAAAGTCCGTGTAATAAAATAAAATGATGTGTCTTATATGGTTTGAAGAGCTCTTCCTGCCCTCCCTCAATTCCGTGCACTAACTCCGCCATCACTATTCCCAGCCGCTCGAAACTAGGATGGACACATGAAGTGTTTAGCGGTCAGCCACCGCAAAGTTTACTTCACCTGAGCATGCCTCGTGTAGAGGCGAAACACGTTTCGTATGTATCGACGGAGGTATTTTTCCTAGTGTAGTGGCGACGGGGATATTTCACACAATTGAGGGAGGGCGGGAGATGCTCTTCAAACTAATTAAAACACATAATTTTATTTTATTATGCGGATCTTAAAGTTACAGCCTACATACTATCGACGGCTCCGTGCCGCAGTGGCTTAGCTATGAGACAGCGCTAAGGGCCGCGGGTTCGAATTCCACACGGAACAAATATTTGTATGGTCCACAAGTAGTTATTTCGAGTCTGGATGTTTGTCCTTGTGATATTTATGTTTGTAAACATCCTCCATGATACAGTGAAAAATCCTAGTGTGGAGATAACGTTTAAAAAATACATCCCACTACTGGGCACAGATCTTATTTCTGATAGAGTTTTAGAGCAAGGAATCCGCCGCGCTTCCCCAATGCGTGATGCCTAACTTCACATGTCTTAATTTTTTTTTATTTCTCAGACATGCAAGTTTCCTCACAATGAAATAATTGAAATAATACTAGTTTTTACGGAATTTATCGCGTATATTTAACTTTTAAAATACCCGACGTTTCGAGAGCTTTACAGCACCCATGGTCACGGGAAGGACTGAGATGTTCAACGTCCAGATGTCATAGTTAACCGCGGTTACCATAGATTAAAATTTAACTTTTGTTCCGATCTACACAGTATGAACTTATGGTATCATGAAGTCTTGCAGTTGTATGCTTGGGTTGGGATTTAATTTTATTTATTATAGGATCCCAAGCAGATGGTAGCACCCAGCCATCTTCTCTATTGAAATTAGGATGTTTTTTGATTTCAATAGCCTCGCGAATCATCCTTGGAAGGAATCGGTGTTCTTTAGCGAGGATTTGCGGTCTATCAAATCTGATGTAGTGACGGGGGCGATCCTGTACGTGTTCACAGACTGCAGACTTCCCGGAGCGTCGATTCTTCACATCAGCTATATGTTCTTTAACGCGGGTTTTTATTGATCTTTTAGTTTGTCCTATGTAGGAGAGACCACATTGACAATCAAGCTTGTACACTCCTGCATCTTGCAGAGGGACATTACACTTGACTGATGGTAAAAACTGACCAATCTTCTTCAGCGGCTTGAAGTATGTTTTGATGGAAGCGCGCTTCAAGATGTAGCCAATCTTGTCAGTGACTCCTCTAACATATGGCAGTACAGCAGGTACACGCTCGACTGTGGCCGGCTTCACTCGTTCACTGTGACGTAGGCGCGGGACTCGAAGCTTGTTGTCATGCAAAACTTGCTTGACATGGTGGAGCTCTGCAGCCAGGTGTTTACTGTCACAGATCCCTCGTGCTCTCTGAAACAAAGATTTACCCACGGTAGCTAACTGTGAAGGATGGTGGTGAGAATCACCGTTTAAATATCTATCTGTATGGGTCTTTTTTCTATACACAGTATGGCTCAAGGTGTTATCAGGATTCCGAATTACTAACACATCTAGAAAAGCTAAGGAATTGTTTGCCTCTAACTCCATTGTGAACTGAATTTTAGAATTTATAGAGTTAAGATGGTCTAAAAATGCAGTTACTTTATCTAAAGGTAGAATTGTGAAAGTGTCGTCTACGTACCGCTTGTAGAAGTAAGCAGGGCTTTCTCCTCAAAGTCTTCCATGAATATGTCGGCGACAATGGGAGATACAGGTGAGCCCATCGCCACACCATCTACTTGCTTATAGAACTCCTCCTTCCACAACAGGTAGCCAGAAGTAAGGCAGTGTCTGAGTAATACTGCATATCTACGGGCATGTTGTTTTCTTCCAGCCAACACATTCACAATGTTTTACTTCACTGAGTGCCGAGCATGCTGCAAATAACAATTTCATTGGTGCCAGGTATCGAACCCGGGACGCTCGCGTACTATGAAATTTACAGCGGGCGCTTAGCCCCTGAGCTACCTTAGCTATTTAATTTTAACATCTTTAACGCTGAGTGGGGTAAGATTTACTGTAAAATAAAGCAAATAAGTAAAATTACATTTTATATTGGTTGAACGAACAGGTTTCCTCTTGTTCCGGAGATGATCACGAAGCAAATCCGTCACGCTGCTCCAGTGAGTGTTGGGTGTGGCGCGTTGGTTGAAATAAAGTATCACCTAATACCCAAATAGCTGGACATAGACCTCTCGTTTCTAACCCCAGATATGCAAGAACTATCTATCAAAAAGTTTAAATTTTTTACTAAGCAAAATTTTTTAAAAATTGATTACGTGATTAATAATAACCTCTGGGAACGAGGTGATCGCTATCATGTTGTTCCTTAATGTTTTCATACTTAATTATATAAAATCATAATAATGTATACTGTAATTTTTTTACTCTTGCCGATTTTCCTGCTGGTTCTTCCCAAGGCTTTTTCCAAAGCTTTTAAAGCTTAAATGATTTTCAATAAGTATTCTAGTCATATATATTGAATAAAAATGATTCTATTCTATTCTATTCTATTATATAAAAATGATTCTCTTGCATCTTCGCTACTAGAAGATGCAAAACGTCCGAGTCGCCGTCGTTGCCGGTCTAAGGATTTTATACTAGATAAATAAGAGATACGTAGTATCCATCCCGTGGGTCTGTAAGATGCGCCAGGCCAGAGTAAAATGAAACGAAATGGGCAGCAGCAACTTCCTGATAAAAGCTCGATTAATAATAATAAAACCTTCGGTAGTGCTTTGTCTAGCCTTGTCATCCGCCAAAAGCGTGTCAAGTATGGCAAATCCCCCACTATGAGAAGCCACCACCCAGAGCACGCAACTTGCGATTGTTAACAAGAATTTAAACAACAGTGAGTTACATAACTTGTATGTACTATCATAAAAAACTGGACAAAGGAGAAAACCTCTGTAACGAAAAATAAATTTGACAGAGATGTTAGGATTCGATAGTCTCCAGCTCTCTACTATTAACGTCGTTATTTTTTATAGAAGTAAATTACTAACTCTTAATGATATCTTATACTTTACCAGAATACTACAAATAAAATAAAAATATTTTTATTGCTTTTATAATTGTTTGTATTTCCTGATGTTTCAGGAGGTGTAAATTACCTGGAAGAAGTGCGATGAAATTCGTAAAATTAGTTTTATTCCATTACTAACTCTTACTTTTTACAAAGCCTGACTTATAGTAAGCATACGTCTCAGCATACAGTCCAATGAACAATACTTTGATTAGTTTTGTGTCAAAATCCTAAAATCTACTACCGGACTTTGCCACAGCGATACGTCACTCTATTGTAAGTTGTAACCTCAAATTATTGTCAACCGCTCACAATTATTTACTATTTTTCAAAAAAACAAACATTATTTAGAAAAATATTATAACAGAATTATTTATTTATTATACACAACTCTCAACTATTTTAAACTTACTTAGTTTTGTGTCAAAATCCTAAAATCTACTACCGGACTTTGCCACAGCGATACGTCACTCTATTGTAAGTTGTAACCTCAAATTATTGTCAACCGCTCACAATTATTTACTATTTTTCAAAAAAACAAACATTATTTAGAAAAATATTATAACAGAATTATTTATTTATTATACACAACTCTCAACTATTTTAAACTTACTTAGTTTTGTGTCAAAATCCTAAAATCTACTACCGGACTTTGCCACAGCGATACGTCACTCTATTGTAAGTTGTAACCTCAAATTATTGTCAACCGCTCACAATTAGGTACTATTTTTCAAAAAAACAAACATTATTTAGAAAAATACTATAACAGAATTATTTATTTATTATACACAACTTTCAACTATTTTAAACATACTTGAGTATTCTCTCAAATTGATGAATTTTTTGCATGGGGTTTGAATGATTACAAACAATGCGTTATTGCGCAATGCGCAATGACTCAGTGCGGTGGGTAACTATGGCGCAATTTTTGTGAGTTACCCAGACCTAATAAACTGTATACACTATTCATTCTTTCTAGGATTGACAAAGATTGCTAAAGAGGATACATTCACGTAACAATCTAGTAGCATTATTTATATTTTTATTTTTATGTGGTGAAGCCATGCTGTGCAGAATACCAGCGTGAAATAGCAGTGCTTCGTGTTTCGTATGGCGATTGCAAAGAACTGGTGACCGTTTCTACTGGAAACAAAGTATTCCATCTTTGTCTTCATAATGTGTGAAAACTGAGATATGTAGATGTCTTTGGACCACTTATCTATAAAAATTAATTTTTGTTTGTTCGTATTCTATGCGCTGCCGTCCACATATTGCGGTAAAACTTTGTCAACATATTGCTTACACTTACGCGAAGGTTTAAGGCATAGTTGGACCCGGTAGGTGGCGCTGTTGTAGTATCCAGTTATCACCCGAGCGAAGCCGGGGCAGATCATTAGTGTACTATAAATTAAAATAAATACTGTATTTTATGTTAAATAACATATTACGAAAAGTACCTATTATATTTTTATTCCTAATTAAACTTTGGAAGTCTGGAACAAGTAATTTTTACGGAAAGAATTTTTCCATCATGAATGTAGAATTAATTGAAAGAAGGAATAGATTAAAAATAAATAATTATGTACTTTTTCTCCTAAATTTCTAAAAAGTACTATATTTTTGCGTCTTTTTTGGGAAAAATACTATACTTGTAAAAAAAAAGATAGCAACCTATCAACCCATGGCAGAAAGAGTTTCTACCGCCTGGAAATTCATGAAACGACTCTATCATAGTGCTTTAGGCATTTTTGAAACTAATCGTAAATACCGGATTTGATAAATAACTATACAAAATGTAGATTATTATAAATAAAACACACATTCCAGTAACATATCTTTATTAAAAAAAAGTTAATCAAACCTAAATTACATTATCAGTCTCAAGTTTGTTGGTTGTTATTATCCTGTCTGTTGGTTTCTACCAATGGTTTCTACAGAATTGCGCACTAGTATGTACTTGTAACAAAGGACATGTATACCTATTACAATATACATAACTACGAAAGTAAAATCAATTTAGTCGATATTCTAGTAAAACTAAATTTTATTTAACCGATTACGAAGATTTTGCACCATCTGAGCTAGATTTCTCCTGGATCGGAATATTTCTTTCCTCCAATGCTTCCGCTCTAAACGCAATCAATTTTAATTTTCCTTTATCGAGATGACACTCCACACGCTCTGGCGGAAATCCCTCGGGAAGAAGGAACCGCCTCTCAAAATGGCTTCTTGTCCATCCACCATCCCTTTTGATCTCCTTCTTTCCTTCCACCATGATTTCGTTGCCAACAGTTTTTACCGCAATCTGATCTGGTGTGAAGTTTTGTACGTCCAAATGCACTTCCACTTTCTTCCCGTCGACTTTTATCTCAGAGTCGGAGTAAACACCTTCAATTCCTTGGTGTTGCTGTTCTAACGGCGCTGTCAGTTGCTTCACATACTTCACCGGATCACGGAAAAAGGGATCTCGGGTGATCAAACTGAACGGATCCTCTAATGCTCTAATTACCGGATCACGGTACGCCGCATTCCTCAAATGTCGCAGCCAATACGGCATAAGTGACATTTTGTTAATATTTTCTGCACTTCAATCACTCTCAAACTCAAAACCTTTTTAAGCGCTTGTTTGTTTTTCACTAACACTGGCGCCGTAGATTTCCGTCTTTATATATGAACGGGAACGGCGACCTCTGTCGTCAAGAATATACAAGAAAAGTCGCGAACATTCGAGTAAAATGTTCATCGAACTAGAATGAATAATACTGACATCTAGTGACCAATACGAGAACTTTTAAGTATTTTGAAAGTTTCTGGAAATTAAGTTTCGCTAATACATAGATATAAAATGTCTATCTGATTTAGATGATATAAAAGTGAAATGAGTAATTGAATTATTATTTTGGTACATACTATTTGATTAAGTTATACTCTAAAGTGGTTGCAACTTTTGTAAAAACTTTGTTGACCGTTGTTACGCCATCTATTGTCCAATAGAAAAGTTTAAGTACTTTACCAGAACATTCAAGAATTTGTATCAGGTGTTAATATAAATTACTGTATATATACTAGAGATGTGGTATATTTACGTGTTATTGTAATAAAATAAACATTTCCTAGCGTGTATCTAATGCAAGCAATTTTTTTCTATTGCTTTAGTAATTATATGAACATAAAGTAATTTTGAACCACTTTGCGTAATGCTTGTTGTTAGTTGCGCAATTGTCACGTTTTAATTTGCGCAACAGCTGTAAAGGAGATGATGCAATTTCAAAAACAATTTCATTTTATAATTTACAGGCATTTACGATATTATAGTTATGTAGAAAACTATTAAACATAGTCTTCATCGACCCATTCCTATAGAATACATACCAACAAACAATAATAAAGTGAAGTGTAGGGCGCCACTAGATGGAGTGAAACTTGAAGATATATGCAGGAAGTCGTTGTACTTACCCAGGCCCGTGCTTTGTGAAATTGCACAGTGGACTTGTGAAAAGCCATAATAATGATGAAGATGAATAAACAATAAGTAGGTCATTGAAGTAATATGTATTCAAATATAGTCTGGGTATAGGGTAGGTATATAGGTGCATTACGTCACAAAACATTTATTTTGTGTTCGAATATTAAAATAAAAAGAAAATCGTAGTAGGTACATACAGTGCAGCGAGACCAATCATTCATCTATGACAAAATGTATTCGCTGCGCTTCCACGGCAAAGATGTTTTATAGGTACAGATACCGTGTACGCGCGCCTAAAACGGTTTTACATCAAAAAAAGTATAACATAATTTTTTTTAAAGTATTCTTTAAGAGCCTTAGGTCAACTCTATATTTTATCCCTTCTCTATCTTTTAAAAATAGACTTATTTAGGTTAAATAACAAAATTATGTTTTGATTGGTGCTGGCGATGGGAAAAAATATATTAATAAACAGAAATACAATAAACTGATAATGACTTAGTTATAAAAATTGATACGTTGGAGAGCAATATTATTCTATTTATTGGCCTCCGCTGGCAGTGGGAAAAACCTTAATATTTGTAATATATTATACAACCGTACAATCAATAAACAATTTTTTAAGATTTAGTTAAAGCAACATCAACTTTTTTAGAATTATGCTTTTAGAATAAGGCAATAAAGACCGGCAACGCATCTGCAATTCCCCTGGTGTTGCAGTTGTTCATGGTCGGCGGTAGTCACTTACCATCAGGTGAGCCGTGTGTGCCCTATAAATGTATATAATATAATATCTATGGCCGTACACATCGACGTAACACGGTCCACGTGATTGTGGCCCACAGCAACTAGCTACAATCACGTTAACGCTTAATGAAATGTAGATTCGACATTTTGTATCCCTTTTGAATGGACTAAGCAAATTCAAAATTAATCTTTTAATGAAAAGTAAACACCGATTCAATTCAACCGTTGGGGAAAAAAGGTTCTCGAGTGGCAGACTCGTACTGGTAGGCGAAGTGTAGGGCGACCCCCCACTAGATGGAGTGACGACCTGGTAAGACACGCAGGAAGTCGATGGATGCAGGTGGCTCAGGACCGTGCTTTGTGGCATACCTTGGGGGAGCCTATGTTCAGCTGTGGACTTGTGAAGGGCTGTAATGATGATGATGATGACCGATTCATAACTAAAAACAAATAAATAATTTCCACATACGTAATATATATCCTTCTAAAATCGGTCCTAGAATATTATATGTTAAAGAATTAAATGCCCCATCTATATAAGCTATTCTATGGAAATTATTTTATTATTTTTAAATTTTGTAAGTCGGCTTAACTTTTATTGAAAGTTTAATTTTCTACCCTTTTGAGTGGAATAATCAAAATTACAATCTCAGAGTAACAAAAAGAAAAACTCAAGGATGTGAACTCGGTTCTGTTCCATAACGGAAGATACGCCTCTGGATATCCTATCTAATTGCGGACCCTTAATGCGCAAACGTAACACTCATCTTGGAAACTATATACTCCGCCCAGAAGAAGTGAAATTGCTCACGGCTAAGCAACTCCTATTCATTGAAGACATAGGGCTTAGCAGTGAACTATAGCCATAGCAGCGATCACAATAAATCTTTTAGGTCGCAGTGATACTGGTCTCCTTTCCTAGACCTGGATACCTGCTCGCACATATAAAAAAATAATTACAAGAAGGACTTCATTCTCTATTTTTTGCACCCTAAGGTACCTATGCAATTTAAATGGAACCATTCTTGTGGTTATAGGTATAGTATAAAACAAAATGAGAATAATTTTAAATGATTTGGCCATTATCGAGAAGTTAGTGAACACACAAAAGAAATTTAAGCGTCTTATATTATATCCCCTTATTTAAAGTCATTTAGAGTCAAAGTGTAAAGCAAAGCAGGATTGCGCTGCTGTGTTTCGTAGATATGGTGAGTGTAGAGAACCGGAGACCCTTTTTACGGGAAACGAGGCATTACATCTCAGTCCTCAGGGGTGACAACGCATCTGCATTTTGGTTCGTAATCGAGAATAAATGTAGATGTCTACGGGCCACAGCATCCACTTACCGTCAGGTGGACTGTGTGCTCGTTTGTCATCCTATTTCTATAAAAAAAGTTCACATGAAGCTCTCAATCTTTAAATAAAAAAATTACTTGTCACACTGTTTGTCCTGACTGACTGATTTAAATTCTCTACGAAATCTCAAGTTGGACCAAACTGTACACACTGTGTACAGTTTGGTCCAACTTGAGAGATAAGATAGTTTTTATCCTAAAAAGTGCCCCACAATATTTTTATTGCGAATTTAATGATTTTTTTATAGAACAAAGACTCGTTGTAAAGGGCAGAACATCGTCTCCCTGGACAGTTGGTATATATATATATATATATATATATATATATATATATATATATATGTAATCGGAATCTCGAAAACGGCTCCAACGATTTTCATAAAATTTAGTGTCCAGGGAGTTTCGGGGGCAATAAATCGATTTAGCTAGGATTCATTTTTAGAAAATGTAATTTTGTCCGTGTTTTCAGGCAATGAAAAACTGCTACAATATAAGAAGATAAATTTTGACAGTGAAATAATAATTGTTATAGCTTAATCAGATATGAGGCGGTCCGGAAAGCGTAGTCCCCCTGTTCGCGTACTGTCTTAGGTTCCACTTTTTTCATTTTTTTTTTTTTTCAAGTTTTCTTCTTTTGTGAGAAAATCTATTATTTCGAGCCCTTTTTTAATATTTTTTTAAAAATACGAAAATTTATATTAAAGTAATTGCACTCATGATTTTTTATTCAGATAATCAATTCAGTTTTTTCTATTATGTCAATAAGATCAAAAAATAATATTCATATTTTATCAGTATGTAATTTGTATCTAAATATAATTTCCAAAACACACGATTTCCAAAAAATACCGGGGAAAGCTGGGTCATCCAGGAACTACGAGTATATATAATACGACCAATATATAAACAGGGGAGCCACACGGACTATAGTAACTATAGACCAATTGCTATATTATCGGTAATAAATAAAATAGTAGAAAAAGTAATAGTGAATCAGATAAGTTGTTACTTAGAGCAATATAACATTATATCAGATGCGCAGCACGGGTTCTGTCGCGGACGCAGCACGGACACTGCGCTTGCGCAATTCACCGACTATATCAACAACAATCTCAATGAGGGTAAGTTTGTCGCTGCTCTTTTTATTGATTATAAAAAGGCATTCGACACCCTGGAACACGAGGTACTACTGCGTGCGATGGATGAATGTGGTATCAGAGGTCCCATCAACCGATGGTTTAAATGCTATTTGCAAAATAGATCCTTATGTACATTGGTAGACGGAGTAACAGGAGACGATGTAAGCGTGAGTCTTGGAGTACCAACCGGATCGGTTTTCGGTCCAGTTGGGTACATTATGCATGTTAATAGTGTCATTAATGTGATAAAGCATTGTAAAACGGTTATATATGCAGACGACATGTGCCTAATGTACTCAACCAATAACATGAGTGATGCACAAAAATACATACAGGAGGACTTAGAAAACATAATTAAATGGGCACATGATAACGGTATAATTATAAATTTATCCAAAACAAAGGCTATGTATATGAGTTCACCCCACAGTAACGTCTTTAAGGAAGGTAAATTAAACATAAATATAATTGGTCATACATATGAGTGTCTACACCTCAATAAAGCTGGCTGCCAGTGCACAAACATAGATGTAGTAGATAAATACCGATACTTAGGCCTAACAGTAGATACTAATATGAACTGGAAAATGCACGTCAATGGTGTGTGTAATAAATTGCAATCAATACTGGGTAGATTCTTTCACCTAAGCAATTTCATGAATCGAAAAGTCTTGTACGTACTGTATTGTGCACTGGCTGACTCGGTAATCAATTATGGATTGAGCAGTTATGGGCTAACATTCAAAACACAGTTAGATCGTATAAAACATTTACAAATTAAACTAATTAAGTATTTAGTAAGTAAAATAGTAAAATTACAGTGTAAAAAAAATATGACAAATTATTTAATATATGTAAAATACTTCCAGTACATGAAAAGGTAGATTACCTAATTGCTTTAGAACAATATAAAATAAATAAATTTAAACAACCTATAACGCATAAATATCGTACCAGGCAAGTTGAGAAGGGTAAATATGTGATACCACATATAAGAAACTATTATGGTAAGAGAACTAGGCAATATTTAACTCCGCTATTTAATAGAATAGATTTTATAAGAGATACGACCAAAAACATAAGCACTGTAACATTAAAGACTGAAAAATACATTCCTATGAAAAGTATAATGTACTACCTATAATAAGTATTAATTAAAGATAGAGATATTTATTGTAATAAATATACCTAAGATAAGTATGTATGTAACAAAAACACATATTAATGTATAACAAAAGAGCGCCATTATCGCCAACAAACTGTTGCACAGTTTGGCGATGTTTATTATTATTTTAAATCTGTGTATTTTATATAAATAAAGATTTAAAAAAATATGTATATTAAGGATTTTATTCCGCTCTACCATTTTTCAGAGATATCCGGGAATCGAAACTCACCTCTGTGTTACCAGGTCAAGCAATGCTCACCTCGATACACAAAGTTCCAAATAGTAACAAGCCGTCCACTCTGATCTTATATACTTCCTAGCCTCTATTTGTCTGATCGGTTATTGTCACGAATTCACAATTTATCAATAATACTTTTGTACGTCAACAATGCGTCATTGAGCAAATACTACAGATCTACAGAATTTGTTTGCTGAAACAACTAACAACTATAATAATGTCTATACACAAAAACAAAAATAGTTTTATTAAATAGTGACGAACATTCTGTAAATACTGAGAACAAGCAAAAACTAGTTATAGTTACTCGACTTCAATGAGTCGGTAATTCCTTCATGGGACAATATGCGCTTTGACAACAAGTAAAAGTTTAAGTTGCTGCTATTTTACGCTGGTATTCTGTGAGAGCAAGGTCCGTGCTCGGTCGAGCTGAATCATACGTGCTACAACCATAACAGAACTATAGAGGCTCTACCACGCAAAAATTTCTCGCTAAAATTCAAACGCTGGAATGGAGTCGTAAATGTTGGACACTCTGGCAAGGAAGTTCGGCAGTACTCATAATTTCTATACTCAGAGTACCTATCAATAATAATGCACTCCGTTAGTAGTATGTAAACTATGGAGGGTAGAAGTAATGTAAACGTTAATGATAGCATGGCGATCGACATATATGTGATCACAAAATAGAAACATTTCTATTAAATTTTTTATAGTATAAGGATGACAAACGAGCACACAGTCCACCTGATGTTAAGTGGATGCTGTGGCCCATAGATATCTACATATATCTTCAATTAAAAATCAAAATGAAGATGCGTTGTCAGCCCTGAGGGCTAAGATGGAATGCCTCTTTTCCAGTAAAAGGGTCTCCGGTTCTCTACACTCACGATACCATAGTAAAAACAGAATAGTAGGATATCTTCTAAGAAACAGCATTAAGCTGCTATTTTACGCTGGTATTCTGTGAAAGCGTGGTCATTCCCCGGTTAGGCGACACATTCGTGCTGGAACCGCAATATAGCAGCATAGCTCTACCACGTAATATAGATAAATAATAGTTAATTGCAATTTTAAGTGCTGATTTACCACACATTCCACGGTGAATGAAAACATCGTGAGGAAACCTGCATGTCAGAGAAATAAGAAAAATAATATTTCGAAGACATGTTAAGTTCGCCAACACGCATTGGGGCAGCGCGGCGGACAATTCCCTGCACTAAAACCCTATCAGAAATGAGCGGAAGCCTGTGCCCAGCAGTGGGACGTATATAGGCTGTAACTTTACTTTTACTTTAATAGTTGCGTAATGAAAGTCACTGTTATGTGTAATTTACCAGTGGTTTGGAAAATACCTCTGTCTTGGGAAGAACCAGCTAGAAACCCACAGGGATAAATAGAACGGTTTACAACTATTTTATACGGTTTTATTTGACGGATTTCATAGCGGGGAAGTTAATTTGTTCGAAATATGTAGAAATTAATGTTTCGTTCTGTAGATACTATCAGTTATATTTTATATAAATTAGATTAAAAATAAATAAACCGAACCACAGATATTAATAAAAGTCAAGAAATTATAAAAAAGTGTTAAAAATGTGTAAAAATAAAGTGTGTAGTAAGCACACAAGCAATTTTGTTTTATATTAGTTTTTATTGGGAGCAATTTTTTTATTTTCAATCGTTATCTGGAACACGCCTACGACACCCACGGGATGATATGGGGTAGTGGATATTCTTGTATTACGCTTGCCAAGCGTGGCAACTGTGGCAGATATCCCCCCCTATGATCTATGAGGCAATCTAAGGTCCTCCCCCTTTGATCAGCAGTGGACTTTAATAGGCCTGTTATGGTAACGGTAAACAAGCATGCGGCTCACCTGATGGTAAGTGACTATCGCCGCCCGTGAACAACTGCGACACCAGAGTAATTGCATGTTCGTTGGCGGCCTTTTGTTTCCTGAAGGTCCTTAAGGCGTATCGATCCAAAAACTCGCTGTTAGGAGTCGACTTCACAAGTAAATTTCTCTTTCTGGCATTTCTCTTAGTCTTCTCTTTCAACATTCACGGCATAAAATGCGGTGATTGATACTGTAATGATTTCACCACGAGGCAAAATTTAGGCTTTCAATTGTTGTTTAAGATAATAAAAAGATCCATTATATTAAAAATGTTAAGAACGTTAAAAATTGATAAGCTAAGATCCACGTGAAAATTAAATGATGTGACTTAATAAATTTGAAGAGCACCTCCCGGATGCCCTCAGTTTTGTTTTCACCTTAGGATGCCTCGTTCATAGACGAAACACGTATTATATTATCGGCGTTAGTGTGTCTTTCCTAGTGTAGTGATGTTTAGTGTTGAAAGAGATAGTTACCGCAATTAAGGGAGGGCAGGAGGTGCTCTTTAAACTACAGGTAGGTAGGACGCGTAATTTTATTTTATTGTGCCGATCTTTTCAAATTAACTTTTAGCATCTTTAATGTACATTTTTATAGGAGTAAGAGTGACCAGCGAACACACTGTCCACCTAATGGTAAGTGTATGCTATGACCATTGAGTTATACAACACTAGAGGAGCAAACCCATTGTGACGCATAGATATCTATATCTATCCTCGTTTAAGAATCAAAATGCAGATGCGTTATAATCCTTGAGGACTAGAAAGGAATGCCTCGTTTCCAGTAAAAAAGGTATTCGGTTCTCTACACTCATCATACGAAACACAGCAATATTAAGATGCTATTACGCTGGTATTCTGTGAGAGCGTGGTCCTACCCTTTTCGAACCGACGCGACGCATTCGTGCTACAACCGTAATATAACCTCAGACGAAATAAAAACTCAAAAAGAGTTTTTATTTCGTCTGAGAATATAACTGCAATTTGATTCCACCATGTTAAAAAGACTCACAAGCTTTTACATTTTTTAAACACTTACATAACAGCATTTTGATTACATTCACGGCTGTTTGAGCCAATTTTACTACAGGTGATATTAACTGATAGGAATATAATATATATAATATGAAGCCGAACCATATCATCAGTCTTTTTAAGTTCTCTGTTTTCGCTTTTGCCGTACCCTAAAAAATTATTTTAGTCAAACACGCAATTCAAACGATCTGTACACGATAAATAGCCCTAACAACATTATTATATTTAACAATATCATTATTATCATGCGAAAAGCGTCAGAAAGTGTCCGTTACGACATGGTGGGGATGTTTTCCGCGATATATATTCGAAAATTAACAAAATAATTACCAGTGAAATATTTTTTATAAAGCGTAGATATTTAGCGGTGCTAATATTACAAAATGGATGTAAAAGTTATCGTAGTGGCAGCACTGATTTGTGCCGTGAACTGTAAACCACTGGACACTGATAATGGTAGGTACATACAATTTATATACTTATTGTTTAATTTATTTAACTTATTTTTCGGATTATACCTACCGCGATGAAGTTAATTTCAACGTTTACTGCTACAAATTTCAATTTTAAGTCTATTTGTTACCTTAGATCAGAAAATGTTTTATGTGTTTTCATATAACTTTTCATTTTTCTAATTTTGAGTTTCTTACTAACGTATGAGACGGTAATAATACGGTTATGCAGTTAATATAATCACTTTCTTATAACTCAAAAACTACAGCCCAGTTTGCATAAATAGATCTGTGACACATCTGTGACACTTCATTTTGGACGACACACACGGTCAGTTCAACTGATCGTTCCAACTGATCAGTTCAAACTAAAACTGTTAATATTTTTTAAAATAAGTATCGGATTTTCGATATATTATCGATAAATAACCTTATATACAAAACTCCGATATTGATATATTTATGATTATCGATATATCGAAAATCCAATATTTTAAGAAATATCAACAGTCCTAGTATGAACAGATCAGTTGAACTGACTGTGTGTTGCGACCATTAGAAAAAAGGGCGCTCCCTTATCGACACCTTTTTGACAGTTGACATTATAGTAAATATTTTAGTCGATTTTAGTATGTTGTAGTGTAGTTAATTTTTTTAAGTCGATTTTTCGAAGTGTTCCTAATTATTGCCTAAGCTTGTCGCTATTTTTTTTTCTTAATATATTAGTTATAGTATACAACTTTGAGTTTTTGTCTCTGTCTTTCTCCTAGTTTCGGTTTTATAGGATGACAAAGCTTCTCTCTCTCTAGTCGGTCCCTCATGACTGAGGATCGTGATCACCATCACGGAGAGTAAGCTTATTGTGTATGATCTGTCTCCACCGGGTCCTTTCGCTGGCCATACGGATAGCGTCGTAGAAATTTAGCGCACCGACTTCCTTGACTTGGTCAGACCACCGGGTTGGAGATCTACCTCTAGGCCTTCTTCCCTCTACGTTTCCAACAACTATCATTTTCTCAATACTTTTGTCCCCGCGGCGTGAGATATGACCAAAATAGCTGAGGATGCGCTGAAGACATGTGGTGGAAAGACGCGTATTGATCTTGAGTTGTGATAGGATTGACACGCTTGTGCGCTTCGCAGTCCACGGTATTCGCAGCATTCGCCTCCAGCACCACATTTCGAGCGCATCAATTCTCTCCCTTTCTTTGACGTCCGTGTTTCCACTCCATAGAGAAAAATTGGAAATATAAGAGTGTATACTAGGCGTAATTTAGTATTAATTTTTTTAAACGTTATCCCTACACTAAGATTTTCTCTTGTATCGTGGGGGCAGTTTACAAACATAAATTGCAGAAGGACAAACATTCAGACCCAGAACAACTATTTGTAGGTCATACAAATACTTGTTCCGCGCGGGATTCGAACCCGCGATCCCCAGCGCAGCCACTCATTGTTAAGTCACTGCGCCTCGGAGTCGTCGTATTATTTGTTATGCTTCTGTTCCCCTAGATGCTTGTCAGCCTGGTCATCGCATCCTTAGCTATTGCTATTCTACGTTTAATTTCGGGGACGCAAGCGCCCTCATTTGAGATCAGTATACATAATTATATAAAATTATATATATAATTCTCCACAACTTTTTTGCCATAGTTATCACACCTGCCAACCATAGTATTTTTTATTTTCTTACCTCCTTCATTGTCCCTCTGGCGCCTCCTACGACACCCACGGAACAACATAGGTTAGTAGATGTTCTTACACTTCCTGACAGCTTAGTAAAAATAAAAATCTGCAGTTGCCAACCCGCTTGCCAAGCGTGGCAACTGTACCAAATATCCTTTCTATGAGCTAATCTATAGGAGAGACCTATTTTTAGCAATAATAATAAAAAGAGCCTTGAAAACTTGAGAGCACCGAAGTTTTATGTCACATAATTAATTTTGATATTTTTAGACATTGCAGCGAGTGGCCACGAACTGTGGAAAAGATTTGTCAACCCGTCACCAATATACGGAGATTTTGCAGACAATGCATTAAATAAAATACGAACCAAGAGAAGGTAAGCTGTTGTCAAAGAACTATTGAAATTCACGCAGGTTTTATGACATCGAAAACCATGCTGTCATCTCAGAACAACAAAGGAACTTCATGACACGCACTTACGCACATACCTATCTTTCTTTTTTTTTGTCAGCCCATAAAGGTTCACTGATGATCGCACGCATTTTGCTTCTAAAACTATTTTTACAGGTGATAGCCTCAGATGAAGTAAAAAAGTGATAGCATCGAAAATACTTTGTATATTATATATAAGAGGATGTTTGTATATTATGTGCAATCGTTTAACTCAAAATCTATTTGATCTCTCATCAAGAAAATTGGTATATTATAATAAAAAAAATTATGTGAATGTATGTATGTATTTTTCAATGAAGTAGGTATATATCTTTGAGTATTGTTGGTTGAATACTCAAAGATATTTATAAACTAAAACAATGGGATTTTTTTATTTTATGTGCTTTTTCAATGAAGCGCGGCAATTTATGAATTAAATTGCACGCGCTATAATAAAGACATAACTAAACACAACCTTTGATATAAACTGGCAGGAGAACGTCTGCTTATTTCAGCCAGTTTTGCTGTAAAAAAGTTCGCAACCCAGAGTTCGACGTACCGAAAAAAAAATATATATAATAATATTCAATATAATTTAAATAGATATAAAATATAAATTTCTATATGCAAATATACATATTATATACTAACATAAATCGAACATAGGTATTTGTATGGTCAAAATAGTACGAGAGTTAATTATTAATTAAATGTTAGTAATTTTCGTAACTTTTGAACTACTCGACATAATGAATGAATGAAGAAAGGTTATGTTACAATTGAGATGAACATAATTATTATTTATTAGAGAAAATGCCTGGTTTGGCCATTAAAATAGCATGCAAAAATTTAATGTTTACAAGTTGATCATATTCAACTATTTTTTATTAAGGATCATATTCATATAATACCTATATTTTTGTTTTGTCGAGACGATGGTTCATAGTCACTACGTTTAGTTCATAGTTATGCTAGGATCCGATAGATGGCGCTTTACTCAAGATACTAACAATTTCTATATATATGGTTAAAATGTTAAAAATTAATTAGCTTAGTCGCGCGTAATAATATAAAAAAATTGTCTTAACTAGTTTGAAGAGCACCTCTCGCCCTCCCTCAATTGCGTGCATTATCCCCGTCACCGTTAATCCTAGCTATACACTAGGAAAGACACACCCCTAAGCTTTGCGGTCGGCCAATGCAGAGGCTATTTCCACAGAGGATGAGGATGATTCAATCTCCGTGTCGAGGCAAAACAATTGTTATATTATCGACGGTGATGTCTTTCCTAATGTGGTGACAGGGATAGCGCACGCAATCATCGGTGTCTTCAAATTAGGTAAGACACATCAAGATCTAAGCTAATAAATTTTTAATACATTTATTATCATGGATTTCCGCAAAGTAGCGTCCGTTTCTATTAATATTAAAGCTATTGTCGTGATACTAATACCCCGTCTTTAATTGAAAACTATACGCTTCTTGCAGCTTGAGAGAGAATATTAAAGCTATTGTCGTGATACTAATACCTCGTCTTTAATTGAGAACTATATGCTTCTTGCAGCTTGAGAGAGAATATTAAAGCTATTGTCGTGATACTAATACCTCGTCTTTAATTGAGAACTATATGCTTCTTGCAGCTTGGAAGAGGAATGCGAAAAATTGCAACTGTGCAAGCTGCACGCTCGCTCCAGGTACAGCTTCTTTGCCGCGTACGAGCTCTATTTTATTAAGTAAGTATTAACTATGTGGGTTCTACAGCGCAGTGCATAAACATTCCGGTTGCAATACTACATGAGTTAGTTTCTTTAGACCGAATTTCGATCACGGCGGCCAGTCTCAACGGAGCACACAATCTGCACGGGATATGATTATAGTGCCCACGTGTATGCGGAAGTACAGGTGCACTCTCTATTCCCTCACTCTCATAGTCCGATTGTACGGTAATACAACACGACCGGAGAGAGATCAGTCATAGGGACTACAACTTTACGCGGTTTGCGGAGGCAAAGGGGTGAAACACAATGAACTTCCTAACTTCGGGCTCATGCTGAGAATTTCTTGTCAGAAAACGAGATTCGAACCCGGGACCTTATAACTAGCAGCCGGGTTTACGATCTCTAGACCAACGAGGCCTACAAATAATTGTTTCGGGATCTGGATGTTCGTTCATGTGCAATTTTCGTATTTAACATGACCCTACGGTAATGGTTACAATTCTAGTGTGAAGGTAACGGTTTGTTTTTAAAGAAGAACAGAGAAAAACTTTAAAAAAAGGTTCCGATCTTTAATAGAATATTTTTATATAGAATAAGTAGATCCACGCTGCAGCTGTATTATCGTTCTAGCACGAACGGGTTGACTCGAACGTTCTAGCACGAACGGGTTGACTCGAACGGGGTAGAACCACGTTCTCACGGAGTACCAGCGAAAGATAGTAGCTTAATGCTGCTGTGTTTCGTATGGTGCGTATAGAGAAATGGAGACCCCTTTTAATGGAAACAACGCATTCCATCTTAGCTTATTTTCCTTTGCCCTCAGGGATGTCAACGCTTCAATTTTGAACCTTAATTGAGGATAGATGTATATGTCCATGGGCCATAGCATTCACTTTCCATCAGGTGGACTGTGTGTTCGTTTATCACGATTCTGTAAAAAACAATACTTATAATACAAAAAAACTACCCAAGCCAGACGTAACACTGTTTATGATCAGAGGTTTAAAAAAATAATATTAGTCATAAAAATTAAATTGAAAAAACTGCTTATTTAGTACAAGATATTTATTTTTTTGTTTCTAGCAAAAAAAATGCCAAGTTGTGGGACCATCAAGCCCGGTCAGTCGCAGAATGTGAAAATCGATTTAGTGGCTGCTACAGATAATGAATTGATAATGTTTTAAAGCAATACATTTTAAGTAACATTGAGTGTATCTATTTACTAATTAGCTTATAAAACCAAATAGAATGACAAGTGGTAATATTAAAATTTTGTACAACCGACTTCAATATAATTAAAATGAGAATATCAACAAGTCAATTAAATACGCATTATTAAAGATAACTCTAAAGCTACAGTCAGATCTTGATTAAATATTATATCGAACTACACGAGAAGCACCAGTTTGCAGATAAAAAAAGAATTATCAAAATCGGTTCAACCAGAAAAAAATTATGAGGTACCACACATAAGAAATATACAGTCGAATTGAATACCTCCTCAGATCAGTTTCATTAGATCTCGACGTTTTGAGGTCTTGGGAAGCTATTCTGACTAGTGACTATTCCCACGAGGATGTCACTATGTCTATATGTAAGTATGTGTGTGTTTATCTTTTGAACGGCTTAACCGATTTGAACGAACTTGGTTTTATCATTTTTGATGTAATGAGTTAACTATTAGTTTGTAAAAATATTTGTCGAGAGTTCTGAGATTGAACGTAGCGGGAAGTTCCAGCGATGGCCTGTAGGTTAATAGTTTTTTTTTAGTTCTTAAAAATCAGTTTTTCTTTTTTGTTAAAGTTAATTGTTTTTTACCCCTTTGAAAAGACGAAAGAATATCACATTATCCATGTCGTCTAAAAATAGAATTAGGGTAACTAACTAAGTGGTTGCTGCGGCCCGTAGACATCCACTATCCGTGATAACGTATCAAAATTCAAAATGCAGATGCGTTGTCACCCGTGAGAACTGAGACGGAATGCCTCTTTTCCAGTAAAAATGGTCTCCGGTTCTCTACATTCACCATACAAATAACAGCAGTGTTAAGCTGATATTTTACGTTGGTATTCTATTCTGTGAGAGCGTGGTCCTCCCCGGCCGAGCCAACCCAATCGTGCTACAACTATACCAGTAATATAGCTGCAGCATGGCTCTACCTCGTAAAACATTTTTAACTAACTATTTTATTTACATTTACCTAGGATTTGTCACCCTTAGTAGTGGAATTTTTTCTTCAATACTACTGCAGAAGTATAATCCTACGAGTATCAAAATCGGTCAAGGTATCCATTAAGGCGCCATTTAAAAATGAGGGGAAGTTCATTTGTTCGAAAAATGTAAAGGTTAATGTTTATTTATGTACTACTAGTTATGTTTTATATTAATTGGATTAAAAATTAATATACCAAACCACAGATATTCATAAAAGAAAATTTAAAAAAAAAGAGTTAAAAATGTGCAAAAAATTAAACAGCAAACCACTGAGGCACCGTTTTATATATTAATATATTTTTCTGGACTGATAAGCTTTTATTTTAAACTAATTTTTAATTAAATATTTTGTAACAAAAAACTTCACCTCAGTAACAACTAGCGAGATCTGATGAGCGGAATATTATAAGACATAGGTACAGATTTAGCAGCAGCTGACGGCATGCTTAAAATGAAATTTAAGTCGCAAACAATTGATGTCTTCTGGGTGAAGATCAAAGGAGAATATCCATAGCTGGCAAGGGAAGCATCGAAACGATTAGTGCCATTCGCCACTTCCTTCCTTTTGTGAACTAACATTCTCTGTAATGATAAACATAAAACTAAGAGAGAGATGATTTGATTATTTACGTCTCAGGAAACTCAGGATAATCCAAAAATACGGTGTAAAAAGAACAGAAGCGATGCTCTTAAATTTATTATATCATATTTAAGTAACAGAACGCAAAAAGTTGTCATTAATAGTATGAGTTCTTCGATTGTACTAATGGGCGTGTCTCAGGGCTATTACTACCTTTCTTTTACAATGAACGTTTAAGTAATAAAGGTTCCTCCGGATCTATAGTATCAATTGGAGTTCCGCAAGGCTCGATTTTTGGACCATTCCAGATCTTAATCTTTATTAACGACTTACACATTACTTACCTTACATAGTAGGGGACAACCATGATATAGTATTATTTGCTGATGATACTTCATTAATACCTATTCAATTTAAAACGACAATTATTAAAATATGACAAAAAATAGTAAATTGGTTTAATGTTGATAGTTTGCATTTAAATGGTACTAAAACTAAATGTATAAAATTCATAACTCCAAATGTCAAAAATCTATGGTAATTTTAAATGGGGAGGAACTGAGTCTATTAGATACCACCATTTTTCTTGGAGACGCGAAGCTTCATTAAGGTCTCATATATCAAAACTAGCAAGCAGAGGTAGTTCTGCAGCGGACAACAGCTGGACTTGTTTACTTTAACTATTTCCATAGCATAATATCATATGATATTTTGCTATGGGGACATGCGACTGACGTAGATTATATTTGTTTTACAAAAGAGGGCTGTAAGATTAATCTATCAGTTAACACGTAATGTCACTCAGACAAAAATGTTAAGAAATCTACTTAGGCCTCTCATACAGTTATGAAAATGTCCTGTATGTACACAAAAATAAAAGTAGTTTTACAAAAATAAGTGATATTCATTGTGTAAATACTAGGAACAGACACAATCTAGTAATACCAGTTACTCGACTCCACCAAATACCAGAAAATGTACAAAATTAGGTCAAATTTTCTCAAAGAAAAACTCAAAGCTCAAAAACTTTATTAAACAAAGTTTGTATAAAAATACTTATACCAAGGAATTTATTGATGATAATAACCCCTGCGAATGAGTTGATTAACAACACAAACAAATTAGAAATCGATGCCAAGCTATTTCAATCTTTTTTTGTGTTGTTAATTGTGTAAAATAAGTGTAAAATACATGAAAGTCCTGCTGGGTTTGTTGCTGGTTCTTCCCAGGACAGAGGTTTTTGTCGAACCAGTGGTAAATTAAACAAAAGAGTGAATTTCAATAAGTATTATTTATAATCTAGGTATACTGAATAAAAAAGTTTCTGTTTCTGTTGCAAATATACATCCACGATTGAACAATTTAATAAAAAAGAAACACAATCTTCTCACTAAAAACATTTTGATAAAAAAGTTGATTTTTATTGTTGTGTTTGCTTTTTTATTACCTGGCTTGCGATCGCGACCCACCAAGTATGACTTTTCGACTTAGGGTTGAAAAACCGCGGTCTAAATCACTAGGTATGATTAGTAGCTCAGTGAGCATTGGTGCTCCGTAGTATCTATGATTGGTGCAGTTACACTTTTCTTTTTTCCCTGCTAAAATAACTGTCAGTCGTAGAACTACACGTCAAAAGTGAAAACTTTATTTTTGGGTTTTTAAGAAATATTTTTAGGAAGTTTTTTTAGGAAGTTTTTTTTAATTAGAAATTATTTTAACGACGTATTATTATAGAGTAATAATATTTTCATTTATTGTGCTGTTTTACATGAAAAAGAATGACTGTTATATATTATATGAATCTGAGCGTGACGGTCACACGAGTTCAGCGGTCAGTGCTTTTTCTCCATCCCAAAAGCCGAAAGTGCCCAAATCTAACGTGCCTGAAAAGTTCAACAAGACCTAAATTTGTTGTCATCTAAAAATAGTTTGTCCTCAAATACTCTTTCGTTACAACAAACCAAAGGTGATTTGGTTCAGCTACCCGGCGCTAGATGGCAGTAATGTATAAAATCAAGACAATTTTACAAAAAAAAACTCCGTCGGCAGGTTTCGTACACACATTCTTGCTTTCAACATTAAGAGATAGATGGCATTATATTATAAATCACCGTAACACAGTGGCCAAGTTTGGTAACTGTATCACAGGGCCGCTCTTTCGAACCCGCTGAGATCAAATGCTTTTATGGCCTACGATATACAATTCCAGAGTGTGGATGTTCATCCATGTGCAATTTATATGTATATAAAACACCTTCACGATACAAAAGGAAATTTAGAGTGGGATACATTTTTCTTAACCAAAAAATCATGAAAGCAGGTAATATTACGACACGAATTTCAATTATACAAATGTAAAGAAAAAGCTAGAAAACAATCCACATTATTTATTGCCCACAACAAAATAATACACTAATAATTCATACGACACGTAAATGAATTTAGATGAAATAAAACAAAAAAAACTTGCTGTAGTTCAATAAAATTAATAAATTAAATTGCATTTAATTTTAATAAAAAGAAAATAAACGAACATATTGAATTTATTCACATATAATAAGTATTTAATGAATATATTGAAACGTTTACATGAAATTATTAATAATTGACAAAAATAATTGCAGAAAAATTTGAATACGTATAACAGATGTTATTCATTCATTTTCGTAAAAAAAAAACTATGAAACTCCAACTTATAAATAAATAAATAAAATGTGTAAATAATTTAATACTACAACAGTTTTTCAAAAAGCATTCTGTGATATCCATATACAATTTGGTAGCTATGTTACATTGTATTCAGCTGTATTGTAATCTGTTTGCATAAACAACGATTCGAAAGTCGATGAGGATTTTTTTGGGTATTTTGGACACTAATTACATAATACTTGAAAAAAAAGGAATGAAAAGTCTGATTTTATATTTTGGTATATATAAACTATACATAAACGATTCTTGTAAGGAGACAAGTAGTCAAGTTCATAACAAAATAAATTAATGCAAAATCCCTACACAAAATTCTTCACCATTCTTCCCCTCGAAATATTACTTAATCTTATATAGTATAATTTATATAATCACGTTCATTTATTGTACGCGTTATTATAATCGTATAAAATGTTATACTATTATGGTAATGTCTAATCCACCCATTCTAGTAATGGGTGCAACACAGGTCTCCACCAGTGATTGACCTTGACCTACTTCTCACCAGCGGGGTTAGCCAAAATGACTTTCTACGATCTTTAACGCTATAGAAAACTAAAAATTTATTAGACAACGTTCAGATATGTCATTCCCATCATTTTTATAGTTTCATTATCACTGCACTTGCTGTAATGAGGTCACTCGTGAACCTTACTTCTCCTTCGGTGATAATTTATTTACTTCATTTTTGTTTCCCCATGCATCTTTATATATAAAAATTAATTGCAAAATTTCGAAAATGGCTCGACCGTTTCTGATGAATTTTTGTGAGTATTTGAGTGGGTCTCTAGATGGTTTAAAAACTCAATTGGACCTGGTAGGTGGCGCTGTTGTCGAGAACCAGAGATCACCCACGCAAACTTGGGGAATCGGGGGATTCTTTCGCTCACTCATTGTATCCAAATTCTAAAAAATAATATTCAGAGTATCATCTAAAGGCTATTCTGATTTATGTGAATTAACGTGTTTTTAATGAGAATTACATTTTTCATAGAGATAATTTAGTGTTATGACATATTTTATAATCAAATTACCATCTGCTTTGTACATTTTGAAATATTAAAAATGTAATTTTGCTTAAAGTAGACAATCGACTGAATTTTAAGACACAAATATAGTATAATAAAGGTAAGTCGCAAATTGAAGTTATATGACATAATAATTTATTAATGATGGTGTCCAACTACCCAGTTTATTATCTTTTGTTGCAGTCTTAAATACAGTTTAGTAGGGTTTGGTTAATGAATAATTATTAATTATATTTTATTATTATTAAGAGTTTTGGATGCTTGTCCTTTAAGCCAAATCTTTATTTCATTCGAGATCTTCGTTTTTACAGTTCTTTGTTCAAAAACTTCTTTACAAAATGCTGATGCGTCACATTGCGAAGTATTTGGGGAATTTTGACGGCAGTTCAAGCCAACAAACAGTGGATGGCGACAGTTTCTCAAGGCGCCTAAGCAGACACATTATCCTAAGGTTCACATCACCACCGGATCACTTGTTACATCGTTCTCACTAATAGTTCACATGCGGAGACATTTAATACGCAAAATTGCATCACTTTTACGTGTCAAAATATATTTTAAACTATTATTTACACAATAAAACAACAGCAGCAATCCGCTGGCGGTCGAATTCCTGCCGAAACCTTAATTGATTATCAACATCTCTGACTGTGACACATGTGAGCAGTTTCTAGGCCGGAGGTCACATAGCCAACCAAAGACTTCTATGTATACAATTAAACCGGCAATTCAGAACAAAGCTTGTGCCACAGCCGGCTGGGCGGGTAAGTATACCACACACACAAAGAACTAGTGTTTTCGTTCGCTAGCTGTTGGCTAAAGGAGTTACAGAGAGTCGACCGTAACTGAACGCGCAATGTATTAAGGCTGCAATGCCCGTCTTGTGGTATACATAGGAGTCTTTGTAGCCAAATCCAAAACAACGCAAGCACTACTGCGTCTTCTTGCGCGCGTTTTTCTTGGTGGCGGCGGCGGCTGTGGCAGCGGTGGTAGCTGTGGCGGTGGCAGCAGTGGTGGCGGCTCGCAGGTGCGCAAGCAGCTGTTCGCGGCGGCACACGGCCAGGACTAGCAGCCCCAGCGCAGGCACCACCAGCACCGAGGTCGCGCGCAACTCCTGATCCGATGCACGCACCTGCAAATACACACACATCTACTAATTACTACTGCTGTCACATAATTTTACAACCTACCTGTTTATTTTAAATACCATTGAGTTTATGAATGAATGAAATAAAATCAAATTATACCTATACGCGAAAAGGTAAAGTTTACCCCCTTCTTATAGAAGAATTTTTCCATGAACAGTTAAAAATTGCCCATACACGTGATTACTCTAAAACTCGCAACTCGGGAAATCTAAACTAGCCTTCCCTAACCTAAATACAATAATTTATACGGTAGACATACCTTAGAATATATGATCCCTAACCTAGTTAACCAGCTGCCAGTATCTGTAAAATCGGAACTGACTCAAAAGAATAATAAATTAAAGTTAAAAAACTACTTTATGAAATGCATTATTACCAATACAAATTATACATAATATGTTTTACCAATAAATACTACGATAACACCCTAAAACAAGCGTTCTGTATATAGGATCCACGCGCGGTGCATCAGGCAATAGCAGGTCACGCACTTAAGAAATAATAAGTCTATAATAAATATGGCGAAACTATCAATTTAAATTTTCAAGTAATAAGTCAACGAACAACTTGCAAAATTATTACACACTGGTAAATGTACTTATCGTGCGAGTCATAAGCGGTACGGTACAATGTGGCAACTTGACACATTATTGAATTTCATAGAATTAAAAACAAGTTGACGAATCGTTGTAAGGAGTGGTAGGTTTTAAAACTATCACTAGCAACATATTTTGGTTTTAAAGTGGTAGCACTGTTGGTTTATTCATTAGGATATTTTGAAGTGTGATCGACAGAAAACCGTTTTTGCCGGTGTGGACATCATTGTGTTTATAAAGCTTACAATATACATGTTTGGTGAGTGCAATTTCGATATGTTGTGTAATAAACCTCAGAGATTAATTTTACGTTATGATTTATCCGTTTTTAGACCAATCTGCCAAAATATTTACTTCGGCATTGTTGGCTAATGTTAGGTCAAGTTGCCTTTGACAGCGTGGCAACTTGACCTACACCCAGGGTTGATACAAAATTAAAGTCTATTCACTGTGGATAGATACATAATCTATCTTCAGTTTTCCGAAAACATTGTCCGACTATGTAGCACTTACTGATTTCTATTATTAAATTAAGATTTTAAGTGGTATCTAGCTTTTACACATGAAATTACA
This sequence comes from Parnassius smintheus behrii, assembly GCA_036936625.1. Taxonomy (NCBI): domain Eukaryota; kingdom Metazoa; phylum Arthropoda; class Insecta; order Lepidoptera; family Papilionidae; genus Parnassius; species Parnassius smintheus. The sequence goes on from JAUPFT010000002.1 coordinate 3,895,811, forward strand.
ACATGAAATTATACTCGTTTAGAAACAGGGTCCGTTTGGTAGATCCAGTATTGACCAAATGTATGGAGAAGATAATTTTTTTCATATTTTTCGAGTGATTGCCGTAGTGAAATACGCTAACTTTATTTCGGTTCTTAGTGCTATCGGTATTCGTAAGGCAAAACAAATTAAGACTCGAAATAAAATAAATATGTTGACAAATTGCGAAAGCTTAAAAGAAACCATAACAAAATTTGTGCAGACTGATGGTTAGAATCATTAGAAAGGTACATTTTAGCTTCCAGACAAACATTATTTCACGTTATATACCTAAAATACATATTTAAATTGATTGTTCGCGTAAATACAAGAAATCATTACATATTTAAATTACCTACGCATACATTATAGCTTTATTTATTTTAGGATATAATGCCACCAAGAAAACGAGATCGTAGGAATCTTGGGGCAAGCCCATACATAAATTTACTGGACTGTAAAAGTCTGTGGAAATTTAAGTGACATCGAAAATCCAGATGACAGAAATAAAGAACACTACGAAGTTACTTCTAGTGGATAGAATTAAAAAAGCGTAATAAAATGCTACATAGCAAGAAAGAAAAGAATTCCTTCTTTTCCTATTAAAGTATAAAGAAACGTAGAGAGCGGGTCAACTACAACTACAGAAGATATAGAAATTATAGTTTACATAGTGACAGTGCAATATAGATGTTGATCTTGAAGAAGTAATCACTTGAACGAACAAGTTGATGGTAAATCACCAGATCCACCAATTGAATCCGATGAAGATGTAGCAAGAAATGTGTATATCATTGAAAAAGGAATATTTGAAATGATAGCCAAGATAGATCAGGGAGATACAGAACTGGAAGGCTGTGACATGAGTGACTCACAAATATTAAATAAAATTTCAGAGGTGGCGATAAGTATATGAATAATAATATTAAATTTTTAAAACCCAAACCTCTAGATAAAGATTCTTCACTGCCTGAAAATTCCATTGTAAAATTTATAAATATACTACAAATATCAGAAAATCCGGACGAGTATATTCTTTACCACGACGACGTCGAATTTATTTAAAAAATTTAATGATGAATTAATGTATTTTTAACTATTAGATGTGATGTGCAATTCTACACAGCTGCGCACCCATGCGAACGAGGGTTAGGGCGTCCCCCCAAGGCGACGCACACCAGCTCGTCCCCGTTGGTGTGGAATGCAGCGCGCAAAGCGGCGATGGGGACCGCCACCCGTCACGCACAGCCCGACACGGCGGAAGGTGGAGGACGGAGTGCAGAGTTGGCACGTGGAATGTTAGAGGAGGCATGAGAGATAAGACGAATGAGTTGATCGAAATAATGAAAGAAAGAGAATTAGATGTCGTGTGTATGTCGGAGACCAAACGGAAAGGCAGTGGTATTGAAGAGCTCCCTGGCGGGACGTTAGCTATATGGTCCGGAGTCCCGGAAAGCGAGAACGCCTGCCAAGGAGTGGGAGTGCTGTTGTCGTCCCGGTTGGTCGATCTTATGACTGAATACAAGGTTGTGAACTCAAGACTTCTCTGGGTTCGCTTCAAAATGGGACTGACGAAGTTATTCCTTTTGGCTGTTTATGCGCCGGTAGCTTCGTCGTCCAGGGCTGAGCTGGAGGAGTTTTGGGAGAATGTAAGAGAAGTTCTAGATTTGGTTAAGGGAAACGAAAGAACTGTTGTATGTGGTGATTTGAATGGATGGGTAGGCATCGCTCGACCAGGATACGAGTCGGTGCTTGGAAAGTTTGGAGATAAAAGGGTTAATGATGCTGGCAAGCTTATACTGGCTGTATGCAAGGAAAAGGGTCTTCTTGTGGCAAACACTATGTTTAATCACAGGAAGATCCATATGTACACTAGAGAAAGAAAGAATGAGAGAAGTATGATTGATTTGTTCCTGGTGGATGACCGACTGCGAAAACAGGTGATGGATACACGAGTGTTCAGGGGTGCTGACCTGGGAACGGATCATTATCTAGTAATTACTAGATTTAGGGGTTTGTTCGCGGGTTGGCGCCACCGGACGGCAGTAACAGAACCACAGTCGGTCTGTCGCATCCGAAGCTGGAAGCTTCAGGAAGCGGATACTAGGGACAAATATCACACGAGGGTAGCCGAAAAGCTTGACACCATCGATGGCAGGAAAGAATGTGTGGAGAGAATATGGCAGAACCTTAGGGATGGAATGGTAAGTGCAGCGGAAGAAGTATGTGGTACGACAAAAAGAGGTAGTAGTAAAAGAAGAGATGCATGGTGGAATGACGAAGTGAAAGAAGCTGTAAAAAAGAAGAAAAAAGCATGGTTAGACTACTTAGCCTCTAGTAACGATGAGCATATGAGAGAGAAGATGAAAGAAACATATAAGCTGCAGAAAGTTCATGCGAAAACATTGATTGAGGAAGTACGTGAAAGGTGTAGAATAGAAGCGGACGAGAGGTTGTCGCACAACTTTAGGGAAAACTCCAAACTCTTCTGGAAAGAGGTTGGAAGGTCCCGGAGTGGTGCGACAGCTTTAAGAATGAACAAAGTGCTTTCGAGAACCAATGACGTCCTCTCAGAAAAATCTGACGTCATGCAGCGATGGAGTGAATTTTATAGAGAATTGTATGCGTGTCATGATCTTAGTGAAGGATCCGGGGGTGACGCCGTGACTGGCACGCCAGACACGGACCTCGATGACACTGAGGTCATCAGCATGAAAGAGATTGAACGTGCGATTCGAAGTTTGAAATGTGGTAAGGCTGCGGGACTAGACAGAGTTACTGCTGAAATGGTCAAGTACGGTGGGCCTCGCGTCTGGGACAGCTTTCATCTGCTGTGCAATTTGTGCTGGCGGACGGGAGATGTCCCGGATGATTGGCGATCCGCGGTCATTGTGCCTTTATATAAAGGTAAAGGTTCACATTTTGACTGCGGGAGCTATCGGGCGATCAGCTTGACCAGTTTAGCAAGTAAAGTTTATTCGAAGGTTTTGACACGCAGGATGCAAGAGAAATCGGAAAGATTCTTATGGGAGGCACAATGCGGATTTAGACCTGGAAGAGGATGCACGGATCAAATGTTTTCTCTCCGCATGATCACGGAGAAGCTTCTGAGTGTTAACCAGAGGATTTTCTGTGCTTTTGTGGATCTGGAGAAAGCATTTGATAAGGTTATAAGGAAGAAAATGTGGGAACTGTTGCCGGGATATGGTGTGGATGGTCGATTGTTAAGGGCTGTGCAGTCACTCTACTATGACTGTAAAGCCTGTGTGCGGGTAGGGCATGACCTGTCACCCATGTTTAGCGTCCAAGCGGGCGTAAAACAGGGTTGTGTCATGTCTTCCTGGCTGTTCATACTGTATCTCGACAGCTGTTTACAGAAGCTGAAAGATAGCTGTTTGGGTGTGAAATTGGGTGACATAAAAGTTAATTGTCTGCTGTATGCTGATGATGCAGTGCTTATTGCACCATCAGAAGCAGAACTGCAGGCATTAGTCACGTGTATGAAAGAGGAATGTGAAATTAAAGGTCTCCGTTTGAATGCTAATAAAACTAAGGTTCTGGTATTTGAAAAGGACGAAGAGAGAACGAAATGTGAAATATGGGTAAATCAGGAATGTCTAGAACAGGTAAATGAAATTGTATACTTAGGGAGTGCTTTCAGCCGGGATGGAAGATGTGATTTAGATGTGGATAGGCGTGTCGCTGCCGGAAACAAAGTCAATGGTGCCCTGAATGCATTAATAAAAAGGCAAGGCGTGGTGAAGAGTGCACGCCTTGCAATACATAACGCAGTGTTGGTACCGACTTTGTTATATGGCAGCGAAACCTGGGTATGCCAGAAGAAGCATAAAAGCAAGTTGAATGCAGTGGAGATGCGATCTCTTCGTAAAATGTATGGCGTTACCATAGCCGACCGAAAGCGAAACGAAGAGATTCGCAATATGGCAGGATTGAAAGATGACCTTATCACAAAAATTGATAGGGGCGTACTCCAATGGTTTGGACACGTTGAACGAATGAGTGAAGACCGAATGGTGAAGAAAATATATAGAGCGAAAGTAAATATTAAAAGGTGTCGAGGTAGACCGAGACTAACTTTCGAAGACCATGTGAGCAAATTGCTCGAAGAGGGGAGGGTCAAGAGTACTCGGATACCTAGACGTGCATGTATGAAGAAGTTAATGAACCTGAAAGAAGCGAAAGAGGTATGTAAGGATCGTGACACTTGGCGATCTGTTCTCTCTGGCTACCCCGTTAGGGATTGTGCGTGACGATAAGTAAGTAAGTAAGTAAGTAACTATTAGATGTAAGTAAAATATTCATTTTGTAATTTAGTTTATAAAATAAATAAATAGTTTATTATCACTAGTGTGACAACCCTATTCAAAATGCATGTTTTGTATGAAAATCGTTACCGATGCTGTGGCAACTTGACCTAGTGTCCAGGTTTACCAGTTTTTATTATAAATCCAAATTAAAAACGTAAAATATTGCTAATTTGACCTGCAAAAGGAAATGAAATGCATGCACCCATGAAAATTGGTAAGTAGGTCAAGATGCCACAAATGTGTCAACTTGACCTTTATTACTTTTTTTTTTAAATAGAATGTCAGATTCAATGAATTTCAAAGAAATAACTAGTGAAAATGGATGATTAGGTCATTGTTGCTATAAATTAAACATAAAACGTTGAAGAAGTCTGTCTGGGTTATAAGTATATAAGAAACTTTTAAAAAATCTCGTCAAGTTGCCACATTTCACGGTACCGTTATCTACTATTAAATTCCACTGCTGAACATAGGCCTCCCCATAGATTACCTCATAGGGGGGATGATTTAACGTAGCTGCCATGCTTGACAAGTGGGTTGGCAACTGCAGTTTTTTTATTTTTAGTCCCTAACGAAAAATGCTGCTGATCACACCATGATATGTTTGCGTCTCTCGTCTCTTACAATAGCCACGGGATAATATATGGTAGTGTATATTCTTACACCGCCACTCGGTTAAACGAGTCATAACTGAAAAAGAACTAAAAACAAGATAGTACCTTAGGCATAAAGTCGATATTGAAATACTTGAAGCGACCGTCCGAATTGAAATAGTACACCTCCTCTTCGTACGCGTGTGTTGCTTTAGACAAAGTGGACTCTAAGCGAAGCACATAAGTGTTATTGTCGGCTGGCAGCCTCGGCAGCGTGTACATGAGTCCCGGGTTCACGTGCTGGCTGAAGGCGGCGGGGTCCAGTTTCGTGGAGAAAATGTGAGTATGCGGCGAGTCTTCTAAAGCGAGGGTGAGACGTAAGGACTTGTAGTGGTCCACGTTGGGCGTGTACACGAGCACGTTGGTGTCAGTGATCTGGTGAGGCTGGATCACGATTATGCGAATGTTTTCAACGTCTTTTTCTTTCATCTGAAACAAATTGTCTTCGATCAGTTCAATTTAACGCTAAACAAGTAACAAATACAACATATATATCCATTACGGATCACAACATGAGGTCCTTTAGACGTTAGATTAATATTTTATAGAAATAATCTTAAATTCAATTCAAAAATTTTACATACACAGAAAGTTCAAATGGGGAGAAGAAAATAGGCTGATTATTCGCACTTCAACAATGCTATACGGAGATTTGCCCCCCCCCCCCCCACTTCGAAATATTTTTACATTATATAATAATATACCAACGATCCGCACATGGCTTCGCACGAGTTAAATGTGGATCATGACAACAGCGCCAACTACCGGGTCCAACTAGTTAAGAACCATCTAACTGATGCTATAAGTGCCCCATATAAATTTCATTATAATCGGTCAAGCCACACACGGAACACGCACGCACGCACGCACGCACGCACGCACGCACACACACGCACGCGCACACACACACACACACACACACACACACACACACACACACACACATACAAACACACAAACACACACACACACACACACACACACACACACACACACACACACACACACACACACACACACACACACACACACACACACACACACCTGAGTTATATATATAAAGATTTGAAATATCATAGGTTTTTACGATACTATTATAACGACGACTTAAGAATTAAATTCACACTACTTACATATTTTAATGTACAGTTCTTGAATGTACTGGTTTCAAATTAGTATGCTTAACTACCAGCATAGTTAGAACAGAATAGTAGGCCATCTTCTAAGAAATGTACCAAAAGGTGCTAATATGTGTGCGTGCCTGGCACGTGACAGTACGGACTCGTACGCACGAGCCACACCACGCACACAACGACACTTGCTAAGTCGGTAAGGTCTGGCCGAGTCGCGAGTAGTTTGAGACTTTGTTGACTTTTAATAAAAATTTGCTAGCAGTCTTCTTCGTTTTATTTTGCCTTTTTGTAAAATAAATGAATATAATATGCGTTTGTTTAAGTAAATTAGCTCTTTATTAAAAGGTTATATTACTATATCTATACATAGATACATACCTTATAAGTACAATAATTATCATATCACATCAGATCAAATTAATTTTAAACATTAAATCTGAACTGACACCATATACTCAGAGTTAATTTACTCGTATTTTAGTTATTTGGCATTTATTGTAATGTAAAGCTGGAATTTTTTTTTCGACAAACATTGATTCTTTAAGATCAAACTAAAGAAATTATTTTTACGAGCTTGAGGTTCGTGACAATAAAAGTTGCCGATAGAATTACCTAAATTAACCCTTTAATTTACTTTACACCAATTAAAGTTAAAAACACTAATAATTAAACACACTAATTCACTTAATTCCGCTCCGAAGCTTCGCTTGTGTCGCCGAGTTCAACTCTCCCCGATCGCATCTTGCAGCGCCTATTTATTTAAATTAGCAAAGAAACATCCCGAATATTCAGGTAAATGCGCGCAAAGGGACGAGTGTGCGAGTATAGACATTCCAGAAACTTGGCGCTGTCGGTTGAGAGATTTGTGATGTCATTCTCTGCAAAGCTCCCCTCGCTCTCGTTCCTGACACTAGATGGCGCTAGTTGACTTATTCCCACAACACTGCCCCCTCCTAAGACATGCTCGTCCCGAGCATTATCGGTCCCATAATAACGCGCCAAGCGATCCACATGGACGATCTTGGGAGTCCCTCTTGCGCCTTTCTGTAACGGCTCCGCAATGTCAAGGGCTGTCCTATCCCGTGGTGCACCAACATTGTACAATTTCGATGCTCCTCTACTACGTGTCTGAGGTCCCCGCACGGCCGCACAACTTGTACATGTACGACACCAATCCTCGACATCGTCACGATAATGGACCCAGTAAAACTGTTCTCGGACCTTCAGTAGAGTTCGTTTAACTCCCAGATGGACTCTTGAACGACCAGTATGGCACAGCCGTAGAACATTCGGCACTTTAGCTTTAGGGACAACCATTTGCAAACGACAGCTGTCTCCTCGACCATTGTCCCATTTACGGCACAGGACTCCATCCTGAATCAGCAAGCTGCCCCATTGGGCCCAATAGCTTTTCGTGGTTGAACTCATCGCTGAGACGTCCCTCCACTTAGGCTTGGTAGCACGGGCCTTCATCCATCCCAGAATCGGCTTGATGTCCGGATCTTCTTGCTGTGCATGTCGTAGGCTGTCCTTCCACCCGTTGCTGAGGTGGTCTGTCCTGAGCATCCTCACGGATACCACTTCCTTACTCTCTTGCCTACTACAATGGTTGCAATCTTCAGGACAAGGTCTTCTTGACAATGCATCTGCGTTGCCGTGAGATTTCCCGCTGCAGTGTCGGATAGTAAAGTCGTATTCCTGCTGCTGCTGGGCGGTGCTGTTAGCCGCACTTCCTTTCTGAGACCGTTCACCTTCCCTTCCTAGGGTGTGCTTAGGGCAGCTGGACCGAAGATGGCCCCTTTCCCCACAGCCATAGCACCTAGGGCTGTATCTTAATATTTTTGTCACGTTAACATTTAGGGCGGATAAAATAGCTGCATTATATTTTCATAGTATAATATAAATACCTATATTGCTTTATTGTAAATTCTCATTATATTATTTATTATATACATTTATATATACCTACTGCATAAATAAAGTTCCCATCCTTTTTCATTACCATTATTTTACTTTATTATTTTGATAATATCTTTCTCGAAAATAGAAATAAAGCGAACATACATACTATCCTCGCAGGCGAGTCCAACCTCAATGGGCATTGCTGAAAACCAACGCTACCGCAATCCTGCGATAGCATTATGTTGAGTCAGTGCCCCTTTCAGCATCACATCACTCATGAAATTGGATCATTTTATGACTGTTTTTTGTTATTTAGTTTTATCTTTGATGTTTTTATGTATTATTTTATTTTCTGTATCAAAACTGTATGAGTGTAAGTTGCTGAATAAATGCATGTCTATGTCTATGTCTATCTTTTATTGTGGTCGCGAACCGTAACTGCTGTAACCTCCCTAGCGTGAGGTGAACGATGATCCTGTCACCACCAGGCAGTGCCGTTAGCTGCACTACCCTCTCGGGATCGATCAACTCTCCTTTCCACGGTTCGCTTAGGGCAGCTGGATTGAAGATGGCCCTTTTCCCCACAGCCATAGCACCTTGGGCTGTATCCTTTGTTGCGGTCGTGAACTGTAGCTGCTGCAACCTCCCTGACGCGATGGGAACGATGATCCTGCCGCACGGCTTCCACTTCCAGAGCATGGGCCAAGGCGTCCTTAAGCGTCTCGTGGTGCCCGAGCCTCACAGCAGCTCTGACTTCCAGGTCGCGGATGCCGTCGATGAATGTCTGCACCAGGTTCCCTTCAATGAGCGCAGGTACAGACCGGTATGCTTTTCGCACCAGCTTCTCCACTTCTAGAGCCCACTGCTGCAGGTTTTCGTTGATGCGCTGCACACGATCTTTAAGCTGCGCACGAAAGACGTGTTCCAGGTGAGCGTCGCCATATCTCGCCTCCAATGCCTCAAGGAGTTGCTCATAAGTCACTTCCTCACCGAGAGCTTCCAGAACTGTTAAAGCTTGGTCGCGCAGGCCTAGTGTGAGAGCAGTCATGGCCTGACTTTTATTCCAGCCGTTCGCTTTCATAACAGCCTCGAACCGGATTTTGTAGGCTGACCAGGAAGAAGTCCCGTCGAACGGTGGCACCTTGAACCCACGTAGCGAAGGTGCTGAAGCTACTACGGGAGCTGTAGTTCCATCCCCAAGTTTGAGTTCGTTCAGCGTTTTCTTCACGTCAGCCATCACGTTGTCAACCCGATTGTTCACATGGTTGATTCGGGTTTCATGTTCTTCGATTCGTGTTTCAGCTTCCGACAGACGGTTGTCGTGTTGAGCAACCCTATCCTTCACCTGCCTTATCTCTTTCCCAAAGGTAGCGTGAAGGTCCTTCATGAGGAGCATCTGTTCTTCCGACCGACGAGCCTGTTCCGCCTGCTGACGGGCCTGTTCTTCCTGTCCGCTCTGCAGCTGCTCTTTCAACTGGCGGACCTGTTCCGCCTGCTGGCGAGCCTGCTCCTCCTGTCGGCGGGCCTGCTCCTGCAGCATCACCATCAGGGCGCCTAAATCAGGTGCTGCAGATGCAGGAGCTACGGACGGACCGGCATCCGTTGCCGGCCGCTGCCCCTCCGACGTCTGCGGCGTTGCACCACCAAATCTTCGTTGGTCCGTCTCCTGCTGGCGTTGACTTCGGGTACGGACACCCTCCGTTTCCTCCTTAGGTAAAATCAGCATTATTTTATCCCACTTCTGACACCAATTGTTACGAGCTTGAGGTTCGTGACAATAAAAATTGCCGATAGGATTACCTAAATTAGCACTTTAATTTACTTTACACAAATTAAAGTTAAAAATACTAATAATTAAACACACTAATTCACTTAATTCCGCTCCGAAGCTTCGCTTGTGTCGCCGAGTTCAACTCTCCCCGATCGCATCTTGCAGCGCCTATTTATTTAAATTAGCAAAGAAACATCCCGAATATTCAGGTAAATGCGCGCAAAGGGACGAGTGTGCGAGTATAGACTTTCCAGAAACTTGGCGCTGTCGGTTGAGAGATTTGTGATGTCATTCTCTGCAAAGCTCCCCTCGCTCTCGTTCCTGACACTAGATGGCGCTAGTTGACTTATTCCCACAACATTATTAACAAATATTTTGCATAGGTATTATGTAAGTATGCGTATGTCTTACGTTTGTAAATATTATAACTACCTACTTATAAAACTAAATGAGACTTAACTGTTAAACAAAAAGACAGTGGCAGCCCTGCAACAGTAGGCATTTAAGTCTCGCGCGGCGCGGGAGTCATCCTACTACACTGTTTTTAATATGCTACCAGTATCTATTTATTAGTAGGTATCACTCATTCATGAGTTACCGTTCATTCGATAAGGTTTTTTTATGAAACTGAAGTGACCAACGAAATGACCAACTTCAAATAAAGGCCACCAGATACGTTGTCATCTCTGAGGGCTAAGACTACCGATTATATGGGAACACTGCAGTGCACGCACTTGCGACTTATAGCAGAAATAGTTTATAAGGTGGTATACTTGAATAAAAACTCAAAAATTAATATCAAAAGTACCTATAACAGTTGGGCTGAAAAGTTCGTATCGTTTTATAGAAAAACACATTTTTTTGGCAAAATTCGATTTTATTATTCAACATAGTTGCCATCGAGAGCGACACACCGATTATAGCGATCTTCCAACTTTTCAATACCATTTTTGTAGTACGTTTTGTGTTTAGCCTCAAAATAGGCCTCTGTTTCGGCGATTACTTCCTCATCGGCTTTAAATTTCTTTCCAGCGAGCATTCTCTTGAGATCTGAGAACAGGAAAAAGTCGCTGGGGGCCAAATCTGGAAGAATACGGTGGATGCGGAAGCAATTCGATGCCCAATTCATGCAATTTTGCCATCGTTTTCATCGATTTGTGACACGGCGCATTGTCTTGATGAAACAACACTTTCTTCTTCTTCAAATGGGGCCGTTTTTTCGCGATTTCGTCCTTCAAACGCTCCAATAACGCTATATAATAGTCGCTGTTGATGGTTTTTCCCTTTCCAAGATAGTCGATGAGAATTATTCCATGTGCATCCCAAAATACGGTCGCCATAACCTTACCGGCCGACCGTTGAGTTTTTCCACGCTTTGGATTCGGTTCATCGCGTGCAGTCCATTCAGATGACTGCCGACTGGACTCCGGAGTGTAGTGGTGGATCCATGTTTCATCGATTGTCACATATCGACGCAAAAATTCACTTCTATTGCGGTTGAACAGCTCCAAATATTGCTCTGATCATCGACACGTTCTTATTTTTGGTCGATTGTGAGCTCGCGCGGCACCCACTTCGCACATAGCTTTCGCATACCCAAATATTCATGAACACGATTGATGTCCAACACGTTCCTTTGATATCTTTAGAGTGCCAGCTATACAAATCAACCTCAATTTACGATCTTCCAAAATCATTTTGTGGATTTTTTTTATGTTTTCGTCCGTAACAGCCTCTTTTGGATGTCCACTGCGTTCATCGTCTTCGGTGCTCATATGGCCTGTACGGAATTTGGCAAACCACTTACGAATGGTTGCTTCGCCCGGCGCAGAGTCCGGATAACACTCATCAAGCCACTTTTTGGTATCAGCAGCACTTTTTTTCATCAAAAAATAGTGTTTCATTAAAACACGAAATTCCTTTTTATCCATTTTTTTTCAAAATAACAAAAGTTGCTTCACTCAAAATGCTGTATCTCACAAACTAATAATCAGACAGCTGTCAAATTTATAAACACGTTTCTTTTGAAGGTTGTTACTACCTAAAAACGATATGGATTTTATTCTAGTGGCGCCATCTCATAGAGACGATACGAACTTTTCAGCCCAACCAATATACTTAAAATGGATTTTTTTTTTGTTAACGTAAGGCGCGCGTCCGCTCGTGGTAGGTAGTCTTAGACAGATTTCGAACAGGCCTGTCTTACTCCGCGCTTTAGGCATGAAAATATACCTACGCTGCGCGACCGCCTACAAGAAGCTAAGCCAATGAGCTTGTCACTCGCGTGCTCAAGCAAGCGCCTTACGATAACAAAAAAAAAATAATTTTCTCTTATATAATTATTTAGGCATTTTTGATATTTATTTTAGAGTTTTTATTCAAATATGACCTCTCAAAAAGCTAAAAAGTACTGCATATCATACAGGTGCTTAAATAACAATAGGAATGTCGACTTTTTATTCTTTACTGTTCCTAAGGATACCGAAAGGTAAGATAATATTATTACTTATAGATAGATATAGATATTTAGGTACCTAGTTACTGACGCTATAGTTAACAGATTTATTATTTGATCAGCGACCCGACCACAGCTTCGCTGTTTTCAATTTTTTCGCGGATAATTCCGGTGACCTCAAAACTCGTTCAGTGTAAGTAGACCTCCCAGTACTAGTTACTGCCTACTAATGCAAGATCAGCACAAACTAGTTATTGGTTAAACAGTTGGTCGATAAAGAGATTGAATATATTAGCATTTCCCACTGCCACTCTTTCGTTGTTATAATCTTAATTTGAATAAAACTATAATTTCGGATTTTATCGCGTTTAATAACTTATTTTTAATTCCTGATGGTCACGGGGACTAAAATGTTTGACGTCCCAATGTCGTAGTTAGGACGGCCACTTTCAGGTTTTGAATATTAATTTCGAGCTTACAGTATCTTGAAGTCTTGCAGCGGTATGTTGGGTTTGGGTTTAATTTAATTATAGGATCCCAAGCAGATGGCAGCACCCATCCATCTTCTCTATTGAAATTAGAAGGTTTTTTTTTAATTTCAATAGCCTCGCGTATAATCCTTGGTAGGAATCAGTGTTTGTGGTTTATCAAATCTGATATAATGTTGGGGACGATCTTTAACATTTTCACTGACTGAAAACTTCCCGGGGCATCGGTGCTTCACGTTAGCTATATGTTTTTTTTTATTGAAGAGGGGGCAAACGAGCATGCGGCTCACCTGATGTTAAGTGACTACCGCCGCCCATGATCAACCGCAACACCAGGGGAATTGCAGGTACGTTGCCGGCCCTTTAAAAAGGAGTAAGCTCTTTTCTAGGGGATCTTCCCCAGGTCGTATCGGTCCGGAAAAATCGCCGGTGGTAAACTATTCCACAGAGAGGTCGTACGCGGAAGAAAACTCCTTTTGAAACGTACAGTGGTGGACCGCCAAGCATCCAGATGGTGTGCATGGTATCGGGACGTTTGCCGCGTAGTGCGTTCACGAAAGGAGACAATCATTTTTGGGCCCACTAGAAATATTAACGTCATTTAATGGTATTTACACAAAAAAGACACCAAATTATAATAGTAAAAGGTCTATAGATTTTTCGAAAATGTAAACCGAAACAAGAAATCTGAAAAAAAAATTTGTTGTTTTGACATTCGTGTTCTGATCATTGGCTAAGGTAATGTAACATTTAAAAAATTACTGTCTTAGAGATGTGCCGTGATAACTCGGAAAATATCGACTCGAGTTGAAATTCAGGTAACTCGATTTTGAGCTCGAGTTAAACAATTCAAATTAGATGAACGAAGCTGTGTCAATATTTCACAAATTATTTTTATAATTGTTCTTCCATACAACACAATTATTATTACTACACTTAATAGGTAGTTATATATTATTTTTGGTATGCGTATCGACATCTTCATAAAATAATATCACTCTAGTTACTAGTTTTTGAGTAAATCAACTATTTACAGAAAAGTTTATCACTAGAGTTGAGATCAGCGATTACTTTAGTTAAACCATTTTTAAATATGTACCTTTATAAATAAGTAATATGTGGCAACATGAAATTAAAACTATAAATCAATATCATAAATAAAACTAAGTTCGGGTTTGTTTACAACATGCCAGACGCAAGTTTGAATTTGGATGCAACTTGTGATGTCACCCGCAGCGACTTATTATATATACAAGTAAATTCATATCTATATAGCACCCTCTGAATCTATACGATGCGCCGAGTTAACTCGGTAACTCGGTAAAATTTATTTTCTATCGATTATCGAGTTGGACAAATTCACTCGAGTGAAATAAAACATAGTTGGAGTCGCATCATTATGGTAAGAACAAAATGGAGTTTTTTATTTACAAGCATTATTAAACTAATGTTTAAGAAAATATGGATATTATCAATTATCAGAAAGGTTAGCCAAATATTAATTGACAGAAGTACGTATGTTTTTCTCTTTTTAGTTTTTGTGGTAAAATTCGCAAATAGAATATAAGAGTTTATTAATTTACACCTATTCTAGGTTGTGAAAATCTATTATTAAGTTTGTATATTTTACCTCAAACAAATACAAATAATAAACAGGTCTTAGAACCTTATTAGTTTGTTAAAAGTGACAAAGTATTAAGTTTATTTTATTAGTAAAATCTAAATTAAATAATAAATAGAATAAATGCCCAAAAGAAGTTATTATAATGTTAAAAGAAAATTAGAATCTTTGGGTCGAGGGACTTAAAAGAGGGTTTTGAAGAGCAATTCATATAACTGCATTTGTGTACAAATAGTTACCTTATGTATTCAGCAAGTTGCTTAATACTAAATGGCTTTTTTGTTAAGCCAAACACAGATCCTGGATTTATACCAGCCATAGTAGATAGGCAATATAAATGTTACATATATTTATGTGTAAAAAATGTAGCAATTATTTGTACTAGAAGCCAATATAAAGTTTAATAATAATAGTTTGCATAAAAAAAGTGTAATGGTTGTTTCTATTATGCTTAGACAGCTGTGTTGTTCACTGTGCAGAAAGGAATGTTATTTTGTCATCTAGAATCAGATATACTTAATATAACAATAATATCTTTGTCTACTATGTAAGTACATGAAACCGGTAAAAATAAAATGTGAGACAACTTTTACATGGTTGAATATCATTGATGTTAATCAATTACTGCTTCTGTATTTGATCAGCTGGAGCTGATTAATGCTGTATAATTTATAATAATTTCTTTATTATTTAACATATGAAAAGGCAGATATAATAAAATGCTCACAGAAATATGTAAATACAGTTTATTGACATCGAAGGCATAGTCTTATCTCATATCTCTTATTATTAAAAATGTCCTTTTAATTCCTATATAATATAGAAAAAAATAATATATTGATAAGAATTATTATTTAGTTAAGACACCTTTACAATTGCCATTAACTTCTTTTCAGGTAGATCGCTTAGAACAAATCTGTATGCCGTGCAGGCTGAAAGCTTGCAGAGACAAAAAGTGTATGGATATTGAAGACAACAGTCTTATATTATATATCTTATAATTGAAAATTCCTTCTGATTGCTTACAATATCATAAATGTACATGTTACCATCAAGTTATTTTCAAAAAACTTTCAGAAATATATCTAACAGTAAAATGTTTCTACCTATGTCCGTTATAGACAAAACATAAGAAACCTTCCAACCAATTTAAATGAAAATGTTTGTGTGTGTTTGGATGGATCCCTAGATGGTTTATATTTACATTTGGACTCGGTAGATGGCACTGTTGTCGAGATCCATAAATCGCCGGTGCACAGCTGAGGCGCATCGCTAGTAATAAATACATTTAAATTAAGCCTGTGTTTTTGTAATCCTCACACAAACAGTTTAAAACATCTTACTTCCTCACTATTTATCATTGTGTAATACATAGATAAGGCATGTTAATTCCTAGTCATTTTATTATGATGTATACTACTTACTAATCAAGCAAAACATTTTAAAATAATGTCTTGACCCCGCTCCTGTCAATCATCAAAGTTCAAAAAATGTATTAAATTAAGTTTGTATAAAAGGGGTTATTATAGTTTAAAGGAATTTATGGCTGACAATAACCCGTGGGTAAGGTGATCGCTACCAAGCTATTTCTAATTTGTTCTGTGTTGTTAATTAAGACATATATGATTGTAAGCTGGCTTTTTTTTAAAAGACCCACTGGGTATTTTGCTGGTTCTCTTCAAGTCAGAGGTTTTTTTCCGAACCAGTGGTAAATTAAAAAAGTGACTTTCAATAAGTATTATTATTATTTATAATCTACTACGCGTTCATTTCGAGTTTGCCGTCGTAGACCGTTACGACGTCACAGCTGACGGTACCGTAGACGAAAAAAGTCATCATGTTTATGTTTTTTAGTATTCATATTTTCAATAAAGTTAAATAATAACGTGTTCGATGAAATAAAATATTTTTTGAATGATGATGATGATGAAATAATAACGTGTTCGATAAAATAAAATATTTTTTTATAGTTTTATTTTACATTTTAAATATATCAAATTAAAGATTTTCGAAGATTTTCTCATTGTAACAGAACAAATTAACGAATATCAACAGAAACAAAAACAAAAAATCAACAGTAACAAAAACAACAGCAAAAACAGTAACAAACTAGAGAAGGTACGGGAGCATAAAAAACGGACGTAAGTACACTTCGACGTTGCTATCGGTACTAAAAGGGCGACGCTTGAGGTGCGGAATGAGGGGGCGCGGCGGGAGGTAACGGCATTCTTGAAGTGAACGACTAGTAAATTGAATAAAAGGTTTCTGTTTCTGCACCTACTACTGTTAATAGAATACTTAAATAAATTATGATTTACAATAATAAATAGAATTACCTACATTATATTTTGTTTTTTGTAATACAATCAGTTTAAAACGTATCTTACTGTGTGTTGGTAATATTATAAATATAAATAGACATTATCGCTTAGCCATCTTGGTATTTAGAATTACACTCACAACCAATCAATACATGTCAAAGTTAGAATCCATACGACATTTGTGCATAGACAGGCACTATGTTTTGCCCGAACTAGTGAAAGGTTTTACATCGATTTTAAAATATTTATAAATGCTGAATGTACCTACAGCT
The DNA here is from genome assembly GCA_036936625.1 of Parnassius smintheus behrii. Classification (NCBI taxonomy): domain Eukaryota; kingdom Metazoa; phylum Arthropoda; class Insecta; order Lepidoptera; family Papilionidae; genus Parnassius; species Parnassius smintheus. The sequence continues at coordinate 3,912,773 of JAUPFT010000002.1, forward strand.
TAGTTTTATATGTACTATTATTCAAGTGTGCACTATTTTAACTTATAATACCGATGAATACTACTAGAAAATCGCTTTCAGTTTATTTTTAGGTTATTGTTAGATTCATATTTTATTTGTTAATTTTATTGTAATCAATGGATTATAAGGAATAAATCGACATGCATTTCACTGATAATCTTTAAAATTTGTAGTGGGCCCATTCTCCATAGAAAAATTGATTGTCTCCTTTGGCGGCTGGGATTTGTCCGAACTATTCCTCAGAGCACACAGTTCTTTCACGCAGGTTTATATAGATCTTTTTGCTTGATCTATGTAAGAGACTACATTCACAATCTAGCTTGTACACTCCTGCATCTTGTAGAAGAATATTACACTCGATGGATGGTAAAAACCAGCTGAAAAAGCGGCCCAAACAAAGGGATAAGTGATTACAGACACTCGCACGCAACGTAAGGTTCATTTTGATTTAATACGCGCGATATGAGATATAAGATGTAGAATAATAATTATTTTTTCGACAGGTCAATCGGTAGGCTAAATTCACTAAGGTCGCTTCCGAATCGTGCAAAGTTTTATGAGAAGAGTCCTATTACCTAGTGCTTATGACACATTTCTCACATGAGTATTAAAGTATTGCAAAGCTACTTACTTCGATAACAGGCGACGCCTTGGCAATCCTGAGTCCGCTCAGCTCTGGTGCGGAAGATTCCTTCAGTTCGATCTTGTAGAAGCAGTTTGGAATTAGGCCACGAATTCTGAGGTTAAAAATATAATGTACGAGTTAGTACAACATATTTACTTTTTTTATAGAATTACAGTGACAAACGAGCACACCGTTTCATCTGATTGTAAGTGGATGCTGAGACGTGTTGAGCTACCGGAGTATGTGGTGTTAGTAAGAGAACGAATGAAAGGAATAATAATACGTTATGGTGGGACGATGAGGTACGTATGGAAGTTGAAGCAAAGAAGAGAGCATGGCTAGATTTGCTAGCAACCACGGCTAGTAATTCCGGCGGTACGAATTTTTAGACTTTATCTTTAGACATCTAAATAAGAGAGTAAAAGAAGTAGTTGAAAGGAAAAAGCAAGAAATAACTGATAAGAATGATAGAAGAATATCGGATAACTTCCAGGCAAATAGGTATTAAAATGTTTTGGAAACTCGTAAGAACTGCTAGGGGAAATTCAAAATAGCCTAGATTGAATGCTATACGAGACGAGAATGACTGTATTTTGAATGATGAAGTTTGTTTTGAAAGACTCGATCGAAATGGAGACGTGGTGTGCCATAGTAATGGTGGTGATGATAGGTTATTTGCCCACACATTTCAAAGTACACGAAAAATCTGATTTCGATACCAACGGGCACTAATGAAATTGTTATTTGTAATTTTCAGTGCTGATTCACCATGTGTTCGGTGGTGAAGAAAATCGTCGTGAAAAATCGGCATGTCTAAGAATCAAAACAAAAAATTTGAACCGTCTAAAGTCCGCCAATGTGGTCAGCGCAGCGAACAATCCCTTGCCCTAAAATCCTTTCAGAAATGAGAGGGGGCCTGTGCTTTACTTCTGGAATAGAGATTATATCCTGGTTTAACACATAGTCTAATTTTGAACCTGAAAAATTTTGTTACTGTGGGATGATCAATGCAATAAAACAGAGTAGTAGCCTATGTTATGGTTATTTAATTTAATAGGCTGTAACGATAACAATTAAGATGTTCTCGACGATGAAGGAAAACATCGAAAAAGTGTGAAATCGGCCAACGCATGACGCCTGTCCCCAGCAGTGGTTAACTTTAGGCAGTAACGGGGAAGGTAAATAAACAATGGTGCAGTTTGTTAAATTTTGTAATTTTTCTTTGTATTCATTGTTATGCTAGGTGATCTTGAATTTCTATTGCATTATTTTTAACGGATGCTTAAACTGTTATAAAGTTCATGAGTGAAATTAATTGAATCTTATTCTTCTTCTTATATTTGCTGTTTCATTAATATACAATTTTCATGTCTTACAATGATTTTGGAAACAATTAAAAGCAAATGTATTTAGTTAATTCATAATGACAAATTCACGATTGTGTAAGTATAAAAACTAAACAAGAATATGGTTTATTGAGGAGATTATTATCTTATATAAGTACACATCTGAAATAAGTATACAGTTTACTTGACGTGTGTTGCGGCCTACAGATTACATTTGCTTTTGACTACCAATTAATAAATACATAATGATAATGAAATGCCTTGTAAATAGTTAATAATAATAATAATTATTCAGACTTTGTTCATAAAGATGTTAGTAGAACAATAATATATACTAAAACTGAACTATTTAACTTTTATTTTTTAACTTAACAAATTAAATATCGCTCTTACATTACAAATATCTTATTTATTGACTTTTATTTAATTTTATATGTAGACTCAACCAGAGCTTCATTATGGCAGAATCCCGCCTATTAGCAAGTGTATTCAGGATGCTGTTGGTAGAGGTACATAATCGACTCAGTAATGAAGCGGACCTCTTACGTATAATGGCATGAAAGCCACCCGTGTGTGCCTCAGCGAACATGGCAGAGGCACTAACTGCCTAAGTAACGCGGCAATCCTTGTAAGCATTATTGTATTGTACACGCAGGACATTGTATGTCCGCTGCGTGTATCATCTAACCAACAAGTTGCACGTATAAAAGCACTGACAATACGCTTCAAAAAGCGTTATTTTAACTCTTTTAGTACATCGTGCAAACCTGCGGGCCAGAATATTACAGCGAACAGCCAACGCCCTGCGTTCCCTTTCTATATCTAAGTCCTCTGTTACCCAGTGGCCTAGATACTTAAATTTGACTACTGTTCAAAGGACTATCACAGAGCTTAACAGTAGGCACGATGAGCTGCCTTTTAGTGACTGAATTAAAAACCATGAGCTCGCTCTTCGTTATATTGTACTTGAGCCCATGGGTCTTTGCGTAGGATTCACAGATCCCTAGCAGGCTTCTAAGTACACCTATTGTGGGGCTCAGCAGCACCATGTCATCTACATAGCATATGTTATTAATGCAAACTCTGTCTATAGAACAACCACCCTTAGTGCTGCTGAGCTCCACAATCAACTGGTGTATGTATAAGTTGAAGAGTAGGCGAACTCAACCCTCCTTGTCTCAGCTCCCCACATTCCAGCCCATACCCCTCAGAAAAGCTGCCACTCCATTGAACATAGTTTATTTGGTTACTATACCAAAATTTAAATACGTAAGCAATCTCCTGGGGAAAATGAGTCTCCTCCTGTAACTTTCGCCATAAGATATCATAAGAGACTAGATCAAAAGGTTTTGATAGATCTAAAAAACAAGCGTACACCGGCGTTTTTCTATCTGTGTAGTACCTTACAGTCTGCATAAGACATAAAATTGCACTCTCTGTGAATAGTCCAGGTCTGAACCCAAATTGAGCATCATGCAGATGAATATGCTTATCGGTCCGGAAAAATTGTCGGTGGTAAATAATTCCACAGAGAAGTTGTACGAGGAAGAAAACTCCTAGTAAAATGCACAGTAGTAGACTGCAAAGCATCCAGATGGTGAGGATGGAAATATTTATAACAGTGTTATTTTTTTATTTTTTTTTATAGAAGACGCAAACGAGCATGCGGCTCACCTGATGTTAAGTGACTACCGCCGCCCATGATCAACCGCAACACCAGGGGAATTGCAGGTGCGTTATCGGCCCTTTAAAAAGGAGTAAGCTCTTTTCTTGAAGGTCCCCAGGTCGTATCGGTCCGGAAAAATCGCTGGTGGTAAACTATTCCACAGAGAGGTTGTACGCGGAAGAAAACTCCTCTTGAAACGTACAGTGGTGGACCGCCAAGCATCCAGATGGTGTGGATGGTATCGGGACGTTCGCTGCGTAGTGCGTTCACGAAATTTGGCGGCTGGGATTAATCCGAACAATTCCTCAGAGCACTCTCCATGGTATACGCGAAAGAAAATGCAAAGAGATGCAACATCTCTTCGCAGTGCCAGTGAATCGAGCCGATCGTAAAGCACTCGGTCGTCGACGATTCGTGCCGCTCTGCGCTGGATACGGTCAAGTGGAAGGATCTGGTACTGGGGAGCCCCAGCCCAGAGATGGGAACAGTATTCCATGTGCGGCCGAACCTGCGCCTTGTAAAGTTGCAGGCGGTGTGCCGGCATCGATATGTCGACACCGAGGATTCCGATACTGGCTGAGGCAACACGGGAAGTGCCTTGAAACTGAGGAGATACGACGACAAAGGGGTTCTTTTTAGCGGTTAACGCGCAAACTTGTGTCTTCTGGGGGTTAAACTGGACTAGATGTAGTCGCCCCCAATCCGAAACTCTGTTCAGCAAAGACTCGACTTCAGACACAAGTTTGTCCCGGCACTCGGAGACGTTTTCCCGAGAAATATTGGCTCGGCCGGTGTAAAGAGCATCACCAGTGCTGTCATCTGCATAGCAATGAATGTTACGGGTATGCAACATATCATTGATATGCAGAAGAAATAGCGTTGGCGATAGCTCGCAGCCTTGTGGAACACCAGCGTTGATAGGCTTGCAATCGGAGCTTGCACCGTCTACAACGACCTTGATGCTCCGATCTGCAAGAAAGCTCGTGATCCAATCGCACAATTTCTCGGGAAGCCCATAGGAAGGGAGCTTCGAAAGAAGCGCTTTGTGCCAAACCCGATCGAAGGCCTTCGCAATGTTCAAACTAACGGCCAATGCCTCCCCCTTGGACTCTACTGCCTCCGCCCATCTGTGAGTTAGGTAGACCAGAAGATCACCAGCTGACCGACCACGGCGAAAAAGGTATTGGCGGTCACTAATCAGCTGGTGATCCTCAAGGTACCTCATGAGCTGGCAGTTTACAATGGACTCCATTGTTTTGGAAAACAAGGAGGTGACGGCGATAGGCCGGTAGGTGGACGGGTCTGAGCGGTCGCCTTTTTTAGGGATCGGGTGGACGAAAGCCGTCTTCCATGATTTTGGGACTACGCCTAGGGAGTAGGAGTATCGGAAAAGACGCGTTAAAACTGGTGCCAACTCTGAAGCTCACGTCCTCAGCACAATTGGGGGGATTCTGTCAGGCCCACTCGACTTGTGGATGTCCAGGGAGAGGAGTGCTTTGCGAACCGAGCGCTGTGTGAACTGCACTTCCGGCATGGAGCACTCACACCGCGGGATGGTTGGCGGCGTACTCCCCCCGTCATCGAGGGTCGAGTTGGACGCAAAGAAAGAGCCTAGAAGATCGACTTTCTCCTTTGCGGTATGGGCCAGTGAGTCGTCCTCCCTGTGCAGAGATGGAAGAGAGGGCTGACAGAAATTCCCCTGGACAGCCTTGGCGAGAGACCAGAATGCACGCGTTCCAGAAGGAAGGCGAACTAGTTTCTCGCCAATTCTGCCTATGTGCTCTGACTTTGCCTTGACAATGACTCTTTTGAAGGACCTAGAGGCGGAATTATACTTCTTTTTTGGAGCGCTGGTGTTTACATCCCGAGACGCTGATGCGTCAGCCCAGGCTTGGTAGCACTCCTGCTTATAGCATGATGCTATTTTACAGGAGCGACCAAACCATGGCTGAGATTTGCCACCAATGGGCACCACAGAGGAAGGAATAAAAAGTTCCATACCCCGAAGTACTACATCAGCGACAGAATCCGCAACAACCTTGGGATCGTCCGGCGAGAAGCAAACCCGCCCCCAAGGATAGGATGCAAAGAAATATCGCATCCCATCCCAATCGGCTGACCTATAGTGCCAAAGACGGCGGCAGCCTGCAGAATGCAACTGCGATTTCAGCGTGAGTTCACACTCCGAACAAGACAATGGTCCGAGGAGCCTAAAGGGGCGTCGACGGAAATCTGATATCCGTCCGGGTGAGAGGTCAGCAGAAGGTACAACAGGGAAGGTGCATGATCCTCCACATCTGGAATCCGCGTAGGCGAAGTAACCAGTTGAGTCAGACCATATGCCAAGGCAAAATCATGAACAGATCTCCCCGCATGATCGGTTAAACGTGAACCAAGCCATTCGGCGTGATGGGCGTTAAAGTCGCCGAGGATCACGATCTCTGTGGAGGGGATCTGCTGTAGCAACGAATCCGTAGCCATTTGGACGTGGTCGAAGAGTCGGTCTGTTTCGGCATTACCGCTATGGGACCTATAGAGGCACCCGTAGACGCGCGGATGGTCGTCGCTGTCTACGCGTAGCCAAAGGATGGACAGGTCCGAACCTTCAAGTCTGCCGAGGCGTCGAGAACAGATGTCCTCTCTGACGTAAACGCAAACTCCAGCGCGAGGCACAAATGAGTGTTCCAGTTTGTACCCAGGGTAGGAGAGATACGAGACATCAGCCGGAGAGGACACCTACGTCTCGGTCAGAAAGAGCAGAGCCGGCCTCGCCGTCTCGAGATGGTAGTGGACGGCGTTTAGGTTAGAGTGAAGTCCCCTGATATTGCAGAAATTCACGGACAGCATGGCAGGGGTCGCCTTGGTCTTGTTGCTCCGTTTGCCCCGAGCAGTTGTAGTCTTTGGAATTTGCCCCCCCCCCCCAGAATACGCGGGGCAGCCTGAGCACCCACGCTCAGAAGTGGAGAAACATGGTCGTGGATGCTCAGCGAGGGATTCTCCAGGGATGCTGGTACCCTCCTGGGGTAGTCTATCATTATTTAATTCCGCTACCATGTTGATGGGGGGGGGGGGATTTGGGCCTCCGGCCACCTGCACTCACCCGACGAAACGCGGAAGCAGAGCAATAATTTAATTAAGAAATTTTGACTACAGATAGGTATTACCTATCCAAATATAATTTAAGACCGATAGCAAATGTGCTATCTTATTATTTATATATTAACTTCACGCCGGTATTCTGTGAGGTCGTGGTACCCACCCCGGTTTGAGCCGACCCATACATGCAACAGCAAAACTGCCGCGTGGCTCTACCACTGTTAATTATTGTGTTATTATTACTATTACCCTATTAATATACGTGTTATTATTACCTGAAGCTGCCGTCGGGAGCAGCGGTGGCGTCTTGTGCGGCGCACTGCTGGGACTCCTGCGTGCTGGAAGCGGCGCGGGGCACGGCGCGCAGCCCCACGCCGGGCGCCGGCGCGCCGCCCAGCCACACCGCACGCCCGCGCACCGACCACGCCACGCGCACACCGCTGCACAACACACACACACACACTTTTTTTAAGATTTTTGTCTTTTTTAAGTCATGTCTTTATTCTATTCGGGATCTTCGTTTTTACTGCTTTTTTTTTTCTTATAATTACATATATTTTTACGCAGATGTGTAATATTGTAGTTTTTGAGAGATCTTGACGACAATTACCAAAGTTCATAAGGCGCCTAAACAATGAAAATAACTTGAGGTTTATATTAACGTCGAAGCACTTATTTCGTCGTTTTCTCTAATAGTTTACATGCGCATATACTCAATACAAAAAATGGCATTACTTTTACGTATCAAAATCCACTTCAAACCATTATTTAAACGATAATACCTATTCGTGTTACAGCCATAATATACAACGATAATACAAAGATTTGTGTGTAACTTTGCACACAATATTAGAGCACATCTAGTAAGACTTTTGCTCCAAATCGAATTGCGGTCACAGCGACCAGTCTTAACGGAAACTAATCTTAATGATTAGTCTCCGTTAGAACTACGACGCGGGGCAAGATAATAGTGCAAGAGTATATCGCGATCACTCGTGCACGGTATTTTCCATCACTGATTTATTATTGATGATTTAGTACGTAAACCTATCTCTTCTTCACTCTTCTCCTACCCCTCTATGAAACATATTACGTACAAAGAGTTCTATCTGTGACCTACCTGTGGATCGCGCGGGCGTGGATCCTCCTTCATCCATCCTGAAGTCAATTGCGAGCGGGCGAAAAAACTAATTCTTTGTTCTGTAAAACCGCGAACATCGTTTTCGACAAACTAACATCAAATTTGTTTAATGTGACTCGGAAAAGGCCGGCATTATTCACGTAATTGAACGTTATTTGATGTTTATTTCAAATAAGTTTGTGGCACAGTTCTTGTTCTGAATTATACGTGTAGTAGAATAGATAAAAGTGTTTGGTTGCGTACTAGGTACCCGAAGCGTAGCGTGTGCGCGGTGCCTTGTTCCACGTGCACGATGGAGTGCGGCGGCTGGAAGCGGTACTCCTGCGCGTGCGACTTCACGTAGTACTGCGCCGGCGGCAGCGAGCCGAACCGAACCGAACCGTACTAGGTACCTGAAGCGTAGCGTGTGCGCGGTGCCTTGTTCTACGTGCACGATGGAGTGCGGCGGCTGGAAGCGGTACTCCTGCGCGTGCGGCTTCACGTAGTACTGCGCCGGCGGCAGCGAGCCGAACCGAACCGAACCGTACTAGGTACCTGAAGCGTAGCGTGTGCGCGGTGCCTTGTTCTACGTGCACGATGGAGTGCGGCGGCTGGAAGCGGTACTCCTGCGCGTGCGGCTTCACGTAGTACTGCGCCGGCGGCAGCGAGCCGAACCGAACCGAACCGTACTAGGTACCTGAAGCGTAGCGTGTGCGCGGTGCCTTGTTCTACGTGCACGATGGAGTGCGGCGGCTGGAAGCGGTACTCCTGCGCGTGCGGCTTCACGTAGTACTGCGCCGGCGGCAGCGAGCCGAACCGAACCGAACCGTACTAGGTACCTGAAGCGTAGCGTGTGCGCGGTGCCTTGTTCCACGTGCACGATGGAGTGCGGCGGCTGGAAGCGGTACTCCTGCGCGTGCGGCTTCACGTAGTACTGCGCCGGCGGCAGCGAGCCGAAGCGCAACGCGGCCTCGCCACCCGCCGCGCCCGCGGCCGTGCGCCGGTACTGACCGCCGCTCACGGACACCACGCCACCCTGCGGACATCACGCGATCATACACCATCATCATTTTTAATATAGAATAAGGGTAACAAACGAGCACACAGTCCGACTAATGATCTAATATCTTATATCTTTGATTAAGAATCAAAATGCAGATAAATTCACACTTGAGGACCAAGACGAAAATGCCTCATTTCCAGTAATAAAGGTCTTCGATTCTCTACTCACCATACGATATACAGTGACATTGAGTGTCCATTTCGCGCTGGTATACTATGAGAATGTGATCCTACCCCGGTCAAGTCGACACATTTGTGCTACAACCATAATATTTTGCTGCAGTGTGGCTCTACCACGTAAATAGTTCAATAATCAACAATTACATACCTCTAGTGGCGTGCCGTCAGCTATATCCACTAGCTCAACAGTTATTTCGGCGAGCTTGTGCGCTGGGATGTTCCCGTCCGCGTCCCTCTCCCCGAACACATAGGAATCCTTCTCAGCAGTGATGGAGTACTCCTTGCTCGCGTCTAGTGGCCCGAATTTGTATTCGCCGTCGTCTTTAGTCACTTGCGTTTGTTCCATACCCTCTGCAACAGTATTAGTTTCGTGTGAAATATATTAATTAACTATTGAATAAATTTATAACGCGTTTAAATTTTAATGAATAAATTAAATTTAAAAATAAATAATATTTCATCATCATTATCATTACTGCCATTTACAAGTCCACTACTAATCATAATAAGTAAAATTTTTAGTTTGAAACAAAGTAGTAGGTACCGGCTCGCAGTGTGATTCGGACCCCAGCGACGGGCGGCTGCAGGCGGCCGGTCAGAGTTAACGCACGCGCGGCCCGCAATACTAGCGCTGCGGGCCCGCACTGTGAGCGCGCGCGCACAGCCTGCGGCCCGCGCCCCACCAGCAGCGACGACGACCGCGCCGACACCTGCGCCACCTCGCCCTGCACCACCAACGAGTTGGAATTACGATACGCCAAATAAAGATAATGGTCTTAGACCATACAATTTAGTCTGATCAATAAGTTCCCACCAAACTACCACGTTATGAAATCCGTCAAATATTTCGCCTCATACCAAAATAACGCCGCCCTGGTGACAGAAAATTTCACGGATGCTTACATGACAGGCAAAGGTCTTACACCATACAGTCTAGTCTGATTAGCGTTTTGTTCACAATACACTTCGCAATATGCTGATGCGTCAGATTACGAAATTCTTGTGAGAATTTGGCGACAGCTTAACCGTTAACAGATGGAACGATATTATTTCAAGTCGTTGTTAACTCAAGTTCAAGTTGCTATATTGTTTCCACTAATAATTCTCTATGTAATAGATCGAATTTAAAACATATAATATTAATTTGTATTTATTTATTAATAATAATATATTACTTACATCAGCCAAGTACAATGTATGTTCGAACACAAATCCCTCATTGGGATCTGGCACAGGAGTCAGCGGTCCAACCTCATTACTGCCCGCAGCATCCGTACTAATGTGAAGCGTCAGATCCGATACAGGGTCGGGGGAAATCACTCGAATCACTGCGGCATGTGCCACCGCCTTGAACTGCACCGACTGTAATGTGAGAGGCGAGTGTATTAGTAAACTGATATTGAATGAGGCCTATTGGACTGGATCAGGAAAGTAGACAGTCAAACAGACATGACCAAGTACCGCGTACTCCTTCCAAGATTTGGTTCATCTATCCGAATGGTTTGTCGTCCTTAACCTACCTGCGTCAAATATATCATTTTTTTTTATAGAATAGGCTGACAAACGAGCACACAGTCCACCTGATGGTAAGTGGTTGCTGCGGCCCATAGATATCTACATCTATCTTCCATTACAAATCAAAATGCAGATGCGTTGTCACCCGTGAGGACTGAGATGGAATGCCTCATTTCCAGTAAAAAGGGTCTCCGGTTCTCTACACTCACCATACGAAATACAGCAGCATTAAGCTACTATTTCACGCTGGTATTCTGTGAGAGCGTGGTCCTTCCCCGGTCGAGCCGACCCATTCGTGCTACAACTATACTACTAATATAAATGCAGCATGGCTCTACCACGTAAAAATTTTTTTTCAATTTCAATATATCATTTATTAAATTTATATTCCATCTGTTCGGATATAAATTGGATATATTTCAACGAATATGTATCCCCTTTTTAAAATTCTAATCATAAAATATTTTGAATCTAGTTTTGACTAATCTATGTGTTCATACTATTGGAGCTATTGGTTAGACCGAAAAAGTTTGACATACAAAAATATCATCAACATTACTATAATGACAGCCCATCGAAAGCCCACTACTGAACATAGGGCTTCCTCATTATATTGCCTCATAGGAACATAGTAAACGGGTTGGCAGTTGCTAACGCCCATCAACTGTTTCAATATCTCTGTGTCGCATATTATGACTCCCACGGTGTGGCGGTAGCCACTATACGGCAGATCAAAATAAAAATATAGCATGTCTAAACCCTTTTACATTTATATATTTATTACATATTTTTAGATTATATAATATACAATTATATTTAGATTGCTACCTGTACATTTAACATAAAGGCTATACAAACCGGCAATGTATTAGAAGATATATCGACTTTTGCCTCTGCTGGTTGAAAACGGTGGCAGCCACGCGGAATCAAAGTGTACACTTCAGACTTTGGCACACATTGCTGACTTTCACCGGCTGGCACTTTGAGCACGCCCTGAGAACTCTTCGATTTATATTCAACCTGCGGACAAAGGTAAAAATGAGTTTACAAACAGCGATGTTGAAAAACTCCGATATTTTACGTGGTAGAACATATTTAAGGTCACGTTAAATAAATATGTTGGTGAAAACCGATAGACGATGTGCAGGGCGGCGCCCTACGAGATGGATGGTGACAACCTGGTAAGACATGCAGTTGATGGATGCAGTTGGCGCTCAGGATCATGCTTTGTGGCATTCCTTGGGGTAGGCCTATGTTCAGCAGTCGAATTCGTGAAGGGCTGTAATGATGATGAGATCAGTATGTTATAATTTATTTTAATAACCTTGATAATTATGAAATAGTTAGCCCTCTAATGTTGCTATGCCCTTCCGGGGCGTCACATGTATACCAATTGAAATGCAACTCATAGGCAGGCCTCGCCTATAGATTGCCCTATAGGGGGATATTTGCCAGCCGTAGTTGCCACGCTTGATAGGCTGGTTAATAACCGCAGCAAACATAGAACTTTATGCTGAGCATTTGACTGCGTAGGTAAGTCGCTCAGCATTGTTTTATAACTTAAAATATTTAAACCTAAATAAGCAGGCTCTCCATTTCTTGAATTTTACCTTGGCAAAGGATTTAGAAAGTTTAAATAAATAGCAAATAAATCGAAATTCTGTGATTTTTATAACAGATAAATTAAATTACTACAGGGATCCATTCTCGTTTCTTACTTGCAGAAATATAACTTGCCGTACATAGTTCAAAATCCTGCTAACATTTATGCAAATTATACAATACTAATATGTCAAACAAACGTCACTGTAGGCCCGTGACAGTTGCAATTAATTCGAAATAAAGAGTCTTAAAAAAATGCATTCTTTTTTATACAATAAGGGTGACAAACGATCACAGAGACCACCTGATGGTAAGTGGATGCTGTGTCCCATAGACATTTACATTTATTTTCGATTAGGAATCAAAGTGCAGATGCATATTTGTATTACCTGTAATTATACTGAGTCTATGACCTTTCGAACCAGAATACAGCACTAGATAGACTGCTATTTTTCATCAAAAAGGGACTAATTCTCAACAGTATCACATACCTCGATGTCATGATCAGACTTGACAAGCAGCACGTATCCGGACTGCTCGAAGGTGGGCACGAGTGCCAGCTCGGATGCGACGGCTACGTTGTGGCGCGTGTCGAGCCAGCACAACCGCGACTCCTCCACGGACACCTCCACACTGCCCGGCACCACGTCCGTGAATTCGTACTCACCCTCTACAAGTGTTAACATCAACATCATCATCATCACTACATCCCATAAAATAATCACTGGTGGCCATAGGCCTCCTCATAGATTAGACTTTAATATTCCCCATATTTGCCGTAGTTGCTACAGTGGGCAGGTGGGTTGACGACGGCAGTTTTCTTATTATCTATTGATTCTTATATTATCCCGAAGATGCCGCGAGACCAAACCAGTCGGTTTTTTGTAGAAAGTAAAGTACCATGTTGCATGCAGCACATGTTTTACCCACCGATTGTTTGGGTGGTAATTTATGTCTGGCGTAAACGAGATGGTTAAATCGCCTTCTATCAGCAAACCTTTTGGAAAGAATTAAAAACTCGAAAGATTTTTTGGAAAAATCATAGTAGCATACATCTTCTTTTATCATTCATTCGAATATTTAAGATAATTTGTGAATATACTGACATTTTTTTATAATATATAAGAAAATCTATATCTATTACAAATAAATAAAATTGAAATGTCAGTCTGTAATGTCAAAATAACAGTTTTTAACTGATTGCATATGAAAGTATATACTGTAACAATAACAATAACATAATTATTAAAATTTTTGTCTGCCTGTCTGTCCGTCTTTCTGTCTGTCTATTTGTTCCGGCTAATTTCTATAAAGGTTGGACCGATATTTTTTTGTAATTTAATTTAGTTTAATTTAAAAAAAAAGCTCGATGAAGTTTTTAATTCAAAAATATAGATATTTAGATGCTCAAAAGTTAAAACTTGGGGGAAAATCGCTATTGTTTTTTGTACCAAAATTTACAGATTCACAATCCTATGAATAGGCTTTGGTGTGCCGGTGAGTTCGGCAGCCGCATGGGGTACGTAAATGCCGTCCGGTACAAGAAAACGTTTGTGGTTTACAAAACAAAAAATAAAAATATTTTTGTCCACTCGCAGTCGATTAAATAAAATACGGAACATTAAACGTACCTTAGTGCGTAATTTATTAGTACCGTAGTAACCGTCTAATAGTATATACATGGAAGTCTGGTTTATACAAGCGGCTCTTGTCGACAACATTGAAGTAACGGATACTACGTATTAGAGACGCTGAGACTTGATTGTTTGTAACACACGATAGAGCTCATAGGCTCAAACCTAGTCTGTGCCATAAAAAGGTAATCTGTGCCTCCGACTGTAGTTTGGTGTGACGGTGAGTTCCCGTCTAGTAGTACCTATAGATGGAAGTGTTTGGTGTTTGTAAAAGTAAAAACAGTAAAGTTACAGCCTATATACGTCCCACAGCTGGGCTCAGGCCTCCCCTCATTTCTGAGAGGGTTTGTAAGTGGTGTTTGTAAGTAGCACCTATTCAAGGCTAACACTTACCCTGGTTTGGTGTGACGGTGAGTTCGGCGGCGGCGCGCGGCGCGTAAGTGCCGTCGGGTGCGAGCGCGCGCAGGCGCACCAGCGGCGCGCGCGCACCCGCCGCCGTGCGCACGCGCCCGCGCACACGCGCACGCACCTGCGAGAAGCGAACGCCGCTCTCCGCGCGTCGCGATACAGACACCGGCCGCGATGCGGGGTACCATCTGCCAAACGCGACTCCGATATTTTACGTGGTAGAGCAATTCTGCAGCTATGTTATTGTTGTAGCACAAAGGGGTCGGCTCGACTGGGGCAGGACCACGCTCTCACAGAATACCAGCGTAAAATAGCAGCTTAATGATGCTGCGTTTCGTACAGTGAGTGTAGAGAACCGGGGACTCTTTTCACTGGAATCGAGGCATACCATCTTAGTCCCTAGGGATGACTAAGCATTTGCATTTTGATTTTATAATTGAGGATAATAAATCCTCATTCCTAAGTTTACCACGCAGAGAAACTCCAAGCATAGCCCTCTCTATAGCCCGCTGAGCGATTCTCGCGATCACTGAGACATCATTGAACAGTTGTCGACTGGTCGTCATAACGTAGGTAGTCAATCTCATTTTTTGTCGAACCGTCGGGGCTCGACCAGGTCCTCTTTCTGTGGGTTCGCTTTTGGAAGGAAGAGTTCATCATAAAGAGTCCATCCTTCTCCACATAGTCGACCAGCTGCTGGCCTCCTGGGTTTCGATGCCCTGTTCAGAATTTCCCTAATTTCAGCTCACCGTTCTCTTCTGCCTAGTTTTGCGTTGAAGTCTCCCATTAACACCGTATAGTGGGTTTCGGAGGGATGCATGGCTCTAGAGATATCCTTATACATTTCCTTCACCTCCTCATCGCGATGTACCGAAGTTGGTGCGTAAACCTGTATGATCTTCAGCGAATACCGTTAGGTGATTCTGAGTATAAGGTACGTAACCCTCGTCGACACATTCCCAATCTTTACAATGTTATTAACGAGAGACTTGTGGACGATAAATTCGACACCTCCTTCGGAAAAATGGTCGCCCTCCCGGTGATAGAAAAAATTGCCGGATTCGAAGATTACCGTGTCCTCCCCCTCTCTTCAGACCTCAGATAATCCTATAATATCCCATCACAACTTGTCTAACTCTTTTTTCAACTCCAGGATCTTCCTGTCAATCCTCAGAGTTCATGCGTTATATGTTGCCAGGACGAGTCGTCTGAGGTGGCAGCCGAACCTCTAACGAAGATTCTTAGCACCCTCTCTGCCCCGCCGTTACCATGGTCGCTACCGTAGCCAGAAATGGACAAGGGGCCGTTTATTTGTGTTGCTGCTCATGGGAGATATATTTCCATAGTGGCCATGCTTGGTGAGCGGGTTACCAACCGCAGTTTTTATTGCTGTTTGCTGTTTTCAGAAAGATGCTGCTGCCCATCTTCTGCCTCAGTTTCCCTCTGTCGCCTTTTACGACACCCAGTGGAAGATATTTGACAGTGGATATTCTTACCCGCCACCACACGGGAAATAAACCCAAATTAATTTAATTAATATTGTTACTTACTGAAGTCCATCTCTCATCTCCTCTTCAGAAACTTCAACCTTAGCCGTATACGTGCCAGGTGGTAAAAATGTACACCAGTTACCTATAATACATCATTTATACAATAAAAATATGGTATAATATTCACAATATTTATTTTTTATATTCACAACAACTTCTTTAAACACGTTAAGCAATATTTTTGTTGCAGACATAATAATAACAATTTCCTACACACCGAATTTTGGTGACAGCGGCCAGTCTCTCAACGGAGCCTATCCATGTGCGTACAGGATTATAGTTCCCAAGTGTATGCATAAGCACAGGTGCACCTTGCATGGTATAGATCTATAGAGTGCTCTCTATATCCTCAATCTTATAGTCCGATGGGATAGTAATCCGACACGACCGGAGAGAAATCCGGTGCAAGAGTAACGGCTTTATGTGCTTTCCTAGGCAAAGGAGTGAAACACTACCAACTTCATGACTCCGGGCTGCTACTGGACTGGACAATTAAACCCAATAGATAATTTTGGATCAGCCCGGGATTCTAACCGGGCACCTCATTATCAGCAATCGCGTTTGCGACCACTAGACCAGTGAGGTGGTAGTCATGCATACATACAAAATTTAAGAATAAGCAAAAACAGCAGAGTAATATAATCTATGCTAAAATACAATCTTACAACAACTCTAACCCAACACAAGTAACCAATGAGAGCCTGAAATTTCACCCACGAATTTTTCTGCCACCAGGGCGGCGCCACTTAGGATTGAGGTGAAATATTTGACAGATTTTATAGCGGGGAAAGTTAAATTTCTATAAAAGTGTAGAGATTTATGTTTATTTTTGAAACTTACAAAAATTCCTAAAAGTAGAAGAATTAATAAGGGTTAAATATGCCGAAAAATTAAAGAATACAGCACTGGGGCGTTGTTTTGCGTACATCTATATGTGGTAAAGCCATGCTGCAGTTATATTAAAAGTATAGTTAGGGTCGGCTCGACCGGGGAAGTACCACGCTCTCACAGAATACCAGCGTAAAATAGTAGCTTAATGCTGCTGTGTTTCGTATGGTGAGGGTAGAGAACTGGAGACCCTTTTTACTGGAAACGAGTCATTCCATCTTAGTTCTCACGGGTGACAACGCATCTGCATTTTGATTCGTAATCGAGGATAGATGTAAATGTCTATGGGCTACAGCAACCATTCACCATCAGGTGGACTGTGTGCTTGTTTGTCACCCACCTACATAAAAATTAAAGGTACAATCACTAGAAATCGAAAAAACTTAAAATTAAATCGCAACTTTCCAATGATAACACTGTGTGACCATCTGGCTAACAAATAAGATAACCGTGGTCCCAACTTGCGACATCTGGTTAGCGTAAGATTATAAGCCCTCATTACGTAATATCATCTTTTTTTATTCTTAGAAAAAAGGACTTTGTCACTGAAGCGATTATGACGCCCTGGTACAACAATATTCTTAAATAGGATAAATACTAACAACTATATAAACTCATTAATTACTTAATCTCTTATTTACTAACACATAAAGCTTTTTGGCATCTTCTGATAACGGGTCTGATGAAATATTAATAAATATAAATATTAATACTGCCAATCAATGACAAATGTATATTACAATTTTTTCTTTCTCTGGAGTTCCGGACACATTCTATCAATATGTGATAAACATCATCGATAATGTTGCAAGTTGAACAGTTTGGTGAGGTAGTTTTTCGCATCAAGTATAAAAATTTATTGCAAGGAATGTGCCCAGATCTGAGTCTTAATGCTATTACAGTGTCGCGTCTACACAATATTCGGTTATCTATCCAGGTTGAGCGCATTGCGTACGGCTGGATCGTACGGTACCATATACCCTTCTCTTTTGCTCTTATATCAAAATATTCCTTCCAAAGGTCATAACAATTTTTTTAATAACGGTATATAATTTTGAAAACAAGGGGTAATATTAATATAAGTGCCTTCCGAAATAGCTTGTTTGGCTAAAATATCAGCTTTTTCATTACCCTCTAAGCCAATGGGCGAAGGTATCCATTGTAAATATACTATTATGGAGTTAGCCTGCAACTTAACTAGAAGCTTTAAAATCGCATATGCTACTGGTAAGCCTCGAAAAACCGAAGTACACCGAGCAAGGTGTTGAAGCGCACTCCTTGAATCTGTTAAAATAACCACATTGTTATAGTTGCATGATTTTATATAGGATAAAGCTTCAGAGATTGCTACAAGTTCAACTTCCATAATAGAAATATTAGTATTAATTTTTAACTTTATTGCCAATCATTTAATATATCGTAAAATGAAACCCCGTTTCCGAAAGTATCTTTCGAACCATCTGTAAATATTCTCAGATAATTCAGGTAATGTTCGTTTAGGTAATTAATACACATGTTTTTATGGTCAATACATGGTACTGATGTTTAGGGTTTAGACCTCCGTCTATATTTGGTCTTAAAATATCTGAAAGGTTTAAACTAGTGATCCACTGATCCAGAGAAAACATACCTAACTGTGAGCTTGAGTATATAAAAAGTGATTTTAAGTTGTCATGGATTATTGTTAATAATGGTTTTTTCTTATTATTCCAATAGCTGTTTTGAGTGGTATCGAATAGGTTAGAGATAAGATTAATGGAAGAGTTATTTAACACGGATTTATTTTTTAACCAGAATTTGCCTGCAAGGTAATGTCTTCTTAAATGTAACGGGCATAAGCTGAGATCGCTTTCCATTATGTGAATAGGGGTGCTTTTATATAACCTCCTATAGTTCTTATTGACTGATTTTGAATCTTTTCTAACTTAAATAAATTAGTCTTACTACTGTTATCATACGAAAAGCTCGCATAATCTAACCGACTACTTATAATACTAATATAGATGTTCCGTAAATGTTTAGGGTGGACACCCCAGCCCGCTCGCTTATTCCACCGCAGTGATCGATCCAGCCACATTCCAAGGTATTTTACACTACTTCCAAAGCAACATCTTTAATTTTTAGACTAATGTTATGTTGTCGATGCCCTCTTGAAAAAGTGCATATTTTACTTTTTAACAGTGAGATGATATCCAAATTTATATTTAAAAATAAATCATTTAAAATATCTAATGCCAATTGCGGTTGATTTTCCGCCTCTTTCAAGTTTTTAGAAGTTATAAATATGACATAATCATCAGCATACTGGGAGATATTAAGATGTGTTTTGGAAATTATAGACTTACATATATCTATTGTAGCTATGTTAAACAATAGCGGAGAAAGTGGATCTCCTTGTGCTAGACCGCGACCTGTACTTCTAGTTATTTTATAATCTATCCCTTCAATTATTAAAAATCTTTGGCTTAAATAAGACCAGAGATAGTTGCAAAATTTTGCGCCAACATTAAGACGATCGAGGTTCGATAAAAGATAATTTATGTCTACATATGTATATATATGCGTTTTCTAGGTCTAAATCTATTTTTCTAGGTCTAAGTCTATATATATGCGTTTTCTAGGTCTTTAAAGCATGCTACTGTAAAAAGATTTTTGGTAAATCCTATTTGAATGCTTGTAACTAAATCGGTTAAATTATCGTGACAGGAACGTGATTTTCTGAATCCTTTAGTTTCCTCAGAAAGTAGTTTTTTGTTTTCAATATACCACTCTATACGGTTATTGATAATGACATGAAATACTTTACATAAGCACGAAATAAGAGAAATAGGTCTAAGAGATGAAGTACAACTAGTGTTCCTACCCGACTTAGGTATAGGTATAATGCGAACATGTCGCCATTGGTATGGGGCAAAGCTTTGTGTAAAAAATATATTATAAAGATTGAGTAAAACGTTTTGGCCAAAATTAAGTAACATTGAATAAGAGATATCATCTGCGCCCGGGCACGTGTCTTTAGATTTTAAACATTTATAAAGCTCCGATCTAGATATTTCGGTTTCTAATTTAGGATTTTAGGATTTTGAGATGTGTAACCTGAGTAGGCTTGACTTACATAGTCAGGGGTTAAGTTGCACAATAATGACTCAGCAATACTTTTTTCAATTTGTGGTTTAGCTGATCTATAACCTTTTAACCACTGCATTTTTCTCCACATTTCAGAAGCTGAAGATATTTCATTCAAGGACGAACAAAATTCCCACCATCCTTTACTTTTAGCGTTTCTAATTAGTTTTTGAGCCTTGCGAGTTTTTCCTGCAATCTATTTAAATTAGCCGGTGTGGGATTCTGTCTAAATGGTTTATGTGTTAGCCGTCTCTCTGCAACAGCGTGAGGACAGATCGGGAATGAAATATGGCTTAGGAATAAAATTAGCCATGGGATTTAGGCATATTTTAACAAATGGAATATCTTTTTTTGTTTTGTTCAGACACTGGTTGATCACATGCACTACTTTCAGACTCTGTCGACATATTGCCGTCATGTATATACTCTTCTAAATTAGGTTCTCGAATTCTTCTCTTCTTATTCTTCTTAGTTGTGTCATTTTGAACAGATTTTTCTCCCCGACTGTCCAGTTTGTTCTTGTTAATGGGGCTCGATGACACGGCCTGTGCGTAAGTAACTGGTGTAGAATTCTCCTGGACCGGCAAAATAGAGCTAAAAAACTTATTTGTGGTTCCTGGGATAGGTTCCGGCAATTGAGGCATCTTATTTAAATTACCTAAACGAGGCATTGGCGATTGAGTTGACACATAAGTAGGTGTTCCGAGCGGTACATACATTGCCATGTTTACACCTGGTGCATCAAAATATACAAGGCATGATAGGCAAAGAATTAGAAATTGAATTGTTCTTAAATAGCAACAATATTCACATTATATGTATTACTGAACATTGGTTAAAAGCTCATAATTTAATGTTTAACTTCAGTAATCACCAGGTGGTCAGTTCTTTCAATAGAGAAACGGTTTTAAGAGTTGGCTCCTTAATTTCCTCCTCCTTAATTTTAGCTAGTAAATTATTATCATGTAAAGAACGTAAAGATATTGTGAGCCTCTCTGTTGAGCGAACTGTAGAAATGGCATGTGTTGAGTTTGAGCACCTCATTGTTGTAAGCGTTTACAGACCCCCATGTTCTTTATATGATACTTTCGAAAAAATTATGGAGGAAGTTTTCGCTAAGCTTAATAAACAGAATAAATCTGTTGTAATATGTGGAGACTTTAATATCAATCTCCTAGAAGCTTCCTCCACCAATATTAAATTTAGATCATTGTTTAAATCTCATGGTATTTTTAATTTATTTTTGGAGCCAACACGTATTGCTGAATCTAGTGCAACATGTATAGATAACATTTTTACAAATGTTAAGCCGTTCAATAAATGTATAATTCAAAAATTGAGTTCTGATCACACAACAATGGACAATTAGTTTCATTACTTTATGTTCACAAAAAGCAAATAGATAAAAAAGTAGCGTTTGTTCCAGTAAATGCACATCGCTTGGAGAAGTTTAGAAGTAACATAGTAAAAAAACTTCCATTACTTTCATACCAAAATAATCCAAATTTTTTGTATGGAACATTATTTAAGCTTATTTGCAATGAATTTAATAATACTTTTACTTCTAAAACATTTTCCTTGAACAATCGCAAAGCATTTAATGAATGGGCGACAGTAGGAGTCCATAAGAGTAGACAAAGTTTATATGAACTTTACAATGAAAGGTCATATAACCCTAGCGTCAAATTTAGGGAATATGTAAAAAAATATTCCAAAATATTTAAAAGAGTGTGCTCCTTAGCCAAGTCATTGTATTTGAGCAACAAATTAAAGACTGCTTCTAATAAAATTAAAATGACACGGAGTATAATTAATAGTGAAACTGGTAAGGTCAACTCTCGCAAATCAAACTACCAGTTAAGTTTTAACAATAAATTAACTAAATCAGATCAGGACGTTGCAATGGTTTTTGAGAAATATTTTAGTGATATTCCAATCTTAACCGCTAAGTCACTGAATTATTCTCCTGCCGTCGCCGAATCATTACTTAAACAAAATGTAAATGTGTGTACAAAGAATTTTACATTTCATAAAGTGTCATCAAAAGATATTGTAAAATATATTAAGACTATTGATATTAAGAGAACCGCCGATCTGTGGGGGATTTCTGTTGAAGTTATTGCGTCTATAATAGATGCGATCGCACCTCAACTATCTATTATTTTTAAAACTAGTATTGAATCTGGTGTGTTTCCTGATTTAATGAAGCATAGTAAAGTAATACCTTTATTTAAATCTGGTAGTACATTGGACCCCGCTAATTTTAGACCTATTTCTGTACTGCCAACACTTAGTAAAATTTTTGAAATTATTCTTGATCAAATGTTAAATTTTTTTAATGTAAATAATTTACTTCATAAAAATCAATTTGGTTTCACAAGGGGTCGCTCGACAACTGATGCTGGTGTTGAACTGATTAAATATATATTTGATGCATTCACAGGATGCTTTGGGTGTATTCTGTGACATATCCAAAGCCTTCAATTGTGTTCACCATTATTTGAAACATTTACTAAACATTTTGAAACATTAGGAAACTTCAACACTACGGTGTAAGAAGCGATGCTCTTAAATTAATTATTTCATATTTAAGTGACAGAACGCAAAAAGTTGTCATTAATAGTATGAGTTCTTCCGGGTCGATTGTACAAATGGGCGTGCCTCAGGGCTCAATTCTCGGGCCTTTTCTATTTCTAGTATATATTAATGACTTACCTTACATAGTAGGGGATAACCATGATATAGTATTTTTTTGCTGATGATACTTCATTGATTTTCAAATTAAAACGACAGTTATTAAACTACGACGAAGTAAATAATGCTATAGCTAAGTTAGTCAATTGGTTTAATGTTAATAATTTGCATTTGAATGGAACTAAAACTAAATGTATGAAATTCGTAACTCCTAATGTTAAACATGTCAATACTAATGTAATTTTAAATGGGGGGCAACTGAGTCTTGTTGATGCCACCATTTTTCTTGGAATCACACTGGACGCAAAGCTTCAATGGCTCCCCCATATATCAAAACTAGCTAGCAGACTTAGTTCTGCAGCATATGCTGTGAAAAAGATTAGAACTCTTACCAGTGTTGAAACAGCTAGAATAGTTTACTTTAGTTATTTCCATAGCATTATGTCGTATGGTATTTTGCTATGAGGACACGCGACTGACACTGAAATTATATTTACTTTACAGAAGAGGGCCATTAGAGCAATATATAATTTAAAACCAAAAGAGTCACTGAGACAAAAATTTAAGGAATTAATATTTTAACTCTGGCCTCTCAATACATTTATGAAAATGTAATGTACGTAAACAAAAATAAAAGTAGTTTTGCGAAAATAAATGATATTCATTCTGTAAATACTAGGAACAGACACAAGCTAGTAGTACCAGTTACTCGACTCCACCGAGTCAGTAATTCATTCTTGGGGTGATGTATACGCTTTTACAACAAAATCCCAGAAAATATACAAAATTTGTCATACACGAAGTTCAAAAATGTTATTAAACTAAGTTTGTATAAAAAGGGTTATTATAATATTAAGGAATTTGTGGATGATAATAACCCCTGGGAAGGGTGATCGCTACCAAGCTATTTCCAATTTGTCTTGTGTTTTTTATTGTAAACATTATTGTAAGCTATTATTGGAAAAAAAATAGTCCCGCTGGGTTTCTTGCTGGTTCTTCCCAGGACAGAGGTTTTTTTTGCGAACCAGTAGTAAATGAAAAAAGTGACTTTCAATAAGTTTTGTTATAATCTACATTGAATAAAAAAGTTTCTGTTTCTGTTTCATAGCCTTCCTGTATGAAACATTAAATTCTGCCATTATTTCCCGTAACTTCTTCTCCTTTATATATTTTGGACACTGACGATTCAATGCCATGTGATTTTTCGTACAATTAATACACTTACATATTGTTGTTTTGCAATTTTCATGCTTATCTATATACATTATGGGCAGTACATATGGCATACATTTGGGGCAGTATATATGTTTTGAAGGACACATTCTAAGGGTGTGCCCAAAGCGCCAGCATCTCAAACACTGAGTAACAGGAAATAGGTATGGCTCCACCTTAACTTGCATGTCATATATGCACAGATACGATGGTAATGTAGACCCTATGAAACCAATTCGTACCGATTCACTTTCAGTCTAGCCAGATTCTCCATCCCCCTGCTTTCTGCGTTTGAGTCGTTTCACGTTGGCCACCTCAATTGAGCAATAAATAGATTCTAACAGTTCTTTTTCTGATAGATCTAATTCGATGTTCTTAATTACACCATAAGAGAGTCCTACTTCAAATGTTCGCTGAAACCTCCAGCCCAATTCCACAAGATGATCACACTGTATCAATAAATCAGCATTTTTTCCGTATAGTTCTACAATTATTTTGTATGAATTGATATATTTTACTCGCGCAATGTTTAGGTTCTGATTTTTAAATAACTTGGCAAGGGCAAACTGTTTCGGGAACTTCTCTTTAGACGTTATACACATTTCAATACTACCTCTTATTTCTTTAGATTTCTCTTTTCTGCTTTTCACTTCTTCTCAGTCTCCTTCTTGCTCACATCCTCTAGCTTTTTTTTGTTCGATTTGAAGGTCCGAAGGCGAAGTATTCCTACCTCTTTTGCCCAATATTTGGCTAGATTCGTAGTTTAAATGCTCTTCCAAAAGATCAGACATTTCCTCTAGTATTGGTTCTTCCCCCGCTGACTCAGTAGAAAGAAGATCAGCCTCCATTATTGTTCAACTGAGCGGCCGGCCCCGCTTGGCCAAGCCGTAAACGCAGGTAAAAAATTCCTAAGCCGATAATAACCGTGCGCGCAACGATACACGTACGAACGGCTCGAGCGCCACTTCGCCACTGTGCCACAATATCATCTTCATCAACCAAAATGCTTTTCTCATATTTATGCGAATACCTCACATTAATTGATACTGATTTTATAGAAGCACCCGAAACGTCGTAATTTAAAAATTCTAAATGATGAAATCATCAAGATGAAATGAGTAAATCTAGTTTAATTTAACATTTATATGAAATGGTAACTTTATCATTGCGACCCCAAGAACATCTTTAGATACAATCGTTCTCATGCCATTCAGGGGAATAGACTAGACGGAATAACTAATTCTGTTAAGGCGCCTGACTGATTGTTTTAGTTGTAGGAAATATATAAGATAAAGGACTAAAAGTGTTTAGTTTTTAATGAACACTAACAAATAAAGAGACAGAACATTATGTAAATTTTAAGTGACGCCAAAACCATACTCAACTTTTTGCCATGCACTTACACACACATATTTCGTTTCTTTTTCAGCCAGTTAAATTTAACTGCTGGATTCACACATAATATACAACGATATTGTTTTTGGTAAAAGATTTTAGTTTTTTTTTTTTTTTTCATTTATTTACAGGACCACAAACAGATTCACAATTAAATATATATAAAATATTCAAAACAAAGAAACGTAATTATCATTATGAATCCAACAGCGCTGGTCTCATTATACATATAATCTAGTGTTAAAGTGGAGCTCATCTTACATTATAACAAGTGTTAGTTAACTAGTTAAGAAATCATAAAGTAACTAATAAACATTATTAATACATGTGTGTGTGTGTGTGTGTGTGTGTGTGTGTGTGTGTGTGTGTGTGTGTGTGTGCGCGCGCGCGTGCGTGAATCCATGTGCGCATGTGTGTGCGTGCGTGTGTGTGTGCGTGTGTGTGTGCGTGTGTTTGTGTGTTTTAGAGTGGAGGTAGGTGTGTATGTGTTATTGCGTGTGAAAATAAAATCATTTTTTATGTGTTACTAAGCCAAGCCTATCAATGACTGATTTCTTGAAAGATGTATGTCGTAATGCAATAATATCGATATCATTGAAAATATTATTGTATGTTTTGGCCATACGGTGGAGTGGAGAACGAATGCCCGCATTCGTTCGGCAGGATAAGGTTGCAAACAATCTATGCGGACGTGTAGACCTCATTAATGATCGAGGAGGTACGCTATAACAAAGTTTGTTTGATATTATAGTATATACTATAGAGTCATATCTATTATGAGTAAGATCATGCAATAACATTACTTCAAGTTGTGTGCGTCTAGATTTAAGATCAATTAAATTGTATGTTTTTAGTAACAAATTATACGACAATCATTTGCGGTGGCATTTAAAATGTATGTATCGAAGATATTTCTTTTGTATCCTTTCAAGCATATAATTGTATTTTTCATAAAGTGGATTCCATATTGATACAGCGTATTCTAGCTGACAACGTATCAATGATTTAAATAAATATAAGAATGTAGAAGTTTGTTTAAACATAACACCTGACCTAATGACGAACCCATACATTCTAAATGCTTTATTAATAATGTTCTCTATATGTACATCGAAATGTAGTTTACTATCAAGATTAGTTATATAATATGTATGCATTGTAATGTTGGAAAGGTGTTAATGAGAGGTGTGTTTCTTCTCTAGGTCTTTAATTAGACTGCATTATTAAATACAAATTTTATGTGGGCTACTACATAACAGTAAGTGCAAGTTCCTACATAGCATGTTTTGCCTTGGTTTCAGCGTCACTTCATTTGTTCGATCCGCCCTTTATTAAATTTTATCGCTGCGGTTTTTAAAAAATAAGCTCATTATCATTGCTACTCACCATCAGTATTTGGAGTGACATATACGGGAGCTGAGTCTCCAGTAGAGAGCACAATTCGGCGTTGCTCGGGCGGTGAGATGTCCCCACACACGCGCCAACGAGATACCACCGCCCTTACAGCGCTTTGCGGACCAGTAGCTCCCACCGTTAGCTGTAGATCGTCTACCTCACATTGCTCTATGAACAAAATGAAATTAAATTATTTTTAAATACAACTGTATAATTTTTTTATGCATTTTATAACAAACTATGACAACATATATACATATTTCTATGTATATAACATTCTACGACAAACGAGAACAGTGTCCCTGATGGTAAGTGGATGCTGTGGCCCATAGACATCTACATTTATCCCCAATTAAGAATCAAAACGCAGATGCGTTGTCATTCCTGAGGACTAACATGGAATGCCTCATTTCCAGTAAAAAGGGTCTCAAGTTCTCTATACTCACTATACGTAACACAGCAGCATTAAGCTGCTATTTATAGGGGTAGAACCACACTCTCACAGACCACCGGTCTGGTTCTAACCTGGTCAAGCCGAACCATTCGTGCCATAATTGACTCACAAGACCAAACTTGATTTTAAGTAGAGTTGGTCAGCTGAATGGTATGCATAGGAAGGCTTAGGTCTGTCTTGGCGCTTTACGTAAAAGGTATTAAGGCGGCTTTCATCAAACAATTTAATGCCTTTAAAATTGGTATATCACTGAGATGACACTTTCACAGCAAACTTCTCCCAACCTAACATGCAGTGTTGGTAGAGCAAGAATAAACGAGGATTTTAGCAACATCTTTCTAGCACAAGTGGTGACCACTGTGCTTACACTTACCAAAACTAAAAAAAAGACAGAGATGAGGTATACAGCAGCTATTCATGCATAGAGCATACCGATACTACATGAGCTAAAAAGCTATATTTGTATACCCAAGTTCGAGATATGGTTTGGCGATGAAAATTAACCTGTATCATAACCTCACCTATCACAAACTGCACCCACAATAACATAACCTGGTATATATATTTAAAGTTCTTTATTCTTTATATACTCACCATGTTTGAAGCTAAGGGTGTATACTGCAGGTCGCAAGGATGGTAATGTGAATTTGCCAGATGAATCCGTTGTGCCAATTGGAGTCCCATCTGATAGTACACGTACACCTGATATTCCTTCACCTGCTGGCGCATTTAACACTGATCCGACAATGGTAAAACCATTTACCTAAAATTAACAAACTTTCATTTAAGTTTAAGAATGTAGATTTTTTTTATGTCAAGGTTGGGAAAAGGATATAAGAAAAAGGAATCAACTTCATTACTTACATATTTACTTTTGTAACCATAAAACCTGTTAATGTAAGATTGTAAAATGCATAGAGACTTGTAGAAAATAGACTTACATTTTGTAAATTTTTCTAGGTGGTAAGGCGAGCCAACCCATTCGTGTTGCAACTATAATGCAAGTTAGTTAACTATTCACATTAATTCCATATATATTTCAACCATTATTAGGTTGAAGAATTCCCCTTTTCCTAGGAGTCTGTCTAGTAACGTGTCACTCTCTTACCTATATCTGCCACCAAGAGAAAGCCAGTACAATGACAGCCTATGAGTCATTGCAATTTAGTCCAGGTGACTACACATCTGTAGTCTTCTTCATTTAAAGTTGATTACAAGTGTCTTTGGCTGCCAACAAGTGTCTTAGGAAGCCACATAATTATATACACGCAAGTTCTATTGTCATTTTATTATTATTATTATAGAAGAAAGAGTTTCAAAGTCTTGAATGTAGCTAATTTTTTATATGAAATATTTACTTTCAAAAATCACATTTAATCACAAGGATTTAAGCTTAGTTGGGTTGTCTTATAAACACATAATGATAATAATAGAATCACTAATATATTCTTTAAACAATAAGCATCTGAAGACTTAAGAATACACAACTCAACATTTTAGTTTTTTAAAAATATTTATTCTATATTTGTGAAAATTCTAAAGGTGACAATCAAGCACACAGTCCACCTGATGTAATATGGAGAATTAAGAATCAAAAGGCATATCATTGTCACATCTGAGAACTAATTTGGAATGCCTGGTTTCTAGTATAAAGGGTATCTGGTTCTCTACACTCACCATACGAAACACAGTAGCAAGGAGCTGCTACTCTAGGCTCATATTCTGTGAGAGTAGTCCTTTCCAGGTCGTCAACCAATTCATGTTACAACAGTAATATAGCTACAACATGGCTCTACCACATAAAAATTACACATATTAACATAACTGTCAAAAAATTATAACTTATGCTAAAGAGTCACTTACTTCGAAAGCATTTCTAATGTAAATATCATCATGTTTGACACTAAAAGGTACAGTTTCAGGTTTGATATTGTAACTGATCACTGCCTGCCCTGGTGGTTTAGACAATGCAAGCAGTTTGTACTCCCCAGCAGGCACAAGGCCAAATTGAAATTCTCCAGATGCATCAGTAATTGAATAACAGATTGGTGAGTCCGGTACACCTTGTAAAAGGGCTGTCTTACATCCTTCAACACGGAATTTAGGATTCTCCTGAAAATATAAATATTTGTATCTTATTATAAAAGCTATTGCTTTCTAGGACAAATGTTATATAAAATAATTATTTTTGTATATACATATATATACATATAGATACGTTGTCACCCCTGAGGACTTAGATGGAATTACTCATTTCCAGTAAAAAAGGGTCTCCAGATCTCTACACTCACCATACGAAACACAGCAGTTTTAAGCTATTTTATGTTGGTATTCTGTGAGTGTAGTCCTTCCCTGGTCGAGCCGACCCATTTGTAACAACCATAATATAGCTGCAGCATGTCTCTACCACATATAAAAATGTATGGCAAATATACCTTTTATGCGGCAATCTAAAATAATAATAAAAAATAAACTTTAAAACAAAAAATAACAGTATATTATACTATTAGTAACTAAAGTTTTGGTTAAACTATAGACGTCCGGTACTCGCGTACGGTATTGGGAGGGGGAGGGGGTCATGGGAAGCCCCCCCTACCCTTCCCCTGTTGCGGAAATGTATAGTTTATGAGTAATAATTTTTTTGTAAATTTATAACCTCACTTTTTCGTACAGGAATATCGACAAAAAGTTACTTCTGAAACGGCCGTACGGTGTTAGGAAGGGGGGAGGCGGAGGAGTGGGGGAGGGGATGGGGAGGGGAGGGGGAGGGGAGGGGGGAGGGGGAGGGGGCGAGGGCGGAGGGGGGAGGTCGTGGGAAGCACCTACCCTTCTTCCGTTGCGGAAATGTATAGTTTATGAATAATAATTTTTTATTTGTAAAATCATATCCTCACTTTTTAATACAGGAATATTGACGCAAAATAATAATAATAATATTCCACAACTATCACACAAAGCCATCTAGTCCCAAGCTAAGCAGAGCTTGTGTTATGGGTACTAGACAACTGATAAACATGCTTATATATTTCTAAATACATAAATATTATAGATAAATTACACCCAGACACAGAACAAATGATCGTGCTCATCACACAAACATTTGTCCTGGGTGGGAATCGAACCCACGACCTCCGGCATAGCAGTCACTAACCACTAGACCAACAGGTCTGTCATTAACTTCCGCAACGGCTTCGGCACTGCGGTAAGTGCAGTCCCTTCGCCCTTGCGTAGCAAACTCAGGCACCCATGCTTGC
This sequence comes from Parnassius smintheus behrii, assembly GCA_036936625.1. NCBI lineage: Eukaryota > Metazoa > Arthropoda > Insecta > Lepidoptera > Papilionidae > Parnassius > Parnassius smintheus. The sequence goes on from JAUPFT010000002.1 coordinate 3,943,016, forward strand.
CTCCGCAACGTACGCCGAAGGCGACCAGTCTCATCCACTACGGCTGTCTTAGATGCCTGCGAATTGCTACAGCGGGCGGGGGCTGGGCTAAGCTTTCCATTGACGTCCGTCGAGTTGGGGGTTGATATTTTTTTTACAGAAAGGTTACATTAATATAAGCACACATGTAAAGTTTCAACATGCGGAAAAGCGTACTTTACGAGAAAAAAATTATTGAAAATCAATTATTTTTGCAATATTTATGTCAATCCCTATCTCAGATTATATGATATTTTTTTTACAGAAAGGTTACACTATTGTAAACACACACGCAAAATTTCAACATGCAGAAACGCGTACTTTTTGAGAAAAAAATTATTGAAAATCAATTATTTTTATAATATTTACGTCAATCCTTACCACAGATTATATCGAATTCTCGCCGTTGAACGTTCGTTTTCCGTACAGTTAAGTTGTCATACGTTCGGTAGCATTTTATTGTACATTTTACGTAAATAATTATATTTTGTACTCATTTAAATAGTTTTCATGCATACACATATATTTAACAGTTTATATTTAAATTACAAAATTATTATCATTATGAGCTATTAAAATTAAAATGTGTAGTGTTTACCGTTTTTTACCGGCTTGTGGAACGTAACGTGAAACTGACGATTTCTAAGAATTAATTAAAGCAATATGTGTATAAAATTGTATAAAACATGTGTATAAAACAGTGCCCACCTATTAGGGCAGATAACAAATAAAATAGGTTAGGTTCAACTTATGTCAAGGAACCGAATTAATAGACCCCGACTCCACGTGGTACGAGTCTGTCCTACCCCTAGAGTGGTTTTATAGAGCCGGAGGCGCGTAGGGAGAGCAGCCTCCAGCCTCGCCTCCGCAGCTTCGGCTTGTTGGTCGCCTTTGGCGACCAGCCTCAGCCGCTCCGGCTCGTTCGATGCCTACGATTTGTTACGCAAAGGCGTAGAGGCTGCTCTTCCCGCAGCGCCGGAGACGTTGCGGTCTCAAAATAGATACAGAAATCCCTCTGAATGAGTCCCTCTATTTTTGGTGAAGGGGTTCCCCCTTCCTTAAGGGGTACCCCCTTCCCCCCCAAGAGGTCCCCATGGTTTTTTACACTTAATATTTATCCATAAAAAATAAAATTTCCTCAAAATTAAAATTCAAAAAACTCAAAAAGGGGGGGGGCTCTGCAACTTTTCCTTTTAAGGGGGAGTAGTACACCTCCCCCCCGCCCTCCCCCCACCCCCCTCCCACCTCCAATTCGACGGACGTCAATGGAAAGTCGTACCATTAACTTTTTTATGAGTTTATCTGTGTTAAAAAAACAAATTGACATATTTGCGTTTCGTTATTAATTTTTAGTGAAATTTGTTTTTATCGTAATTAATTCAAAACGCATTTCCGACATCTAAAAACAGTGTAATAGGTTCAAGCTTAACCCTAACAAGCCTCCTAGACTAAAAACATTATCAAAATCAAGTACCGAATGTCTATAGCTAACCCAAAGCTTTTTTCGAGGACCCTTTTAGATAAAGGCATTAGTGTCATATAGAATAACTAAACTTTTACTATGTGACCAAAACAATTAGACGCATGACAGCTTAGACATCATTAGCATTAGGGAAGGAACACCGGAATGATGATTGGTCACTAGGGGAACAATAAGGCAGGGTGCAGATGCCGAAACCGCATTCTTATCATGTACCTAATTGTTTAATCCAAGTTGTACTCTCCAAGCATTCGTTTTTTTTTGTGTTTGTTGATCTATTAAACTATTCATACACATTGACATTATTATTAAGAGGTAAAAAATTAAACTTTTAAAGAAAGGAAAAACTGACTTCAAACTGAGTAGAATGAACAAATTAATTAATTTAATAATTAGTACTAAGACATAGTGTAGCAAAGAGTAAAAGCCTTTTTACCTCCTTAGAGTACAGCAGCACATATATACCACCAATAGGACTACCAAATGATGTAACGGAACCAGTGACTTCATATCCCCTGACTGCCAACACACCAATTGGCAGGGCAGTGTTGCCTTCCCTTACTTGTACTACTGCTTGAGATGGTTCAAGCTTCCATCTATAATTAACATTTTTTATTACTCTTATCCATATCTATAAATAATGGTTAGAAAAATTGCATAATGTTATTATAAAACATAAAAACTCACGCCTGTCACCCAGAGGGGTAGGCAGAGACTACAGACTTCCATTTAGCACGATCCTGACATACCTCTCTCGCCTCTTCCACATCCATATACCTACGCATACATGCTCGTCGGTTAAGGGTACTCTTAATTTGGCCCATTTTTAGCATATTGCCAATTTGGTCGACAAACTTCCGCCTAGGACATCCCTTTCCGACTCTTCCATTCACTTCTGCAACAAATATTTGCTTTGTCAGTCTTTCCACATTCATTCTTTCTACATGACCAAACCACCGAAGCATTCCTTTCTTAATCCTGGTCACTGCATCATCTTGCAAACCACAATCTTCTTTTATCATACAGTTTCTCACCCTGTCACTCAGATTCAGCCCTAACATACTCCTTAGCGACCACATTTCTACAGCATTTATTTTACTCTCATGCTTCTTCTGCCACACCCAACTTTCACTACCATATGTTAAAGTAGAGCAGAACAGCACTGTGAATTGCCATACATGCCTTTTTTGACACATTCTGACTTTTCACAATAGAGTGTAGAGCCCCATTTACTTTATTTCCTGCATTCACTTGTCGTTTAATATCCATATCATATCTCCCATCCCTGCTGAATACACATCCCAAATATACGAACTCATTCACTTGCTCAATTAACTCTCCTACTATTCTTATTTCACATACTGTTCTGCTTTCTTCTCTTTCAAAAACCATCACTTTTGTCTTAATTGCATTCACTTTCATTCCCCTTTCTTTTAATGACCTGTTCATAAATGTAACCACCATTTGCAACTCGGCCATGGAAGTATGACAATCATACAAAAGGCATTTGATGGTTAACTCACCCATTCTTAACCCGCATTCTTCAACTTTCAAATTTTCCAAACAGCTGTCCATAAATAGGCTGAACAGTCATGGGGAAGCTACACAGCCCTATCTGACACCTTTATGGATGCCAAACCAGTCCGAGTAGACCCCGTTGATTCTAACACAAGCACTCGAGTCCCTATACAGAGACTTTAATGCCTGTATTAAACCAGCGCTCAACCTAAATGCGTCCAAGTCCATGAACGCACAAAAACCTTTTTGTTTTTTCGCCAAAAACTTCTCTGCGATAATGCGCATGGAAAAGACTTGATCTGTACACCCCATTCCCTTTCTAAATCCCACTTGCACATCCCAAATTTTTTCATCAGTTTCTTTCATAACTCTTTCAATTAGTACCTTAGCATACAGTTTTCCCACAATGCTAAGAAGGCTGATACCACGGTAGTTTTTACAGTCCTGATGTGACCCTTTTCCCTTATATATTGAGACTATCACAGCTTTGCACCAGTCTACCGGTACCTGCTTTAGTTCCCAACATAAATTAAACAAGGTGTACAGCAGGCCTGCCACCACGTCCTCTCCAGCCCTTAGCCTTTCAAGTGAAACTCTATCATATCCGGCTGCCTTACCTTCTTTCATGCTTTTTTTTACTATAAAAAAGACTAGTAAATAATTTAAATAAGTGGGGCAAATGTTTCCCCCTTGCGTAAATGTATAAACTATATATTTCTGCAAGGGGAAAAGGGTAGGAGGGCTTCTTTTGCACCCACTTCTCCCTCGTCCACCTCCATCCCCCATACACAAAGTCCCAGATGTCTATTCTTTTACTGTCCCATCTTCAGCCACAAACTGATTGTCTGGGTTCAAGTGAACAACTTTTTTATAGCTGCACCCATGTCAAAAAAAAAAAAAACAAATTGACATACAGTTGACCCGCAGTAATCCAACAAACATTTTGCAAGGCGGTGTCGGATTATCGAATTTGTCGGACTATAGAGTACTGCCACAGTCCCCTGGTAGTCCGGAACTTTTTGGAAAAGAGTATCTTGTAACCTGACAAATTACATATCAATTGTAAAATAATGAAAAATAAGAATGTCATGTGATGCACAATGAATACCTAAACTGTAAATAATGAATGCCGCCCGCTAGGCCGCTACTATGGTCACATTTGAACTAAGACAATTCCCATAAAGCTAGGTTTGTGGAGGCATGAACTTATTGCAACCAGTTTGTCTACATATTATTCGCGAACGACACCTCCCCTGTGGTGGATTCATAGTGCAACCCGAATCTACCTACAAGTTAAAGACATGTCAGATTACAAAGGGGGATGGACTAGCATGGGTCCTACGTATTTGCTTTTTGTTATGTGCAATTTTTAGTGAAATTGACAAGCTTTCTAAACTTAAAACATAATTAAAATTAAGTACCAGAAGTCTTTAGCCAATCTGAACAATATATCAAATGAAACGGGGTAAAAAAAATAAAAAAAATGAAATAAGGTATTCAAAACTTGTTGGCTAGTCATTGGAATGGTAATTCTTCAGTAATCTGCTGCACGAATTATTGGTCGCCAAGTGGACGGGTAGATGGGGGGAGGGGTAGGAACCTCCCCCTAAAAGAATTAAATGACAGAAACCCCCCCCATTTTTTATGATTTTTTTAGTAATCTGCCGCATGAATATATGGTCACCGAGTGGGGGGGCTGGGGTAGGAACCCCACCCTAAAAGGGGGAAGCGCCGGAAACCCCCCTTTTTTTTAAAAATCATAACCTCATTTATTTATACAGGAATATTGACGCAGTTACTTCTGCAACGGCTTCGGCACTGCGGGAAGTGCAGCCCCTATGCCCATGCTTGCTTGCCTCCTCCTCCGTGCCTACGGCTTTACAAAAACACTCTAGGGGTAGGGCAGACAACACTACGTGGAGTCGGGGTGTGCTAATTCGGTTTTAGAACCGATTTGACCTTCTTTATCTAAAAAGTCTAGTTGCTCTTAACTCTGCTACTAGAGTGGTAAATGAAATAATGTAATGTGAATTGTTATAATTTTGTTTTTGGATAAACCTCTTGACTGCTCTCCACTGCAACTCAATTTGTTGTATATAAAGTCCCATCTCCACCACAGCAAATGGATTATCTGGGTCCGAGTGATTAACTATTTTATGAGTGTATCTGTGTTAAAAAAACAAACTGACATATTTGCGTTTCGTTATATGTAATTTAAAGTGAAATTTATTTTTATCGTAAGTAATTAACTCAAAAGGCATTTCTGAAATCCAAAAACAGTGTAATTGTTTCGAGCTTAACCCTGACAATCCTCCTAAATTGAAATCATAATTAGAAAATCAAGTATTGGAAATCTACTTCATAATACGAGAACAAATTGACTTTTACACTAATTTTGGTGAAATTTGTTCTTATCGTAATTAATTCAAAATGCATTTCCGATATCTAAAAACAGTGTAGTAGGTTTAAGATTAACCCTAACAAGCCTCCTAGACTAAAAACATTATCAAAATCAAGTACTGGATGTCTAGCCATCTCGATATAACCTCAAAACTTTAACTATCGATATCTCGAAAAATAAAGATTTCCAGCATAAATAGCAGCTAAATGGTAATCAATAGCATCATTGCCTGTCAAATAATCTAAAATAATCACTTAAATCGTGCAGCAGATTACTAAAGCCGACCCATTGGAATAATAACCAAAGTATAGCATCGAAAGACTTCATATTTACTTTGAATGGGATGCCTTCAGTGTATACTTTCCAGGGATTACAGGAGTAAAATAAAAATCTCCACCAGCTGTAGTGACAGTGTCTCTTGTTTCACCATTATTATTTAATAACTGCACTGCAATACCACTAGGGCCACTTGTCTGACCCGCCGTAATCACTCTTCCCGTAATACCGAAACCATTAAAAGTAAAATTTATATCTTCCCCAATGGAACACTGATCTTTTTCACCATCAACTTGTAATTCTACTAGTGAAGGTTCGAAACTCCATCCAGCCGGAGGGTGGATTTTAAGAATATACTCCCCATGCTCGTACATCGGCAAAAAATAATATCCATTTGTAGGAGCGCATTCAGTCTTTTCTTTAAGGATTCCTTCTTTGGTGTACCTAAAATTATAAGATATTTTCTTGTTATTATAGTAATATTATAAAAGACGGGACTTCACTATTTAATTCAATTTATTTTAATTACATATACAAACTTTAATTTACAAAAAGAGGTTAACTTACAAGCCGATCTCTATTTTGGAATAATCTAAGTTAACATGACTTTTAACGAATCCTCCACAACCAAGAATGTCATTTGAATAACATGGTGAAATTAATGAAAATACAATGAATTGATAAATATAAATTATGAATTTTGTACGATATTTATCTACCATCACCATCTTGCTATGACCATAGATTACTGGCCACAGAACACTAATACCTGACTATGTACAATGTACTAAAAAAAATTATAGATTGACTGATCCACAGACTACTAAGCGACTGATCTTGACTTCAAATGACAAGTTGTTGTTGTTTTTATTATACGCTCGAGAGAGCAGGCAAAGGAACTAAGCCATACAGCCTTGTCTTTTTTTATTTTGAATATATAGAATTTTGAACTGTAAAGGCCGGGACCAAGTCTTATTTTTCTTCTTTCCATCTCTTCAAAATCCACAAAGGCCGAAGCCAAGTCTTATTTTCTTTAATTCTTCATATTTTCAGAAACCACAAAGGCTAAAGTCAAGTCTTCTTTATATTATAATCTTTATATAATATTCATTCCATATAGATTTATCAGTCCAATTTCAAGGTTCCCGCGCTTTTTTTCTTTTCTTCACAATATGCTGATGCATCACATTGCGAAGCCCTTGGGAGATTTTGACGACAGCTCAACCCAGCTGACAGTTAATGACGACAGCCACTCAAGTTCATAAGGCGCCTAAGCGATCAAAATAACTTGAGGTTTATATCGACATCAAAGCACTTCTTTTGTCGTTTTCTTTAATAGTTCACACGCGCAGACAATTAATTCAAAAAATTACATCACTTTTACGAATTAAAATCCACTTTAAACCATTATTCAAGCGAGGAAATTAATCTGCGCTCATAGAGCCTCTAGTCTATCGTATATTTCTCACACAGACCACCCAGCCTACGAGAGATGTAACGAAAGGCGACATTTCAAAAAGGATAAAATCACGTTTCACCAGTAAGTGCAACATTTAATAATCTCAAAATACTAAAAACGTGAGGGTTCAACGTATTCTGGTCGTATTCTGAGGCTGTCCTTGTCAAGCACGCAGTGCTATAGTTGTATCTCTGTCTTTTAATCAGAGGGGCTGCAGGCGGCACGTGTAGCCATCGGCGGTAAAAATGATTTATTGGGAGTTTTATCGGTGGGTGAAAGAAAGTGCGGAGAAAACTCCAGATCTTCAAAAACTGCTCCTCATCAGGGAGTCACCCTACTGCCTGCCGAAACTATAAGACTTTGAAGAAAACTTTTGCCATTATATTATTAAAACCTTGGTGAAAGTTGACCAGTAATGGTTTCTATATTGATTTCTTATATTTACGCGAACACTACACATTAAAATAATACTCGTTTTTACGGAATCTATCGCGTATATTTAACTTTTTAATACCCGACGTTTCGAGAGCTTTACAGCACCCATGGTCACGGGAAGGACTGAGATGTTTAACGTCCAGATGTCATAGTTAACCGCGGTTACCATAGATTAAAATTTAACTTTTGTTCCGATCTACACAGTATGAACTTATGGTATCATGAAGCCTTGCAGTTGTATGCTTGGGTTGGGATTTAATTTTATTTATTATAGGATCCCAAGCAGATGGTAGCACCCAGCCATCTTCTCTATTGAAATTAGGGTGTTTTTTGATTTCAATAGCCTCGCGAATCATCCTTAGAAGGAATCGGTGTTCTTTAGCGAGGATTTGTGGTCTATCAAATCTGATGTAGTGACGGGGGCGATCCTGTACATGTTCACAGACTGCAGACTTCCCGGAGCGTCGATTCTTCACATCAGCTATATGTTCTTTGACGCGGGTTTTAATTGATCTTTTAGTTTGTCCTATGTAGGAGAGACCACATTCACAATCAAGCTTGTACACTCCTGCATCTTGCAGAGGGACGTTACACTTGACTGATGGTAAAAACTGACCAATCTTCTTCGGCGGCTTGAAGTATGTTTTGATGGAAGCGCGCTTCAAGATGTAGCCAATCTTGTCAGTGACTCCTCTAACATGTGGCAGTACAGCAGGTACACGCTCGACTGTGGCCGGCTTCACTCGTTCTCTGTGACGTAGGCGCGGGACCCGAAGCTTGTTGTCATGCAAAACTTGCTTGACGTGTTGGAGCTCGGCAGCCAGGTGTTTACTGTCACAGATCCCTCGTGCTCTCTGAAACAAAGATTTACCCACGGTAGCTAACTGTGAAGGATGGTGGTGAGAATCACCGTTTAAATATCTATCTGTATGGGTCTTTTTTCTATACACAGTATGGCTCAAGGTGTTATCAGGATTCCGAATTACTAACACATCTAGAAAAGCTAAGGAATTGTTTGCCTCTAACTCCATTGTGAACTGAATTTTAGAATTTATAGAGTTAAGATGGTCTAAAATTAGATAAAGTAACTGCATTTTTAGACCATCTTAACTCTATAAATTCTAAAATTCAGTTCACAATGGAGTTAGAGGCAAACAATTCCTTAGCTTTTCTAGATGTGTTAGTAATTCGGAATCCTGATAACACCTTGAGCCATACTGTGTATAGAAAAAAGACCCATACAGATAGATATTTAAACGGTGATTCTCACCACCATCCTTCACAGTTAGCTACCGTGGGTAAATCTTTGTTTCAGAGAGCACGAGGGATCTGTGACAGTAAACACCTGGCTGCCGAGCTCCAACACGTCAAGCAAGTTTTGCATGACAACAAGCTTCGGGTCCCGCGCCTACGTCACAGAGAACGAGTGAAGCCGGCCACAGTCGAGCGTGTACCTGCTGTACTGCCATATGTTAGAGGAGTCACTGACAAGATTGGCTACATCTTGAAGCGCGCTTCCATCAAAACATACTTCAAGCCGCCGAAGAAGATTGGTCAGTTTTTACCATCAGTCAAGTGAAACGTCCCTCTGCAAGATGCAGGAGTGTACAAGCTTGATTGTGAATGTGGTCTCTCCTACATAGGACAAACTAAAAGATCAATTAAAACCCGCGTCAAAGAACATATAGCTGATGTGAAGAATCGACGCTCCGGGAAGTCTGCAGTCTGTGAACATGTACAGGATCGCCCCCGTCACTACATCGGATTTGATAGACCACAAATCCTCGCTAAAGAACACCGATTCCTTCCAAGGATGATTCGCGAGGCTATTGAAATCAAAAAACACTCTAATTTCAATAGAGAAGATGGCTGGGTGCTACCATCTGCTTGGGATCCTATAATAAATAAAATTAAATCCCAACCCAAGCATACAACTGCAAGTCTTCATGATACCATAAGTTCATACTGTGTAGATCGGAACAAAAGTTAAATTTTAATCTATGGTAACCGCGGTTAACTATGACATCTGGACGTTAAACATCTCAGTCCTTCCCGTGGCCATGGGTGCTGTAAAGCTCTCGAAACGTCGGGTATTAAAAAGTTAAATATACGCGATAAATTCCGTAAAAACGAGTATTATTTCAAAGTAATGGTTTCTGTTGATTGCTTTCACCGCTTCGGGCTGAGTGTTCTTGAATGCTTCTGCGTTTTTATTCATTACGTATATCGCTGTTGCTGGTGATGACGCTGCCCCAAAGATGATTAAAGACATTCTATACTTTTCGGGCTTGCCAGTACTTCGGCTTTCGCGCCGCAGGAACCTGAGACTGTCTCGGTCGTCTTCTCTGACTTTGACCCGGAGGAACATATCTTGAATGTCGGCCATGACGGCCACTGGTCCCTCTCTGAAGCACAGCAGTATTCTAAATAGTGACTTATTACAGTCACTCTCAGGTCTGGGCCTGAGAGCAAGGCGTCGTTGAGGCTCTTCCCTTCATACTTGGCAGCTGCGTCGAACACTATTCTCAGCTTTTTCTTAACTGGGTGCACAACAGCGAAGTGGGGTAAGTAGAATGTTCTTCCTTTGTTGGAGGTTTCCGGAGCTATCTCTGCGTATCCTTTTTCAATTAGACTCAGGCTCTGTTTCTTTTTTTTTACATGGGGAAATGCCTACGCATACCCGCCTCGCGGGGGCAGGGACGGGCTATGTCGGACTCGCACCGACTAAAACCCCATGGTGTTCCACCTTTGTCATTTATTGGCAGGGCCACGGGAACGCTTTCGCACACATCCGCAGCCCCACTAGCGCCTGCCGCCCCATGGCAGCACCTCCTCGGGAGCGGAATATTCCTCCCCGTTCTCCTTCACAGGTAAGGCGCACCAGAACACATGGCGCGCCTTCCTTCTCGGCCTCTAATTACATCTGCGCAACGGACGCCCCCGCGTCCAATGCAAGAAGGCCATGGGGCCAGGAAAAACAAGCACTTAGAAGTACTAGCCTTCCCGACCCCAGCGGCGGATCTGGTCTATGGCTCCGCCGCCAACCAAGATTTGGCTGCGGAGGTTAGGGAGAGCGGCGCCTCGCAATACCGACAATCCTCTTCCCCCGCAGCCCCACCACCACCGCATCAACGGTGCGGCCCCCTTTGAGTCGCGGAGGATAGGGCGAGTGGCGCATCGCCATACCAACACTCCTCTTCCTCCGCGACTCCACCTCGGCTGCAGCGGTAGGTGGGGAGGACACATCTCTCACCGCAGTCCACCAACACACATCCGAAGTGGGCTTCCCAAGCCCACTCGGAGTGGCCATCTCGGGCCGGCCTTCCACCTCGGACCAGCCATATGGGTTCCTCTTTGTTTCGCCGTGGGTGACCAAGCCACGGCTTCTAAGCCCCCCCCCCCCGCCACGACAAGGCGGGAACCCGTTCGGGGAGGGGGCTCTGTTTCTTGTAGTGCTCTTTTGCTTCTTGGCCTTGATCCAGTTTCTTCTCGATGTTGACCAGGCGTCGGATTGCTTGATTGTAATTGTTGGGTAGGGTTTTGTCTTCTTTTTTCCACAGGAGTCCTGTTTCATATTGACCGCTTGACAGTTTCTTTGTAGTCTTCTTGAGGGTTTCTAGTGCTCTTCTGTCGCTGTCATTGGTTGGCGACCGATTTTGAATCCCGAGAGATTCCAGCTGAAAGTGGTCTCGGATGATTCCTTCTATGTTTTCTTCATCAGTGGTCGCTCTGCCATAATGAGTGAAGTTTACTGTGGCAGTTGCTCCTTTTTCACATCCGTGTAACACCCACCCTAGGTTTGTGAGGGAGGCTACAGGATCGGGTGGTTTGCCCTTCTTCAGTCTTCTTGTTACTATTAGTCCCCAGTAGTCTTGGCCTATCAGTAGCTTGGGTCTTTCGGTGACGTAGAGGAGTTGGCTTTCAATCGCCCTTAGATGCTCGCAGTTTCTCACGGTGTCCTTGTTTATACATTGTTCGGACAACTTCAGATCGTCGCTGGTTCTTGCTACGATAGTTCTCTTTTCTCTTCTATGAGCCCCTTTTATTTTGAACTTGATCTTCTGTGAACTATCTTTTCTTAACACCTTCCCGCCAACTGTTTCGATCGTAAGTTTTTCTTGCTTTCCTTCGACTCCAATCTTCTCAGCGATAGATGCGTCTAAGAGTGTAACCGTTGACCCTTCGTCTAGTAATGCTAACACGCGAACTTGGCCTTTTGGGCCATATAGGTTCAATGGGATCATCTTCAGGTATGCCTTCTCTTCTCCTTTGGCGTTGTGAATTGAGGCGATCTTCCCAGGCTTCCTTCGCTTCTTTTTCTGTTAGTGCTGGTCAAGGGCGTCGCCAAGGGGGGGCAGGGAGGGGCAGCTGCCCCCCCCCCCTAGAGATTCTAAAAAAGTTGCCAAATATAATGCAACCAAAGTCCTAAGTATTTGAGTTGATTTGCTTGAAGTTCAAGCCTTGAACAATCATTCCCGTGCGTCGAAACTCGAATGAATTCACCAATTCCACTCTTAATATTCCGTACTACGCTGCGCTCTGCTCTACTCTATCGTTGAAGCGAGAGAGAGGGAGTGGGTAAGCAAAGCAACATGTAACCGCGTGGCGCCCGCGCCCCCCACACAGCCGCCTTTGTTTTATCGTCTGTCTGTCATTTATTCGTGCGTTAGCGTTGCCACTGCCCGCTTTTACTTTGTTTTGTGCGCTATTATCACATCTAAATAGTTGCTGTGACCACATAATCAATATGGACATCAGAAATTTTTTTGGTGAGTATCACTTGCGTTTAGCTTTCGTATTTTCCGTCCGTAAAATAACGTCAATTGATTTGATTATAAATGCTGATTTTGCATCGGTTTTTAAAATCGCAAAGATCCGTTTCTAGGCACGATATCCGATTCTTAAGGGTCGTCAGTTTAAACCAACAGGAAAATTGCTCAATTTAATGGTTCAATCGAAAATAGGACCGTATTAACATAGCTCAAAGTAGAAAATTGTATGAATGAATATCGGCAGTGCCGATTCGGCACAGTCGGCTCGCGTATGCTTGAGACTCCGGTGCGTGCGTGTCGTCGCGCCCGCTCTAGAGTGCTCAAGCGAGGATGCCCGAGACCGCGCGAGCATAGCCGCGGCGGTTAAGCCGCTCGAAATAGCTAGGACTGTTGATATAAAAAATATCGTTGACGCTAGTCCTTGCGCGGGCTCGAGCCTGCCGCCGTATTGAAGGGCATTTATGCTTTCAATGTGAATTGCGGACCAGAAGAAGTTGTTGCTATTTCAAATATTTTATTTTGCAGTTTTAAAAAGAAAGAAACCTGAAGGAGCAAGCAGTGACAGCGATGATTCCGTGGGTGACCTGGCGAGACCTAGCACATGCAAAGAACCGAACTTAGTTCCCGACTCTTCGATAAATGACTGCAACGAAAATGACATCGGTAAATTTATTGGACAAGCATCAATGTTATCGACTGAAATGAAGAAAGAATTGCTTGAAAACACTTGGTCTCCGTCTGCGACGTATGACTTTGCGGAAGACGCTAAACATTTGAAGAGGAAATTTAATTATTCATGGTTGGAAACGTACTCTCCATGGTTGGCCTATTCCAAGCACCAAAAAGGAGCCTTTTGTAAATATTGTACATTGTTCCCGCCAAATCCAAATTCTTTTAGAGGCGTATTAGGGTCATTTATCATAAGGCCATTTTGTAAGTTCAAAGATAATCACGAGCATTGCAAAAAGCACATGGAAACCCACTTCCATAAGATGGCACTGGAAGCCGCTAAATCATTTCTTGGAAGTGTGCCTGTAGATTTACAACTCAACAAATACTCCCGGGGCATTATTGAAGAAAACCGAAAAATTATAACATCTATTATTTCCTGCATTACGTTTTGCGGGACGCACGACTTAGCTCTGAGAGGAAAACATTATGGCGAAGGTATTCTCGAGGACTTATACAAGCTACGAATTGACGCGGTAGATTTAATTTTGAAGAAACACATTGAGCATAGGAAAAAGAATGCCAGCTATCGATCGATTGCTATGTGTGAACTATTAGAAAATGAAATTATCGCAATTTGTGGAGATGTTATTAAGGCAGACATTGTGAAAAAAGTAAAAGAAGCAGAAGCTTATAGTGTGTTAGCAGACGAAACAGCTGATATTTCCGGTACTGAACAATTATCGATTGGGCTGCGATATTTTGACGAGGAAGCCAATGAGGTCCAAGAAATGTTCGTCGGATTTGTTGAGCTGAAAGGTCTGGATGCGAAATCTATTGCATATTGCATCGATGAGTTTCTGACAAAAGAAGACCTTAATCCTGCTGATAAATGCGTTGGTTTTGGATTTGACGGTTGTTCGACGATGTCCGGAAAAGACGGTGGAGTACAAGCGATCCTTCGCAAAAAATATACCAAAGCACTGTTCTTTCATTGCTCGTCCCATAAATTGAATCTGGTAATAAATGATCTCAATATTCTTCCTGAAATTCGAAACACCATGGGAACCACTAAAGATATTATTATTTTTTTCGGGAATCTGTTTTGAGAAGAAAATTGGTACCTAATATTGCCAGGCTCTGCGAAACAAGATGGAGTGAGAAACATAAAACTATCAGAGTATTTAAGGAGAATTTTCCTGTTATATTGGAAGCCTTAGAAAACTTATCGCGTGAAGGAAACAGTGCTACTCGAAAAAATGCCTTTCAACTCCATGCGGCTGCTTTCAAAATTTCGTTTATACTTTGTATTACTTTGATAGCTAAATACTCTGCTTTGTTAGAACCTGTTGTCAACGCACTCCAATCCATAGCTTTGGATGTGGTTAAGGTCTCGCAACACGTCAAACGCATTTTGCAATTGCTTAAGAGCCACCGTGATAATCCCGAAAGTCACAGATGAAATTATAAAGGATGCTACTGTTGTTGCGGAGAAAGTCGGCCTGGAGGAGGATATCACTTCAATGCCGCGCATTGTTGGGAAACAACGTCATCGAAGCAATCACCCAGCAGAAAGCCCTTCAGAATTCTGGAAAAGATCATTAATAATACCATACTTGGACTCCGTTATTACATCGCTTGAAACACGCTTTGCTGAAGAAAATACTTCATCATTTGCTTTATCTAAATTACACCCCGCACAAATGCAAACGATGTCAGTCGAAAATATCACAGAAACTTGTGAAACTATCGCTCAGTTTTATAATTTACCAAACATAAAAATTGAAGTCGAGCTTTGGCAGCAATTCTGGCATAATAAACCAAACTCAACAGATCAAACCGTTGTTGACATCCTAAAAGAAGCAAAAACCTTCTTTCCCGACACGGAAAAAGCGTTGAAAATTTTGATCGCTCTTCCATACACGACGTGTACGGTAGAGCGATCGTTTAGCAGCCTCAGGAGACTAAAAACCTGGCTAAGAAGCACTATGAGTGAAAATCGCCTCAATGGTTTGGCCATGATGAGTGTGCACCGAAAACTTATACATGGAAACTTACAAGATTTTAATAATAAACTGGTCGAGAAGTTTACAATGAATCCCCGAAAATTATATTTTAATTAACCTAATATAAACAAACAACGACCATTATAATATTAAAATCTGATAATTAAAAAAAATACTGTACACTTTTTATTCTATTTTTCTAATAAATGTTATTATAACTTATTTACAAGTTTTTTATTGCATAGTCAAGAGCTTGTGCTCGTGTAGCTTTACACATTGGACTCTGTACTGTCGCAGAATACCTACAATTCATACCTACTTTACCTACAATTCATACCTACTTTACCTACAATTCATACCTACTTTACCTACAATTCATACCTACTTTTCTCATTCATAGAGAATGAGAAAAGTATGAATTGTAGTATGTAAAGTCAACTTGCCCCCCCCCCCCTGCGCCATTGGCTGGCGACGCCGGTGATTTGTCCGAATGCAAGGTGGTATAATGCCATCTTTTACACTGCTTGCAGACTAGGGCTTTACAGTTTATTCTTGAGTGCTTGAATCGGAGACACTTGAAGCATATTTTTGCCTTCTTGATCATATCCCATTTTTCATTCAAGTTAGCTTCTTTGAACTTCTTGCTTTCTAATGCGAAGTGTTCTTCTTCACAGAACGGACATGAGTTCTTATATTTTTCTTTTGACGCTTCTTGTACCGAATGAACGGGTTTTCTTATTCCTCTCTTTTGCTCCGAAGGTGCTTCAGGTGGGGCAAAGTCTCCGCACATGTCGGCTTCTGTTTCCAGGAACGCTTCGACGAGTAATAGTTCTTGAATTTCTTCACTTCTTCTGTTTCTGTGGTAGGCAAACCAATGAAACTTCATTGATGTTGGCATTTTGTCTACTATAACTCTAATTGTTTCAGGGGAACTGAGATACTGTGGTTTCTTCAGGGCTTTGATTGTCTCGACGGCGTTCTTTACTTTGCTTGCAAATACGCATATGTCGCTTGGGTTCTCGCCGACTTTTGAAAGGTTCTTCATTTTTTCTACTTCTGCTAATGCCAGTGCTTCAGGTCTTCCAAATCTTGCTTCTAGTCCCTTGATGACTTACGCGTAGATCTTTGGCGGTGAACAGCAGGATTTGGACGGCTTCTCTAGATTTTCCTTGGATCACTATTCTAAGGCGCACTAGGTTCTGATTGTTACTGAAAGAAGCGGCCATATCTTCGTATGATCTCTTGAAAGCCAACCATTCTTCACAGGCCCCGTTGAAGTGAGGGAGTTCGAGGTGCTTTGGTGAAACGACGTCACGTGTCTTCTCGGATAACTTAAGTATGACTGAAGCTAGTTCCTGTATGTCATTCTTCTTTTCTTCTGCCTCGATCGGCTTGTGATTCTTATTAGGTGCGTCCCCGGTCTGGATGAACCACCGCTCGACTTCTTGAATTCATTCGAACAATTCTTCTCCGGCACCATCTTCTTCTTCTGACTCCGCGGTGAGAAGTTCTAATTCAGCTTGAGCAACTTTTGATCGAGCTTCTGCCAGTTCTAGTTCTCTTAATGCCACTGTCATTCTTGCTTGCGCTTCTTCTCTCTTCCTATGCGACGAACGAACAGAGAGTGTGTCTGGATCGCGGGTCGTCTTCTAAGGGTGAGGCCGCTGTAGACTCTTTTCTCTGGACGTTGGTGTGCTTCCCAGTTTTTTCTTGAACCCGATCCGGCTCTAAGGACCAATGTTGTCGCTCGTGTGTGTGTTAATAGTGGAGCGAGTTCGCTGGCGGGATTTCGACTGGAGAGAGTGCAGTAGCAGTAGGATGAGCCATGATAATACTTCTTAAGAGTTTCTTCTATTTATTTTCTTGTTGTTATTTCTTAAGTGAGTGATAGACGGGCGAGCAAGTACGCGTACTTATGGCTCGACGACCTTTTTCGCTCGTGTGTCACCGTAAGTACGCGTACTTTAAAACCGCCGAGTAAGTTCGTCGGCGATCCAACCGGTTTGAAATCTTACTCGTAGCTCGTCTTGGCTCGTACGTGTGGCAGCACTGCGAGCCGCGAGCCGCCATATTGTTTCGCCAGTCCGTGGATGCGCACGCTTGTTTAAATTGCAATTTTTGTTAATTTTGATTCAGAAATTTCTCAAAATGTGTGATTTTCGAACTTATTCGCATGAACTGCTAACCGAATTTATAGAAGCTTTCCGAAATAACCCTTGTCTTTGGAAAATTAGAAGCAACGACTACAAAGACAAAAATTTGAAGCTTCAAGCATACAATAATTTATTAGAAATTATACGGAAGGTAGAAAGAGATGCTACGATTGAGAACGTCAAGAAAAAAATTAATTCATTAAGGGCTGGGTTCCGAAAAGAACATAAAAAAGTGCAAGATAGCAAGAAGACAGGCTCAGGAACTGACCAGGTATACGTGCCAAAATTATTGTATTACAGTCAGCTTGAATGTCTCAAAGATCAAGGCCAAGGTAAGTTTAATTATTTATTAAAGAATTTCTCTATACAGTATTATATTATACGTGCGTATTCTTTGTTATGCCTGTGCCTAAATTAGGTAGGTACCTAAAATAGAGTACCTATTATAGCACTTTGTTGCATTACAATAATGACATTAGAAATAGAAACTTTTTTATTCAATGTAGATTATAAAAATACTTATTGAAAGTCACTTTTTTAATTTACCACTGGTTCGCAAAAAAAACCTCTGTCCTGGGAAGAACCAGCAAGAAACCCAGCGGAATAATTTTAAGCTATTGCATAGCTTCTATCGCGGGCCTTGAGCGCGGGGACTGAATCCAGAAATTTATTCCGTAACGAAAAAACCTCACGCTCCCCACTCCGACGGGCACGGAGGTGTGGCTTGAAGGCCGTGCATTGTTTAACGTCGTTTCTTTTCGGCAGTCTTCGACACGGTGTTCGTGTGCGTGCAACTAGACGTATTGTACGACTCTACGAAGCTCGCACGAATCGAGACGAGCTGCTCCGAAATCGGACGAATACATAAGCAGCTGTTTATGAGAAAGTATATAAGTGTATAGGTATTTATGTACAACAGTGAATAGCTGCACTTGAAAAATTTGTGTATAAAGTGTTTTGATGATGATATATGAATGAACAAAGTGCATTTATTATTTATTTATTTAATAAAAGAAAAAAATTGTTTTCTTATCGGTCACCACGCTCAAAAAGTGTAACTTGAATTAATATCAAAGAAAAAGAAATACTGCATAAATAAAATAAATAAATAATTATAATTGCATAAGTTGATACAAAATGCTATGCAATAGCTTTACCACGGCAGTCCCCGAGTGCCACACGTCTTTTTTTTAATAATAGCTTACAATCATGTTTACAATCAACAACGCAAGACAAATTAGAAATAGCTTGGTAGCGATCACCCTTCCCAGGGGTTATTATCATCTTTAAATTCCTTAATATTATAATAACCCTTTTTATACAATCTTAGTTTAATAACATTTTTGAACTTTGTGTATGACAAATTTTGTATATTTTCTGGGATTTTGTTGTAAAAGCGTATACATCGCCCCAAGAATGAATTACCGACTCGGTGGAGTCGAGTAACTGGTACTACCAGTTTGTTTCTGCTCCTAGTATTTACAGAATGAATATCGCTTATTTTCGCAAAACTACTTTTATTTTTGTGTACGTACATTACATTTTCATAAATGTATTGAGAGGCCAGAGTTAATATATTAATTTCCTTAAATTTTTGTCTCAGTGACTCTTTTGGTTTTAAATTATATATTGCTCTAATGGCCCTCTTCATTGTGATGTTGAACATTAAAACCAAAAGTAAATTTAGAGGGTTTTTTATTTAATTACAGGTGAACAATCAACTGACAATATAGACAGCAGCGAACAGGAGACAGCTAATGATAATGAAAATACATTTGATGCTGAACATAGTGAAAATGATACCCAGGTAAAAATTCTATTATTATATCATTCTTTGTTGCCATGACACTGCACCACTAGTATTAAAGTAGGTTTCATACTTTTCTCTGATAATTTTTGCATTTTGAGTGGGGTTACGACTATGTGTTTGTTGTAGTGACTGTAATTCTCCATTTTGTGGTCTCAGCCTCAATTCAATAGTTCCATTTTCGTGATTTTCACTAACTAAGTGCTGATGTGGACTGTAAGCTTGTCTTAATTTTTTCCTTAAAAAATTGTGCAATACACAACATGCCAAAACTATTTTGTTAATATTGTGCACACTGGTATTTATAGGCGATCGAAAAATGTGGAATCTTGCCGCCAGAATTCCAAAAACATTTTCTATAATTCTTCTAGCCCTGCATACTCTATAATTGTATATCCTCCTACTTGAGCTAGCCTGTGATTGCCTTTATGGGTACGGTTTTATAAAATCTGTCCTCAAAGCAAAAGCCTCGTCGCCAATAAATGCATAAGGCAATTCTTCTGAATGACCGCTTGGTTTTCTGGGGCTAGGAAGATTTAAGCGCTTGGAATTCAACCTTTGAAAGAATGTAGTTTTTTGTAATACACCTCCATCAGAAATACGTCCATTTGTTCCAATATCTACATAAATAAATTCATAATTTGCATTTGCAATTCCCATAAGTACAATACTGTGATACCCTTTATAATTAAAAAAATGTGAGTCGGCTCCGGCAGGAGGGACTATAGCTACATGTTTCCCATCGACGGCTCCTAAACAATTTGGAAATTGCCATGTACGCTCAAACTCTTCAGCAATTGCTAGCCATTCTTCTTCTGAACTCGGGAACTGTAACAAAAAAAAACCATAATTCAGTATAAATGATATAATTTTTATTTTTATTTTAACAAACAGGATTCAAATTACTCAAGTATCACGGATTTGTCCAAAGACTAAAAATGAATATATTTATTGGTCCTATCCTCGATCCCCAAATTTTGGTGTTCCTCAAGGAAGCGTACTTGGTCCTTTATTGTTTTTAGTATATATTAATGATTTACCTAACAGCGTAAGCTTTCCTATGACTCTATTTGCAGATGATAGCTCTATGGTGTTTACATGTACAGACATAAATAATTATGAAAATGAAATTAATAACAGCCTGAAGAGTTTTTTATAGAATTTAATAATAAACCTAAAAAATACTCAAATAATGAATTTTTATCAACGAAAATGGCCCCTTGATTTACTTAATATTAATTTCGATGGTGAGAAGGTTAGTGAAACCAAAGCAGCAAAATTCTTAGATCTTTATATTGACAACAACTTAAAGTTGGAGACTCATACAGAATATATTTGCAAAAAGTTAAACCAGTTTTCATACGCTTTACATATATTATCCAAAGTAGTTAATGTAGATGCTTTACGGACGGTATATCACGGCTTCGTATCTTCTACTGTGCGCTACGGTATAATTTTTTGGGGCAATGCCACAAGGCGCGAAGATATATTTAAAGCACAAAAAAAGTGTGTGCGTGCTATTGCAAGCATATCGAGTACAGAAAGCTGTAAACCACAATTTAAAAAATTTAAGTTATTGACATTTCCCGCAATGTATATTTATGAAGTAATATTTGTAAAAACTAATCCTGAAATATTTAATGATTATCTAATAACGAACAACCGACGTAAAAATAAAATTCATACAATTTCATCAAAGACAGCTTTACTTAGAAAAAGCGTTTTTGGTATATTGTCTAAAATATATAATAAGGTTCCATCTATGTTTCATGAAATGGAAAATATTCATAAATTTAAAAAAGAATTTAGAACATTTCTAATTGAGAAATGCTACTACTCAATAGATGAATACAGTAATCTATGATGAATATTTAAGTGACGCATCAGTAGGCATATTATAATGACATTCACAAAATTTCATTTGACATTTGATTGGACAATATATTATTGTAAATATCCCATTTTAATTAATTATTACATCGAATTTTCTCATATAATTATAATATAAATAATAAAATGAAATAATATATAATAATTTAATTGTAACTGTAATATTTGTATACCTAAGGGTCGAATGCAGCGAACATATTTATATAACGTATACATATAAGATCTATTCTGTCTCATTGCCTGTATTCACAAATAAATAAATAAATTTGAATTTGAATATTTACAGAGTACCATTTGCAACGTGTCATCACCTGTGACACCTGCAACATCTGTTACTTCATCTGTACGTCGTAAGCGACACGGCAATGCCGCCGTTGAAGACACAATATCGTTAATAGGTAAAAGATTACAAAACTCAGATGATGAATATGATGCTATAGGAAAAAAATTCGCAATTAAACTCCGCAACATGACTGCTATTCAACAAGGCATAGCTGAAAAGCTCATCAATGAAGTTATTTTTTGGGACGGTTTGAAAAATTAACATTCAATACAAGTATACATAATCCAGTTCCAGTCCAGGTACCCCAAAGACCATTGATACACATGCCAGCTGTTCCAGTCCAGCTGCAAGAAACACAAGCATTTAACTTGACACAAGACTCGCAAACTATTAGTATCCCGGACACCCTGGTTGAATATTTAAACTTTAATAATAATAACTAAAAATAAATAAAATAGTACGTTACATTTGTATATGTTCAAGAGTAAATTTATTTGTTAAGCATTAATGTTAATGTGCCATTGCAAAATAAAGTCTGATTATTTGTACTGAGTTATTTTATTTATAAAGTATGTAATAAATGATACATACCTTCAAATATGTTTTCAGTGCAGAGTAGATTGCGTCACATGTCTCAGGAACTATGTACCCCAATGACTGTCTTGATTTCGCTGACGAATACATTACATCTTTATATGTTCCACCAGTTATCAAAAATCGTAATGTTGCACTTAAACGTTCATGTGGTGAAATAGCTTCTCTCATGCAAGTATCCTGTTTAGCTATAATTGGTGTGACTAAACACAAAAGTTCTTCATACACAGGCTCAGGCATTCTGAAATAATTCTGGAAATCTTCCTTCTCTTCACGTAACTCTCTTACTAAATTCACATGTGATAAACGCTCTCTTTTTGTAAGCCAGTTCTTAACTCACACTTTTCGCCTTCGTCTATTGTTTTTAGTTTTTGAAATGTAATACGATATCATTCCTAAATAACACAAAGCTTCTTCAGTGGACGACATCGCGATACGGTATGAGTAAGTTGGCGCGTGTGTCGCCGACGTCGAGCCAAGTAAGTTCGCGATCTTAAAAACCGCCTACTTTAAGTTCGTACGTCTATCACCCACTTTACACTTGCCGGATTCGGAATGTCTGACCACAAAAAACGCCTCTTTTTTATAGGCACCTCTGACCAATCATAATTCTTAAATTTTGCACACGGCACTAATGGATTCCCGTCAACCAATCAGAGCGCAGGCGACTTTTTATATGGAAAACTTACAAATGCCTTTGGTTTGTGGTAAAACATCCCTTAAAAAGTTTTTTATACATTTTTGGTATTAGAACGAACTTATATTTATCATATTACACACTAAACATTCTTAAGAACCTTAATTTATATCTTAAAATAATAAAAATACTGAAGCGGTCTTCTTACGGTATAGCTCCCTAGTAGCTGAGCTTTTTGCAGGCGTTAGCGCACGTTGCGCCCTCCTTTCTGCCAAGGAGGGTCGCGTTCGTATACGGCTTAGAAATCTCTAGTCAGATCATTAAGCCAATTCCTAAAAGGTTGAGTTTAGTGGGTAAAATTCACCACATAACCACGCAGCCGGCTGCGGGGTATGCTATGAGCATTCTCAACCTCCCTCCCCCGCTTTCCGGAGGGTTGCCCATATTTGCTTCGGACGCAAAACAAAAGTTAGCGCACGTAGCGCCGCCAGGCGGCAGGAATGCACAATACTGATAACAACATCATGTTTGCTAATCCTAAGAACTAAGCAGAGTATACTTAAACATCTTTTTTGACTAAGTCTATCTTAACGCAGTTCTAAGTTACAATAGAAAACGAAATTAAATAAGTAACTAAAATCACGTATCGTCGCTATCTATCTTAACGTAGTTTTAAATTGTAATAAAAACAGAATTAATCAAGTAATTAAAGTCACATTTTGTTACTAACATTCTTAACGTAGTTTTAGATTACAATAAGAACAAGTTAAACAAGTAATTAAATTCACATTTCGTCGCTAACAGTAGCAGTTTTTCATTGCCCGAAAACACGGACAAAAAACATTTTCTAAAAATAAATCCTAGCTAGATCGATTTATTGCCCCCGAAACTGGACACTAAATTTTATGAAAATCGTTGGAGCCGTTTTCGAGGATTTCGATTATATATATACAAGAATTGCTCGTTTAAAGGTATAGTTTTAAATTAAAAGCAAAAAAACATGAAGATGATTTCGTTCTATTATGCTTTTATGATTGCTAAGAGGCAGCATTACGGACAAAGAATTTACATTCCATTTCATATCCGATGTTATGGAAAATAAAATCAAAAGATTGTATGGACAAGAGAAGCACAGAAATAAAAAAAAAATATAAATTTAATGAAGATATGTGTCGCCGGAACATTACTGAGGAAGATGTAACGAAAAAGATTAATATTCTACGTACGAGTTTCAAGCGTGAAAACAACAAAACGAAAAAGTCTATGCTTTCTGATTCTGGTACAGGTGATCTGTATGTACCATCATTATGGTACTACAAAGATTTAGAATTTCTACGAGATCAAATGGAGGGAAAATCAGGAATTAGTACAGTAATAGAACAACAAGTAAATAGTAGTACTGTTTATTGTATGGTATGTTTTACACGTACGACATATAAAATTACTCCAAGCATTTGTTTTGCCATGGAACAGCACCCGTTGTATTAAAATATTATTACAACGGGTATACTATTTCCAGCTTGAGTATGTAAAATACATAACAACATTGGCTCATTTTTCCAAGTACTTGGAATAACAGCCCCCTTAATACAATCTTTCACATCCATTTCTCCCTTAGACCATTCAACCCAATGGACTTGCCTCGCGTGATTATTCCCCTCTGCGCAGGTATTGGATTTAAAAATCTTGTGCATTTATTAAACTGTTTACGGAATAGATTTCGTCATTACAAGAATCGTTTCCGTCGTCGTTGTATGTGTGTGGTGCTCTTTAAAAAAATGCCAATTTGTGCGGTTAACGTGTGCAAAAAGAACTTTTACTACTTACTACAAAAAGATGGAGTTACATTCCATATGTAAGTATTTTTATTGTGATATATGCTTTCTTTCTTTTCTTTTCTTTCTCTTTTTATAGAAGAGGGGGCAAACGAGCATACAGTTCACCTGACACTGTCAACGGTTAATCATATTTTTTAAACGTAAACCTTAAATACGTCCTTTTTTATTCTAATTATAATATTTAAAAAAAATGCATAGTAATATATGAAAATATCATATTAATTTCAAAGTTAGATTACAAATCAGTTTACATATTTTTTTATAATCGTTTGGTTTCAGAAATATCTAAATTTGAGATTTTATTTTCAGTGGTGTACTATTAATCCACGCGACAACTGTAGGGTTAAGTGTTTAATTGAAAATGGTGTCATCTTGAATCTTGATGTATGATGGGACTGATGTGCGGATCGATATCGATAATTTTTCATTACTATTCGTTGAAGAAGCATTAAAATTTTTCATCAAACACTCAACTAAAGGAGATTACCTACTATTATAATAAAAGTGAGAATGAACAATTTTTGTCCTTAAATTAAATAAATTCAACAAAAAAAATTTCTATTGGTATATACTAAATTTTTTTTTTTTTTTTTTTGCGCCCGAAGCAATTAAAGGGCTACCCTGTACGTAGGGAGGCGGAAAATGCATTACGCATACCACGATAGCCGGTCTATCGTGGTTATGGGGGACTCACTGTCCTACCGGGGACCCTAAGTGATACCCCCTAAAAACCGCCTTTGGGGACAGGCAGCTGGCTGATTAAGCTCTATTGTGCCTTATCATGAGCGACCCTCTTTTGGGAAAAGAGGGCGCAGGCGGCTAAGAGCCGCTGAGGGAGTGCCTACGAAGGCAAAATAATATTAGTTGATATAATAATAATTAATTTAATTAGAACTGGCCTGAGCCGCCAGGAGGCAGTTCAGGTCGTTTGACAGTTTATTTGGCGGGTCCGAGAGAGAGTTTCTCGGCCTGCGGACACGATAGCGAGAGGGGGGTGGGGCTGCATAAGAAGCCGCCTCACGAATTAAATTGTTTGGGTGCGACTCTGAGGCTTTGAAGAAGTTCTCAGAGAGTTTTTTAAGGAACTGTTGAATTGTTGGGAGCTCTAAGTCCCGATGAAGGTCGGCATTACGGACGTACCAAGGTGCGTTCGCAGCTCGACGACAGAAGAGGTTCTGAACTATTTGGAGTTCATTTAAAATGTTAGGGTTTGCGTGGGCAAAGACGGGGCCCGCGTAGGAAGTATATACTAAAGCTTCCTTCAATTATTATATATAAAATATATTTACTTATTTTACTTCTGTCTAAATGATGCCCACGACTTTGTCCACGTGGATTAAGGAAAATTGAAAAGTTCCTGTTAACTTTTTAATTTTCCTAACTTTTTAATTTTCCGAGACAAATGTAGCTATTAATGTTAATTCAGAGTATCCAAATCTGTTCAGTCGTTGTGGCGTGAAGGAGTAACAAACAGCTTGACTCTGTTTGAATGCAATTAAGCATATTTCTATACTGGATTAGGCATTAGAACAAGCTTTATTCCGAAAAACTATAGTACAGAAACAATTTCGTATTTATATTTTATACTAATGTATTGTCATAACCGTTTTACTTTTACAGATTTCCAAAAGATCATCTCTTAAAAATGAGGTGGGCACAATCTTACAATCAAAAAAGGGGTTGGGTACCTACCCACACAAGTACTATCTGTTCGATGCACTTTGAATCATCCCAATTTCACTGCTTGCCTAGTAAACGTCGTCAATTAGTAAGTAATGCTTTACCAACATTACTATTAACAGATGCTGTAAGTAATATTCATGTTATGTACTTAAAAGTTTGGGATTGCCTTTTGAGGCAACCCATGGGATTTTATAGGTCTGAAGTCGGTGCATAATTTCCTCTAGCTATAAATCCCAAGAACCAGGTCCAGGTCAAGGACACAGTGCACAGGTCTGTGTGATCATTACTAAACAGGGTAGCGTTCGTATTCAACCATATAGAACCACGAAATTTGTCGCCTTTCGTTACATGTCTCGTAGGCTGAGTAGTTTTTGGACTAACACAAGCTGTCGAATGGTTGGAGTTTTGGCGGGAACTTGGCCGTTGACGGATTGTCGCTACTGTTTTGTCGCTTGAATGATGGTTTGAAGTGGATTTTGATTCGTAAAAGTGATGCGATTTTGTGAATTAAGTATCCGCGCGTGTGAACTATTAGAGAAAACGACGAAACAAGTGCTTTGATGTCGATATAAACTTCAAGTTATTTTGATCGCTTGGGCGCCTTATGAATTTGAGTGGCTGTCATCATCAACTGTCCGCTAGGTTGAGCTGTCGGCATCTATTGTGAAGAAAAACAACATAATATAATGATGATTCCAAAAGAAAGGAAAGGCTCAGAAGTTCTAGAAACCAGAGCCGTTAAGCCAGTTAATAAAGAAAGAAGAATTTCGAATGGTTAGGCTCAGAAGGGCTAGATTCCCGATCCTTTAAGGCAGTTAATAAAAAAAATCGAATGGTCGAAACCTTGATCATATTACGAAACATAAACAAAGAGGTAATAAAGATCGCTACAATAACCAAAAATTAGATAGAAAAATGCTAATATTATGACCACCAAATAAAAATGTCATTCTGAATTTGGTTACTCTATTTCACAAAGCGAACATGCTACCAATATAAGAGAAGGAATAATCGTCATTCGCGGTGACCAAACGCGAATCAGAAAGTTAGTTTAATACTCAAAGATCAATACCGATGACTTTAACTCGGTTAACGCGATGGTGAAGTCATTCGAACAATTTTGTGAAACACGCACTAGGCACTCTGACTATGAGTCTGATTAACAATCAGCGTTTGGAAACGTTTCTTCCATTACAGTAGTCTTGTGTAGTTCGCGAACGATGAACGATTCATCATCATCATTATCAATACAGCCCTTCACAAGTCCACTGCTGAACATAGGCCTCCCCCAAGTAATGCCACAAAGCACGGTCCTGAGCCACCTGCATCCATCGACTTTCTGCATGTCTTACCAGGTCGTCACTCCATCTAGTGGTGGGTCGCCCTACACTACGCCTACCGGTACGAGGCTGCGACTCGAGAACTTTTTTTCCCCATCGGTTATCGGTTCTTCGAGCTATATGGCCGGCCCATTGCTACTTCAGCTTACTAATCCGTTGGGCTATGTCGGTCACTCTGGTTTTACTGCGGATATACTCATTTCTGAGTCTATCACGCAGAGAAACTCCCAGCATAGCCCTCTCCATAGCTCGCTGAGCGACCTTGAGCGTCCTCATACGGCCAGCAGTGAAGGACCACGTCTCTGATCCGTAAGTCATCACTGGCAACACGCACTGGTTGTACACTTTAGTTTTCAGAGATTGAGGTATACCTGACGAGAAGATGTGTCGTAATTTCCCGAACGCTGCCCAGCCGAGTTGAATCCGTCGATTGACCTCTCGGTGGAAGTTGGACTTACCTAGTCAGACTATTTGTCCCAGGTAAACGTACTCGTCAACAACTTCGAGCATAGTGCTCCCAACAACTACCGGTATAGGTGAGACATGGACATTAAACATGATCTTTATTTTGTCCATGTTCATCTTAAGACCTATCCGTTGGGAGACACCATTGAGGTCATTGAGCATAGTGCTAAGGTCCTCCAGCGATTCTGCCATAAGGACTATATCGTCAGCAAATCGAAGGTGAGTGATGTACTCGCCATTGCTGTTAATACCGTATGCTTTCCAGTCCAGTAGCTTGAAAACGTCTTCCGGTGAAGAGTTTCGGGGATATCACGTCACCCTGTCTTACACCTCTCTGCAGTTGGATAGGTTTCGAGCTTTGATTCTGTACTCGGATAGCCATCGTAGCCCTACTGTACAAACACTTCAGTACTTCGATATACCGACAGTCAACTTGGCACCGCTGAAGGGACTGTAGCACCGCCCAAATTTCGACGGAATCAAAGGTTTTCTCATAGTCCAAATACGCCAGGCAAAGTGGCAGATTGTACTCTTCGGTCTTCTGTACAATTTGCCGCAGGGTATGTATGTGGTGGGAAGCTGGAAGTCATCGAGTCTTCGTGCGAGACGATTCGTAATGACTCTCGAAAACAGCACGTAGACGCGGCTCAGAAGGGAAATCGGTCTGTAGTTCTTCAAGAGAGCGTTGTCGCCTTTCTTAAAGAACACGACCACCGCACTTCTGCTCCACGCCTCCGGAGTAGTGTCACCATTGAGGACGGAATTGAAGAGCTTCTGAAGGACTTCAAGTACCGGTGTTCCACCCGCTTTCAGAAGCTCCGCTGTAATTCCATCCTCGCCTGGGGCCCTGCCGTTTTTAAGGTGCTGGAGAGCCATTCTAATCTCGCTCAGAATGACGTCCGGGATATCATCGGATTAGTGTCGGGTAAGACTTGCTCTTGGATCGTTACTCACACTTGCGTGTGGCGCCAACGATGATGTGTACAGCTGCCCATAGAACCTCTCAATCTCACTCAAAATCTCAGGTGTCTCGAAAACGATGCTGCCACATTCAGTCTTCAGCTTTGACAGTTGGCTCTTTCTGGCAGACAGATCTGTGGCAAAGACTTTGGAGCCCTGGTTCCGCTCGATCGCTTCTTTAATACGAGCAGTATTAAAGTTGCGTAAGTCTCGCCGCATGCATTTGGAGATCTGTCTGTTCAGTTGCCTGTATGCTCTCAAATCTGTTGACGATTACAGCCTCATCTCCCGTCTAACATCCATGAGATTAAGAGTGTGATCGGAGAGTTTTTGTATTCTTCTGCGGTGGGTCTTGCAGAACTTAGCTCCGACCGCATGGACAGTTTCCACGAGCTTGTCATTCATATCGTCCACTGCATTGCAATCTTCTAGGCACTGAAAGCGGTTACGTAACTCGAGCTGAAAAGTCTCGGGATTCTGGATTAGAGCACGAGGGGGACGGAGCGTTGACTTCATTAGAAGAGACCTCTCGAACTTAACGTTTAGGTTCAGTGTGCCTTTAATCTGATCGCTGCCGGTTTTCTCCCTTGCGATCACTGAGACATCACTGAACAGTTGGCGTTTGGTCGTCATAATGAAGTCAATCTCATTTTTTGTCGAACCGTCGGGGCTCGACCAGGTTCACTTCCTGTGGGGCCGCTTCTGGAAGAAAGATTTCATCATAAAGAGTCCCTCTTTCTCCATAAAGTCGGCCAGCTGCTGGCCCCTTCGGTTCCGTTGCCCTACTCCAAACTTCCCTACCTTCAGCTCACCGCTTCCTCTTGTGCCTAGTTTTGCGTTGAAGTCTCCCATCAACACTGTGTAGTGGGTTTTGGAGGAATGCGTGGCTTTGGAAATATCCTCATACATCTCCTCATCGGGATGTGCCGACGTTGGTGCGTAAACCTGTATAAACTTCAGCGAATACCGTTTGGTGATTCTGAGTATCAGGTACGCGACCATCGTCGACACACTCTCAATCTTTAAATTTTAATTATTGACGAAAAGAAACATTAAAAAGGGTGAAATAATATAAAAATATAATAATAATAAATCAATAATAATTGATAAATTATATTTGTAATAATTTATAATATTTATAATAATTAAAATTACAAAAAACATAATTTATAATTTATTTATTAATAAATAATAATAATTTCGTTATTTTCCTTTTTTTCTTTGAATGATATTATAATCATTTCCAACCAGCGCACAACAGCCCGCTTTTATTGAGGTAACTTAGCGATCGCAGCCCCTCACTTATTTTGTCCATATTTCTGGGACACTATTTTCTATTGCGATCGTTGTCCTGTTCTCTAACCTCCATGCTATATATACAATAAAATAATCTATGGATTGACTGTTGATTGATCGAGATCGGAGTTACGGTCCGTTTTCAAAAGAAGTCCCTTAGCCGCGGCAGCACAGTCTTTGCCAAGTTTGACATCTGGTGTCAAATTCCATTACATCAACGGATTGTCGCTCCTATTTTGTCACATAAATAATGGTTTGAAGTGGATTTTGATTAGTAAAAGTGATGCGACTTTGTGAAATAAGTTGCTGCGCGTGTCAACTATTAGAGAAAACGACGAAACAAGTTCCTTGATGTTGATATAAACCTCAAGTTATTTTGTCGTCAACAACTGTCCGCTGGGTTGATCAAAACCTCCCAAAAACTTCGCAATGTGACGGATCAGCATATTGTGAAGAAAAAAATATTTAAAAATGAAGATTCCGAACATAGAATTCTATAATACACAATAGAATTTATTTTGGACGAGGATTAGGGAATTTGGAAACTTTGATATTTATAGGTGTGAATTGACTTGTTAGTGACAACAAGGGCTCCGCCCACTCCCCCGTTCTCATATGTATGTATCATAGTATTTTATGATTCCGAAAGAAATGATAGGCTCAGAAGGGCTAGAACCCAGAGCCGTAAAGCCAGTTAAAAAAACGATCGAGATCGTTTTAAAATTTTGAAATCGTAATGAGAACACAGAGTGCCTTTGTGTAAACCGAAAAATGAGAAAATAGAAAATAATCACAAAAGTTTGTTAGATTAATTTTCCTTGTTGTTGAGCATTATTTGACTTAATTATGGCTATGCATATTAATGATAGTTTAAGCGATGAAGAAATATTTTTTGGAAATCTTTCCACTAACGAAATTAAAAAGCATGTAACGATGGATAGATATCGGTATAGTGCGACGTAAGTATATTATTTTTTGAATTTGACCGTAATATTATTTTATAAAGCTATACCTTTAAATAGTATTTTTGAAAATGTTGTAACGTTTCGTTTTATTTATTTATTTAAAACAATAAGGTGCATCAATACAAAAAAGGAAAGCGATATTGACAGCAGTCCGAAAATAATTGAAACTCGTTCTGAACCTGATCTTAATCCAGGGGTTTCTCTGAACATTTCTGATTCCAATTCGAGATTATCAAGTGAACATAAGCGAATTTCAAGTGGGAATATAAATTCAATCAATGATAGTTTTTTGGAAATGGAAAAAATGGTTTCAGAACTTAAAAAACTACCTAACAGTGATAAAGAGGAATTAGATAATACATTGGAAGTTATTGAATATATATTAAATAATGGTCCAACTCATGAAGAAGGATGTAACCTTCCCAGTAAAATTGAAGAGTCAAAAGATAATAATAATGAAAAAACTGCATTGCAAGTTGAAGTTATTGATACCAAGCAAAGTAATGCACCTGAGTCTATAAAAGATGTGTTAAAGTTAGAAGAGGTCAAACATTCTTTAAACACAGAACTTTTTACTCCAATTAAAAATAAAGATGGCTTAAGTGATTGTACTTCTGGTCCTAGTTTAGATACATTTTCTACAAAAACAATTGATCATCCAGATAAAACTGACAATGTTACTACCCCTTTTTGTGGAGATATAAAACAAGAGGCTCTAGTTTTTAAGACACCCAAATGTCTCATATCACAAAGGAAACAATTTATAACTCCAAAGACAAAGTTAACACCAAGTAAAAACTCATATCAACACATAACAAGTCCAGTTGCTGCATATATTAAGAATTCTCCACAAGTCCCATTGCTTAAAGATGTCAAACCTAGGAAACCTTTACCAGGAGTCTCATCAATTCCCAAACTACTGAAAAGTACAGAAAAAACATCAAACAAGGAGAATATAAATTTACCATCAGTTGCATACAAGAGTGCTCAAAGTATGAAAGTGGTAAATATGTCCAACTATTAGTTATATGTTTTCAGTTTTGAATTAAGTCGCTTCTACTTTTGTAAATGTGCTTAATTTCAATTATTAAATCTTATTAACTATTAGGGACTTGAAAATATGTTTTAACATTTAGTCACTAACTGCTCTCAATCTATATCTCTTGGGTCATTTTTCATTCTATATGTATTAAAAATACCAGTTGTCTTTAATGGGCCTTGGCAAGGAAGAGAGTTACAATAATTAGGTAACTGCAAGATATGATGACAACTTGAAAAACAACAACTTTTGTACTGTTTGGGTGTGAAATGAATGTGTTCATGGCCCTTCACTGTATGGGTAGACCATGGAATGAAAAGACATATTCTATACCAACTTGTTTTCCGTTTAGAACCTTATCTTAACTTCTTAACTTAACTTCTGATGGTATCTTAGTTTAATGTTGTAATGTCATTTTTCGCTTGTTGTAGTCTTTATGTGCAATACAATAGGCAAGTATTGGTTATTGGAAAATGTATCTTAAATTTGATTTCAGTGTAAAATTGTTTTTAAATGTATTTAAATTTGTCATTTGTTAATACCCTTAATGGACAATACAATTTTGCTAGGTCCAAATCCAACCTAGTTATGCACCACAGTATTCCCGGTATTGCAATGGAGTCCATCACAGTTCAAGTGTAAGCATGGACGTAGATTGTTGCATTGCATCTGGAAGACGGGTGGTCGTTCGTATGCATATTGATAACTGTTTCATCATCATCATCATCATCATTACAGCTCTTCACAAGTCCACTGCTGAACATAGGCCTCCCCCAAGTAGTGCCCCAAAGCACGGTCCTGAGCCACCTGCATCCATCGACTTTCTGCATGTCTTACCAGGTCGTCACTCCATCTAGTGGGGGGTCGCCCTACACTATGCCTACCGGTACGAGGCTGCCACTCGAGAACCTTTCTTCCCCATCGGTTATCGGTTCTTCGAGCTATATGGCCGGCCCATTGCCACTTCAGCTTACTAATCCGTTGGGCTATGTCGGTCACTCTGGTTTTACTGTGAATATCCTCATTTCTGAGTCTATCATGCAGAGAAACTCCAAGCATAGCCCTCTCCATAGCTCGCTGAGCTCGACCTTGAGCGTTTAATATTCTATAATAAGATTGAGGATTATTATTATTATTATTTATACATAAACACACTAGCAGCTAAAAAGCTGATGCCTGTGCGTCTTATTGTGTGGAGATTTTATCCAATTTGTTCCTTTAAGAACATTCAGTCCTTCAATGTAGGAGCATCAATCACATTTTGCGGTAGCTTATTCCACTTGGTGACAAAACGATTTTATAGGATTCTGCTTGGCAGCCCTATGGCAAAGTTTAAGTTGATGTCCTCTCAGACATTTGTTGCTATTTTGTAAGTACAAATTTGGGGGAGTAGGAACATTGTAATATCCTGTCAGTATTTTGTATGTTCCAATCAGACTAGCTCTCTGTCTATGGCACTCTAGTGTTGTGAGGTTAAGAGCTTTTTCATTCGCTGTTCATATGTCATGTTTCATAGTTGTTTTACCATTTTTGTGGCCTTCCTTTGAATATTTTCCAGTAGTATTATATCTTTACGAAAATACGGGTCCCATATCACATATGCAAACTCCAAAATTCGTGGAAGTTTCAAAAATTCTGCCTCTAAATGCTGGAATAACCTGCCGCCACCGCTTCGTAGTCTGAAAACATTAAATACATTTAAAATAAAATATAAAACTTACCTAATTATTGTTCAAAAAGCTATGGCTTGATATTTACCTACCTAAATAATTACAGACACTTAGCGCTGTCCGGCGAGGTCATACCGAAAGCATATGAGTGCATAGTACTTTTTTTTTGATACTTAAAGGCTGAAATAAAAGTGTTTTTCATGCTATTAATTATAACCATGATACAAGTATATGTTTAACGTGCAGTCATTATTGACTTTAGTAGAATATTGTTTCTAATGATAATATTGTTGCTTAAGATTATGGTTATGATTACATACCTGTGAGAAAATATTTTTGTAGGGTACCATCATTTAGTGTTTCTTCTTTTATATTATTTCCGACTGATACCTCATAGATACATGACTCTTATGGTGATAACAATACTTTTTACAATGTTTCGGACATTCTTGGTATTAGATCCAGTTAGTTCATTCATGTAATCTATGTTAATTATTATTAGTCTATCAATGACGGTGTGAACGTCCGCACGTCACTTAATTCACAGGCCCACTGAAAACCAGCGCTGTAGTCTCGTATCGACTGCGGCATTAAGCTGAGTGCGGTCTGTTTGCCATGTACGCCACACACACTTGTGTGCGTAAAATGTGTGATGTGTTTTACTATGTATTTTTTATGTTTATGGTTTAAATGTACATGTGGCGTATTTGAGCAATAAATGTTTTCTTTCTTTCTTTCAAAAGAGCTCTTAACTACATACATTTGGTGGATCTTGTTAAATGTTTCAAGGATAGTCATAGTTAGGCTCCCACATGTATCGGACATGTAGTTTTAAGTTGTAATACATTGCATATTAATGAATGTATCACAAATTAATAGTTTTAAGTTTTAAATAAAGTAATTTTAAAAACGTCCTGGGCAAATTCGAATCTTGAATATCTGTTGTCTATGCATCTGAGTGTTTACAACAGATGGCCCAATTCTCTTTCCTTGCATGGGCGTCACCGGCTTACATCATCATCATTCATCATCATTATAGGCCTTTCCAAGTCCACAGCTGAACATAGGCCTCTCCCAAGGAATGCCACAAAGCACGGTCCTGAGACACCTGCATCTGTCAACTTCCTGCATGTCTTACTAGGTCGTCACTCCGTCTAGTGAAGCGTCGCTCTATACTTCGCCTGCTGGTACGATGCTGCCACTCGAGAACCTTTTTCCCCCCTAGGTTCTTCAAGCTATATTGCCGGCCCACTGCCACTTCAGCTTACTAATCCGTTGGACTATGTCGGTCACTCTGGTTCTACTGTGGATATCCTCATTTCTAAGTTTATCATGCAAAGAAATCCCGAGCAGAGCCCTCTCCATAGCTCGCTGAGCGGCCTTGAGCGTCCTCATACAGCCAGCAGTGGAGGACCACGACTCTCGAAACAGCATGTAGACGCAGCTCAGAAATGAATTCGGTCTGTAGTTCTTCAAAAGAGCGTTATCACCTTTCTTGAAGAAAAAGGCCACCGCACTTCTGTTCCACGCCTCTGGAGTGGTGCCACCATGGAGGACGGAAAGAAAAAGCTTCTGAAGGACTTCAAATACCGGTTTTCCATCTGCTTTCAGAAGCTCCGCCTTAATTCCATTCCATCCTTCCCTGGGGACTTGCCGTTTCTAAGGTGCTTAAGAGCTATTCTAATCTCGCTCAGACTGACGTCTAGGATGTCAGTATCGTTACTCACACTTGCGTGTGGCTTAAACGATGACGTGTACAGCACCCCATAGAACCTCTCAATCTCACTCAAAATCTCAGGTGACCCCAAAACGGTGCTGCCACACTCAGTCTTCAGCAATATAGTATATATATATGTATAAAAGAAACCCTCTAGTAAGAAGCAAAATACAAACAGTCATCAGTAATCATACAAAACTCTGTAGGTATGCTTTTATAACGAAGGCTAATGATGGTTTATGATTTGTTTGGCTCTTTCTGACAGACAGATCTCTGGCAAAGACTTTGGCGCCATGGTTTCGCTCAATCGCTTCTTCAGTACGAGCTGTATTAAAGTTGCCTAAGTCACGCCGCATGTATTTGGAGATCTGTCTGTTCAGTTGCCTGTATATTGTCAAATCTGCTGAAGACTGCAGCTTCATTTCCCGTCTAACAGCCAGGAGATTAAGAATGTAATCGGAGAGTTTTTGTGTTCTTCTGCGGCGGGTCTTACAGAACTTAGCTCCGACCACATGGACAGTTTCCATGAGCTTGTGATTCATATCGTCCACTGTATTGTAGTCTTCTAGGCACTGAAAACGGTTTTGTAATTCAAGCTGAAAGTTTATGGGACCCTGGATTAGTGCACGAGGGGGACGGAACGTTGACTTCATTACCTCGCGACGAGACCTCTCCAACTTAACGTTTACGTCCAGTGTGCCTCTAACCATTCGGTGATCGCTGCCACTTTTCACCCTCGTGATCACTGAGACATCATCTGATCGCCATAATCAATCTCATTTTTTGTCGAAACTTTTGTTTTAACGGTGGTAGAGCCACGCGTCAGCTTTGCTTTGCGTATGGGCAGGCTCAAACCGGGGTGGTACCACGACCTCACAGAATACCGGCGTGAAGTGGAATACCACCTTTCATCTGGTGAGTGCAGGTGGCCGGAGGTCCAATAGAGGAGGGTAACAGCACCCCTGGAGAATCCCTAGCTGAGCACCCACGACCAAGTTACTCCACTCCTGAGCGTTGGTGCTCAGGCTGCCCCGCATATTCGGGGGTTGGGGGTGCAAAATTCTGCTCAAGACTGCATCTGCTCGGGGTAAACGGAGCAACAAGATCAAGGCGACTCCTGCCACGCTATCCGTGAATTTCTGCAATATCAGGGGACTTCATCTAAACCTACTACCTAAACGCCGTCAACTATTTCGAGACGTGACGGCGAGGCCGGCTCTGCTCTTTCTGACCGAGACGCAGGTGTCCTCTCCGGCTGATGTCTCGTATCTCTCCTACCCATGTTATAAACTGGAACACTCCTTTGTGCCTCGGGCTGGAGTTAATTAATTGTATTTTTAAGAGCGTGTACTCCCGACAAACTGATTGCAGTTTGGCGAGAGAATAGTAAAAATAATGTACTTACCTTTGTATGAATAAATAAATAAAAAAATCCGCGCGTCTACGGGTGCCTCTATAGGTCCTCTTCTAGAACTCTTCGACAGAGATCGTGATCCTCGGCGATTTTAACGTCCATCACGCCGAATGGCTTGGTTCACGTTTAACCGATCATACGGGGAGATCTGTTCATGATTTTGCCTTGGCATATGGTCTGACACAACTGGTTACTTCGCCTACGCGATTCCAGATGTGGAGGATGATGTACCTTCCCTGTTATACCTTCTGCTGACCTCTAATCCAGATAGATATCAGATTTACGTCGACGCCCCTTTAGGCTCCTCGTACCATTGTCTTGTCCGGAGTGCGGTGCCATTTACGTTGAAATCGCGGTTGCGTTCTGCAGGCTGCCGCCGTGTTTGGCACTATAGGTCAGCGGATTGTGATAGGATGCAGTCTTTCTTTACATCCTACACTTGGGGGCGGGTTTGCTTCTCGCCGGACGATTCCAACGTTGTTGCTGATTCTGTCGCTGATGTGGTACTTCAGGGTTTGGAACATTGTATTCCTAGCTCTGTGGTGCCCATCGGAGGCAAATTTCAGCCATGGTTTGGTCGCTCCTGTAAAATAGCATCATGCTATAAGCAGAAGTGCTACCAAGCTCAACGTCCCGAGATGTAAACACCAGCGCTCTAAAAAAGAAGTATAATTCCGCCTCCAGGTCCTTCAAAAAAGTCATTGCCGAGGTAAAGTCAGAGCACATAGGCAGAATTGGCGAGAAACTAGTTCGCCTTCCTTCTGTAACCCGTGTATTCTGGTCTCTCCAAGGCTGTCCAGGAGAATTACTGTCAGCCATCTCTTCCATCTCTGCAAAGGGAGGACGACTCACTGGCCCATGCCGCAAAGGAGAAAGCCGATCTTCTAGGCTCTTTCTTTGCGTCCAACTCGACTCTCGATGACGACCGTAGTACGCCGCCGACCATCCCGTGGTGTGAGTGCTCCATGCCAGAGGTGCAGTTCACACAGCTCTCGGCTCGCAAAGCACTTCTCTCCCTGGATATCCACAAGTCGAGTGGGCCTGACGGAATCCCCCCAATTATGCTGAGGACGTGTGCTTCAGAGTTGGCACCGGCTTTAACGCGTCTTTTCCGGTACTCGTACTCCCTAGGCGTAGTTCCAAAATCATTGAAGACGGCTTTCGTCCACCCAATCC
The DNA here is from genome assembly GCA_036936625.1 of Parnassius smintheus behrii. Taxonomy (NCBI): domain Eukaryota; kingdom Metazoa; phylum Arthropoda; class Insecta; order Lepidoptera; family Papilionidae; genus Parnassius; species Parnassius smintheus. The sequence continues at coordinate 3,980,977 of JAUPFT010000002.1, forward strand.
CTAAAAAGGTGAACCTCTGTGATGCCCATCGGAGGCAGATCCCAGCCATGGTTTGGTCGCTGCTGTAAAATATCAAGCCTCGAGTGACGTATCAACATCTCGGGATGTAAACACGAGCGCTCTTACAAAGAAGTATAATTCCGCCTCAAGGTGCTTCAAAAGAGTCATTGCCAAGGCAAGGTCCAAGCACATCGGCAGAATTGGCGAGAAGCTAGTTCGCCTTTCTTCGGGGACCCGTGCATTCTGGTCTCTCGCCAAGGCTGACCAAGGGAACTTCTGTCAGTCATCTCTTCCACCTCTGCACAGAGAGGACGACTCACTGGCCCATGCCGCTAAGGACAAAGCCGATCTGTTATGCTCTCTCTTTGCGTCCAACTCGAATATCGATGACGGGGAGAATACTCCGCCGACCATTCCGTGGTGTGAGTGCTCCATGCCGGACGTGCGGTTTACACAGCGCTCGGTTCGCAAAGCACTTTTCTCCCTGGACGTCAGTAAGTCGAGTGGACCTGATTGAGTCCCTCGCATTGTGCTGAAGACGTGGACTACAGGCCTATCGCCATCACTTCCTTGTGCTCCGAAATGACGGAGTCTATAGTAAACTGCCAGCTCATGCGGAACCTTGAGGATCACCAGCTGATCAGTGACCGCCAATATGGTTTCCGTCGTGGTGGATTAGCTGGTGATCTGGTCTACCTTAGTCATAGATGGCCGGAGTCAGCAGAGTCAAATTATTTCACAATAACCAAACTAACTTTTACTAATAAGCTAAAACAAGAAATCACTGTCATGTAATAATTCGTACTCGTACTCAACGTGTAGATTAATAAATTTTTACACTTATTTTTTAAATAATTTTTTTTCAATTATTAAACCAGTCAAAATAGCTTTTAAAATGTTTAATGTATTGCAGATAAAGGTACCTAATGAGGAGAAGTTACCGGAAAATCAATGGGCCAAGAAACTATCTTCATCTCTATCTAAGCCAATTGTGATAAAACATGATCATAGAGAGAATAATGTATCCAAGAAAATAAAAGAACCAAACACTGAAGACAGTTTTGCCGACCTTACTTTGCACCAGGCGGAAGTGTCAGTTTGTACCCAGAAGTCTGCATTCAGCACTTTAAAGAAAAGGCATATGTAATTAAATTCAGTAATAATTGAAATAAATAAATGTGATAAAATTTTGATTTATTCTGGATATCCTAATTCAGTTTATTACTGTTGGAGAAATACTATGGCGAAAATAATGGGTCGAACGCCTATGATAGGTTATCTGAAGGAAAATGTTTCCAAATTGCAATGTCATCTTAATGTGTGATGCACTTGCTAATTCTTGTGTAGGATAATTAATCCTAAAACGTAAACCCGAGTTTCAGTCTGTGCTTAGCATCGCCAATGCAACTAATGGGCGTGTGCGTGCGCGTGCGTCCGTGCGTGCGTCCGTCCGTGCGTGCGTGGGTCCGGCGTGCGTGCGTGCGTGCGTGCGTGCGCGTGCGTGTGTGTTTGTGTTTGACACAAGTACGTTAAAGTTGATAAGTTCTGTCAGGTAAAAAGGTTAGTACTTTAAATAATTTGATGTTACAATTATTATTTACCAAAACTTCTGTACAGTATTTCAACCTCATGTATAGAGTAAATTCCAGTTCTTGAATAGTATTGCGCGCGAAAGCGATTATTTGCTTTCAGCTATTGTTGTTTTCATACAACACACCTTCACAGTGTAAATGATAGGCACATTAAGTCCGACGTAACTATCTTTTGTATTAAGCAGCAACGGGGACGCGCTAAAAACGTTTTACTTTTCTACGATTTTAAAACGCGCGGTCGAAGTGAAAAGTTATAAAAACAAAAGACTATCCGCTTGCCGCGCCGCTCCCAAGCGGTCGTGTCAAGCAGTCAGCGCTCCCGTCCTTGTACGGCAGCGCCCCTCTCGCTCGCGACAAAGGGACCCCAGTTTCTTAGAATACAGCGTTAACCTCCCTGTCCACCCAACATGTCCACTATAGACATAAACCAAATTCTGAGCATAGCTAAGTCCGTAATCCAACAGCATTCTGAAGCCTTAGGCATATCCGTCAAAATTGACGATACCTCTGTTGCCGAAGCCCTCCGCTACGCCTTTCTCTCTGCCCCTAAGGATTATGTCCCCCCGCCCTCCGTCGTGGCCTTCTTAGCGACTCGTGACTCCGAAGTCATGGAGCACTCGGACACCATGTCCGAAACTTCATCCACCCGTAAGAGGTCCGCTCAAACCACATCCAGTAGCTGTTCCTCGGACTCCGCAAACTCCGATCAATCAGTTATTGATACGACCTCCTTCACGGAAGTGAAATCCAAGCGCGGCTCTAAACGCGCTGCGACCTCTCGCTCATCTCCCGTCCCGGTATCCCCCACGCTGCCGCTGCTGCCCGCGCTCTCGCAGCCCCTGTAGCCGCCCGCGCCCCCGCAGCCTCCGCCGCTACTAGCGCCCCCGCAGCCTCCGTCGCTGCCACAAAGAAACAAGTCCTGCCCCCTGTCTTCCTCAGGGACAAGGCGCAATTTACTAGACTTTCTAAAGCCTGTTACGACGCAGGCTTTAATTATGACCAAGCCACCAACCTTTGTGAATCAATTAAAATCGTTCCGCAGTCTATGGAAGACTTTGGGAACATCACTAAACTCTTCACATCCGAAGGTGTGCCCTATCACTCCTACTCTCTCCCTGAAGAACGTAAAGTCAGGGCTGTACTCCGCGGAGTGCTTTTTGAACTCGCCAACGAGGAAATCCTGGAGGATCTTAAGTCCCAAGGATTCCCAGTTGAGGCTGTGCACAAGATGCACAGCAGTAGGGGCAGGAGGTACTCGCTTGCCCTGCTCATTTTGTCTAACGTGCCGGAGGCTAAAGACATATTCCGACAGGTACACACTGTGTGCGGCCTGTCGAGAATCAAAGTTGAAGCCCCAATAGGCGCGGTTTTCCGGCGCAGTGCGGCGGCCAACTGCTCAGCCCCTCTCAGGTGCGGTAAGTGCCTAGACCCGCACAGCTCGAAAGAGTGTCCTCGGCCCCGTGATACCGAGTACCCACCCGCTTGCGTCCTTTGCGAACAGACTGGCCATACGGCCAACTTCAGAGGCAGCCCTCGCGCGCCTCGCCCCAATCTCGGCAACAAAGCTGCCAAAAAAGCTCCGCCACCGGTCAATGACCGTACATTCCCGGCTCTCCCATCCAAAATGCCCCTACAGGGCAACTCTAAGTCACCTCAGGACCTATATCAGCCCCCTCAGGGACCTTTTACAGGCCTCATCACCTTCGCCCGCTAGGGCTCCGACATCAGGCGGAACCCTCTTACGCCGATAACGTAGATACAGTATACACTGCTATCCGCAATATCGACGTAAGAGAGATCTCAATTTTAGTACGCAAACCGCTCGCTTCTCAGTCCCCTCAGGATCGTCTGCTCGCGCTTACCGAGCACCAACACCTTCTAAATTCAATATAATTAGTCATCCCATTCGTAAGCTGCCCTAATTAGGCAGCAATTCTTCCCAGCGGCTACTCGTCGCTAGGTGTCACACGTCTTTAAGCCGTATCAAAGCGTTAAGCCAGTCCCTTAAGGCGATGTTTAGTGGGTAAAAGTCTCCACATAACCACGCAGCCGGCTGCGTGGTATACTATGAGCATTCACCGCCTCCCTCCCCCGCTTTCCGGAGGGTTGCCCTTATTGCTTTGGGCGCAAAAAAAGAAGTGAGAGAAAAACTCGAAACACACCCGTTTGAGCAGTATAAATTACAACAATTCCGCAATTCCCCTGATGTTGCAGTTGGTCATAGGCGGCGGTCGACACTCGACGCGGTTAGTTGCATGCTTGTTTGCCCCATCTTCTATAAAAAAACGACGAAACAAAAAGGGTTCTTCCGTTTATCCACCCTAAAAGACCCTAGGGTGGATACCCGGTAACGCGTGTCCGTCTATCCACCCTCGACGGGGTGGATAATTGGAATTAGCTTTTATTTGTTCTTCTGACTTTTCACACCAAGTACAGGTCAACACATACACTTTAATTTTTAATAACCACAAACGTTAACATATAACTTATTAGGTGTTGCCGCCACCGTTACCGTTACAGCCTATTAAAGTACAAGCATTACGTATTGCATTTAAATCAAAATAAACTTTCTCGTTTTAAATAATATTAATATTGCGTAATTTATAAATTATGCAATATGGTCAGGAAATTACCAACTCTAATTTCATTAATGAGTAGACGTAATTTGATATTCTGGATAAATTCGCCACTTTCTTGCATTTGAAATCGTTTTTTTTTTTTAGTTTCTTTGCTCACAGGTATGTTAGCGAAGAATTGGGCGTTTTTTGCTAGAATTTCAAAAAGGTTACGATTGGAAGTTTGTCTTTATTTTAAATGTTTTTATTCCCACAACTGCAATGAATCTGTAATCCTATGAGATACTCCTTTTATTTCAACGTATCAACTCTAATTTCATTATTGAGTAGACGTGATTTGATATTCTGGATAAATTCGCCAAGTTCGTGCATTTGAAATCTTTTTTTTAAATTTCTTTTCTCACAGATGTGTTAGCGAAGAATTGGGCGTTTTTTGCTAGAATTTCAAAAACGTTACGATTGGAAGTTTGTCTTTATTTTAAATGTTTTTATTCCAACAACTGCAATGAATCTGTAATCCTGTGAGCTTCTCCTTTTATTTTAACGTTAACCTTTCAAACAAGAAGTATGTATAATATTATATTTTATAGATAATGTCTACTAAGTATCTTGAGCCAGTTTTTATCATGTTTCTATAAATGACTGTTCGCAGCCGAGGGGTAAATTCGGAAGAAAATCTACGGGTTTCTTAAGATTAATGTCAAATTTATGTTAATTTTATAAAATGCTGATTTCTGAAAGATATAAAGATATTTGTTACTTAACTGTAGAACTTAGAGTCATGCATTACATGGCAATCAGCAATGTAATACAAATTAATTAAAGAATTAAGAATTTTCATTTATTTTAAGCAATTTTTAGTAGCGTTAATTTTCAATAATGTCTTAATCATTATCAATAATAGATTGAATATAGAAAGTTTAATGTTAGAGTTAAATGGTGTATATGCCCGGCCGGGATAAGCATAAATATTAGAGGAATATTTAATCCCGATTGTCGTTTAGAAATGAGTTTATCAACTTACGCGAGTATTTAGCAACCACGATAAAGGCAAGTCCGAACCGTTTTTTAAGAATATTAATTAAAATAATCATCATCATTACAGACCTTTACAAGTCCATTGCTGATCATAAGCCTCCCCCAAGGAATGCCACAAAGCACGGTCCTGAGCCACCTGCTTCCATCGACTTCCTGCATATCTTACCAGATCGCACTCCATCTAGTGGGGTGTCGCCCTACACCGCCTACCGGTACGAGGTTGCCACTCGAGAACCGGTTTTTCCATCCGTTGTCGGTTCTTCGAGCTATATGGCCGACCAATTGCCACTTCAGCTTACTAACCTGTTGGGCTACGTCGGTCACTCTGGTTCTACTGCGAATATCCTCATTTCTAAGCCTATCACGGAGAGAATCCCCGAGCATAGCCCTCTCCATAGTTCGCTGAGCGACCTTGAGCATCCTCATATGGCCAGCAGTGAAGAAGGACCACGTCTCAGTCCGATAAGTCATCACTGGCAACACGCACTGGTTGTACTGTTGTGTCTCGTTTTCAGGTTTTGAGGTATAACCGACGAGAAGATGTGTCGTAATTTCCCGAACGCTGCTCAACTGAGTTAAATACGTCGATTGACCTCTGGGCCGAAGTTGGACTTACCTAGTCGGACTATTTGTCCCAGGTAATACTCGTCAACAACTTCGAGCTTAGTGCTCCCAACAACTACCGGCATACGTGTGACGTGGAGGTTAAGATCTTTTATTAAAATATGAAAATGCATTTACTCGTAATAAATGTTTTAGATAGATGCTATATAATAATAAGATGCGAAATTTTTTTATAGAAGTCAATTTTAGTAATAAAAGAACGAAATAATTACAATAAAAATGAAAATTAAAGTTTTTAATCATTCTTAATTTAGTTGTTAATCTTAATGTAGTAGTTAATCTAGTTTTAATTTTTGTATTAAACTGTTGTATTGTTTAACCCTACATAACTTCAACTTCAACATTAGTTAATAATACGACATGCATATAAAACAATAAATTTACGAATCATAAACATTAATTACTTTATAAATTACAGTTACATTCTTTGGGTTTATGAGATCACACAAAAAAGACGTGTGGCACTCGGGGACTGCCGCGGTAAAGCTATTGCATAGCATTTTGTATCAACTTATGCAATTATAATTATTTATTTATTTTATTTATGCAGTATTTCTTTTTCTTTGATATTAATTCAAGTTACACTTTTTGAGCGTGGTGCGGTCACCACGCACGCACGCGGTGGTTATCGGTATAAGAAAACAAATTTTTTCTTTTATTGAATAAATAAATAATAAATGCACTTTGTTCATTCGTATTCAAAACACTTTATACACAAATTTTACAAGTACAGCTATTCACTGTTGTACATAAATACCTATACACCTATATACTTTCTCATAAACAGCTGCTTATGTATTCGTCCAATTTCGGAGCAGCTCGTCTCGATTCGTGCGAGCTTCGTAGAGTCGTACAATACGTCTAGTTGCATGCACACAAACACCGTGTCGAAGACTGCCGAAAAGAAACGACGTTAGACAATGCACGGCCTTCAAGCCACACCTCCGTGCCCGTCGGAGTGGGGAGCGTGAGGTTTTTTCGTTACGGAATTTCTGGATTCGGTCCCCGCGCTCAAGGCCCGCGATAGAAGCTATGCAATAGCTTAAAAATATTATTATTAAATCAAATTACATATCCATGTAACATTTTTCTGCATTATGTTGACGAAATTTCCTTTGACGTTCAGCATTTGATTTTGGTACTGTTTTTTTTTTCTTCATTTTTCTTCAAATCTTTCTGACGCTGATAATATGCCCTTTGACGTGCATTAGTTTTTTTTTTCTTTTTAGCTCTTTACGCTTTTCTTCTCTAGGTATAAAACGAAAATATCTAGGTATAAATAATAGATATAAATAATTTGTATAAATAGTGTAATGACACACAACAAAACTTAATTAGATTCATTTTTGTGAAAGGCTATTTTTGTTAAATTATGATATTATGTTTGGTTTTGCAGTTATTTGAATTACAATTTAATTTTTCACACACGTTTTCTAAGCTTCTAAGCGTTTTATCATTTCTAGAACGAAACATTTTATAAAACACCAAATTGACTATTTTACACCGTATGGCCTCCATACACTAAAATACGAATAAAACAATAGCGAAAAATGTCATTAAATCAATGATCATTAATGCGTGTGTTATACACAAGAAATTAAAATATAAATATATTCATGGTTATATGGACGTCAAATATCGTGCGGTACTAAACTTTACCGATAATCTGACGTCATACGACGTAATTCAAATAACTGCAAAACCAAACATAATATCTTAATTTAACAAAAATAGCCTTTCACAAAAATGAATCTAGTTAAGTATAGAGTAATTTTGTACAGATTAGGTATTTTTATGATCACTATCTTAAGGATAGTTCACACTCATCCTTAAGATAGTGATCATAAAAAGTAAACTCGCAGTGAGAGCACAAAAACTCAACACGATCAAGTAAATAAATTATATTTTCGGAGTTATTCATGTCAGCAACAATACGCCACGGTCTATTGTAGAAATTAACAACCCATTGGCAGTCATTGCAGTAAAACCTTACCTATATTAAAAAGAGTTTCTTCCCAAGGTCATATTAGGTTATTAGTCACAATATAAGAAAATGAACTTCTATTAAACCTGTCAATATCTACAATTAGTACTTATTTACAATAGTAAAATAAATGATAATATAGTCAATCTGTAATGTATCACGGCTGGGGAATCCTAGATATTTTTTCGTATTTAGTAAACGAATAACTAGTTGATAAATTAATCATGATATATATCTTTTTTTTTTCGCCGGAGACTATGTATAATGATATTGCTTTTTTTCGTAACTGCAGATTCTGTGGATTTATTTCATTATTTTGAACAATATACGAAACTTAAGTGACTAAAATTAAATCTAATCTGAACCAGAATCATAAAAACTGTATTATTCAGGCTAAACGAATCTAATAAAGATCTGTTATTTTTGTCTCCTGGGAAAAAAACAGACTATAGGAATCTATCGAATACCTACATAAACAAAATATCACCTATAAATAAAATATTACGAAGCGGAATGACTAATAAGAGTGGCAACGTCGCACTATACAAAGGAATTGCGTTAAGACGACACCTCGAAAGGGCTATCGCCGGACTGATCCGAGTGAATGCATAATTTCTATAAAAACTTGAAAAAACGCCCTCATAAGGTTTAAAATAGCGTATCGCCCGCGACGATTAAAAGCGCTTAGAAATTCTCAGAAACTTAATATTTTTGTAAAAATTATTGATTTGAGTAATCAAAATAATGAGCAAGTAAATTATGAATATTAATGTTATGAATATATTTGAGTGATTTCGAAGCATATAGATTAAATAATTTCGTTGTAATTTCAACTATAGTGGTTTTTTAGAGGTGTTTTCGCAAATAATTATGATCGAGTCAAAATTATACTATCGTGTTTTTGAGCAATCAAATTCAAGATAAAGACATGAATTTACCTAAGTATATCAAAATTTCACTTCCCTTAGTGGTGTCATAGTCCTATCAATTATTTTATTATTATAATAGTACATGATATTCCCTTTAAAATGACACCAATATGAATAATATCTTATATCTATATCTACAAATAAATAAAATTGAAGTGTCTGTTTGTAATGTTAAAATGACAGCTTTTTATTAAATGCATATGAAAGTACTAGTAACAAAAACACAATTTTTAAATTTTTTGTCTGTCTGTCGGTCTGTCTGTCTGTCTGTCTGTTTGTTCCAGCTAATCTCCGAAACAGCTGGATCTATTTTGACGGGACTTTCAGTGGCAGATAGCTGATGATATAAAGAATAACTTGAACTACTTTTGTTTTAGAAAAAGAATTAGGGTTCCGCGCAAAAAAATTAAAACCCATGAAATCCATATTCCACGCGGGCGAGATCGCGGGGAATAACTAGTACTCAATATAGATAAATGTATTCTTATTTTTATTTATTTATTATTTTAATAAATAAATAAAAATAAGTATTAATAATTTCTAGACACATCTCAACAGATATTTCGTTAATAAATTGCTATCAATACTGAAGCATTCTTTTATATTTAGCATCCATTTAACACAAAAAAAAACTGATAAGAATACTTTTTAAACAACATATAATCAATAAACGATAATCGCGTATAGTGAATTTCGAGGTAAATTATTATATGTAAACGTTTTTGAATCGTCGTAATGATACATATTTCCTAAAGAAAATATCTCCACAATTGATTTGATGTAAAAAAACATTAGAAATAACGAATAAAAACGGAGAAATTATCAAATTTTTGATCGAGTTCCTAACCAGTACACAAACAAAAATGGCGAATAGTCATTTTCACATTTTTTTTAGAAATAACGTATAAAAACAGAAAAATGATCAAATTTTTGATCGAGTTCCTAACCAGTACACAAACAAAAATGGCGAAATGTCATTTTCACATTTTTTTCTATATAGTTATTTGTTACAGAGTACACAGATAAAATTCACTCTCATAGATGACAAATTTCAAACACCACAATCTCTAATTTTTTACTCTGCTATTGTTGCGGCCTCTAGTTACCCAGGCAAAGGTCGTAGAACCCGGGCCCACCAGGGGTTCAACTCGACGAGTAACAGGAGGTCGGCCTAAATGGCTTGTGGAATATGAGACAATAGCGGTTAAAAAGGAACCAAACAAGACTTGCTTATTTCGTCGACGTAGGGTCAAACCTAGGAAGATTCAGGTGTAAGTATATGTGATAGTGTTATGCTCAGTACGTGTTATATTATGTAACCTAACTTCCCGCTGGTTGCCGAACAGCAGATTCCAAGGCTTCACCTCTATTCCAGTATGGGATCCATCGAAGGGGCAAGCCGTCACAGAAACTTCAGAGTCTAGGAAATTACGCTCGTTTATCACTACAAAAATGGCGAAATATCATTTTCAGATTTTTTTCTATATTCTATATAGTTATTTGTTACAGAGTACACAGATAAAATTCACTCTCACAGATGACAAATTTCAAACACCACAATCTCTAATTTTTTACTCTGCTATCTTCAGCACTGTACACGAACGGAACGATGTCGTTGAGAGCCGTGGTAGCTCACATGGTTAGCGCTCGTTATAGGTAATCACAGTACGGGAGCAACCCGGGTTCGATCCCCACTGGCACCAATGAAATTGTTGTGTGCTGATTTAGCTATCAGTTGGAAAGTCTGTTTTTCTGGGCCGTTTTGTTTTGTTACGCTGACATCTCGCAAGTCACCTAGGGACCTAGGAGGTTGTCGGTTGCTTATTTTTTATTTTTCTTTAAAATTTGCGTCGGTAAAATAACATATTTATAAAAGTAAAAAAAGTAAAGTTACAGCCTATATACGTCCCACTGCTGGGCACAGGCCTCCTCTAATTTCTGAGAGGGTTTTAAGGCAAGGAAATGTCCGCCATGCTGCCTCAATGCGTGTTGACGAACTTCACATTTCTTCGAAATATATATTTTTTAATTTCTCAGACATGCGCTACCAGCATGCGACGACGCAGCCCGCGCCTTGCCGCCACTTGCGTTTGCCGCGCTTTGTCTCGTCACAGAGTGGCGAAATCACAGTAATATAGATATTTTATAAACAGCACCTGTCTAATATTATGGAATATGTAGATAAAACTTAAAACTTACCTTGATAAATGTATACCCTTTTGTTTGTAATATTTTTTTAGACCTCTCTTCAATCGTTTCTGCTTATTCCCCATGTTTTACAAACTAAACTTAAACATTAATAAAACTGTACAATTATTATAACTATAAAACACTACTATTAAACAAGAATCAGAAAAAACCTACTCCACTATTAACAAAATTAAATTTTTGCAGTAATATTTTACGATTTTATTTCGTAGTGCTGAGCTCTCGCAACGCGGCGTACGTCCACCTAGCAACACGATGCGCCCCGCACTGAATTCGTGGACGAATGCGGGGGTGATATAGACGCAGTATTTAATCGGGACGCATTTTTAATTTATTATCATAAAAATAATACATATTTCTGAAAAGTAACCAAACCAAATTATTTTATTTTGTATTGCAAAGCAGTAGATATTTTTTTTATATTCCTTTGATAAACAATGAAGGAGTAAAGTGGTTTCATCTCAACGATTTGGAAATGATTTGGGTAATTTTTTATTTATTATGTGACACCGATAGAAAAATTATGGCTAAACCGAATTACGTATCAGATCATGTAGATTACTAGCTATTTTTTTCATATGTAATTTCTCTGTAAGTGTCGACGAAAAGTTGGTTTCAAGCTTTTTGCGAGAGAGCAGCCTTAATAATAAATGCACTTTGTTCATTCATATTCAAAATTTCAAAACTCTTCGACTAAGACAACAAAGACTGAGGAAAAGAAACGACGTTAGACCATCGTTAGACAATGCACGGCCTTCAAGCCACACCTCCATGCCCGTCGGAGAGCGTGAGGTTTTTTTCGTTACGAAATTTCTGGATTTTCCCGCACTCAAGGCCCGCGATAGAAGCTATGCAATAGCTTGATAATGAAAATAGAACACATTTTTTATTCTACACGGTTTGGACACATATTCATGTTGTACGCCCTATATAGGAGTTCTTTTACATTTCATGCAAATTAGTAAGTTGTCATTTTTCTAACCTAAGACGGGCACAAGGCACACGTTTTTCTAGAATTTGGTTCTTGTATGATTGCAAACTCTTCTGGAAAGAGGTTGGAAGGTCCCGGAGTGGTGCGACAGCCTTAAGAATGAACAAAGTGCTTTCGAGAACCAATGACGTCCTCTCAGAAAAACCGGACGTCATGCAGCGATGGAGTGAATTTTATAGAGAAATGTATGCGTGTCATGATCTTAGTGAAGGATCCGGGGGTGACGCCGTGACTGGCACGCCAGACACGGACCTCGATGACAATGAGGTCATCAGCATGAAAGAGATTGAACGTGCGATTCGAAGTTTGAAATGTGGTAAGGCTGCGGGACTAGACTGAGTTACTGCTGAAATGATCAAGTACGGTGGGCCTCGCGTCTGGGACAGCTTTCATCTGCTGTGCAATTTGTGCTGGCGGACGGGAGATGTCCCGGATGATTGGCGATCCGCGGTCATTGTGCCTTTATATAAAGGTAAAGGTTCACATTTTGACTGCGGGTGCTATCGGGCGATCAGCTTGACCAGTTTAGCAAGTAAAGTTTACTCGAAGGTTTTGACACGTAGGATGCAAGAGAAATCGGAAAGATTCTTATGGGAGGCACAATGCGGATTTAGACCTGGAAGAGGATGCACGGATCAAATGTTTTCTCTCCGCATGATCACGGAGAAGCTTCTGAGTGTTAATCAGAGGATTTTATGTGCTTTTGTGGATCTGGAGAAAGCATTTGATAGGGTTATAAGGAAGAAAATGTGGGAACTGTTGCCGGGATATGGTGTGGATGGTCGATTGTTAAGGGCTGTGCAGTCACTTTACTATAACTGTAAAGCCTGTGTGCGGGTAGGGCATGACCTGTCACCCATGTTTAGCGTCCAAGCGGGCGTAAAACAGGGTTGTGTCATGTCTTCCTGGCTGTTCATACTGTATCTCGACAGCTGTTTACAGAAGCTGAAAAATAGCTGTTTGGGTGTGAAATTGGGCGACATAAAAGTTAATTGTCTGCTGTATGCTGATGATGCAGTGCTTATTGCACCATCAGAAGCAGAACTGCAGGCATTAGTCACGTGTATGAAAGAGGAATGTGAAATTAAAGGTCTCCGTTTGAATGCTAATAAAACTAAGGTTCTGGTATTTGAAAAGGACGAAGAGAGAACGAAATGTGAAATATGGGTAAATCAGGAATGTCTAGAACAGGTAAATGAAATTGTATACTTGGGGAGTGCTTTCAGCCGGGATGGAAGATGTGATTTAGATGTGGATAGGCGTGTCGCTGCCGGAAACAAAGTCAATGGTGCCCTGAATGCATTAGTAAAAAGGCAAGGCGTGGTTAAGAGTGCACGCCTTGCAATACATAACGCAGTGTTGGTACCGACTTTGTTATATGGCAGCGAAACCTGGGTATGCCAGAAGAAGCATAAAAGCAAGTTGAATGCAGTGGAGATGCGATCTCTTCGTAAAATGTGTGGCGTTAGCATAGCCGACCGAAAGCGAAACGAAGAGATTCGCAACATGGCAGGATTGAAAGATGACCTTATCACAAAAATTGATAGGGGCGTACTCCAATGGTTTGGGCACGTTGAACGAATGAGTGAAGACCGAATGGTGAAGAAAATATATAAAGCGAAAGTAAATATTAAAAGGTGTCGAGGTAGACCGAGACTAACTTTCGAAGACCATGTGAGCAAATTGCTCGAAGAGGGGAGGGTCAAGAGTACTCGGATACCTAGACGTGCATGATGAAGAAGTTAATGAACCTGAAAGAAGCGAAAGAGGTATGTAAGGATCGTGACACTTGGCGATCTGTTCTCTCTGGCTACCCCGTTAGGGATTGTGCGTGAAGATAAGGTATGATTGCCAATCTATATTTATACATATAATAAATCTGTAGAACAGTCGTGTCTGTAATTCTAATATTTTCTGGAAAAAACAGATACTGAAGCCAAATTAGTGTTTTTTAGAATTTTTGTCTGTCTGTCTGTCTGTCTGTGTATTAAAGATTCACGCAAAAACTACTGGACAGATCTCCGTGAAATGTTGTATGCAGGCAGTTAGTGATCCGAGGCCAGTTATAGGCTACTTTTTATCCGATTACGGAGCTTAAAAAAGGAGAGTTAAATATTTTCCTATAAAAAAAGACGTGTGGCACTCGGGGACTGCCGCGGTAAAGCTATTGCATAGCATTTTGTATCAACTTATGTAATTATAATTATTTATTTATTTTATTTATGCAGTATTTCTTTTTCTTTGATATTAATTCAAGTTACACTTTTTGAGCGTGGTGACCGATAAGAAAACAAATTTTTTCTTTTATTGAATAAATAAATAATAAATGCACTTTGTTCATTCGTATTCAAAACACTTTATACACAAATTTTACAAGTACAGCTATTCACTGTTGTACATAAATACCTATACACCTATATACTTTCTCATAAACAGCTGCTTATGTATTCGTCCAATTTCGGAGCAGCTCGTCTCGATTCGTGCGAGCTTCGTAGAGTCGTACAATACGTCTAGTTGCATGCACACAAACACCGTGTCGAAGACTGCCGAAAAGAAACGACGTTAGACAATGCACGGCCTTCAAGCCACACCTCCGTGCCCGTCGGAGTGGGGAGCGTGAGGTTTTTTCGTTACGGAATTTCTGGATTCGGTCCCCGCGCTCAAGGCCCGCGATAGAAGCTATGCAATAGCTTAAAAAATATTTTATAATAGTTAAATGTATGAAAATTCAGATGTTTTTTAGTTTAATTACTAATATATAATAATGAACTGATTAACATTGGTTTGTCTGCGATTATTGCAAAACTCATTACACTTATACTTTTATATACATAGATATTTTTGTTTACATCTTGGCCAGATCGTAGAAATGATTTTATCATGATCATTACATGAAATTGTGGCATTTCGTGAAAGTTGACACTGTCTTTTGACCATATCATGATAAGGCTTGACCAAATTGATGAATAAATATTGTTTGAAAAGATTGACTACTAAACCCAACATTGCTTTTTCATAATATTCTAATATCGTAAAATAGTTTCACTATTCACCGCTAGCGGCGAAAATAGCACACTTTTTAACAGAATCTACAGTCTATAATCTAGACTTCACCCAAGAAGACCTGTTAGCTGCAGAATACAAACCAAGAGTGCTTTGCAAGGACTCCCTCTTTCTGCAGCCAACGGATCCTTATGAAGTTGGTACGCTTATTGACCAGCTAAAAAACGATACTGCACCGGGTATAGACAGCTGCACCCCAAGGTTGATTAAACAGATAAAACACATAGTTCTGCATCCACTTACCCACATATTTAATCTTAGCTTGTTATGTGGCGTTTTTCCTAATTGTTGGAAATTAGCAGTTGTTACTCCAATACACAAAGATGGGGATAAAAACTGTCCTAGTAATTACAGGCCCATATCTTTGCTAAGTATATTTTCCAAGTTATTGGAAAAAATTGTAAGCAAACGTCTCACCAACTTTATAGAAAATAATAATCTGCTCTCTGTAAATCAATAAAATAAAATAAAATCTAGAACGAAACATTTTATAAAACACCAAATTGACTATTTTACACCGTATGGCCTCCATACACTAAAATACGAATAAAACAATAGCGAAAAATGTCATTAAATCAATGATCATTAATGCGTGTGTTATACACAAGAAATTAAAATATAAATATATTCATGGTTATATGGACGTCAAATATCGTGCGGTACTAAACTTTACCGATAATCTGACGTCATACGACGTAATTCAAATAACTGCAAAACCAAACATAATATCTTAATTTAACAAAAATAGCCTTTCACAAAAATGAATCTAGTTAAGTATAGAGTAATTTTGTACAGATTAGGTAAATAGTTCGCACTCTTCCTTAAGATAGTGATCATAAAAAGTAAACTCGCAGTGAGAGCACAAAAACTCAACACGATCAAGTAAATAAATTATATTTTCGGAGTTATTCATGTCAGCAACAATACGCCACGGTCTATTGTAGAAATTAACAACCCATTGGCAGTCATTGCAGTAAAACCTTACCTATATTAAAAAGAGTTTCTTCCCAAGGTCATATTAGGTTATTAGTCACAATATAAGAAAATGAACTTCTATTAAACCTGTCAATATCTACAATTAGTACTTATTTACAATAGTAAAATAAATGATAATATAGTCAATCTGTAATGTATCACGGCTGGGGAATCCTAGATATTTTTTCGTATTTAGTAAACGAATAACTAGTTGATAAATTAATCATGATATATATCTTTTTTTTCGCCGGAGACTAAAATGATATTGCTTTTTTTCGTAACTGCAGATTCTGTGGATTTATTTCATTATTTTTAACAATATACAAAACTTAAGTGACTAAAATTAAATCTAATCTGAACCAGAATCATAAAAACTGTATTATTCAGGCTAAACGAATCTAATAAAGATCTGTTATTTTTGTCTCCTGCGAAAAAAACAGACTATAGGAATCTATCGAATACCTACATAAACAAAATATCACCTATAAATAAAATATTACGAAGCGGAATAACTAATAAGAGTGGCAACGTCGCACTATACAAAGGAATTGCGTTAAGACGACACCTCGAAAGGGCTATCGCCGGACTGATCCGAGTGAATGCATAATTTCTATAAAAACTTGAAAAAACGCCCTCATAAGGTTTAAAATAGCGTAGCGCCCGCGACGATTAAAAGCGCTTAGAAATTCTCAGAAACTTTAAAATATTTTTGTAAAAATTATTGATTTGAGTAATCAAAATAATGAGCAAGTAAATTATGAATATTAATGTTATGAATATATTTGAGTGATTTCGAAGCATATAGATTAAATAATTTCGTTGTAATTTCAACTATAGTGGTTTTTTAGAGGTGTTTTCGCAAATAATTATGATCGAGTCAAAATTATACTATCGTGTTTTTGAGCAATCAAATTCAAGATAAAGACATGAATTTACCTAAGTATATCAAAATTTCACTTCCCTTAGTGGTGTCATAGTCCTATCAATTATTTTATTATTATAATAGTACATGATATTCCCTTTAAAATGACACCAATATGAATAATATCTTATATCTATATCTACAAATAAATAAAATTGAAGTGTCTGTTTGTAATGTTAAAATGACAGCTTTTTATTAAATGCATATGAAAGTACTAGTAACAAAAACACAATTTTTAAATTTTTTGTCTGTCTGTCGGTCTGTCTGTCTGTCTGTCTGTCTGTCTGTTTGTTCCAGCTAATCTCCGAAACAGCTGGATCTATTTTGACGGGACTTTCAGTGGCAGATAGCTGATGATATAAGGAATAACTTGAACTACTTTTGTTTTAGAAAAAGAATTAGGGTTCCGCGCAAAAAAATTAAAACCCATGAAATCCATATTCCACGCGGGCGAGATCGCGGGGAATAGCTAGTACTCAATATAGATAAATGTATACTTATTTTTATTTATTTATTATTTTAATAAATAAATAAAAATAAGTATTAATAATTTCTAGACACATCTCAACAGATATTTCGTTAATAAATTGCTATCAATACTGAAGCGTTCTTTTATATTTAGCATCCATTTAACACAAAAAAAAACTGATAAGAATACTTTTTAAACAACATATAATCAATAAACGATAATCGCGTATAGTGAATTTCGAGGTAAATTATTATATGTAAACGTTTTTGAATCGTCGTAATGATACATATTTCCTAAAGAAAATATCTCCACAATTGATTTGATGTAAAATAACATTAGAAATAACGAATAAAAACGGAGAAATTATCAAATTTTAATCGAGTTCCTAACCAGTACACAAACAAAAATGGCGAATAGTCATTTTCACATTTTTTTAGAAATAACGTATAAAAACAGAAAAATGATCAAATTTTTGATCGAGTTCCTAACCAGTACACAAACAAAAATGGCGAAACGTCATTTTCACATTTTTTTTCTATATAGTTATTTGTTACAGAGTACACAGATAAAATTAACTCTCATAGATGACAAATTTCAAACACTACAATCTCTAATTTTTTACTCTGCTATTGTTACGGCCTCTAGTTACCCAGGCAAAGGTCGTAGAACCCGGGCCCACCAGGGGTTCAACTCGACGAGTAACAGGAGGTCGGCCTAAATGGCTTGTGGAATATGAGACAATAGCGGTTAAAAAGGAACCAAACAAGACTTGCTTATTTCGTCGACGTAGGGTCAAACCTAGGAAGATTCAGGTGTAAGTATATGTGTGTGATAGTGTTATGCTCAGTACGTGTTATATTATGTAACCTGACTTCCCGCTGGTTGCCGAACAGCAGATCCCAAGGCTTCACCTCTATTCCAGTATGGGATCCATCGAAGGGGCAAGCCGTCACAGAAACTTCAGAGTCTAGGAAATTACGCTCGTTTATCACTACAAAAATGGCGAAATATCATTTTCAGATTTTTTTCTATAGTCTATATAGTTATTTGTTACAGAGTACACAGATAAAATTCACTCTCACAGATGACAAATTTCAAACACCACAATCTCTAATTTTTTACTCTGCTATCTTCAGCACTGTACACGAACGGAACGATTTCGTTGAGAGCCGTGATAGCTCACATGGTTAGCGCTCGTTATAGGTATCACAGTACGGGAGCAACCCGGGTTCGATCCCCACTGGCACCAATGAAATTGTTGCGTGCTGATTTAGCTATCAGTTGGAAAGTCTGTTTTTCTGGGCCGTTTTGTTTTGTTACACTGACATCTCGCAAGTCACCTAGGGACCTAGGAGGTTGTCGGTTGCTTATTTTTTATTTTTCTTTAAAATTTTCGTCGGTAAAATAACATATTTATAAAAGTAAAAAAAGTAAAGTTACAGCCTATATACGTCCCACTGCTGGGCACAGGCCTCCTCTAATTTCTGAGAGGGTTTTAAGGCAAGGAAATGTCCGCCACGCTGTGAGGCAGCGTGGCGGACATTTCCTTGCGTGTTGACGAACTTCACATTTCTTCGAAATATATATTTTTTAATTTCTCAGACATGCGCTACCAGCATGCGACGACGCGGCCCGCGCCTTGTCGCCACTTGCGTTTGCCGCGCTTTGTCTCGTCACAGAGTGGCGAAATCACAGTAATTGTTGGCGACGCGCCTATAAGAATGTTTCAGTTTATTAAGTCAACCGACGACGAATAACTTTTCAAAGACTCATTGTCCAGTTAAAATGTTCTGATAAGAAAATGCTTAGTTAAATCTTAAAGAAATGTCGAATTAATGATATGAAGGTCTTGGGTTCGACTCCCAGGCCGGACTAGTTTACTGTTTTCTAAGTAATATCTTTCAATAAATTCATATAGGGAATTTTATGTTATAAATTATGTTACCGGATTTGTTCCCCGGTTGAAATCGTCTTTCCAACGATGTAAATTCAAAGGAATATTAAAGTGAAGTTAGAGATCGGATTTGTTCCCCGGTCGAGATGATCACTCTGTGCATAAACAGAATTAACGGAAGTTAATTGCATAAGTATTGTCTTGTATAAGTATGATATGTTTGTACGAAAACAAATGCCTATTTGTTATGATCGATTAATGAAAACATTCACTTGTATTGTTATCTGATAAGAAACATGATAACTGATAAGAATCTTATCAGAGATAGTTTCCTACAGTTTGAAAATTATGTAGAAGCACTTACTTATTTAATATTGTTAAAATTAAGTGTATTTCAGACTTTCATTTTTTCTGATAGCCGAGAGCCGTGCAAAGTTAGTTGTTCAAATAGTGTGAGTTCACGGAAGCACGCTGACCACGCCCCTAGGAGGCCAAATATGTAAAAATTTAAAATGTTTGTAATTTCAGCAATTTATGTAAAAATGACTTGTAAAACATTTCAGGTTGATTGTACGTGCTAAAAAGGTGAATTCTGTGTTATTTTTATGTGAAAATTCCTGTGTATAAGTGAAATAATGATAGTTTTGTATAAGAAATTTAAAAGTGTTTTAAATAGTGAAATAAATAGAGAAAATGTAAATTAAACTATTGTATTAGTAAACATATGTATAAATTCAAGTGGGAAACATTGTTTTAACTTTCTGTGTTAAATATTTAAGAAGTTTGGATTTTGGATTTGTGATTAAAATAGGCATGTTTTGTTTTATAAATTAAAGGATTTTTGTGATACGAAAAAATAATATATATCATGGTGTAGATATTGTTTTGTGCTATCTAAATAGATAACTTGTATTTATGTATGACTTATGTGAATAAAGAAATTAAGTGAAACGTGAGAGAGTAATAGTACAAATTCATGTTGTTAAGTTGCGCAGGCACGCGAATGGCGCGGCTCACTTTCGCGTATAGCTCTGGGGGTAGCTTAGTGAACGGGTTTTATTGCAATTCGTAGTGTCCCCCCTGCTATGTTGCGGTTAATGGCGTCTTTCCTGGAAGACAGGAAGTTCTACGTCTGCGTAGAGGACGCCGAGTCCGCAACAAGAACCATCAGTGCCGGCGTTCCACAGGGCAGTTGTCTGTCTCCAGTCCTGTACGCGGCATACACGAACGACATCCCAACATTGGCAGGCAGGCTGCAAGAATGGGAGGACGATGTTGAGCTGGCGCTATACGCGGACGATAGCGCCTATTTCACCTCGTCCCGAAGAGCCCATATAGCCACTGCCAAAATGCAGCGTCTGCTGGACCTGTTGCCACCATGGCTGAATGAGTGGAGGATGGTCGTCAACGTTGGTAAGACGACCGCTCTGCTCACCCGTCGCCTCAGAAATTTACCACCACCACTAACTCTCGACGGCCAGAAGATCGCGTACGAGAAGGCCGTGACATACCTAGGGTGCCGGATCGACCGGGCGCTGCGCATGACTGCGCACGTCGACTTCGTCGTCCGCAAAGCCAGATGTACGCGGGCGATGCTTCGTCCGGTACTGGCATCTAAGCTGCCAATCAAAACCAAGCTCCGGATATACAAGATGTATATCCGGACCATCACCACCTACGCTGCTCCGGCCTGGTACGCGCTTCTGAGTGACCCTCTGAGGCGGCGATTACAGGCTCAGCAGAACCTGTCACTAAGGACGATTGTCGGAGCAGGTCGTTACGTCCGGAATGACGTCATAGCGGCCGATCTGAAAGTCGAGACTATCACCGACTTCGTGGCCCGGTTAGCGCGCGGCATGTTTGACCGTGCCGATAACGGGCCACATGAACACCTGAACGGCTTTGCGCCGTTACATACCCGTCCACCGGACGGGCGACCTCTTCCAAGAGAACTCCTCTCTATATGTGATTAGAGAGTTGAGTAACAACCCACAATGCCGCAGAAAGGCCAACTTTGACTATAGATAACCTCTACTGATTACCTCCCTTTCCGTAGTCGGTAAACTACGGAAAGTAAAATTCTTATCCGGCTGCATTATTTAATGCAGTATAACCACGCCAAGATAGGCAATAAGTGACTGCCCCATAGTTATGGGGTATGAGGATACCCGGGTAGTGGGGTATAACCCCGGGGCCCGATACCTGCACGTACCTCGGTACGTGAAGACGACATCGTATGGTGCAATTCGTTCGGGAAAATAGTTCGGGGAAATAGTTCGGGAATCAAACCAGCAGTCAATAAGAAGAAGAAAGAAAAAGTGTAGGGAAAAGTGATTACTCTCTCACGGAACGGTTTGAAGATAATTGCTGTTTTATTCCCAAGTGATTCATCCCTAAAAGTTAGTCCACATCGTCACATCATCATCGTCACAGTCCACATCGAAAAATTAAGGCGTCGGGACCGGGACGACTTCGGAAGACCCGTAATCCCCGTCTAAACCTACTTGCTGAAAAAGAAAGAGGTTATCGCCCTAGTGTGTTACTCCGTTGCGGAGATCACATACGTTGTTCCCGAACCCAACGTAGGCGTTATAGGAGGCCGGATCGAGAGAAGCCTCGATTCCTCCCTTCTGTTTCAGAGCCCGAACGTATCCGGCTCGCTGTTTCCTTTTCAATTGGACCTTCGGAGCCGCATTAAAAGGACCACCCGAACCCCGCCAGCTGGATCAAGGAACCAGCTGTGGACTGCTGGTTGTGGAAAAGAAGACCTTCGGAGCCGAGTGAAGATCAGCAACCGAAGGAAGCCGGAGGTTTGAGCTGAAGCAATAGGACCAAAGGCCAGAAGACCAGGACGTCAGCGCTGAAGGACTGGACCTGGAACTACCGGAAGAAAGAAAACCGGGATTGCGGCCGGGGGCGTGTGCTCGCATGGGGCACGTATCGCAGCCGGGCGCAGGTGTCTTGTGAAGGCACTCATCGTGGCCAAGCAGGGCTTGGCATTTTTCCTGTCGGGCAAGCGTGTCTGGCATTTTCCTGTCGGACGACCGTGTCCGGCATTTCCTGTCAGGTCATCAGGGTGCAGGAAGAAGCATCCACCGCTGCTGCTGCCAGGCGAGGGTGCGCGTGGGCACCTGACTGCATCGCGGCCGGAGGAGGGCACTCGGACGAGGCGTCACCGGCAACTGGGCGGCGAGCACAGCATACATCCCGACCACCTAACGGTGCCAAACGGTTGGGCTCTGGCACAACACCTTCGGGTGGAGCAGTTCTCTCGAGCGAGACTGCGCTTGCACTACCGCACGACTGTTTCGTCATATTCCTTGGCGGGACAGTTCCTAAACCTTTCCTCCATTCCATTCCTGCACGACTCCATCCCTGGACGGCTCACCTCGGTAGGCCCCGTCCAGGATTGATAGGGCTAATAGGGCTGTTATGGTGGTAGTAGGGTTGTAGGGTTGGGAGATAAGGGGGGGGAGGGGTAGTGGTGTTAGGTTGGGGTGTAGAAGGGTTGTAGGTAAGGGGTTGTAGGGACCGTAGGGACAGTTAGGGACCGTAGGCCAACAATCACCTTCCTGCAAGATGAAGAAGGCACAAGACCAGACAGGGAGAAGCGAAGGGAGCAGGACAAGGACAGGGCTCTCAAGAAAAGCTAAAGAAGCGGAACCATCTGGAGTGACCACAGCTACTGCGTCAAATGGAGAAACTCCTTCAAGTGGAGCCACCACCGACACGTCCACATGCACGTGGGACACAGGGACGTCCGTGGCAACGACAAGCAACAGGACGGACACCAGTGGTACGCAGGCCAGCACCGCACAACAATCCGTTATATCCAGGAGTGAAACGGTGGTCGAAAAAGTAGGTCAAAGGACCGAAGAAGCGGCATCGTCAAGGACAGTAATCGGGCACACTAGTGATAAAGGGTCACAAAGAGGTAGTAGGTCATCGCGATCGGCGAGGCTGAAAGCCGAATTAGAGGCGCGGATTAAATTCGAACGCTCAGAGCTCGAACGAGCACAGGCAGCTGCTGCCTTGGCCAAGTCTCAATTGGAGTTGGCACGACTCAACCGAGAAGAGGAAATCGACTCGAGTGAGGATGATGAAGAGCGGAATACTCAGGTGGAACCTTTCGTAAGGAGTTGGGTTCAGCAGACCATAATAAGCGCGCCGGTTAGTGTGGCACAACCCGATATTGCTGATAAGGAAGCGTGTAAAGGATCACGCCGCAAAGGGGCGGAGATCGAGCGCAACCAAGGAAATGCACAGAAAACACACGCGAGTGAGGTGTCAGAATTGACCGAAGCGATTGTGAGTGCAATAAAAATAGCGGGTAAAGATAAGTCTTCCCAGCTTCATTTCCTCCAGGAATTACCGGTGTTCGATGGAGACCCGGGTGAATGGATAATTTTCAAAACGGTGTTTGAAGACACGAGAAGCCAATTTTCAGGGGTGCAAAATGTTGCACGCCTTAGGAGGGCGTTAAAGGGCACCGCTAAGGAAGCGGTTAAGTCGTTGTTGTTTACTTTGTGTGAACCGGAAGAAATAATGAACGCTCTCGAAAGAAGATTCGGTAGGGTTGAGATGCTTATTCTAGCCGAAATCGAGAATGTAAAGCGTATGCCAAGATTGGCAGAAGATTGCCGGAATATAGGATCTTTTGCAAGTCGTATTACGAACGTGGTTGCCACGATACGAGCGTTGAATCAACCACAGTATTTGTACTCACCGGAGTTAGTGAGCCGCATAGTGGAGAAACTTGGAACTATGATTAAATTTAAATGGTTTGAATATCGAGCTCAGTATCCTTTGGAGCCAGAGTTACAGAAGATGGCCAAGTTTTTAAATTTATTGAGTGAACAATTTGGAGCGTCCTTAAACAATGAAAATGCGCCTGAAAAAAGGAAGCGTCCTGAATTCAGGAAGCAAACTGTACACACTTCAAAGGGAGGTGTACGCAACTGTGCCGTGAGCGAGCGCTATATGCGCCGAAGTAATTCGAGCGAGCGTCTAGAACGCCGAAATAGTAAAGGGCACAACCGACAAGTGGTTATGACAACCCAGGATAAGCCTGTAAGTCGGGTAACACATAAGTGTGTTATATGCAACAAGGAGCACTCTATAGTGAGTTGTTACAAGTTTAAGGACATGAATATTCGCGAGAAATGGGAAGCGGTCAAAAAAGCGAAAGTATGTTTCCAATTTTTGTCACCTAACCATAGGAGGTTAGAGTGCAAAGCGAAAAAATGTGGTGTAGAGGGATGTAGAATGTCACATCATCGAATGCTACACCGATACCCCAATGAAAAAACCTCGCCACAAGGGGACGAGGGGGGTAAAGATGCTCAGATCACAACTGTTAGTACAGTGAATGCACTGGCATGTGCATACTTAAACCGGTCGAGTTGTATGGACCCAGAGGAAAGGTCAAGACAACAGCTCTTCTGGATGAGGGATCGACCATGACACTCATAGAGGAGTGGATGGCTCAGAAATTAGCGCCTCGCGGACGTAAAGAGGGATTACGTATCGAAGCCGTGGGAGGTAAGCGAATTAACGACGACAGTTCGTATCGCTTAAACGTTAAGATAAAAGGCATTTACTCGAGCGACTTAGAAGAGATAAGTGTACAAACAATTAAGTCACTTAACCTTTCTCCTCAGTCGGTAAGCCGAGAATTATTTCAACGGTGTTCTCATTTGACACCGATTAAGGATGAGTTGATGTATGAGAGGTCCAAACCTACCATATTAATTGGTCAGGACAATTGGCATCTCATAGTTACTCGTGAATTAATTTCAGGAGGTAAGAACCTACCTGTAGCATCGCTCACCAAACTTGGATGGGTTTTACATGGTCACATATCGGGTGGTATTAAACCGATCAAGATCGTTAACCACATTTCCACCAAGAAGGAGGAAGATATGGATAAATTGATCAAGGATTATTTTAGTTTGGAATCTCTGGGAGTGTCGGCTAGAAAGCCAGCGAACGACCCAGAAGAACGAGCCTTAAGTATTTTGAACAAAACGGTACGTCGTATACCTAATAATAGGTACGAGACTGCTTTGTTATGGCGCACAGACAATGAGTGCATGCCGTCGAATAGAGCGCAGGTTGAAAGTCGCCTGTTGAATATTGAAAAAAAGCTCGACAAAAATAGCGAGTTGAAGAAGGAATATGAGAAGCAAATTGAAAATCTCATCGTTAATGGTTACGCAGAGAAAGCGAACCATATTCCCATTTCCCCACGTACGTGGTACCTTCCTCACTTCGCAGTGACTCACCCACAAAAAAGGAAAATAAGGATAGTTTTCGACGCCGCCGCAAAGACGGGCGGACGTTGTCTCAATGATGCATTGTTAACCGGACCGGACTTATTGAAGTCGTTGTTCGGAGTTCTGCTACGATTCAGAGAAGGAAGCGTGGCTGTAATGGCAGACAGAAATGTTCCTGCAAGTGAAAATCCGGGATGAAGACAGGGATAGCCTTCGATTCTTATGGCGGCACAATCATGACGCGCCACCGGAAGAGTATAGAATGACGTCACTCATATTTGGAGCGGCATCATCACCTTGCATCGCTATATATGTAAAGAATAGGAATGCGCAGGACAACGCACATATCTATCCAGAAGCAGCTTCCGCTACGGAAAGCAATTTTTATATGGATGACTATCTACAGGCATTTCCCGACGTGACGACGGCCGAAAGGATAGTAAACGATATGTATGAATTACATAAACATGCTTCTTTCCAACTGAGGGGATGGGCTAGCAACCGACCCGAAGTTTTGCTGGAAGAGAACTCTTATTAGGGTTAAGCTCGCCTTTGTACATTTATTTAAATATTTAATAATTGTTACCAACTTATTGTGTGTACAATAAAGAATAAAGAAAGAATAAAGTTTTAAGTAAAATGGAAAATAAATATAAGAGCGACAGTGCTTCGCTGGGAGATAAAGAGCACACAGAGCGCACGTTAGGTTTGATTTGGAATATCAAACGGGATATAATAAGTTTCTCCACAAGTCTTCGTAACACACCGGAAGAGGTGATGGAAGGTTTACGACCGCCTACGAAGAGGGAGATAACTAGCGCTGTGATGTCAGTTTTCGATCCTTTGGGACTCGCATCACCCATAACGATTCAAGGGAAGTCGCTGATCCAGCAAGTATGGAGGACAGGTATCTCTTGGAATGAAGAAGTTTCACACGAATTACACGTGTTATTTTGTAAATGGATATCGGAAGTGAAGAAATTAGGTCATTTAGAGGTACCTAGACCCGTTGCTGAAGGCGTCGGCAAGGGAGAGTTACACACTTTCACGGATGCTAGTGAAAAAGCATACGCTGCCGCGGTGTATTACGTCACCACGGACGAGCTAGGAATAAGGCGGATTACGCTGATCGCCGCAAAGGCAAGAGTAGCGCCATTGAAACCAATTTCGATTCCAAGGCTTGAATTGCAAGCAGCTCTTATGGGCAGCAGGCTGGCTGCCTCGGTTAGTGAAGAGAGCAAGTACGAGATGTCCGAGAGAGTATTTTGGACAGACTCACGTACAGTGTTAGCGTGGATTAAGTCAGATCCTCGCGCCTTTAAACCATTCGTTGCTCATCGATTGGCTGAGATCGAAGATCACAGTAAACCATGTGAATGGCGATGGGTTCCAACGCCACAAAATGTGGCAGACGACGCCACTAGTAATTTTCCTTCCACCTTCGATGTAAGTCATCGCTGGTTTCAAGGACCTGAATTCCTCAGGAAAAGTCCTGATTTATGGCCCAAGCAAGTGGACACCATAAAAAGCTTAGAAACAGGTGAAGAAAAATCGCCAAAGGGCGTAAATGCGTTAAGAAAGCAAGAACCGTTAAGTCTACCCGACTACGGACGATTTAGCAGCTTTAAGAAATTCCTTGGGGCAACTACACGCACCTTACAAGCGGTAGAAAAATTCAAGAGTTTAAGAAAGTCGGTTAAAGGACCCGACGACGCAGCCGAAAAGTCGGTTATGTGTTCCAACAAAGTTTTAGCAAAGTCGGTTAAATGACCCAATGGCGCGTTGGACATAGCGCTCTTGAAAAAAGCGGAATTATTAATTTGGAAGTTCGTTCAAGACGAGTGTTTTTATTCGGAAATAAAATGCTTGAAAGCAGGCAAAAGTGTTGAAAGAAGTTCACGCTTAAGTAAAAGATAACTTACTCCGTTTAAATGGACGTTTACCTTTCAAGTCTAATTTGACCGAGGAAAGTAGAAAACCTGTCATATTGGACGGTAAACACGAAATCGTTAAAATGATGATTAGAGAAGTTCATCATCATTTTGGACATGCCAATCACCAGACGGTGATGAATGAGGTGAACCAGAAATTTTATGTCTTGAACTTACGTAATGTAGTACGTAGTGTGTCACATCATTGTCAGTGGTGCAGGACATACAGGTAAAAACCGCAGAACGTGCCACAAGGAAATATTCCTCTGGAGAGAATAGCTCATCATGAACCACCTTTTACATGCTCAGCTGTGGATTATTTCGGTCCTATGAGTGTGACTATAGGAAGGCGACACGAAAAACGTTGGGGTGTTTTATTCACGTGTCTGACCACCAGAGCAGTACATCTGGAATTAGCAGCCTCGTTGACACCAGCGTCAATGATAATGGCGTTGAGGCGATTTATCGCCAGAAGAGGAAAACCAGCCGTTATATACAGCGATAACGGGACAAATTTCAAAGCTGCGAATAAGGAATTATTGAAAGCATGCGAAGAATGCCATGAGGGCATGAAAAATGAGTCATTTAAGAAATACATTAAATGGAAATTTATACCTCCGGGAGCACCGCACATGGGTGGCGCCTGGGAGAGGTTAGTAAGACCGATTAAAATTGCGTTGACCGCTACGCTCAGAGAAAGGAGCCCACGAGAGGAAATTCTACATACGTTGCTTTTAGAAGCAGAGCACACAGTAAATTCCAGGCCTCTGGTAACATTCAGTATGGATAGTCCTGAAGAGGGTTTGACACCCAATCATTTTCTTCTGGGACGCTCATGTGGTGATCGACCACCTGGATTATTTCTAGAGCGGCATCTGACGGGTCAACTCAATTGGAAAGCTGCACAGAGGTTAGCCGACCATTTTTGGACAAGGTGGCTGAAGGAATACATGCCTACCTTAATACCGCGAACAGGTAATAACGGAAAGTTCATGGAACCTAAAAAAGGCGATATTGTTTTGATAATAGATCATTCGATGCCACGAAATACGTGGCCGAAAGGCAAAATTAGCAGAACGTTACCGGGACCAGACGGTCACACCAGAGTGGTTGACGTCATTACTAGCACAGGTATCTTGAGGAGACCTACATCCAGAGAGATGGGAAAAAGAGACGAATGGAAGGGAACTTTTTTGTTTCTTCCCGGACATGTCGGCGCGATTCAATGCAAGTTGGATTGTGCCGGACTATCAAGTCTCGCAGATGCTCAGTGGGCATGGATGTTTTCGGAAGAGACTGTATGACATGAAACTAGTTGAATCGGGTATGTGTGATTGCGGTGCTGCCTATGAGGATAGGCATCACGTGTTATGGGAGTGTACGTTGTATGACGACCTGAGATATAAGATGATGGACGGAATAGTAAGCAGAAGTGTGGGTCCGGTTTACTACCTGGACCTCGTGGACAGTAAGGACAGTTTTGGCCGGCTGCGGGAGTTCGCGCATGGATGGCATGCAAGGAGAACAGCCATGGAGAGGCAAAGGAGCGTTCTGCCCGGAACCGAAGGCGTGGTGTGCTCGTCCAGCCCAGAAAGGGAGAGTGGCATACAAGGGACAGGATCAGATTAAATAACTTGTAGAGAGTCAAGAAAGTGCACGCGGGAAAGAGCCCAGAGCAAGTACCGCGTGCATCTCTCGAGATTCGGCCCGTATAACCGTGAGGTTGGTGGGGCCATGGGAGGTGGAGGAGACCTACATCCAGAATAATAGTCCTGGTACCCGCGACGCCTCCCAAATGATGGTGCTAACGCACGGGGGGGAGATTGTTGGCGACGCGCCTATAAGAATGTTTCAGTTTATTAAGTCAACCGACGACGAATAACTTTTCAAAGACTCATTGTCCAGTTAAAATGTTCTGATAAGAAAATGCTTAGTTAAATCTTAAAGAAATGTCGAATTAATGATATGAAGGTCTTGGGTTCGACTCCCAGGCCGGACTAGTTTACTGTTTTCTAAGTAATATCTTTCAATAAATTCATATAGGGAATTTTATGTTATAAATTATGTTACCGGATTTGTTCCCCGGTTGAAATCGTCTTTCCAACGATGTAAATTCAAAGGAATATTAAAGTGAAGTTAGAGATCGGATTTGTTCCCCGGTCGAGATGATCACTCTGTGCATAAACAGAATTAACGGAAGTTAATTGCATAAGTATTGTCTTGTATAAGTATGATTTTTTACGTGGTAGAGCCATGCTGCAGTTATATTAGTAGTATAGTTGTAGCACGAATGGGTCGGCTCGACCGGGGAAGGACCACGCTCTCACAGAATACCAGCGTTAAATAGTAGCTTAATGCTGCTGTATTTCGTATGGTGAGTGTAGAGAACCGGAGACCCTTTTTACTGGAAACGAGGCATTCCATCTCAGTCCTCACGGGTGACAACGCATCTGCATTTTGATTCGTAATCGAGGATAGATGTAGATGTCTAAGGGCCACAGCAACCACTTACCATCAGGTGGACTGTGTGCTCGTTTGTCACCCTATCCTATAAAAAAAAAAAAAAAAAAAAAAAAAAAATGATATGTTTGTACGAAAACAAATGCCTATTTGTTATGATCGATTAATGAAAACATTCACTTGTATTGTTATCTGATAAGAAACATGATAACTGATAAGAATCTTATCAGAGATAGTTTCCTACAGTTTGAAAATTATGTAGAAGCACTTACTTATTTAATATTGTTAAAATTAAGTGTATTTCAGACTTTCATTTTTTCTGATAGCCGAGAGCCGTGCAAAGTTAGTTGTTCAAATAGTGTGAGTTCACGGAAGCACGCTGACCACGCCCCTAGGAGGCCAAATATGTAAAAATTTAAAATGTTTGTAATTTCAGCAATTTATGTAAAAATGACTTGTAAAACATTTCAGGTTGATTGTACGTGCTAAAAAGGTGACTTCTGTGTTATTTTTATGTGAAAATTCCTGTGTATAAGTGAAATAATGATAGTTTTGTATAAGAAATTTAAAAGTGTTTTAAATAGTGAAATAAATAGAGAAAATGTAAATTAAACTATTGTATTAGTAAACATATGTATAAATTCAAGTGGGAAACATTGTTTTAACTTTCTGTGTTAAATATTTAAGAAGTTTGGATTTTGGATTTGTGATTAAAATAGGCATGTTTTGTTTTATAAATTAAAGGATTTTTGTGATACGAAAAAATAATATATATCATGGTGTAGATATTGTTTTGTGCTATCTAAATAGATAACTTGTATTTATGTATGACTTATGTGAATAAAGAAATTAAGTGAAACGTGAGAGAGTAATAGTACAAATTCATGTTGTTAAGTTGCGCAGGCACGCGAATGGCGCGGCTCACTTTCGCGTATAGCTCTGGGGGTAGCTTAGTGAACGGGTTTTATTGCAATTCGTTCGGGAAAATAGTTCGGGGAAATAGTTCGGGAATCAAACCAGCAGTCAATAAGAAGAAGAAAGAAAAAGTGTAGGGAAGTGATAGGGAAAAGTGATTACTCTCTCACGGAACGGTTTGAAGATAATTGCTGTTTTATTCCCAAGTGATTCATCCCTAAAAGTTATACAGTCCACATCGAAGAATTAAGGCGTCGGGACCGGGACGACTTCGGAAGACCCGTAATCCCCGTCTGAACCTACTTGCTGAAAAAGAAAGAGGTTATCGCCCTAGTGTGTTACTCCGTTGCGGAGATCACATACGTTGTTCCCGAACCCAACGTAGGCGTTATAGGAGGCCGGATCGAGAGAAGCCTCGATTCCTCCCTTCTGTTTCAGAGCCCGAACGTTTCGGCCCGCTGTTTCCTTTTCAGTAATATAGGTATTTTATAAACAGCACCTGTCTAATATTATGAAATATGTAGATAAAACTTAAAACTTACCTTGATAAATGTATACCCTTTTGTTTGTAATATTTTTTTAGACCTCTCTTCAATCGTTTCTGCTTATTCCCCATGTTTTACAAACTAAACTTAAACATTAATAAAACTGTACAATTATTATAACTATAAAACACTACTATTAAACAAGAATCAGAAAAAACCTACTCCACTATTAACAAAATTAAATTTTTGCAGTAATATTTTACGATTTTATTTCGTAGTGCTGAGCTCTCGCAACGCGGCGTACGTCCACCTAGCAACACGATGCGCCCCGCACTGAATTCGTGGACGAATGCGGGGGTGATATAGACGCAGTATTTAATCGGGACGCATTTTTAATTTATTATCATAAAAATAATACATATTTCTAAAAAGTAACCAAACCAAATTATTTTATTTTGTATTGCAAAGCAGTAGATATTTTTTTTATATTCCTTTGATAAACAATGAAGGAGTAAAGTGGTTTCATCTCAACGATTTAGAAATGATTTGGGTAATTTTTAATTTATTATGTGACACCGATAGAAAAATTATGGCTAAACCGAATTACGTATCAGATCATGTAGATTACTAGCTATTTTTTTCATATGTAATTTCTCTGTAAGTGTCGACGAAAAGTTGGTTTCAAGCTTTTTGCGAGAGAGCAGCCTTAATAATAAATGCACTTTGTTCATTCATATTCAAAATTTCAAAACTCTTCGACTAAGACAACAAAGACTGAGGAAAAGAAACGACGTTAGACCATCGTTAGACAATGCACGGCCTTCAAGCCACACCTCCATGCCCGTCGGAGAGCGTGAGGTTTTTTTCGTTACGAAATTTCTGGATTTTCCCGCACTCAAGGCCCGCGATAGAAGCTATGCAATAGCTTAATAATGAAAATAGAACACATTTTTTATTCTACACGGTTTGGACACATATTCATGTTGTACGCCCTATATAGGAGTTCTTTTACATTTCATGCAAATTAGTAAGTAAGTTGTCATTTTTCTAACCTAAGACGGGCACAAGGCACACGTTTTACTAGAATTTGGTTCTTGTATGATTGCAAACTCTTCTGGAAAGAGGTTGGAAGGTCCCGGAGTGGTGCGACAGCCTTAAGAAAGAACAAAGTGCTTTCGAGAACCAATGACGTCCTCTCAGAAAAATCGGACGTCATGCAACGATGGAGTGAATTTTATAGAGAAATGTATGCGTGTCATGATCTTAGTAAAGGATCCGGGGGTGACGCCGTGACTGGCACGCCAGACACGGACCTCGATGACACTGAGGTCATCAGCATGAAAGAGATTGAACGTGCGATTCGAAGTTTGAAATGTGGTAAGGCTGCGGGACCAGACTGAGTTACTGCTGAAATGATCAAGTACGGTGGGCCTCGCGTCTGGGATAGCTTTCATCTGCTGTGCAATTTGTGCTGGCGGACGGGAGATATCCCGGATGATTGGCGATCCGCGGTCATTGTGCCTTTATATAAAGGTAAAGGTTCACATTTTGACTGCGGGTGCTATCGGGCGATCAGCTTGACCAGTTTAGCAAGTAAAGTTTACTCGAAGGTTTTGACACGTAGGATGCAAGAGAAATCGGAAAGATTCTTATGGGAGGCACAATGCGGATTTAGACCTGGAAGAGGATGCACGGATCAAATGTTTTCTCTCCGCATGATCACGGAGAAGCTTCTGAGTGTTAATCAGAGGATTTTATGTGCTTTTGTGGATCTGGAGAAAGCATTTGATAGGGTTATAAGGAAGAAAATGTGGGAACTGTTGCCGGGATATGGTGTGGATGGTCGATTGTTAAGGGCTGTGCAGTCACTTTACTATGACTGTAAAGCCTGTGTGCGGGTAGGGCATGACCTGTCACCCATGTTTAGCGTCCAAGCGGGCGTAAAACAGGGTTGTGTCATGTCTTCCTGGCTGTTCATACTGTATCTCGACAGCTGTTTACAGAAGCTGAAAAATAGCTGTTTGGGTGTGAAATTGGGTGACATAAAAGTTAATTGTCTGCTGTATGCTGATGATGCAGTGCTTATTGCACCATCAGAAGCAGAATTGCAGGCATTAGTCACGTGTATGAAAGAGGAATGTGAAATTAAAGGTCTCCGTTTGAATGCTAATAAAACTAAGGTTCTGGTATTTGAAAAGGACGAAGAGAGAACGAAATGTGAAATATGGGTAAATCAGGAATGTCTAGAACAGGTAAATGAAATTGTATACTTGGGGAGTGCTTTCAGCCGGGATGGAAGATGTGATTTAGATGTGGATAGGCGTGTCGCTGCCGGAAACAAAGTCAATGGTGCCCTGAATGCATTAGTAAAAAGGCAAGGCGTGGTTAAGAGTGCACGCCTTGCAATACATAACGCAGTGTTGGTACCGACTTTGTTATATGGCAGCGAAACCTGGGTATGCCAGAAGAAGCATAAAAGCAAGTTGAATGCAGTGGAGATGCGATCTCTTCGTAAAATGTGTGGCGTTAGCATAGCCGACCGAAAGCGAAACGAAGAGATTCGCAACATGGCAGGATTGAAAGATGACCTTATCACAAAAATTGATAGGGGCGTACTCCAATGGTTTGGGCACGTTGAACGAATGAGTGAAGACCGAATGGTGAAGAAAATATATAAAGCGAAAGTAAATATTAAAAGGTGTCGAGGTAGACCGAGACTAACTTTCGAAGACCATGTGAGCAAATTGCTCGAAGAGGGGAGGGTCAAGAGTACTCGG
Organism: Parnassius smintheus behrii; assembly: GCA_036936625.1. NCBI lineage: Eukaryota > Metazoa > Arthropoda > Insecta > Lepidoptera > Papilionidae > Parnassius > Parnassius smintheus. The sequence goes on from JAUPFT010000002.1 coordinate 4,015,085, forward strand.
ATACCTAGACGTGCATGTATGAAGAAGTTAATGAACCTGAAAGAAGCGAAAGAGGTATGTAAGGATCGTGACACTTGGCGATCTGTTCTCTCTGGCTACCCCGTTAGGGATTGTGCGTGAAGATAAGGTATGATTGCCAATCTATATTTATACATATAATAAATCTGTAGAACAGTCGTGTCTGTAATTCTAATATTTTCTGGAAAAAACAGATACTGAAGCCAAATTAGTGTTTTTTAGAATTTTTGTCTGTCTGTCTGTCTGTCTGTGTATTAAAGATTCACGCAAAAACTACTGGACAGATCTCCGTGAAATGTTGTATGCAGGCAGTTAGTGATCCGAGGCCAGTTATAGGCTACTTTTTATCCGATTACGGAGCTTAAAAAAGGAGAGTTAAATATTTTCCTATAAAAAAAGACGTGTGGCACTCGGGGACTGCCGCGGTAAAGCTATTGCATAGCATTTTGTATCAACTTATGTAATTATAATTATTTATTTATTTTATTTATGCAGTATTTCTTTTTCTTTGATATTAATTCAAGTTACACTTTTTGAGCGTGGTGACCGATAAGAAAACAAATTTTTTCTTTTATTGAATAAATAAATAATAAATGCACTTTGTTCATTCGTATTCAAAACACTTTATACACAAATTTTACAAGTACAGCTATTCACTGTTGTACATAAATACCTATACACCTATATACTTTCTCATAAACAGCTGCTTATGTATTCGTCCAATTTCGGAGCAGCTCGTCTCGATTCGTGCGAGCTTCGTAGAGTCGTACAATACGTCTAGTTGCATGCACACAAACACCGTGTCGAAGACTGCCGAAAAGAAACGACGTTAGACAATGCACGGCCTTCAAGCCACACCTCCGTGCCCGTCGGAGTGGGGAGCGTGAGGTTTTTTCGTTACGGAATTTCTGGATTCGGTCCCCGCGCTCAAGGCCCGCGATAGAAGCTATGCAATAGCTTAAAAAATATTTTATAATAGTTAAATGTATGAAAATTCAGATGTTTTTTAGTTTAATTACTAATATATAATAATGAACTGATTAACATTGGTTTGTCTGCGATTATTGCAAAACTCATTACACTTATACTTTTATATACATAGATATTTTTGTTTACATCTTGGCCAGATCGTAGAAATGATTTTATCATGATCATTACATGAAATTGTGGCATTTCGTGAAAGTTGACACTGTCTTTTGACCATATCATGATAAGGCTTGACCAAATTGATGAATAAATATTGTTTGAAAAGATTGACTACTAAACCCAACATTGCTTTTTCATAATATTCTAATATCGTAAAATAGTTTCACTATTCACCGCTAGCGGCGAAAATAGCACACTTTTTTAACAGAATCTACAGTCTATAATCTAGACTTCACCCAAGAAGACCTGTTAGCTGCAGAATACAAACCAAGAGTGCTTTGCAAGGACTCCCTCTTTCTGCAGCCAACGGATCCTTATGAAGTTGGTACGCTTATTGACCAGCTAAAAAACGATACTGCACCGGGTATAGACAGCTGCACCCCAAGGTTGATTAAACAGATAAAACACATAGTTCTGCATCCACTTACCCACATATTTAATCTTAGCTTGTTATGTGGCGTTTTTCCTAATTGTTGGAAATTAGCAGTTGTTACTCCAATACACAAAGATGGGGATAAAAACTGTCCTAGTAATTACAGGCCCATATCTTTGCTAAGTATATTTTCCAAGTTATTGGAAAAAATTGTAAGCAAACGTCTCACCAACTTTATAGAAAATAATAATCTGCTCTCTGTAAATCAATTTGGCTTCAGGAGGGGTAAGTCCACGGAGGATGCGGTAGTTCTACTGACAGAAGCTGTGTCTAGACATTTGGACAATAAACGCAGCTGTTTAGGTATCTTCCTAGATCTTGCTAGGGCCTTCGACACCGTCTCGGTCCCTATTCTGCTGCGGAAGCTTGAAACAAAAGGAATTAGAGGAGTGGCGTTGGCTTGGTTTCGTAGCTATCTCTTAAATCGGCGTCAATGCATAAGAGTGGGCTCACATACAAGTAAGCAATTAAAAATCAGTATTGGAGTTCCTCAAGGAAGTATTCTTGGTCCAATCCTTTTCTGCATTTACATTAATGACATCCTAGAATTACCCATGCAAAGAGCAGACGTCATATGCTATGCGGATGATACAGCCATTATATTTAATGATTTAAGTTGGGACAGCGTACTCGAGACGGCTCAAAAAGGCATGGTAGTGTTGAATATATGGTTAAGTTCCAATTTACTAACTCTAAACTATAAAAAAACTAAGTTCATAGCCTTTCACAAAACTCTCGCATCAAAACCACTTTCGCTGGTAAACTTAGTAATTCACACTTGCGTATCTGAAGTACCCCCTTGCGGATGTAATACAATCAGCAACACAGATAACATCAGGTATCTAGGAGTGATCATTGATGATAAGCTATCATTTAAAAACCATCTAAGCCGCTTGTCGGGTAGTGTTAGGAAAACCATTTACATAATGAAAGCTTAACGACGTTGCGCTACTAAAGAAACAATGAAAATGGTTTACAAAGCACTAACCCAATCCCTACTATTTTACTGCACGCTGGCTTGGGGTGGAGCTATCAAATCAAAAATGCTTGAAGTCGAGAGGGCCCAGCGAGCAGTACTAAAAGTAATGCTGTCTAAAAACTTTAGATTTCCTACTGACGAACTGTACAAGGAATGTAAGGTACTACGGGTTCGCCAAATCTACATTTTAAAGGCAGTAATGCTAACCCACAGAAAAATTATAAATTCCCCGAATTATCTTAGCCTGTGCCAACGTCGGATCTTTCGAGTGCCGATTCCCAATTCACACAGTAGCTTTTTCAAACGCCACTCACCATTTCTTCTGCCTAGCATTTACAATAAATTCTGCTGTCTCTTCCCAGATTTGAGGTCTTTGACCACAAGTAAAGTCAAACACAAAATAACAACCTGGCTGCTACATGCTTCTTATCAGGAAACGGAAAATTTACTTTCCTTTCATAGTTGACCCTATACATGCACACGCGTAGACTAACACTCACTCACACACACGCGCAAGCATGATCCCCCCCCCCACACACAAACACACTCACACAGACACACACACCACACACTCACACGCACGCACACACACACGTTCGCACGCACACAAGCACTCCTAGAGTAAATTAGAGAAAAAAAGATTTATTTTTCGCTTTATTTTAATTTAATCGGAGTTCTATGTATTTATCGGTGTAAACGGTGTCAGTCAATGTTCCTGGTTCCTGCGATACAAGCCTAGAGCTTAGTGCAGAAACCAGTGTATTGCTTAATTATGTAATGTTTTTTGGTTAAATAAATACATTTCTATTCTAGACTTACAACAGACTCTATGCCTTATCGCGAACATTTAAATTTAAATAATATATATATAAATGTTCGCGGCTTTGAGGTAGCCCAAGGATCACCTTTCAGTTTATACAAAGGTACTCTGTGGGATCACCTCAGCCGCATATCCATAGATTACTGACTATGTATGCGATATCAATCTACTATCGCTGATATTACTATAGACCATGGAAATACATGTACTTCGTACAAACTGGAACCCGCACTCTCAAATGACATAAAAATACAAGAAAACGACCTTGACATTTTTCATTACCCCTCAGTCTCTTTCTAATTAGGGTGAACACAAAATACAAGAATTTGGGATATTATGAAAAAAGTTTATGTTTATTATTTTTATTTAAAAACTTTCCACCCATGGCGTGGTGAGAAATTAGTGGCGGTGATTTAAGTAACTTAATACAATAAATTTGTATAGATATATATTTATTAAAAATTATATTCATTTATAAAATTTAAATTTATAAATGGACATAATTTTTAATAAGTTTTATATTCCTTCAGTAGCTTGCTCAGGATGATGGTCATGATGAGTTTATGGTTAAAGTTTTCGGGAGGCTGTCTTTACATCCCTTATAAAATCATCATCATCATGATCATTACAGCCTTTCATAAGTCCACTGCACTCATGCGCCTCCACCAAAGAATGCCACAAAGCACGGTCCTGAGCCACCTGCATCCATCGACTCCCTGCATGTCTTACCAGGTCGTCACTTCATCTAGTGGGGCGACGCCCTACACCTCGTCCGCCGGTAATATAATATAATTTACTTACTTACTTACTTATCTTCACGCACAATCCCTAACGGGGTAGCCAGAGAGAACAGATCGCCAGGTGTCACGATCCTTACATACCCCTTTCGCTTCTTTCATGTTCATTAACTTCTTCATACATGCACGTCTAGGTATCCGAGTACTCTTGACCTTCCCCTCTTCGAGTAATTTGCTCACATGGTCTTCGAAAGTTAGTCTCGGTCTACCTCGACACCTTTTAATATTTACTTTCGCGCTATATATTTTCTTCACCATTCGGTCTTCACTCATTCGCTCAACGTGCGCAAACCATCGGAGTACGCCCCTATCAATTTTTGTGATAAGGTCACCTTTCAATCCTGCCATATTGCGAATCTCTTCGTTTCGCTTTCGGTCGGCTATGGTAACGCCGCACATTTTACGAAGAGATCGCATCTCCAGACCCAGGTTTCGCTGCCATATAACAAAGTCGGCACCAACACTGCGTTATGTATTGCAAGGCGTGCACTCTTCACAATATATTAACTAATATAATTTAATTAATTATATTTTACAAAACATCGTTAATTAATTCGATGGGGAAGAAAGGTTCTCGAGTGGCAGCCTCGTACCGGTAGGCGAAGTGTAGGGCGACCCCCCACTAGATGGAGTGACGACCTTATAAAATAACACAAGGAAATAATAAAAATAAAATAACAACCGTTTTTGTGTACATTTATTAGCAATAGATTAATAGCAATAGTGTCTACAAAATTGAAAGATACAATAATAATAATTAGAAGCCAAGGTTTTTACAACACAATTTTTTATACATGATTGAATAAAATAGTTTTGTGAAGTTTTTGGCGCTTGGTACGAACTACACTCAACTTTTGGTCCATACAATTTTTTAGATTCGTTCTGAGACGCATGGTCAAAAAAGAGTTTGAAATTAATTTTAAAATTCTGGATTCATGAAATTCAGAGCAATTTATACCATCATCCATAGGATGATAAAACATTTGTCGCAACTGTGGTGTGAAGTGTTGATTAATGATATTGATTAATACATTTTTAATATTAGATTGACCCAGACTATTCATATTTGATGCCCTTTTAAATATTTTATCCGCAAAAAGGACAATTTTGTACACCTCTGCGGATGGAAAATGCAATTTACCTCGATTTACAAATATTGTAAAGGATTGATATTTATTTACATTTAAAACGTATAAATGATCGGTTTGTGAATGATCTGCAGCAATTAGCAAATTTTTACATTCATTACATTTCAGCCGTTTGACAATATTTTTTATTATATATCCGGTAATATAATAAAGAATATTTTTTTGATAATCCGTATGGGTATTTTGTGATTCTAAAGCCTGCAAGTGGTTTTCGATTTCATCATCAGTATCTGTATTATCAGTATTTGAGATCGGTTCTACTAGGGATGATTGTTTAGTGCCGAATTCAAACACATGCGTTGCGTCGTATGTATGATCAATGCAATTTCCATTAATTGAGGGTTGTACAGAGTTTCGATATAACAATTTTCTTAATCTATGTCGGAATTCAAAAGGGCTAGGGTTATCATTTGTTCGACCCCGGGCTCTAATACAAGAAAAATATGTTTCTAAATTATCCTGCGAACATTTAAATGTTAAAAGATATTTAATGGGAGGAATTACGTTTAATAAATCGGCAAAAAGTAATGGGAAATTTTCAATGTTCATTAAAAAACCTAGAGCAAATGTTTTGCGCCCGTGGTGTAAAATACTTTTTCCATTGATACTCAATGATTTTAAATATTCTTTTGTCTCTTGCAAAATCAGTTCCCAATATTTTTTGTTTTCAATTTTCATAGGACTTTTGAAACCACGTCCAAAAGGCGATTTGGAATTCATAAAATCAAATATCCTATCTATCATTTCTAAAAACTCAACCGTGGCTTCACTCCCCAAAAAAAGCGGATTTCCACTAAGTCTTAAGAACTCGATGGACTCAGCCACCGATGAACTCAAAACTTGGGCCGCAAGTTTGACATTCATTTTTTTATTTTCGTATTCTACGTGGGTAGATGATAATTTGTTACCAAATTTTAAGCCTTCTTCTCTTTGTACCGTATGTAAACTACGAATAAAGGCGTATGATGTGGTCCCACTTGATGATAATATTTTATGTTCTGCTAGAACATTACGTGCCAGTTTCAACATGTGTGCGGCATCCAAAAAACAATAAATGTTGTCGCTACCATTTGGGTGTAGAAAATATGGCTGAAAATTTTCTTGTTCTAGACAACAGCCTAAAAATTGGTACGCTCGTATATTCGATGGAGCGCCATCGCATGTCATTGAGCGGACTGTGATTCCAATTTCGTTAAGCAACAACACGGTAGTATTTAATAATTCTGCTAAAAGTTCACCATGCAAACTATTTTTAATAAAAAAATAAGCTATCGGGCACTTGAAGTATGTAGTGTAGGACACGATTTGAAAGACTAAGGCTTCAGTAGTTATTTCTTCCGGATCGCTTACGACGATTTTACCGAGATCAACATAGCCGAAAACTTTATCAAGTTTTTGATCATAGCATAAATCTTGTTTTAATGCCATCCCATCAAATATTAAGGCAACATTTTTTAAATAACTTTTTTCGGGTATTTGTACTTGTTGCTTCAAATATTCTAGAACTTCGGACAAAAGCCCCAAATTGCAATTAAAAGAGGCTAATGAACGCCGAAGGTCTCGACGTGTGGCAAAGATGCATATTGTTTAATAAACTCGAACGCTTTTGACGAATAAAAATGTAATGTTAAAGCGAAGGATTTCACTTCATCGCTATACCTCACACCTTGTGGTTTTTTGTTTTTTTTTTTAAATACTTTACATATATTGGCAAAATTTCCTGAAATAATATTTTCTATCTCACTGTTCTCTGTATATGATTTTACAATTTTTATTAAAGATTTCAAATTATTAAAAGTTTTGTTGAGCCGAAATACTTTTTGAACTAATGATTTGTTTCTTATCATTAGCTCTTCTTCTCGTGATGATTTAATCCTTGCTTGCACACTTTTATCAGCGCAGTAGATTTGTATGGGAGAAGTGCTTTTGTCCGTGACCAAAAAGAGTAAAAAGCTGTTAAAACGATTATTTTTGTAATGAACTAGTTAGTTGTGGAAATGCTATAGTCAGAACTAAAATCACAATTCAGCTTAAAAAATTAAAAACTTAAAAAATTTAGACTTTGTAGTTAACAATTTAATAGACCAACAAAGTATGCTGATGAAATTAAAATGTCATTACTATTTTGGATGTTATAAGATCATCGATGTTCATATTTTCCCTTTCCGTTTCCAAAATGTCTCAAAGTAAAGACCGTGGTTTTTTACAAAGAGGAATATTTATATTTTCTTTTGTAGCATCACGCAGCGGCCAAGATTCCTGAAAAGACACGAATATATGATTTTCCAACACTGAATAACAATATGTTTATTACACATTAAGATAATTTAATAATAATAATAATAATTTATTTCAGGCAATATCTACATTACATGATGTTAATTAATGTAAATAGAGGCCTATAGATAAATATCTTATTGACTAACATACATATTTATTACAAAAAATTAAAAAGACGTTAATGGATAATTGTGTAAATTAAAAGAGCACTTACATGACTGCAGGATGGCACGTCTAACATAGTTTCCCAGGTTCGTTTAGAAACTGCGATAGTTGCATATTTTTCATTTGACTGCAAATATAATTAAGTAATTATTAAATTAAACCTGCGAAGGTGTCTTCTCATCGTCACTTTAAAAATATACATACTTTTATTAAAATATTCGAATCTTCATCACCCTGAACCATATCAGATAAATCTGATGGTTGATTTTCTTTGTTTACTTGTGTCTGAAATTAACAATATAAATTTGGTAAACAAAAATAAAATAAATTCATTCAATCATAGGAAATAAATTAGAACTACATTTAAATACATTAAAACCAAAATTGTAAGTGACATTATATCTGAACATTTATTTCTAACGATAGCAATTATAGAGATGTAACAAAATTATCAAAAAAATTAATTTCCTGAGACCATTTATATTTGATTAAATATGTGTAAATTTTTATTAAAAAATTTAATACAATTAAAAAATTTGAAAAATATTGTACAAAAATAGCTTATAAATATTTTTAAAAATTATAGCCGAGTGTTATAACATAAGCTGTTCTAACATTAAGATTACAATTTTTTTGAGAAAAAAATAAGAATGCATTATTATTTTTTCTCAAAAAAATTATCAAGAGAAAAATTTTGTAATTTTAAATTACTTTTCTTCCCTTGGAAACAAAACATCGCATAGAAATACGAAATAACAAGTACCTAATAAAAGTTCATACCTGTACCAGAGAATAATCTGCTATTTCATTTAAAAACGGTGTGACTCCTTGTCTCAGTCTTTTCCCCGTTATCATGTAATCGGTTGATTTGAAATGGAGGTTACAAATCTTTGCTTTTTCAAAAAAGGGTCTTTTTAGTTCCACATTATTTAACCATTTATTACGTTCTGTTAGATTGGAAGGAAACCTGCAAAAAATTAAGTTATAAAAAAATATCAATTTATTTTAATTGTGATGTTTTAGTGTATCGTCATTCGTGTAAACAACGTTTCGAAATTTCATGCAAATCGAGCAGAGTACCATTCGAGAAAACCTTTTCCGTTTCTATACATTGTATAGAAACGGAAACGTGTGACCATACACACACAATGTATGGTCAGCCTAGTCGTGGTTATAATACAAATATGAAACATTAATTAGTAAGCAAATAATGAAATGAAATCGGAAATACCGAACCATAATTAACATCTCAACCAAAATAACAATTTGTCTATCCAGAAATAAGAGCAATTAAAGTCGAAATATCACTAAACAATTTCATATGACGCGCAGTATTTGCACGGTGTTTTGTACTTACGAATGAAATATAATATTACAACCTGGATGCCATTCACTTTTGCAACCGCGCACAATACATTTAATGACCATTTTACTAGTTTTGCCTCTGGATTATTGCAAAATTCAAAAACAAACTTGCGAAATGAACATAAACATCTGTCATTTGCAGTAAAATTATTTGACAAATAGATTTTGGGTTGACATATAACGGCTTTTAAGAATAATTATAAAATAGGGGAAATATTGGGAGGCTAGGCAAATAGTTCATCGTAAATCTTTATTTAGTGTTTAAAAGAAAAAGCAAACACTTGCGTGAAAATCGGTTTAGTCAAGTTTTTTTATCATTTTTGACTTATAATTCTTGCCATACAAACAATTAAACTTATATTGAAATTCATAATTGCTGTCAATGGGGTAATATCAGCCGTCACGTTGGCTATCCTGTAGGGAAAACAGGGGTTATTTGAGGTCATTTGGTTATTCCTAATGTTGATATTAAGAGTGTTGGTTCCAGTTTGTCTATACTTCCGTGCTATAGACGATAAAAGATAGCTTGATCTCTGCGACATATGTCAAACTGACATTCCTAGGGTTGTCAGGATATAAAAAATTGTCGATAGAAATTATCGATGTATCTTACTCTTATCGATGCTAATGTAACATATAATAATTGGGTTTAATTTAATTACAAACGTTACTAAATTAAACGAATATTTTTTAATATAAAATGCATTTATTCTCTTAAAGGAGTACACCCCAAATCCATATCTGAATCAGTTTCTGAATCACTAGAACAATCTTGTAAATTTATTATAAACTCTTGTTGTCAAATATTATCAAGTCGGACGTCCCGCTCCCAATCTTCTTCCATTAGTTTTCTGCATTTGGTTACCACCTTCTTCCAGTCTTCTACAGATACATTGTCGACCGCTCTTTTTAATAACTGCAACATTTTATTTGCCGTGAAAGGCGGTGTTGTGTTGTATCTGGCAGCGTAACCTTAAAAGAAAACATATTTTTATTAAGATTAATTAAACAGTAGTTAATAATTAAAGTACCTATCTAACAGAAATTCAAGCAAATAAACCTATGACTTGGGCCCGGATAAGCTCAATCGGATTATACTGACAGTGGTACGGGGGTAGTCTTATGATGGTATGACCCTTTTCGTGGGCTATATCATCTAAGATATACGTTGGAGTACTAGGTTTGTGCAGACCAACGAGTCTTAATAATTCATTTTTAAGCATAGTTTCATTGGCCTCTATTCCTTTTTCTTGAAGCCATGCAATGATTTCTAATTTTCTGTTTGCCGAAGTTGGTGGTTTGTGCTTTTGGACCGAGTGATATGGGGCGTTATCCATAATAATGCAATGTGGCTCTTTTAAATTATCTAATAATTTTAAAAACAACTCCTTAAATTTTTCAAAATTCATTTCCTCGTGGCATTCAGTAGTTTTAGTTGATTTGAATGCCAATAGGCAATTAAGCACAAAACCAGATGACGTCCAAGCATGAGTGATGATTAATCTTTGACCTTTGCCTTCGGGTACTTTGGTGGTTGATTGTGCAGTATCATCGGTCCAAGCTTTGGATAAGGTATGATTGGCGTTTAGCCATATCTCGTCTAGAAACACTACTTTGTCCCAATTTGTGATTTTTTTACTTTTCGGGGAAAATTCTCTCAAGCAAGAGCAATGTCGGTTCTTTCCATAATAATTTTTCTTTTGTCACTTTTTTTTATAGGAAAAACCAATATTTTTCAATATCTTCGTTAGAGATGGCAAGCTTCCTTTGAACAAGTCTGCGCCTTTGAGGGACGCGGCAAGTTTTTTCAATGTAGGCAGTTCGCTCCGTGTATAGTAACCATATACGTGGTTGCGAATCGCAGCGGCGTCAAAGTTATCAATGTTTGTGACAGGAGCAGCCTTTTTCCTTTTTTTATTTGGTGTTGCAAGTTTTTTGTCCTCGTCTTCGGTCAATGCTGCGGTTGAAGATTCGCCATACTTTTCTTTGCTGATGCAAATTACTGTCGCATGTCGTATGCCAAGAGCATCTGCAACTCTATCACATACGTTCTATATGGGTAATAGCGGCCCGCCATTTTGGTTTTCTCGCTCAAAATATTCACGTAAGCGAATCACAAACTCACGACGTTGACTGTTCAAAACGGTTTTATTCGTTCTCTTTGGCATTATGCCAACAAGAAATTAAAAAATCAGGACTTCATAGGCGTGATTTTACTGACAGCTGTCACAGAGATCAAGCTATCTTTTATGAACTGTAGATGGTGGTGTAAGATATTATGGCGAAAAGAGAATTGACTTCGTAGATTCAATTGTAGATTGTTGATAAATTTGACAAACGTTAACATTTATACGATACTAAAGATTCACCAGAGCTTAGCACGGGTGATTCCTGGATATCGGTAACAGCAGCACCTACCGGATATAAAATCTAAACCAACTTTTGAATGTAAGCCATACCACCCACTTAAATACACACAAAAAATTTCATAAGTATTATATTAATAATATATAAATAATAATTAGGTAAGTCTTAGCGAGATGCTTATGGTAGTGAAAGTTGGGTGTGGCAGAAGAAGCACGAGAATAGAATAAACGCAGTAGAAATGCGGTCGCTAAGGAGTATGTTAGGGCTGAATCAGAATGACAGGGTAAGGAATTGTGTAATAAGAGAAGAGTGTGGTTTGCAAGATGATGTGGTGACCAGGATTAAGAAAGGAATGCTTCGGTGGTTTGGTCATGTGGAAAGAATGAATGAGGAAAGAGTGACAAAGAAAATGTATGGTGCAGAAGTTAATGGCAGAGTCGGAAAGGGACGTCCTAGGCGAAAATTTATCGACCAAATTGGCGATTTATTGAAAACGGGCCAAATTAGGAGTACCCTTAACCGACGAGCATGTATGCGTAGGTGTATGGATGTGAAGGAGGCAAGAGAGGTGTGTCAGGATCGTGCCAAATGGAAGTCTCTAGTCTCTGCCTACCCCTCTGGTTGACAGGCGTGAGTGTTTATGTTTATGTCTTAGCGAGACTTTGTTTTATACTATGGAGATATGGTCAGTAATAATAGGCTATTATGATATGATTGCGATATTTGAAGTGGTCCAGCACTTCATGACAATATAATCAATTCTACGATCTGTCCACATTTACGTAACTTGAGAGTTTTGGCTTTCATAGTTTTAATCTGAAAATAGCGCCATCTATTTACTGCTAAATAAACTAATAATAACTAACTGATAAGATTAAATGTAATACTATTGAATACTTATTCTTGCAGGATCAAAAACTTAAAATATCCAGCCATTATGGGGATGATTTACCGTGATTGCCACGTTTAGCAAAATAACTAACTAAACTCCTATACTGGATACTGTGTATACAAAACTGTGATTAAAATAGAAACTTTTAGTAACTATACTTATTGGGTGTATATCGGCATAGCAATAATTTCACTAACTTCCTTTAGTATTAAGTTATCCGATGTAAGTTTTTATCCCTATTTAATGGATTAGTAAAAATATAAGCAACTATTTTATAGTGCTAATGAATATTCAATAGGCCAATGATATTATAAAATAAATATCGCAAATAAACACTCAGCCGTACATTAATAGAAAACAACGAAATTCGACATTTTTTGGTCAAAATTAAATCACCTTAATTTACGAATAAATGTAAAGAGTAAAAAGTAAATAACGTAACTTTGAATCAAAGATAATTTACCCTTATTAAAGATACCTCGGAAGTTATGACCGATATAAAAAGTGACAGGGGTTGCTAAACGTATGACATTAATGCAATTCTAAAAAAATCTACGTCTAATAATCTCTAGGAATTCAAAAGATATCACTTGACTAACAAACGTGACAACGAGGCGACTCTATAAGTGATCCAACTTTGTTGACTTTGGTATGGAGCAGTATTAATGATGTTCCTCAACAGAAGCATGCGCGAGCGAAGCCGCGGGTAAAAAGCTAGTTCAAGAATAGTTTCAATACCAAAGGTACCATATATGAGCTCTTTGATATTTCGCCGCAATGTTGGACTAGTCTGTAGATTATCACATTGGCACATTTGACTACTTCTTCAAGTATTTCATCTCTAAGATATAACATTTCACAATATTTCAAGATATTACGTGCTTCATCTTGAGGCCTCTCAAAAACCTTATGATATTACTATAAGTAGCTCCTGTTCTTAGCTGTATAGATTTGAGTATTTATTACTCAAAGCTGTCTAGGCTTCGTAATCCATTTATGTCCATTTTGCCTCGAATATTTTTTTCTTTGTATAACTACCCTGGATTCAAATTGTGAAGAATCAGATTCTATACGCCGGTGTCGCTTTCGTAACTAAAAATAGGAACGTTAGAATCAGAACTTTGCATGATACCTGGCGTAATTGTGTATTCTTTATTTTCACTTTCGGTCAGATGATTTTCTTACACTAGAAGTGTACACGTACACATGTACACGTTATCTTTTGACTTACTCAGGATCTCTTGATGCTTTGCGCTCTCATCGTCATCTTCCACAAACACAGCCGCTTCCTATAACTGACTAATTTCATCAACTCCAACAGCTCGTTAGACAAGACATCTAAAACAATATAATATTATATTTTATACGTATCTAGATATATAAACAAAATAAGCCATAATCAACGCAAAATATTTGTAAAAAGTTATAATAAGTACCTTTATTTAACACTCAAGCAAACAGTAAAGCTTCGCAAAATTTACGACACACTTGCCATATAACTCAACACACAAATCACATTCGGCCACAATGACCCACCCTAAGGGTACTAGTGTGTTGTGACAATGACAACTCGTGGCACACTGATGGACGTAATTAGGAGGGTACACTGAAGCGGTCGATGCAGGAATGTTGAAACTTGTTTCTGGATTCGGAGGAAGTGAGAGATACAAGTGTCGTGGCTTTTTTGCTTAAAATTTATTGTTTTATTAAGTGTTGTTGATTTACTATAGTAAATTTTTCTGTCTTGGTGGAGGTTTTAACATCTGTAAATTAGTAAGTGTTTGTAGTTGTGCCGTTTTTATGTAATTTTTTTGTTGTAGTAATATAATGGAAGACGAACCTCCCGATCCCGGAAGGGTTCGCAATGATTCCTTTTCCTTACCCATTAACATTGACAATGTAGAACTAATTAACCGTAAACGTGCCCAAGTAAGTAACGAGTCTGCCCATCTACAAAAAATTGTTATTACTGATCCAAATCAACAGTTTCCTTCAATACAATCCTCATATACCCATCCTGATTTTATTAATAAAAAAGTTGAATACTCTCAAGATGATGCCGCTCCATTTCTAGTTCACGTAAGTAAAATCTCAAATGATCAGCTGTCTGGAGTAACTCTTAAACTAATTAAATTCGGTCACTTTCTGTATCATAACAATATTAAAAATATAGTCCATGATGGAGTCAAAAAAGTTGGACGAAATAGAATATCAGTGGAGTTTAAAACAGCTGCAGATGCAAACACCTTTATCGATCACCCAGCTCTCCAAATTTCTAAATATGAAGCAACCATCCCCTCATATAGTATCACTCGTATGGGGCTAGTTAGACAAGTTCCCATAGAGTGGACACTAGAAGAATTAATAGCAGCTATAGAAATTCCCTCTGGCTACGGTTCTATAATTAAAGCACGGCGACTTAATAGACGATCAGTGAGTGACAGCAATAGCGTTTCATGGGTTCCAACTCAGACGGTTGTTCTAACTTTTTCTGGACAAAAACTTCCTCCCCATATTTACTGTTTTTACACCTCAATGCCAGTGGAAAAATATGTTTTGCCACTAATTCAGTGTCATAAATGTTGTAGATTTGGCCATGTTACTTCCCAGTGCCGATCATCCCCTCGCTGCTTTGTATGTGCACAAAATCATGAAGGTTTATCTTGTACTCGACAAACTCCTACTTGCCTATTCTGCTCTGGTCCCCACACCGCGAAAAACCCTACGTGTCCTGAACATCTAAGGCAAAAATCTATTAAATTTGTTATGTCACAAGAAAATATTTCATATTTAGAACCTTCAGCTAGATTCCCTCGGACAAAAAGATCCTTTGCTGATACAACAAGAATCCAGCCTCGTAATTCTCAACAGACCCCTTATACTATAACTGACAGTCTTTCAACCCCTTCGGCTCAGCTCTCACAAACTGCATCATATAAAAAAAAAACAATTTTTATTCCTCAACGTACCTGCAGCCAATCATTAAATTCTGGATATGATATGGCAGCCCATCGGTCAATTGTTGAGAATCCTAATTCTTCCCTTCCTAATGGGTGTGCTCTACTGGGAAATGACAACAATTCCTCTAGTAATGATAATTTCTGCGAACTTATGATATCAATACTAATTAACATGATCTCCCGTTTTAGTGACATTTAACTTCCTCTCAGCTTACACCAACAACTTACTCAGCTTTCCTCCTTAGCCCGTAACATTCGCAGTCCCGCCAATTCTTCAATGGAATTGTCGGAGCATTAGAAATAAAAAATGAACTCATTTACCTCATTAATAAACTTCATCCCTACATTCTTGCCATCCAGGAGACATGGCATGACAGGAGAGTCTCATTTTAGGGTTTCAAGCTACGCATGCCTCCGGGATGATAGGAGTGATGGTCGTGCTGGCACCTGTGCAGTTTTTAGTGAAAATATAATTTCTAATGATCCTTCCCCGTAGATAGATGAATTCTCTAATAAACTTTCACCACAAACAGTCCCATCTTATGATGAATGCCTAGTTTTTAAATCTGCTTTTTTAAAAACAAATGATAAATTTGATTCCCCCTTTTCTTCTCAGGAATTGTTTACTGTACTCAATGGCCTTAAAGACTCCTCACCAGGTATTGATGGGATTCCTTATTCGTTTATAATCAATAGTAGTGAGAACACTAAAACTGTCTTACTATCCATTTTAAATTTTATTTATATTACTGGTGATCCTCCTGCTGAATGGAAAACCCAAATTATTTTGCCCATTCTCAAACCAGGTAAGTCTAGCAATGACCCTTCCAGTTACCAACCTATTGCCCATTCTTGCACTTTGGCAAAAATCTTGGAACATTTAATAAAAAATCGCTTGGCGTGGTTTTTGGAAAGGAATAATCTCTTACCTAAAAGCCAATTCGGTTTCCGAAAAGGTTTAAGTACCATGGATAGCCTTAGTACTTTGGTCACAGATATTCATATTGCTTTTTCAAAACATGAATTTCTCATAGGAGTTTTCTTGGATATTTCTTCTGCATATGATAATGTGCTTCTTCCTGTGCTCAGGCATAAAATGCTTAATATGAGCATTCCAGTGAGGATAGTCAATAACGTCTCTAACTTTCTCTCTTCTAGATCAATATCTATAAATGTTAAAAATTTTCTTGCTTCCCCCAAAAACTATATGGAAAGGACTTCCACAAGGCTCAGTTCTTAGTCCTCTCCTTTATTCTATATATACTCACGATTTAGAACTTTCAGTAAATTCTTTTTGTAATGTTCTTCAATATGCAGACGATTTAGCTCTATACATCTCCTTAAACAACTTCACAGTGGCATGTTCCCGTCTAAACTCATTCCGTTAACTAATCATGGCCTCTCTTTATCTGTGGCCAAGAGTAGTGTAGTGATCTTTTCCCGCCAAAGGCGAGTTCCCGATATATCTGTTGTATATGATAAGCAACCTATTCCAGTTAGAGGCAATGTTAAATTTTTGGGAGTTATCCTTGATTCGAAATTGGCCTTCGGTCTATACATTGAATATATAACACAAAAATGCGAAAAAAACATAAATATTCTTCGGTCTTTGTCTGGTGTTTGGTCCCATCCCATCCCATCCTTTTTCTCAGAAATTGCTGTACAATGCTTTAATACGAAGCCACCTTGACTATGGATGTTTTCTGTTGGAGCCTTGCAATAAATCATCCCTGAAAGTAATGGACAAAATTCAATCAAAATGCCTTCGCATTATTACAGGGGCAATGAAATCCTCACCAATAAATGTTCTTCAGGTTGAGTGCGTAGATCCTGCTTTAAGATTAAGAAGGCAATACCTTTCAGACAGATTCTTATTTAAGATCTGCCAGCTTTCAGATCATCCCCTAATTCCTAAATTGAAAGAAGATCTTTCAGAGTATATCTCATCTGACCGATACTGGACCCATAAGGAGTCTCCCTGCTTGTTTAAAAGTTTTTTAATTTTTCTTCAGCTTCCTTACCCGATCTTTCAATGTAAAATAAATCCACTCTTTGATGTTCCTTACGAGGCTATTGTTTACCAACCCGACATTCATCTAGATCTAGGTATAGAAAAGGATTCTCCAATGGCAAATTTGAAATTAAAAGAAATTATAGAAAAAACCTTTAAAGATTGACTTGTCATGTACACAGACGCTTCAAAACAGTCTGATGAAGACTATACTGGAGCTGCTGTTTGGACTCCTAAGTTCAAAATCATTCTTAACTTTAAATGCACCTCACTATCCTCCACTTTTACCGGTGAAGCAACTGCAATCAGTGAAGCTTTGTTATATGTAGAGTCACATAATCTTAATAAAACAGTTATTTTCACAGATTCAAAAAGTTGTTTGTTAGCTATTTTGTCCAATCAATTCCAGAACAAACATAAATTTCCACTAATTCTTAAAATAAAAAATACCCTATTTAGATGCCATCTTAAAGGAATCCATGTTTCAGTGGCCTGGATCCTGATCCAGGACACAGTGGTATCCATGGTAACGAAACAGCTGATGTACTCGCTATAAATGCAATTGCTAATGGCATTCTACAAAATTTAATTTACTCACATGACCTAATTTTGCTATCAAAAAGGAAACTGAATGAAAATTGGAATAAATTATGGGAAGTTTCCAAAAATGTTACAGGTAAGCACTATGCTGCCATCCAAGAGGTTATTCCTCCCAAGCCTTGGTTCTTTAAATTTAACAAAGCAAATAAACATGCAACTTCAATCATTTGTAGATTAAGAATTGGACACGCTTGTACACATGCACATCTGGCAAAAATCAGAGTAAGGGATAGCTCATTGTGTGAATGTGGCTTAGGTGAAGGTTCCACAAACCACATTTTTTTCAACTGTCCCAAATTATCCTCCTCCCTTTATTCCTCGACCTATAGATTTTAATTCTCTTTTAACATATACCAGTACTCCTTTTGTGTATATTTTATGTGATTTTATTAATACTAATAATATGAAACTTTAAATCCTTGTCACTTTTAACATACTGGTAAGAGTCTAACACCTGTGTTTATCATATTTGTTCTAGGTAATTCAACAAATAGATTTGTCAAAATTTTCGGAGGAAAACTGAATCCTTGTATTATCACAGACTCTTATTTTAATTAAACTCATAAGCTTTCATTTTCCACTCAATACGTCATTGGCGAATTTTAGCAAACCGCCACAAAAGAAAGAAGAAGAAGAAGACGCGAACTTCGTTTTCCTAAGAAGCATATTTTTCCGTTGTAGTTTTTACGATAGTTCAGCAAGCTTAGTAAGATAAGTGAAGTTAGTAATGAGAATTATATTAATAACTGTCATTACTAATTTAATTTTAATTTGGGGGACGAGGCTGCTCGCAGCGTAGTGCTCAACGAGCATCATCGATTCCAGTGGTAAGTTTCGGCCTCTGGCTTTTTGGTACCAATGCAGTCTTGCCGCCAAATGACGTTATCGTCTTCCGGCATGATGCTTGCTGAGGCCATATCGATGGCCCGGAGGAACAAAATTGTAAAGTACTATTACGACAGTTTTAATGTTATATCATTTTTGCCATCTATGAGTAATTATAAATTTACATAATTATTCTTAAAAAGTAGAAATGTATTATTGAACGACTATTCATCTCTGTAAACCAGTAAGATGTTACTGATTTACAGAATGTTACTGTTATAAATCCGGCTTTCATTTCGGTAACACGCTTTACCCAACCAAGCTCGCCAAGTATTTAAGGGTAAGATCATCATAGAGATCATAGTCTCGTCCGGACCGCGCTAGCAAGCGGTCTCGTCCGCCGGTCGTCGACTCCCGCCCGGGTGGGAGAAGTACAGTGCGTCGCTTCGCAGTGGGTGCACGTGCTGTGGAGCCAACTCAGCTTGCGTAGAGCCTCGAGGACGCCCCTGACCCAACCCGGGATGAAGAGTACCTAACGATGCGTTTCCATCTACACGCTGGGAAGCGAACTCCGAAGGCCCGGTGCGCTGCTGGTGAGCGCGCGCCTGTTGGTGACTTCGGCTCCGCGTCGAGATGCGTCTCCGCGAGACCTGGAGGTTGCTGACCCTTCGGCAGATCCCTCCCCAGAGGCGCGAGATACGCCAACTTCTGCCTAGGGATACCAGGCCATCATCTAGAGCCAGCATGGAGCACTGGAGGCCCGGAGTAGCTGCTGTCCGGAGCGCACTCCTGTCGGCAAGATTGGCCCTGCGTCGACTCCTTACCTCGGGACTAACACCTACCTGGTGGCGCGCAATACGCCAATGAAGATTACCGACAATGTCGTACATGTACGGCTCCAAAGACCGGCCCATAGATATGGGCTGTGAGGATTACCCGGGTAATGGGGAACTCCCCGAGGCCCGAAACCTGCGTGGGATAAAGAACAGTAGTCCCATAGTAGATGACAATACGAAGGGTAAGTATGTATTACTACTTTATTATTGATATAAATTTAAATAATATTTTACATATCCGTCAATTACAAACGTTATTCTAGGTTTTAAGATGTTTATTCAGGTCTATACTATTTTTCTCTATTTCTAATAGAATAGTATTTGGCTATTGTCTTTATCTTTCGTATCTTGTTAAGTTTCTGCAAGTTACAGTTCACGCACGATTTGAACATACATGATAATCAATTATAATGTTACTTGCATCCGCACCGCATCCTATGCACAACAATTGTGAGTTGTGAAAATTTTGTTGAGTTGTGACAGAAAGTGTGAGTCGTGGAAATTTCATTGAAAATTACTTGGCATCATGTTCAAGATAAGATTATTTGGGTTATATTATTCATGAACGGGTTATTAGAATGCAATCTTCAGTATCGAACCTTTCACATATTATCTTAGATAATCTTGATTTTATTGTTTCTTTATAAGGTATAATTAGATCCGTTATAATCAAGTGAGGAACACCAACCAATTTGATTGTCCGTCATACAAAACTGAATCCACTCTATTTATAGAAAAATTAACGAAACTTTTATACCCAATAAAAATAATAATGTCTCTAATATTGAATAAAAATACTACACAAAATTTAACCTACCTTTTGTTATTAGTAGAATATTCAAAAGTCTGGATATGTAAAGTATTTTTCTTAACACAAATATTCGAACAAACGGTTTATACTGCTCTAGAAAAAAAATTGATTGTTTGTAATAAAAGACACAAATATAACTTAACTGTTTTGATTCCATATGAAAGAAAGAGTAATATGTGGCATGAACAAATTGCTAATAGATAATCGATTGAAACAGTAAGCAGTCTATGATTTCATTGACGAAAAATAACGTAAACATATCAATAAAACTTCTTTTTATTCAGACAGTTCTGCAGGTCAGAACCAAAACCAATTCCTACTTTCCCTTTACCTTTTTGCTGCTACTAAATATATGCGATAAGTGAAGGCAACTCTATGCACGCATGCATAGAAAGAGCAATGAAAAATCTCAGATCTGAGTGAAAAATATTGAAATTCACACAGCCGATCAGTTGGATCAAATGGAACAGTGATCAATGCTTAGCAAACAAGTGAAAAATATAAAGTAAAGGAAAAGAATAAAAGTGACTTTTATGACATAGAAATGTTAATTTACAGGGCATAATTGGTTGAATGATACAACCGGAAACAAAATACATTCGTCAAAATCAATTAATTAAAGGCGACTCTCACAAACCTACTATCAGTTTACTTCAAATATGATTATGGTGAAGACTTTAGTGAAATGAATGTAGCATCAAAATCCACCAAACAAACTAGAAAACGAAAAGCTTGCACAGATACAGAAACTATATCTGTTATGTGATATAGAAACCAGCATATAACGGTTTACTTTCAAATTTGAGAACTTTTCACGAAGTTCTGCAGACTCTTTTTAAAATTAATGCTATATCTCCAAAATTATCACAGCTTTTACGATTCCTTGTTGAGTACAAAAGATACTGGAGACTTTTAACAAGATGACGATAACTCTGAAAGTGACAAAGAAGAGTAATTTTTTTCAATACCGTGAGTTCATTTTTATTTTATTAACTGTTTCTTATTTATCTCTTATTTTATTTAAAAAAATTATAAAGCTATTCTAAATAAATAATATTTATTATTTTTCTTCTTTGTTTTATTTACCTACAACATTTTTTTTATTAATCTGAATTAACATACGAAATTACTACCCACTTGTTAAGGGTCTATTGCAATCCACATTGTCACCTATGAGGATTAAAATGGAAAGTGTCACAGTCTGTAATATATTACTACTGATTCTCTATAACCTTCAGATCAGAACACAGCAGTGCAACCACTGTCATTTGGTGGCAGAAACATGTAAGAGGATGGTTCTTTCACAGACCGACTCCTAGACAAAAAGGAATCCTAACGCATAATGCATAACACTTATGACCATAATTCATAGAATACTAAATACCTATACTAAAACCATAGAATACTATAATACACCATAGAATGGGTGTCAACTTTATTTTGTACGAGGTTTGGCGTCGCCAAACCCGATTCGCTGTGTTGACAGACTGAATAAATTTACACATTTTAGACTTTTGATTAATGTTCAAGATCATCATTAAAAAAATCGTTTAAATTTTAATACATATTTATTTGTAAATAGGGTGCAATTTGGCATTTTTTAAATAATTTGCACGTGAAATTCGGAAATCATTGTAACATCAAAACACTTTTTTTTTTTTTTTTTTTGCGCCCGAAGCAAATATGGGCAACCCTCCGGAAAGCGGGGGAGGGAGGTGGTGAATGCTCATAGCATACCACGCAGCCGGCTGCGTGGTTATGTGGCGACTTTTACCCACTAAACACCACCTTTTAGGAAATGGCTTAACGATCTGACTGGAGATCTCTAAGCCGTATACGAACGCGACCCTCCTTGGCAGAAAGGAGGGCGCAAGTCAAAACACATCCCGTGTTGACATTTATACGTGTGAATTGACGTGTTACTGACATTTTAGTGGCTACGCGGGCTCCACCCACTCCTCCGTTCTATTATGTATGTAAACTGGCCTGGAGTATTCTATGATAAAAACAATAGTATATTACGGCATTAAAGTGTCATTAATTTATACACAAACATAGGTCAAGTAAAATTACAGTACTTCAAAAAAAAAAAACGTGACGACTTTCATGGGAATAAAATTATTAATTTATTACAGTTACCAGGGCGACACGGAAAGTTTTTAGAACTGGCCACTTATAAACGATATAATAAAAAAATAAGTTTAAATTTTGAAAATGGAACTCTTTGACAATATTATTATGTATGTATTTTATTAATATGTCATTTGTTTACCATTTGGCGGCAAATTGAAAATTATCTGTGTCACGTGAGCATGAATTTAACGCAAGAAAATTTTCGTAAAATTATTAACTTCCCAGTGGGAAGTTATTGTAATGGTCCTATTTTGCAAATTAGAAATTTTAACATATCTCCAGGTTTCAAGATATTTAGAGTCGAATAGTATGGTTTTTAAAAGGATGTACGTGTGTGCACATGTATGAATGTATGTTCGGATTCAATTTTCGCCTCGTGTATCTCGAGAACAAATAGTGATATTGACATGGGTTCAGTTTCATTTAATGCATAATTATGTAACTTAGACCTCATTAATTTTGAGCAAACTCGGTCAAGTCGTTTTTTGTGCCGAATGGGAAATGAAATTGTACAAAGACTTCACAGAGGTGACTCAAATGCTGTATTCGACATACTTACGGGCGAAGAAAGCTGGACTTATTATGATGATCCTGAAACAAAGAGACAATCTGCTGTATGGGTGTTTCTTTGCGAGGAGTTGCCAACTAAAATGTAGAAAGGTCGAAGCGTGGGAAAAAAGATGGTGGCCTAGGTCTTCGGAAGAACATGTCAATACGCAACAATTGTTTTAGAGGATCGAAAAACGGTTACTACAGAGTGGTACACTAACAATTGTTTGCCACTTATTTTCTAAAAAAGTTCTGGAGAAACGACCTTGCTGTAGGATCCTACTTCATCACGACAACGCTTCGTCGCACTCCGCCAAGCAAACAATCGACTACTTGGCAACATTAGACGTGGAATTACTGGGTCACCCGCCAATGCCCGGCTTTTGTTAAGTCAGTGCGCTTTACCATCTTAGGCTATATCACCATTTACCATCATGTGGGATTGTAGTTATCATATATTTAGAATAATAATGTTACGAGCTTGAGGTTCGTGACAATAAAAATTGCCGATAAAATTACCTAAATTAACAATTTAATTTACTTTACACAAATTAAAGTTAAAACACTAATAATTAAACACACTAATTCAATTAATTCCGCTCCGAAGCTTCGCTTGTGTCGCCGAGTTCTACTCTGTCTCGATCGCATCTTGCGCCACCTATTTATTTAAATTAGCAAAATATCCGGAATGTTCAAGTAAACACGCGCAAGGTACCGAGAGTTCGAGTATAGATTTTCTAGAAACTTAGTTCTTCGGATGGCGCTGTCGGTTGAGAGATCTGTGATGTCATTTTCTGCAACGCTCTACTCGCTCTCGTTCCTGACACTAGATGGCGCTAGTATATCGTCGACTGGAGCGCGTAACACTGCCCCCTCCTAAGACATGCTCGTCCCGAGCATTATCGGTCCCATGATAACGCGCCAAGCGATCCACATGGACGATCTTAGGAGTCCCTCTTGCGCCTTTCTGTAACGGCTCCGCAATGTCAAGGGCTGTCCTATCCCGTGGTGCACCAACATTGTACAATTTCGGTGCTCCTCTACTACGTGTCTGAGGTCCCGCACGGCCGCACAACTTGTACATGTACGACACCAACCCTCGACATCGTCACGATAATGGACCCAGTAAAACTGTTCTCGGACCTTCAGTAGAGTTCGTTTAACTCCCAGATGGACTCTTGAACGACCGTTATGGCACAGCAGTAGAACATTCGGCACTTTAGCTTTAGGGACAACCATTTGCAAACGAAAGCTGTCTCTTCGACCATTGTCCCATTTACGGCACAGGACTCCATCCTGAAGCAGCAAGCTGTCCCATTGGGCCCAATAGCTTTTCGTGGTTGAACCCATCGCTGAGACGTCCCTCCACTTAGGCTTGGTAGCACGGGCCTTCATCCATCCCAGAATCGGCTTGATGTCTGGATCTTCCTGCTGCGCATGACGTAGGCTGTCCTTCCACCCGTTGCTGAGGTGGTCTGTCCTGAGCATCCTCACGGATACCACTTCCTTACTCTCTTGCCTACTACAATGGTTGCAATCTTCAGGAAATGGTCTTCTTGACAATGCATCTGCGTTGCCGTGAGATTTCCCGCTGCAGTGTCTAATAGGAAAGGCGTATTCCTGCTGCTGCTGGGCGGTGCTGTTAGCCGCACTTCCTTTCTGAGACCGTTCACCTTCCCTTCCTAGGGTGTGCTTAGGGCAGCTGAACCGAAGATGGCCCCTTTCCCCACAGCCATAGCACCTAGGGCTGTATCTTTTATTGTGGTCGCGAACCGTAACTGCTGTAACCTCCCTAGCGTGAGGTGAACGATGATCCTGTAGCCGCCAGGCAGTGCCGTTAGCTGCACTACCCTCTCGAGATCGATCAACTCTCCTTTCCACGGTTCGCTTAGGGCAGCTGGATCGAAGATGGCCCTTTTCCCCACAGCCATAGCACCTAGGGCTATATCCTCTGTTGCGGTCGCGAACTGTAGCTGCTGCAACCTCCCTGACGCGATGGGAACGATGATCCTGCCGCACGACTTCTACCTCCAGTGCATGGGTCAAGGCGTCCTTAAGCGTCTCGTGGTGCCCGAGCCTCACAGCAGCTCTGACTTCCTGGTTGCGGATGCCGTCGATGAATGTCTGCACCAGGTTCCCTTCAATCAGCGCAGGTACAGACCGGTATGCTTTTCGCACCAGCTTCTCCACTTCTAGAGCCCACTGCTGCAGGTTTTCATTGATGCGCTGCACACGATCTTTAAGCTGCGCACGAAAGACGTGTTCCAGGTGAGCGTCGCCATATCTCGCCTCCAATGCCTCAAGGAGTTGCTCATAAGTCACTTCCTCACCGAGAGCTTCCAGAACTGTTAAGGCCTGGTCACGCAGGCCTAGTGTGAGAGCAGTCATGGCCTGACTTTTATTCCAGCCGTTCGCTTTCATAACAGCCTCGAACTGGATTTTGTAGGCTGACCAGGAAGAAGTCCCATCGATCGGTGGCACCTTGAACCCACGTAGCGAAGGTGCTGAAGCTACTATGGGAGCTGTAGTTCCATCCCCAAGTTTGAGTTCGTTCAGCGTTTTCTTCACGTCAGCCATCACGTTGTCAACCCGATTGTTCACATGGTTGACTCGGGTTTCATGTTCTTCGATTCGGGTTTCAGCTTCCGACAGACGGTTGCCGTGTTGAGCAACCCTATCCTTCACCTGCCTTATCTCTTTCCCAAAGGTAGCGTGAAGGTCCTTCATGAGGAGCATCTGTTCTTCCGACCGACGAGCCTGTTCCGCCTGCTGACGGGCCTGTTCCGCCTGCTGACGGGCCTGTTCCTCCTGTCCGCTCTGCAGCTGCTCTTTCAACTGACGGACCTGTTCCGCCTGCTGGCGAGCCTGCTCCTCCTGTCGGCGAGCCTGCTCCTCCTGTCGTCGAGCCTGCTCCTCCTGTCGGCGGGCCTGCTCCTGCAGCATCACCATCAGGGCGCCTAAATCAGGTGCTGCAGATGCAGGAGCTACGGACGGACCGGCATCCGTTGCCGGCCGCTGGCCCTCCGACGTCTGCGGCGTTGCACCACCAAATCTTCGTTGGTCCGTCTCCTGCTGGCGTTGACTTCGGGTACGGACACCCTCCGTTTCCTCCTTAGGTAAAATCGGCATTATTTTATCCCACTTCTGACACCAATTGTTACGAGCTTGAGGTTCGTGACAATAAAAATTGCCGGTAAAATTACCTAAATTAACAATTTAATTTACTTTACACAAATTAAAGTTAAAACACTAATAATTAAACACACTAATTCACTTAATTCCGCTCCGAAGCTTCGCTTGTGTCGCCGAGTTCAACTCTGTCTCGATCGCATCTTGCGCCACTTATTTATTTAAATTAGCAAAATATCCGGAATGTTCAAGTAAACACGCGCAAGGTACCGAGAGTTCGAGTATAGATTTTCTAGAAACTTAGTTCTTCGGATGGCGCTGTCGGTGGAGAGATCTGTGATGTCATTTTCTGCAACGCTCTACTCGCTCTCGTTCCTGACACTAGATGGCGCTAGTATATCGTCGACTGGAGCGCGTAACAATAATAAAAAAGTTTATATTCAACATTTCATGTTATTTTTTTATTTTATGATTATAAGAAATTGCTTGTAAAATTGTGATTTCATTAATATTTTATGTAATGTGAATGTGTGCTTTCTTCGTACTTTAAGTGAAATATAATTGTTTTGTGATATTATCATGGGCAATAAAGATATGGGATAACTCGGACATCAGGACCGGGACCATTCCTTGAGAACCCGTAACCTTAGTCGTCAACCCCTTTCTCTTAAGAAACGGGTCGTTGTACGGAGTTAAACGTCTTGGGTCACGCCCATCGCGTTGCCTCGAACCCAGCGTGGTAGTGTAGGTTGTCCCTGATAGGAGGCGCAAGGCCCGTGCTTCATAAGTCCGTTGTGGTAGGGAATTCGCGGCCAGTTTAAGAAGCCAGCCGAAGAAAGATGCCCGAACGCAACTTTCCCCTTTGGTTGTTAGGAGCCAAGTCATCCAATCAAGCCAAGGCCATCAACGGCAGAGGAAGACCACCATCCATTTTACCGACAAAGCCTAAAGGATATTTCAGTAAGTTGATCGACAAATGACACTGGGTGATAAATTCTGTTGTGCAGTACAATTGTAATTATAGAATTAACAAACTTTGTACTACTGAGCAACCCATCAAAAGTTTTGCAATATCCTCGTAATATTTTTCTCTGTCATGATCCTCGTAATATTTCGACAGGTTTCCCCGTATTACTCCTTTTGTCACATAAATCAGCACTAAACATCCCGTATTTGATAATAAAAAATAAAAGAAACAAAACAGCCAATATAAACTTACTGTTGGCTGTTGGGAGTGTTTTGCATAGGCCTCCTCTCGTCACTGAGAAGGATTTGGATCAAAATCCTGTCATTTTGATTATTCAGTGTTGTAGGTTTCATCGTGATATTTTCCTTTATGTTTTATATTATTGCCTAAGGACATGGTAAATCCGCACTTAAAATGCAATTTACTCACTATTAGATCCTTACATATGAAATTGGCGTTTTTGGAAGCAAAACGAAAAAAAGATGAAATATAAAAATGATATATTTAATCAAAAACCTTTGTTATCTACGGTAGATCAAGGCGAATCGGATCACTTTTTCTTTGAGGTTGAGCAAATCATACTAAAGTGTTATATGATGTTATTTTTATTGGTAAAAACGTAAGAAGTAACAATCAGCTATGAAATAAACATTTGAAAACTTAAATCATACATATATTCTCTTAATTAGCTATTAAAAACTAAAAAGAACCCCATTTTCCGGGTGAATCGGATCGTACACAACATGAAAAAAAAATATAAGTATATTACCACTATAGCTTTTGAATCAGTGAAAAATTCATAATGAGATCAATTTCAACTATCGGCACATTATTCGCATATATATGGTCCTCCCCCCCCCCCCCAATATCAGCACATTTTTCGTGGCACCATTCTTCGCAGGCATTGCACTGAATCCAATCCTCTGATGGTGCATTAACGAATATTTCGGAACAGTAAATGCAGTGCCACTCTCTCTGTTTTGCAGATGAACTCTTAATTTTTATCGCAGGCTTTGCTTTATTCTTCATCTTCTTCATAGTATTTTCTTTGCCCACAGCCTGTTCCTTATTTTCCTTGGTTTTATTGTCTACCTTAAACTTCTTCTTCGTTTCTTTTTCAAGGAGAGTAGTCTTACTCTGAGGTGATGTTAAATGCAAGACCGGTTTTGAAACTTTATGAATTCTTGAAGATCTTCGAAGCAATTGGTGACTTTGAAGGTGATGGAAGAATTTCTTTAATTATTTCTGCACAGGTGGGAGTCTGGGTTTCATCAGAATGTTGCGAACTTGTGGATGGCACGATATTATCAAGTACTTACTTACTAATCTTCACGCACAATCCCTAACGGGGTAGCCAGGGAGAATCGCCAAGAGATCGCAAAGAGATCGCCAAGTGTCACCATCCTTACATACCTCTTTCGCTTCTTTCAGGTTCATTAACTTCTTCGTACATGCACGTCTAGGTATCCGAGTACTCTTGACCCTCCCCTCTTCGAGCAATTTGCTCACATGGTCTTCGAAAGTTAGTCTCGGTCTACCTCGACACCTTTTAATATTTACTTTCGCTCTATATATTTTCTTCACCATTCGGTCTTCACTCATTCGCTCAACGTGCCCAAACCATTGGAGTACGCCCCTATCAATTTTTGTGATAAGGTCATCTTTCAATCCTGCCATATTGCGAATCTTTGTTATGAATCGAATGTCTAGAACAGGTAAATGAAATTGTATACTTGGGGAGTGCTTTCAGCCGGGATGGAAGATGTGATTTAGATGTGGATAGGCGTGTCGTTGCCGGAAACAAAGTCAATGGTGACCTGAATGCTTTAGTCAAAAGGCAAGGCGTGGTGAAGAGTGCACGCCTTGCAATACATAACGCAGTGTTGGTACCGACTTTGTTATATGGCAGCGAAACCTGGGTATGCCAGAAGAAGCATAAAAGCAAGTTGAATGCAGTGGAGATGCGATCTCTTCGTAAAATGTGTGGCGTTACCATAGCCGACCGAAAGCGAAACTAAGAGATATTATCAAGTGTTTTTGTATTTGTGGCTTGGACTTGTACCTTTATTTTTGACTTCACACTTGAGGATTGGTCTTGTGGCCTGCACCTGTTGGGAACTCGTGGATTGGATTTGGGGCACTTGACACTCTCTCTATTTTGCTTATGAACTCTTATTATCCCTGGCGTTGCTTTATTCTTTATCTTCTTGCTTTCTTTATCTGCACAGTTGGAAGACTGGGCATTATCAGACTGTCTTGAACTTGCAGATAACACTGTATCAGCTATTGGTTGTGTATTTGTGGCTTGCGCTTGTAGCTGCATTTCTTGGGAACTTGGGAACTGGACTTGGGACTCTAGAATAATGTTCTTGATCAGCGATGAACTAGTGGTCAGGTATTCCATGCATTGGCGTTTAGTGGAAATATTCGAAGCCTTTTGTAGCATTCTCAACAGTGGCAGCCTGATTCCAAAGCCCGTTGGAATAGTGCTCCAAAAGCGACTTTTGTGATTCCTTGATTAGGATGTAAATGTTACCATGCTGTAGTTTGTTGGTGATAATAGGTTTTGAGCGGATTGAAAAACGATACATCGAGCGGTTGCAGGGCATATGATATGAGGAAGAAGTACAAGCTCAATTTCGAAAGAGTCACACAAATCTAACACTGAGTAGCTTGTGTGAGATGCGTGCCCATCCAAAATTATAACTACTTTTCCTGGGGTCCGGTAGCGATAGAAATGTTGCAGCTACAATTCAAGAGCTTCTTCGGTGACCCAGCCCTTTTCTGTAATGGCAACTTCAGTTACAGTGGCATACCTAGGAGAAAATCGTCACGTTTACGCACACGTTTGAATAGAACAAATGGAGCTATTTATTGCCTGCTGCATTCATACAAGCATTGCGACACACACAAACGACCGATACGCTGACGAGCATAGATTACTGCATATATACTAGAGACTGACGAGCGGCGTCGACACTGATTCACAAGCGCGATCGAAATACTGCCTAATGCCTATGTCGAGAGGTGTGGGGTGAGTGAGAGGAGAGACGCAAAATATTTTAATTATCAACAGATTTCTTATTTTGATCCGATTCGCCTCAGTCTACCCTATACACTTACGCCATTTTATAGGTAGTTCATTGATGAGTTTTCTGAAAAAACTGTCGAAGCGAGGATCAATAAAATATATGGCTCGTCCACACTATGCTCCTCGTGCTGCTCATAGCTCTGCTCCTCGCGCTGCCAAGATGTTGCTCTCTATATCGCAATAAATACTTAAATAAAAAGTTAATACGCCTGAATGATGATGATAGGTTAAGAACTATATTTTATGATTTTTAAATGGCATGTGACGTGCTTCCGTAACGAGCGCTCCATTTGGACTGCGTTTGCGCGAGTATGTGGCCAACCACTCGCGCCCAAAAAACCGACAAAACAGAGAGGGATGTAGCGTACGAGTATTGTGGCCACACTACATCTCTGCCTACTACTATGCCACTCGATGAGTGTGTGGCCGGGGACATGTCGTAGACATTCCAATTGCAGGTCCTCTAATTTAGCGATGGTGTTGTACAGCGTGTGGTCTTGCGTTGTCCTGAAGCAGCAGTGGGCAAGAGCAATTGACCAGTCCGACTCGGTGTTTTACGGCTATATTTCCCAGCGTGGTTTGCAATTGCTAACAATACAGATCTGTCGTAATCATCTGTCCAGATATTAAGCCTTATACGAACTAAGCGTTCTAACTTCCAATGTACACGTAATCTAGGCATGTTGAATACGTGTACAGGTGACGAGTTGCAAGTCGGCCAGCCACCAGCCAGTATCCGCCATGTCTCGAAACACCGCTGACGTGTGCATCACCACTGCGGCACTTCTCACTGTGCAACCAAAAGCCGACTGCCGACGACTCGATACGAGTGTTCATATTGTATAGGCGTCGCTGCGGGTACGGACTAAGTGTTCATATGTACGCGTAAGCGATTACGCGTACATTGGAACGCTTAGACCGTTACAAGGCTTTAGGAAGCTGTATTGGATGACACCAGCACTGGTCCACTAGATACTTACCGGCACCTCTTCAGCAGCATTTTGGCAGTATTTAGCCGGTTATCCTGGATTCAAACATTGTGATGAGTATTCCCGAATATCGTGACAGGATCTATTTTTGACAGGTAACGATACTATTAAATATCTCCTCAGTATTGTAACAGTCGAGTAATGTAACGCAGCATTCGACGCGTGTTTGTTGATGTGCTTCACTCAATTAAGGGCTCATACAGACTAGCGACGAGCGGCAATTTTTTATGTCGACTTTGCAACTCGAACAAAATTTTCGCGTTGCAAAGTTGACACAACAAATTGCCGCTCGTCGGTTAATTGTGGTCGAATCCTTCGCGGCAAGCCACAACTGCAAGCGTGATGTGCTTCACTCAATTAAGGGCTCATACAGACGAGCGACGAGCGGCAATTTTTTATGTCGACTTTGTAACTCGAACAAAATTTTCGCGTTGCAAAGTTGACACAACAAATTGCCGCTCGTCGGTTAGTTGTGGTCGAATCCTTCGCGGCAAGCCACAACTGCAAGCGTCACCACGCGCCGACGCTTTGTCGAGTGCCGTCGACGCCTTAATGGCTGCCGTAGAAGGGTAGCTGCGGCTACAGTGGTATCTGTCGTCAACAAATTGCAGCTCGTCTGTATGAGCCCTTACGATGCCGATTTTTAAGCTATTTCACTTTCCCAATTTATTTCAAGTGAATTAAAATTTTTATCACTCACACTGAAGCCTGCCGCTAACTCTGACGTGGTTTGCGATGAATCCGCTTCCATGATCACTTTTAATTCTTCATTATCAAATAAGATCTTCGCACGTCTACGGAGTCTGTGTTGTACGTTAAAATTTCCGGAACGAAAACGTTGGAACCAAAAAAGTACCGTGTGTCTAAAGTTGCTTCCACATACGCCTCATTAATCCTTCGAGCTATTTCTGCAGGATAATGCCACGGTAGAACTCGTATTCGAAAATAACGCGATACTGAACTTTTTCGTATTGTGAACAGAAATGTTGCAAATGCCTTTCCCTGAACTAACATGGCTAAAATATATTATGTATATTATGGTTGTAGCATGAATGGGTCAGCTCAACCGGGGTAGGACCACACTCATAGAATACCACCATACAAAACAGCATTAGATCTTAGACCTCAGGGGGGACAAAGCATTTGCAGTTTTGATTCTTAATGTAGGAAAAATGGAGATGTCTATTGGCCACAGCATCTACTTATCATCAGGTGGCCTGTGTGTACTTTAGCACCCTATATATAAAAAAACAACCTACAAAATAAACCTTCTCGAGTCTCATCAGCAAGCAGAGTGGCCACCCACTACATGAAGAAAATTTGGTAAGAAATGCAGGTAGGTAGTCGATGGATAAAGGGAGCCGAGGACCTAATTTTGTGGCAATGAGGGCTAATAATCTTATGCTCACCAGATGTCGCTGGTTTACACTGAGGTAAAAGTTTTTTGTTACACAATGTTATTTAATTTTAAATAAAAGTTTATCAGTTTCTAGATTATTATATTAATACACAAAACAATGTCTCTGTGGTTTGTTCTTTAATTTTTTGCACATTTTTTACATTTTTTTTATTTTTCTATTTTTATGAATATATGTGGCTTAGTTTATTTATTTTTATTCTAAATATAGAATATAAATAATGGTACTTTTTTGTTAGTAATTTCTACCACTATGAAATCCGTCAAATATTAATACACCTCATTTTAAGTGCCGCCGCCCTGGTGACAGAAAAAGTCGTGGATGTCCTCATTGACGATGATGCTGATGACTCAAAGTAAAATGAGAGTATATAAGTAAAAACAGTCAAATTATCCCGTGGGTGTAGTGTCAAAATCAAAAATGACGACACGACAGAGGAAATTAAAACAGGAGATCAGGAGCAGTATCTTCTTAATGACAACTCTGAAATTAACCTCAAATTAAAAAGACGCTTTAAGAAAAGCCCTCTAGCAGCTACAGTCATTACTCTTAACAAATATTGGAAAAATAAACAATAATAATAAGGGTTTTATTACTCAATAAAACAATATTAAATAATTTATTTGGATAAAAAAAGACTTATGGCCGATTTTACATACGTCAGGTAATAAATACCCAAAAAATAAATTATAACCTGACTGAAGATAATAGTGACCTATTTTTTTCATACATCTGTAATTTAAAAAAAATGTTGTATATTAATGATAAATTTTTATCTGAGGACTGAATAAATCAGCCCTAAAGCTATTTTACATGTGTTTAAAAAAATAACTTAGTGTAATTTTTACTATACTGCTGCATTACAATCTTACAAATGCAGTTTCTAGGTTGCCACTGCTGTTTTTGCTTTATTTTGTATTGGTAAGAACAATTTAAATTCAGCAGGTAGTTCATCTTCAGAATATAATCTATCAGAGAAATAAACTCTTCTTATTCGACAATTTGCATGAATTTGAACCCGTAGTGTTTCAACATAATTTGTTCCATATGCACGTCTGGTGAAATCAGCAAGATTGAACTGGATTTGATTCCATCCCTCGTCTAGACGCATGGGCATAGTACAAATAAAAGGTTTTACACGAGTTGTTGATTGATAATTACTTGCGCGGAATCTTCTTCTAACATTTTTGTCATCTAAAACCTGTAAGTATAAGGTTAAAAAAATTATTTATTTAAAACTTTATTTGCAAATGTATAATGTCAGGCATTATCTATAAGTCTACTTTGGGGTGATGCACAGATAGAATGAAGTACGTATAGTACAAAGTTAATAAAAGAATACAAAAACAAAATAACTAAATATTTGTAAATTCATGAAAAAATTTAATAACAAAAAATAAATAAAAACTTTTCGTAAATCCAAATGTGCATGCCCTAAGCGCTCATGTTAAAGTATTATATACACAGAAGTGTTCACAAATAACCTTATTACTATGGAGTGTAGAGGTAAGAAGTACCAACTCCCATAGTAGAATAGTCGAAAAAGTGGCCATCTGTAAGCAGTAAATAACAGTTCCAAAGCTCTCCACAACAGCGCTGGAGTAGCTACTGGGATGAAATGAACTTAGCAGTTGTCGGTTTAGGTGTGCTGCTAAACTGCTCAGTAGCTCTAAAATCTAAAATAATTTATTTAGTAAATATAACCTCGAAAAAGTCGTCTATCCCACTAATATTTTTTTGTGCGTTCTCTAAAATTTGCCCCGTAGTTATAGAGGAGCCATCCTTATTTAACGGTTTTCTATGGACACTTTTTAATACACAGTCTCTACTCCCTACTTCTACACTCCATACTTATTACTATTACTTCTAATTTTCCGATAATTTTATATCAAACGTCAATAGAAATAAGTTTGGAAAATTCAAAATGGCATGCACGATGCTCATATGATCGTGCAAAAATGTAGAAAAAAATTCTTAATCAACAATAGAAAATATTTTTTAATTTTACTATGTTATTAATTATTATTATTGAGATTCAATAAGTTTTTATTATTGTTAATTGAATAAACTTAACAAAATTATCATAAAACGATCAGAAATCAACTTTAATTTTTAGGTACTCAGTAGGTTAGGTAGTAGTAGTTAGGTACTCAGGCATTATCTTGTTGACTTGTTAATGTGTAATATTTTTTTTTCTCATCAACTTTATTTCGTTTTCAAAAAGCTTTTCATCTAGTCATAACCAATATAACCTAGTCATATATACATATATATATATATATATATATATATATATATATATATATATATATATATATATATATATATATATATATAAATCTGTTGAAAATGTACTTTTAGCGAAATATATCATAATGAAAATCTGTAATTATATAAATAATAATAATATATTACCTTGGTCAATATATATCAAATTTAGTTTTTGGAATACTTTGTATTTTTAAAGTGATCGACATTTTTCATCACAAGCTGCTGTAAACAAACAATACAGTAACCCACTTACTACGGCAGCTGAGCCTGAAGAGAGTCAAAGTGTATCTGTATTTTTGTATTTAGTAAAATATAAGAAGGCTGCTCAAATACCGAAAATTTTGGAATTTCTCAGCCGAATAAATTATTTATAACTAAACAAATAAAAATTAAACAACTATTTACATTCCATGGCTTCCCACATGATAGATAAAGAGATTAAAAATAGATTGAGTTGAACAATTGATATTTTCAAAAGTTATCATAATTACACCTCCATGCAGACTTGATAAATCTATACCATAAACCATAAATTCACTTTTTTAATGTAAAAAGAGCAATTAATAGGATTTAAAAATAATATTAATAAGTTCAACAATCGCTTATCTTTCTGAAAATGTGCTTTTTATATAATTTATATGGTCAATATTTGTTAGATACAATTTCATGCGACAAAACGTTAGATTCTTGATTTTCAGGCTTAAGGCATGCAACATAACTAGTACATAACAAAAACATAAAATAAACTAAATAAAAAGCATACATAAAACTAAAATAATAAGCATTTATAATTACATATACAGTAGAATCTCGATAACTCAAATGTCTAGAGAAATGCAAAAATATTTGAGTTGATGAATTTTCAACTTAGAAGAATTTAGAGATGCAAAGGATTTAATTACAAAAATTTCGACTTTCGATTTTTAACTACATTTTTCGAGTTGTAGAGTCAAAGTTAAATAAAAATTTGACTTAAGTTTCATGGTATACATTTTTTGAAAAAAATTACATATTAATGAAGTAAGCTGTACAAACATCTACAAGAAATCTCCTATCTTATTTTGATTTAGGGATATGTAAATTTTATATCAATTTTTTTTTTTCAAGTTCAAACAATGAACCGAATACATGATTTTCGAGATAATGATATCTTTCAATGTACGTTTGTAGTGAGTTAATTGCTGCTGAATTAAATTTTTTACATAAAGTCATAAGCTTTCTTTTATTACCCATACAGTTGCTAGTTTTAATTACTAATAGTCAAATAAGTACTGATTGATAATAAACAAACATAAGATACACAGCTGTGTAACTTAGGAAGTTTAAAGAATGTATTCATTCATTGCACATGTTACAAAGCACAAACAATAGTTTAGAAGCTTGGATTTTATTGCTATAAGTTTAAGGAATTCCAAGTATGACGTCATTGTATTTTACTAACTACGACTTATGTAGTCTGCTTTTTGAAATTCGGGGGATATATTATACAGATAGGGCTACAAACGAACACACAGTCCACCTGATGGTAAGTGGTAGCTGCAGCCTATAGACATCTACATCTATTTTCGATTACAAATCAAAATGCAGATGCGTTGTCACCCGAGAGGACTAAGATGGAATGCCTCATTTCGAGTAAAAATGGTCTTTGGTTCTCTACACTCACCATACGAAACACAGCAGCATTAAGCTACTATTTCACCTTGGTATTCTGTGAGAGCGTGGTCCTTCCCCGGTTGAGCCGACCCATTTGTGCTACAACTATACTACTAATATAACTGCAGGATGGCTCTACCACATATAAATAAAACTTTCAACTGTAACATTCTAAAAACGTTACAGTTGAAAGTTTGTCTTTACCTTAATTTTAAATTACTTTATGCCAAGATTACAATGAATCTGTAATCCTGTGAGATATTCCTTATTTATTTCAGTATTGATCTTTCAAACAAGAAGTATATATATATTTTTATGGGTAATGTCTACTATAAGTATCTTAAGTCAGTTTTAATGTGTCTATAAATGACTGTACACAGCTAAGAAATATAATACACCTACATGAGTTCCGATTATCCACCCCTCTGGGGTGTATAGATCTACACGTGTTTCCGAGTATCCACCCTAGGGTGGGTTCACTAAGGTGGATAAATGAAATAACCCATCAGAACAGGCAATATTTTAAATAATAATGTTTTCAAAAAGAATGAAACAGAAAAATCACAAATTTAACTCTTTACACACTATGCCACAACCAAAGAACTTGCACAACGAACTATCAAATTTTGTAATAATATTTTCACTTAATTTTAAAGCCTTAATGAATAAAAAGTTACAAATAGAGAGAGAGAAAGATAGTTAAGTTCAAACACACCTGCACCTCAAATGTAAAATACTTTTTGAGGTTTTTTATAATCATAACCAAAAAAGGTAGTTTGATACCAAGAGTTTTCTTTGGATCTGCAGGGCATGTAATGTAAGTGGTGCTGACATTGGTTCCTACTATCTCAAGCACAAGACTTTGGATATCGTTGTCCGTAATTCTCTTTATGTGCCCATTCCGAACTTTTTTATCCCAAATTTGTAATGGTTTGCTACCTATACTGTAAAGAATTGAGAGAAAACCCGACTGAAAGGTGTTCTTGAACATTGCTAAAAGTTACACGGTACTAAACTAAGCAAGTAAGTACTTAGTTACATTTAGCTCAATATTTTACAAAATGTTTAATCAATAAAGAAAACTTCCCGGTAAATACAACTTGACATAGTGACAGTAATCACGATAATTTTGAACTCAGCCATTGGCCATGTGTTTGTTATCATATAGAGTTACCATAGTAACAATAACAGCAGATCAAAACCTAAAAGTTTTTTCGTTCTTTGCATTTGTAAATTTTGGAACAAGAAATAATGAAAGAAAGAATAAATAATCAAATGTGAAATAATGTATTAAAAATAAAAAAAGTACCAAGGTTTTAAACTTAGTGAAAGGTAGTGTTTTTCTACCGTTTCTCATTAAAAACATAGAAAAAATAACATCTTATATTGGCACTGATGTGACTTTTTATTATTCCTCCACTTAAGGACTATTAAAAAATCCAAGAAATTAGGCTTATAAAGCAATTTACATTATACAAATTTATTTGAAGTTTCTGCTGTTCCGAAAATTGGGACGTAATGCGTATTTTTGATTTTTTGACAACATTAATTGTCTGTGGTTGACGTGGTTAATTGACAGACATCAGAAAGTCTGAACAGAAGGAAGCAGAAGCAGCATATAGTCAGTAACACAGAACACTAATACCCTTAGGTCAGTAATCTATGAGAAGCAGTAACACCCCCCCAGCACGCGAAAAGCGGATCCTATGAAAACAATGTGATAAATGTTATATTGGAAAAATCGTTTTAAGAATTAAAATTTATAACTGCATCGATTTGCAATTTTTAAGTAATAATGAACAAACATTTTGGTGACTTTCTAGGTGTGTGATTTTAATAGTGTACAAGTGATACTGCTAAAATGACGGAAAACTCATCAAAGAGGTAAGAATATCTCGTTGCTTACTTTCGTGTTTTATTTTTCACCGATAGGTATTTACCTAACATTTATTACCCTGAAATTAGATTTTGTCTAACTTTTCGTAATAGTTTCAATTGAAACCAATGTTCACTGAAATTTTAGGATGTTTTTTTCACTACAAAACACTTATGTAAAAGATAAACTTACAAGATAAGCTTTTATGTAAAGCTATAAAAATAAAAATGCAATTGAATACCTTGTCAAAAATAACTCAAAAATAGAATAGACTATGTAGACAATTATTTATTTTCTCTAATAATGACATAAGGACTACTTTCATACATTAAACCAGCATTCAAATTTTTTTACACATCTTTATTCTTCAATTTTGTTCCTAGAAACTATTATTAACATATTTTCTATTGATCTGTGCCCTGTTTATCAAAATTTACAAGCTATGTATTACAAGCAATTTTCCTGTAAAAAAAATAATTATTACAAATATGTGTTTATCAAAACTGCATGTGTAAATTACAAGTTACAAGGGTCATTATTTATTTCACAAGTATATTTTTACACTTGTATTCGTGATTTTGTTTATCAAAAATCCCTTGTAAGTTACAATTTGTAGAAAATCATAGCAAATCCAAAGAGTGTCTAAGTGTGAGTAGTACTGTAATATTTTTTTTAATTTGATTGTCCTTTTTAAAATGTAGTCAAGTGACTCAAGCGATGATGAAATTATTAGAATAATGGAACCAAGAACATATAGAACAAGAATTGACTACGGTCATATGGAGACGACCTATGAATTTAATGGAAGGTTTCGACTTAAAGAACTTTTTGTCGCAAATCTGTTGTAAAATCGTTATTTTATTATAATTTCTAGACGTTTTACAAGAAATCGCAAAATATCGCCGTGAATACAATTAAAATTATATATAAAAGGCAGAAATACTTTGTCGCTACTACCTGTGCTACTACTTTTTTTAATGTCCCATCAAAATTAGGCACATGATATACCAAACAACCATGGGTTTAAATAAGGATATTCAATAAAAAGCAAAAACATAATGGCGGGAAAAGAATGCGGCACACATTTTTGATTTTAGAACTTACAAGTAGAACCTACAAGTGTTAAATTTTACAAGCCCTGTAGATTTTTTGATAAACGTAATTTACTCGAACTTGTAAAAACTTTCTTGTAAAGTGTAACTTGTGAACAAGTAAACTTGTGAGTTTTGATAAACAAGGCACTGGAGTTATTGGTCTGAGATTTGGAGACTATGTTTGAGAAAGTTTTGTATGCTATTACACTTCTTCATTTAGACTTCTTCATCATTACCTTAAAAATGTGTAAGAATAGAGTAATTTAGACTAATTCTATGTGTGTACAAGTATTATTCTTAATACTTCCATTTTTTGATTTGTTGAATTGGGCATTAAGATATTAAGCATGCTTTAAGAGGAGTATTACAAAACGAAATTACAAGGTTTCCTTGTTAAAATTATATGTTATGCTTGAGATAACAATTACTTGGTAAAAATAGTTTGTTTTCTCTACTAAAATAACTCAGAGTAAATTTTATATAACTTATTTATTTAGTTAGTAATAATCATTCTCCTGATGCATGTTTAGGCCAAAACTCTGTGACATAATTTGGGAGCTCTAATTTGTAGATTCTGTTGGATATCAACCATCAAGAAAATATTTTTATCTCACAAATATCCTATACTTTAATAATGATAAAATAAATTTTTGTTCTATGCCTATACATTATACAAGCCCCAATATCTCGGAAGTTCCCTATTATTATTATTATTTATACATAAATGCACTAGCGGCTAAAAAAGCTGATGTGTGTGCGTCTTAATGTTTTATTATGATTTTTACTTTTTGAATTGTTACTATTATTTTTTAATTTAATTAAATAAAAGTACCATATATTCCACTGCCCTAACCCTCTGAATTCATTACTGTGCGAGCGGCTCTTGAGGTTGGAACTGTTTCACTTTATTTCGTACACTCTGTCGCGTTTCGATATTATCATAGTGTGTATCGATTACCGTATATACCGTAGCAGTGCTGTTTTGTGCGTGCTAGAGCATCGTAGACTATGCCTGCAGTTTTTAATTGTTGTAAGCCTTTACTTTCATACAGTATATTTCACTTATTATAAAGTTGGCACATTATTATTATACCAGATAGTTAACTCATCATAGTTATTTTGATTGTAGCTGAGCTTTCTTACCAGTAGGAATGGGGAAAAATAAATACAAGTATCAATGTGTCTCTAAACATCAAAAAAGAAATATCCTATCTCTGGAGAAATAATAATGGTGAATATAAATATATGCGTGCTTGCCATATGGACTGGCCCAGATTATGCAGTAAAAGTACTAAAAATGTACAGAGATGATAAATTCTGGATTTTGAATATGTTACCTAAGCTACAAGCGTTTTATAAAAAGTGTGTACTGCCTGAAATTATTGACTCAAGATAAACTCGGTCAATGCCATTGCGGCAATTACTTTTATAATAAAGAATATGGTAATTGACTGGAAGTACCGATTAAAAAAATATTAGTTACAATTGTTTATTTTATTTATTAAAACTGGTTGCAACTGTATTATTTATTTATTTATTTATATCACTATCCTACCAATAGTAGATATAATCGATTATTAACCAACTTCAGTTAACAATTGATTACTGCGAAACAATTAGAATATTTATGTGTACTTATTTCAAAACTAAGGTTCATAAATAATGAAAAATATAT
Source organism: Parnassius smintheus behrii (assembly GCA_036936625.1). Classification (NCBI taxonomy): domain Eukaryota; kingdom Metazoa; phylum Arthropoda; class Insecta; order Lepidoptera; family Papilionidae; genus Parnassius; species Parnassius smintheus. The sequence continues at coordinate 4,056,383 of JAUPFT010000002.1, forward strand.
CATATAGATTATAATAAATTAATTAGATAACATAAAAATGACACCAAAAATTTTCCATCCACTGAACTTCATCCTAAGAAAACTTGTATAATGGAAGATCAAGATCATGTAGTTGCTATACTCACAGTATCATAGTGCGAGCAAGTGAATAGAAATATGAATTGAAGTATCATTCGTGTTGGTCGTCGCCTGCTTGGAGCGTAAAATGCCTAAAGGACTATGGCGAAATAGTATGTGATGGAATTATTAAGCATCTACTTAAATCACCATTACAGATATCAGTAAAATAATTTACTTTGTATTATCTAATCAAGCTTATGGGCTATTGAAGTCTGGAAAGTCATCATACACAATTCAAAACTTAATTGACTAGTTGTTGCAGTTGTTACGGTTCGTCAGTAAAGACAGGCAAAGGTCTTATACCATATAGCTGAGTTTGATGTGTATTTTATTCAGAAAACTCTTCTATAAATACTAATATGTTCTTTAAGGATTCCCTCTATGCTAGTAATTACTGTATATAAACATATATGAAAATTATATTGACTAGTTGTTATTGTAACGATTTGCCAATTAAGGTGTTTTATGCCATAGCCTACTTTGATGTGTATATTGTTTAAACTGGAATATCTTTAATTCCTGACTTCCTGCAATAATATGATCGAAGAAAAAATGGTCTGCGTTTTAAACTCTATATCTTTATATATTTTGCATTTGTAGACACAAGAAAAAAGTCTCATAAAAGAAGTATGCCCACTTTCCGTACATTCATTAACCTGTCACTTGATTCGTTTTACAGGTCGCGTCTACCTATATTTACTGTTGCATAAAATCAATTATTGTTTATTATAATGTATCACCTTTTCATTTAGAGGTCAGGGAAAAATGCTATTAAGTAAATAAATTTTTCATGTTATAACAGCTGTCAAATAAGGTCTGACAGCTGTCTCAATCTCAAAATCTATATGATAATTAAAATCAAATTGTTTCTTAATCGCTGAGAGAGTTACAAATACTCAGAAATAAACTCCTCTTCAATGTAATATCATCATCAAAAAAACAATTGGTTATTTTGAACATTCAAAAACCATATGACGAATGAACAAGTGTGTCTGCGAAACGGAATGTGTAAAACAAGTTTTAAAAAAAATATTTTTGGTTTGGCTTCTTGACCTTTCAGTCATAGTAAAACGCGTTACGTCTCTAAAAGCCTATTGAGAATGATAAACATTACCATTACTTTTTTTCCTGGCTTTATTGGAAAGTTCAATTATGCGATCCGAAATAAGCAAAAAAAAAAGGCAATTTTATAAGATATTTTACATCACTAGACACGTTAGAAAATTTTCAGCTCTAGACTGGACATTATTCTTCGTTTGGACGTTCGCCATTCTCCTTTGCTATAACGTCGAAATGTAAGAGGGCTCTTAAGCACAAAGCATGTAGGTATGTTCTACTAGTGCCTAAAAATTAAGAATCCAATGTTTTGTTACATAAAATTGTATCTAACAATCATATTGAACATATAAATTATATAAAAAGCACATTGTCAGAAAGATAAATTATTGTTTAGCTTATTATTTATTTTTTAAATTGACTAATTGCTATTTTTACATTAAAAATTGGTTTTAGTGGCTTTAGTAGCATATGGTGTAGAGTGTAGACTGTACTGTTGTGTGGGAAACCATGGAATTTAAATAGCTGTTGAATTTTGTTTTGTTTAGTTATAAATAATTTTTTCGGCTGAGAAACTACAGAAATACAAAATATTCCAAAAACTAAATTTCATACATACTTGATTAAGGTAAGAATTATTTATATAATCTATATTCAGCAGTGGACTTTTGATAGGCTGAATAGGATGAATGAATAAAAAATGGTTATAAAAACTGTAGCTGCTTGACTTATTCTTGGTTATTGGATAATACAAATACCGCAAGGGCATTCAACTTACGACTGGAAGAATTATGTCTTAATACAATACAACATAACAAACGCATTATAGAGTATAAAATGCGAAAAATTGTTTCCATTGTAACGGTCACAAAATGGCCGCGAACTCCCGCACGCGGGAAATATTCCTGACAGCGCTATTGTTTCGAAGTCTTGTCGGAAATTTTAATCTAGATCGCACCGCAAATGTTTTTTCCTATGCGGCAAGAAATATTAACCAGTAAACTGTTTTTTTTTAAAGAATGGTAATTAAATGCTGATTCAAAGAAATCATGTACCGCAGACTGATTCTCCAGGCAGTTTAAATTTGAACATTTCAAACTTAACAAGCTTTGTGTGAAATTCATAAGTCTTGCATAATGCAAGGTGAAAAGAATTCAAGGAATTAATCTGTCTGGCAATCCTCGACACAATTTTGTAAGTTTGTTTCGAGTGACAATAAAAGTTTGAAAGTATACTTACCTAAAATAAATAAATTTGGTTAATATAAAGACGTTTTGGGATATTAAATTAATATAAACTGTTTTTTTGTTGATACTAGAAACATTTCCTCGTTTATTTACTGTATATATTGCATTATATTATATTATATTGCACATATCATTATACATGTTAAAGCATCATTATATAATGGTCCGAGTAATCCTCCGGTGTCATCGTAAATTTGTACATGACAAGGTGTTACGGTAATTTTAATTACCTACCCTCAATTGATATTACCATATTAGACTTCAACGTTGGTATATCTATCACAGCATTAATAAACTCATGGGAAATCTTATCATTTCTGGTAGATTAAATACTTAGGTCTGTCGTCTTTTACGATTCCAACGAGCCTCCTACACAAATTCAAAATGTGACAAGCGATCTTGTTTCGCCCATGTTAGCCCGGACACTAACATCTAACCTCGATTAAGAATCAAAATTCAGATTAATTAAGATGCAATTCCTTGTTACCAGTAGAAAGTCTGCGCTTCTTGTTGTTTACCCGACTGCCTCAGAAGGAGGGTATTGTTTTTCGAGTGTATGTGTCTATTTCTTTGGCGCGCTCTGTAGCCTAAACGCCTCGATAGATTTTAACACTTGAAGTGTGGTTAGATTTGTCTTTATTGTGGTAGTAACATATGCTATATAATATTTATATTTATATATTGCCTCCGCAAATACAAAACTAACTTTTCTAGATAGTACCTAAAGTTTTTACGCGATCGATTTATAATTACTGTTTTAAATGTAATGTTATAACTTGTAACATTCAGCAGCAAAAACAAACCTATAGCATTTGTTTATATAATAAATAATGTGTCGATATGTCGAGTAACCGAGTTGCGGGACCTGGTCGTGTATTTGGATCAAAAATGAATATTTAAATTTCATATTGATAAAATAGTAAACAAGTCATGTAAGTTGCTTGGATTTGTCTTACGAATAATTAAAGACTTTAAAAACCCTCAACTCTAACTATTTTGTATAGGTAGGCTGTAACTCTTTGGTCCGTTCAATATTAGAATATTGCTCAATAGTTTTAAATCCTCAATATAATATTTATATAGTAAATTGAGAGAATTAACAATAAATTAAAATTCTTGTATATATATATATATATATATATATATATATATATATATATATATATATATATATATATATATCCCGTAACTTATTGTATGTCCACTATGGCCAATTTTGCATATAATGTGGCGTCAACCTGCTTACGACGTCCAATATACGGACGTCAAATAGGAGACTTAGCGCAATGGGTGCGTTTGGCAGAAAAAAGCGCTAGCAAGCGCTTACAAGCTCTGAAATAGTTTTCGGCCAGGACACGATTGCTACTTCGGTAGCGCTGACATAATCCGCCATTTTGCTTATTTAATTTGTTTGTTTTGAAGTAGAGTTTATAAGTTGTTTTGTGCAATATTAGTTTTAAGTAATATATTGACATGAATAAACATATTCATGTTATTAAAAATTCATGATTGGTAAGTGTTTAATATGAATACTTTACAAACATATATTTAAATTAGGTTAGGTTCCCCGGTTAAAACTAACATCGTGTCCTGGAGGAAAATAGCTACTTACGATTTGACAGCGCTTACCGCTTACGATCGCCATTTTCCTTACAAGCGCTTGCTAGCGCTTTTTTCTGCCAAACGCACCCATTGTTCGCAAATTGTCATGCTGATCACAGAAATGTCAAAATCTAAAAAAAAATTAGACGTCATTTTTCTTCCAATCTTGCTGTACTGAAATATTAACGTAGTAAAAATATTTACGTAGTTCCACTAATTTTCGTTGTAAAAATAATAGCGCTGCTGTCGATTTGTGAATACTTTCATTTATGGCCGTATTTGACTTCCGCACAAAGTTTTTTTTTTAAATTGAAAAAAATCTTTATTGCAACAAAAACGAATTTATACATATCAATGTGATCCTAGCTCCTGTAAAAGGTTAACCTGTGTAACAAGAGCTAGTTCCTTCCTAAATTTAACAAGATTTTGTTGAATAAAATCACAAAAAAATACAAAAATATATAATATAGATTTACTTGTTACTAAACCTACGTACATGCGCGCCGTGTATGTGTGTGTGTGTGTGTGTGTGTGTGTGTGTGTGTGTGTGTGTGTGTGTGTGCGTACATGAGTGTATGTGTGGTGTGTTTTTACTATTTACTATGAAGATTTTATATTTTGAAATTTGTATGATTACCTGCATTATTAATGATTTATGCGTATAATAACAAATAATATGGTAGTTAGGAGATGCGACGTTGCCAATCCGTCACCATTGCCAACGTGTTACTTGTATTTGGTGATATATGGTTATGACTGCCTCGTTGGTCTATTGGTTGTAGTAGTGCGACTGCTGATCGTGAGGTCCTGGGTTTGAATCCCGGGTCGGGCCAAAATCTATTATTGAGTTTTTCTGTCAAGAAATTCTCAATAGCTGCCCGGAGTCAGGAAGTTGACGGTGTATCACCCCCTTGCCTCGGAAAGCACGTAAAGCCGTTGGTCCTACGCCTGATCTCTCTCCGGTCGTGTCGGTTTACCATCCCATCGGATTATGAGAATAAGGGAATAGAGGACAGTAATTCGGTCTGCAGGACATTATTATATGGTTTATACTGCGCTTGGTACTAGTAATTTAGTAATATTACTTTTCAACTTGTTTTCTTAACCTTTCATTTACCTACACATAATATGGACGTACTAGTATACTAAAAATTTCATACTGAATGATATTTGACACCCGTATTTTTGAATCTAGTTATATTTTTATAAATGTAGATGCGGACGTCGGCTTATCTGTTTATTTCATGCTGCACTATATTTTAACATTTAACATTTGGTACTAATCTGCCTAAAAGAACTCTTGTTAGGTATTTCGGAAGCAACCCATAATTCTGTTTGAGTATAAGTTGCCTTCTGATTGAGTACAGGAAGATGCAGTTGTAGATATTGACGGGTTTCATAGAAGTTTGTTTTATTATATTGTGACTAATAACCTCTGACTAATAACCTAATATGGTCTGGCGAAGAAACTCATTTTAATATAAGGTTTTACTGCATTAACTGCCAATAGGTTGTTAACGTCTACAATAGACCATGGCATATTGTTGCTGACATGAATAACTCCGAAAATATAATTCATTTACTTGATCGTGTTGAGTTTTGGTGCTCTCACTGCATCTTAAGGAGGAGTGCTACTATTGTACTTAATCTGTTCGAAATTACTCTCTACTTAACTAGATTCATTTTTGTGAAAGGCTATTTTTGTTAAATTATGATATTATGTTTGGTTTTGCAGTTAGTTGAAATACAATTTAATTTTTCACAAACGTTTTCTAAGCTTCTAAGGGTTTTATCATTTCTAGAACGAAACATTTTATAAAACACCAAAGTGACTATTTTACACCACATGGCCTCCCTACACCAAAATACGAATAAAACAATAGCGAAAAATGTCATTAAAGCAATGATCATTAATCACACAAGGAATCAAAAAATAAATATATTCATGGTTATACGGACGTCAAATATCGTGCGGTATTAAATTTTACCGATAATCTTACGTCCACATATAGAAATATAACAAAATTCAAAAATATGGACGTCATATATCATTCAGTATGAATGTTTTAGGATTTTCGGACGTCCATATTATTATGTGTACACAGGTAGTAATTTAAAGTTGAAATTTTGGCGCACACAGTGCCCCAAAAACCGCTACAAACGACAATATTTATCAAAAAGAAATAGGAAAGATTTACTAAGCGTTTTGTCGTTTCTAGAATGGAGCATTTTATGAAACACCAAAGTGACTATTTCATACCGCATGGGCTCTCTACACTAAAATAAAAATAAAACAATATCGAAAAATGTCATTAAAGTAATGATAATTAATGTGTGTCTTATACACAAGAAATTAAAATATAAATATATTCATGATTATATAGACGTCAAATATCGTGCGGTATGAAACTTACGTGACGTCCACATATAGAAATATAACAAAATTCAAAAATATCGACGTCAAAATCATTCAGTATGAATGTTTTAGGATATTCGGACGTCCATATTAATTATTATATGTAGCTAAATCTAAGGACACGAAAATAAAATTGGAAAGTAAAATTATCTAATAGCACTGAGTACAGTATAAACCGACAAATATACCAAAATATGGCTTGAGCACTAAATAAATAGTCAACTTAAATAAATAGTAAAATGCAATAATCAACAACAACTTTGGACATCGGATATCGAAGAAGTGGACGTCAAATAAAACTTAGTGTGAATATTTTAGTATATTCTTACGTCCGTATATGGGTAAAACCTCCGTTAAATGGCCATGTCAAGTACATTAATCAACTTACACAAGTGTATTTACCTAAGTTACTAAATATAACCAAAGAAACTTAAATGCAAGCAAGCATAAGCGTGGAAAGTTCTCAATGTGCGTAGGTCACAATACGGACGCCAATTAGAGCATGATATGCATGTTTTTAGTAATATAGCGTCCAATATTTATAACAACAACACAAACAAATTCTATTTCAACTAACTGCAAAACCAAACATAATATCATAATTTAACAAAAATAGCCTTTCACAAAAATGAATCTAGTTAAGTAGAGAGTAATTTTGTACAGATTAGGTAAATAGTTCGCACTCATCCTTAAGATAGTGATCATAAAAAGTAAACTCGCAATGAGAGCACCAAAACTAAATACGATCAAGTAAATAAATTATATTTTCGGAGTTATTCATGTCAAAAAGAATACGCTACGGTCTATTGTAGAAATTAATAACCCATTGGAGTTAATGCAGTTAAACCTTATTGCTATACTTGAGTTTCTTCCCAAGGTCATATTAGGTTATTAGTCACATTATGAGAAAATGAACTTCTGTTAAACCTTTCAATATCTACATTTAGTACTTATTTACAATAGTAAAATAAATAATAATATAGTCAATCTATAATGTATCACGGCTGGGCAATCCTAGTATTTAGTAAACGAATAACTAGTTGGTAAATTAATCATGATATCTGTTTTTTTTTCGCCGGAGACAAAAATGATATTGCGTATTTTTCGTAACAGCACATTCTGTGGATTTATTTCATTATTTTGAACAATATACGAAACTTAAGTGACTAAAGGGTAATAATTTCATTTGGTGTAAATCGGATGTCCGGGTGAATTTCCCCCTTAAAACTAAGTTGGATTTATACCGTGCCATACTATTATATATAGTACTGAACGTACAGTACAAGGAGTACTCATACATTTTGGGTATTTTATAATTAATCTTGTATTTTTTTATCATTAAAGAGTCAAAACGTCACTACCATGTGTGTCCCATTTAACATTTTCGTAATTATTTCAGCAAAAATGTCATCTTAAACGTATGTTTATAAACCAAAGTCACTATTTAATATAAAGCTTAATAATCATTAATAATATCTTAGATTTAACAAATGAAATCAAATTGAAAGTGATAGAATAACAACATCGTAAATATTGTCCTAAGCGAAAACAGTCATTCCCGTGTCAGTTCTTGTCACGATGTGTAGTACATCACTCAACAGCTGTATAAAATATCTGCAACTGCCCCGCGCACCTCCCAGCCACCACGCAGCCGTCAACGAAAACGCACGTCGCACATCCTGACTGATTTAAAAAAAAGTGAAGAAAAAGGGTGTTACCGTGGTTTTTGTCAGAAAAAATTGTCTTTATTGTGGGTCTACTTCCTCGGTAAGTACACAGAATATTAGAATAGGTTTTATTTTCCCTAATTATTTAACCATTTTGTTATGTCATAAGCAACAGAACATATTCCGGAACATTAACCCTGCAATGTTATGCGAATAATATTTGATTCTGTCATTACCATGTTTGTCATTAACATGTATTACCGTGGTTGTTTTAAGCCACGGTAATGACGACAATAACACGATAATGACTTACATATAACACATAAGTAAATATTAAGTTTTTTTTAGACTAGTGCCGATTGTAATTGGTATGTAAGTAAGTATTGTGCATTATTACGCCAATTTTGCTTGTTCTAGACAAAAAAATAGACATGCCACGACGTAAAAAGCCAGTAAATAGAGAAGAAATGTTAAGAAAAAAACGATTAGCGGAACAAAAAAGGCGCAACAAAATAAAGTCTAACCCTGAGCTATACAAAGAATACTTAGAAAAAGAAAAAGCTCGCTATATTAAAAGAAAGGATACTAAAAAAATTGTACCAATTAAAGAATTAAAGCCAAGGGAACAGTGGACACAGAGAAAAAAATGGAAGATAAACCAACAGAATTTAATAAGAAAGAAAAAAGAACTTAAAATGTTACAGGAAAAAGATACGCCACCTGAATCAGATTCTGAAGATCCCACAGAAGAGTCGAATCAGCCAAACTCTTTTAAAGAACTTGTGATTGTTTCCAATGTTGTACTCGTGCCAAGTCGTGAAGAAAGATCTCGCAATAATTTCCAAAACCAGTTTGAAGAGCATTTGCTCCAAAATCAAAAAAGTGATGAGGAAGATGAAGGAGAACGGGCGTCGTGCTCGTCACTTGAAGTTGCTAAAATTCAAAGATCGGAAGCATTTTAGCTCGTAGGAACGCAGAGTTACCAAGAGAGTTACAGGACATCAAAACTGCGAAATTTGAAGAACAAACGTTCTGTTTGTCTCAAGATGTTAGCATGATTATAGAAACGTCGGCAGTTAATGATATTAATTCAGATTTAGATATTACGCTAGAACCATCCGAAATTGTTATGTTTGAGACGTCAACCCCATTTGAGGCTGCTCCAATTTATGCCGAAGCATTAATCGCTTTGCCGGGTGCTTCTACAGCACATAATGAAGCTATTTTCAATTCAACGAATGTGTCAAGCATTGACCCGTTAGGTAGTGAATTTGACGAAGCATCTTCTAATATAACAGGATTAGAAAAGGCAAAGCTAAGGGATCCATATGAGAATATACAAATAGGCTCGTGGGTTGTTACATCGCACCAATGTCAGTTAAAGAAGAATACTGCCATAAAGTATTTTGTTGGACAAGTGATAAATATTAATCATGATGACAACACTTTTACAGTAAAATCTCTCAGAAGGATAAAAAACACCGTAAATGTTTTTTCTTGGCCGAACAAAGATGATGAAGACTGTGTCACTAAAAATGTTATTGTTAAAGTATTAAAAGAACCCAATATGAATCGCAGAGGTCAGCTTATAATTGATGATGTCGAAAATTTACTACCTGAGTAAAATATTAAAATACCTAAATGTTTGCTAATTTTGATTATTTTTTTTACATTTCGGGTTTGTAGTTACAATAATGTCTACTTAAAGTTTTTGATGATTTCACATATATTTTTAGTTGTCATTTTTAATTAAGTTATTATATTATAAATTATAATTTAGTATATTATTGTTCTCTGAAAAGTTAATTGATCTCAACAACTAACCTATGAAAAATTATTAATATATCATTTGTTTTTATTTGCACCTAGTCAATGACCAATTACACTAAAAGGATAGTTGATCTCAGTAAACATATAAAAGTTGAATAGAAGTTTAAGTTTTATTTTCCATTTTTGTACGAATGTGATAAAAGGTAATAAATGTATCTAGTTTAAGTTATAATTATTACAGAACTGAGAAAGTTATTTTGTGAGATTATATTTTTACCAAAGAAGTTTTAAATAAACCTTTATTTCATTAACAATCCGTTTTATTTTAAAATTTTAGTATATGTTTCAAGGGGAAAAGAACAGTACGAAGTATCATTTATTATTGCCGTGTTCAAACGTCATTACCGTGTGCACGAAGTGTCATTACCGTGAACAATCGTCACTACCGTACCCACATAATGTCATCACCGTGACTCCTAAAACTTTAGGGGCCCATATCTCTACTAATTGAGGCCCTAAGAGAGGGCCTTCATTTTTTTAATAATTCACACATTAGACACTTTCAATATAAACTCATTTTGCGGTTAAAAATACATTTGTATTTTATTTTTTCCCAATCTGCCCAATTTACATCAAATGAAATAATTACCCTAAAATTAAATCTAATCTGAACCAGAATCATAAAAACTGTATTATTCGTGCTAAACGAATCTAATAAAGATCAGTTATTTTTGTCTCCTGCGAAAAAAACAGACTATAGGAATCTATCGAATACCTACATAAACAAAATATCACCTACTATAAATAAAATATTACAAAGCGGAATAACTAATAAGAGTGGCAACGTCGCACCATACAAAGGAATTGCGTTAAGCAGGAGAATGAATTAAAAACCATGTATATTACGGGGATTCTGGATAATTTGTAATATGGAAGGGAGTCCTGATTGGTTTCCCTCCGCCTGGCAATATACGAATATTTGTATATCGACATAATATGGTAAATTTTCAAAGAAATGAGTTAAACACTAATGGACCAATATTCGCAGTCGTAATGTATAAAAATTGCCTACAAGTGGTGGACGCTACAATAATGCGATATGAAAGGACGTAGAATCAATATTGTGATATATATATATATATATATATATATATATATATTAATATAATCGGGATCTCGGGAACGGCTCCAACGATTTTCATAAAATTTAGTGTCCAGGGAGTTTCGGGGTAAATCGAGGATTTATTTTTTAGAAAATGTCCTTTTGTCCGTGTTTTCAGGCAATAAAAAAACTGCTACAATATACCAGGCGGTCCCATAATGAACTGGCCTGATATAGTTCAACGCGACATGTCGCTACATGTTGTGTTGCATTAAATAGTACGTTTATCGTGCACTTAATATAAGAAACATGCATCGACATGAAATGCTTAGTCTTAGTTTAACAGGCATTTGAATAACGAGAGTCGCGTATTTTTTCAAAATGTCGAAAACTGAGTATCGAAGTGTCATAAAGTTTCTGTTTAAAGAAGGTTTATCCCCTGCCCAAATAAAAGAACAATTGGATGGCGTGTATAAGGAGTCTGCCCCCTCCTATAGCACAGTGAAAAATTGGGTGAAAGAGTTTCGCCTCGGGAGAGAAACCGTCGAAGACTTTGGCCACGACGGTCGACGTGTGGAAATGCTCACTCCCGAAACGATTGCTCTTATCGAAGAGGAGGTTCTGAGTGACCGCCGTTTGAAGATTAGAGGAATTGCAGCAAGGCTTGGGCTCTCTAAGAGTACCGTTCATCGCGCGATCCGAAACTTCTTTCAGCGGTACAGAGACAGGAAAGAGTGCGCTGCGCTTCGGAGTTTTTGGATCTTTGTGGCGAAAATCCAAAGACTGTGATCGAGCGGCTAGTGACTGGTGACGAAAATATGATCTTGTATTATGATCCACAAAGCAAGCGCGAGTCAATGGAATGGCGTTATAAGGGTGAAAAGCCCCCTAGAAAGGCAAAGGTGCAACAATCGACTAAAAGACTGATGTGCACAATATTTTGGGATATTCAAGGCATTTTGATGGTGGATTTTAAAGAACGTAATACAGTCGTGAGCGGCGAATATTATGCTTCTTTAATATATAAATTACGAGACAAGATAAAGGAAAAACGAAGAGGCAAGCTGTCTAAAGGTGTCCTGTTGCTCCATGACAACGCCCCTGTTCATACCGCTGGTGTTTCGAAGGATGCAGTTCGTCAATGCGGGTTCACAGAAGTTCAACATCCACCTTACAGTCCAGACATGGCCCCGTCCGACTATTATTTATTTCCAAATTTAAAGCGGGACTTAAGAGGAAGAAAATTTTCAAGCGATGAAGAGTTGCAGGCGGCCGCCTTTAGTCATTTTGAGGATAAAAAATGTGATTATTTTTATAAAGGTTTAGAGATGTTGATTCACAGATGTCAGAAGTGTGTTAGTATTCATGGTGATTATATTGAAAAATAAAATTGGTTTCGTTTCATTTCCTTCATTGGTTCATAGTTAGGCCAATTCATTATGGGACCGCCTACGTAAGAAGGTAAATTTTGAAAGATTACCAACGATCGTAATAGCTCAGATGGGATGTTGTTCGGGCGTGATATCGGAGTTCCGTGGTTCGTGTCCCGTCTTGGGTCCGACTTTTTTTCCTTTTTTTTTCAAGTTCGTTTCTTTTGTGAGAAAATCTATTATTTCGAGCCCTTTTTTTAGTATTTTTTAAAAATACGAAAATTTTAATTAAACTAATTGCACTCATGATTTTTTATTCAAATAACCAGTTCAGTTTTTTCTATTATGTCAATAGGATCAAAAACTATTTATGTAATTTGTATATAAATGTAACTTAAAAAAACCGAGCAAAGCTCGGTCATCCGGGTACTTGTATATTTATAGCACGAATGGGTCGGCTCGACCGAGGAAGGACCACGCTCTCACGGAATACCAGCATACCACATAGTGAGTGTAGAGAACCGGAGACCCTTTTTACTGAAAAAGAGGTATTTCATCTTAGTCCTCAAGGCTGACAACGCATCTGCATTTTGATTCGCAAACGAGGATAGATGTAGATGTCTATGGACCACAGCAACTACTTACCATCAGGTGGACTGTGTGCTCGCTTGTCACCTTTTCATATAAAATAAAAATAAATAAAATATTTCTGAAGCATATCCAATTTAGATCAGCCGGTGATGCCCCGGTATTTTGTGTAGATTGGCCTCTGACCTAAGAACTCACCGTACTGTCAAGGATCAGATGTTTTTATATAAAATCATTCATAATAGAGTCGACTCCATACCACTTCTAAGTGAAATAATTTCAGATGCCAAAGGATAAGTGGGGTAAGGAGTACAATGATTAGCCCTTTAAGGTGATCATTGAATTTGAAAATTTCTTATACCTAAATAAGGTTCATAATCACATAACATTTACTGTCAAGTGGTGTCTTAAGAACCTGGGAAATTGAATAAATCACAACCATAATCATTTTGCATCTAATTAATAACTTTATTGCAATAAACATAAAAAAGGAGCCAAAAGTACAATCATTGGCCATTGGTGTATAGAAATTGGCATATCAAAAGTATAATTATTGGCATGTCATGTCATGTCAATCATTGTACTTTGTGTTTATTAGCACTGCCAATTATTATACCATGTTAGGGCCAATCACTAAAAAAATTATAATATTTAACGATAGTGATGTGCAGGGTATAATTTTTTTATCGATTTATATTTACATCGAGCTTTCATCCATATTTAGGTATTCATCATTAAGAAAATTACTCAGTTCTTCTTCGTTACGGAATGTCTCTCTTCTGTTTAGTATAGATTTGGGTTTGGATAAAACGAATGGTACCTTTGTATCAACGCAACTGTTTTCATTAAAAATATTTCTTGGATTATGCATAACTGGCGCCTTCACAACAGACAAAATTTTAATGTTACTTTCTTTATTAGGCTTTGGAGTAGTTTTTTTAATCTGGTCTATATCTAATAACTCAGTCTTGGTATCATCACACTTAAAAATATTGTTCTCAGTCTCTTTATCACATACATCTATTTTAATTTTTTTTATTGTATGCAGTGGTTATTGATTTATCATATTTTCTTTTTCGTTCTTTTATTTCGGTTTTTGTTTCCTCTTTATTTTTTCTGTTATTTTCTTCAATTTTTGAGTTTTTATTTAATAGATGCCTAGGAACTTTTTCTTTTTGTCTTAATATTTCAATGTTTTCTAAGTTTTCCGAATCGATTTTCATATTTTTGGTATGCTTTGATATTTTTGTGACGCTTTTTACTGTCTGTTTTCTTTTCTCTTCTCTCTCTTTTTTACGTTCTTCTTTCTCTTTTTCTTTTGTTTTCTTCTCATTTTTTTTCTTTTCCTCGATTTCAAGCCATTTGCGACTAGTTAAGACATAAATGGGATTGTGGGTCATAATTTTCCCTTTACGTTGTGGTGTCTGGGGCCAATTGAGAATTTCTTTTAATTTCGGAGGTGTCATTTCGCTATCGCATTTAGCATTGCCAAAATTAAAATCATATTTTTTGTTATTTTCTGTCTCTTCTATTTGGTTTTGGTTATTAATATTTGATTTATTAATAGTCTCTGTAACGTTATCTATTACTAATAAATTTGGGTTTGTTATTTCATTTGATTCTTTGTTTAGAACATTAACAGTCGCTGTACTTTCGTTCAGTTTGTCAACATTATGCATTTCAGCAATAGCTGTTAATTTAGGTGACATCAATTGATAAGGGCCTTTAACGACATTGTCACTGGTAGGTTCTAGATCATTTTTTAAGTAATTTTGAGTGTCTGAATCTGAATTCGCTATAAGTTGGCTCTGATTGTAATTATTATTCATTTCAATAGTATTCCGAATATCTGCTGACAAATTGTAGGACTCTGTTAGGTTTAGGGTCTTCAAATCGTCAAATAAGTCTGTTGTAGGTAATTCAGTATTCTCTGTAGTTTCAGTTTCAATAGTGTCTGTATGAGATTCTTCAATATTATTGGAGTTTGAAATTACGATCGGTATGTCATTTATTGCCATCAATTTATTTTCAATTACTAAATAATCGCTTGAAATAGTACTGTCTTCCTGTTCTATATTTTTGCCTTTCAAATGGTCGTATATGTCTTTTAATGCTTTGTAAAAACAATTTGATTTATCGGGTGTCTCAGAAGTAAGACGGGATACGATGTTTTGTCCCGCGATTTTTTCAAATTCTGTGAATGTTATTGCCCTTTGTGGTCTGTTTTCTTGAATTCTGGTCGATTGGGTCACATTTTTGCCAAGGCATTTTCGGTAGTTTATTGCATTTGGATTCCAAGGATACAATCCACAAGCTCGAAATCCGTTTATAATAATTTGTTTGTCTATATATTTCTTTAATACTATGCTTAGTATTGGTCCAAAATCAATTTTTGTCAAGTTTTTTGTCGCATTTTCCCTTCTCCATTCTAAAACTCCCTTTTTCCATGCACTTTTTATCGGCTTAAAGGCAGCTACATCTGCGGGTTGTAAGATGCGAGTCGCGTTTGGGTATAATGCTATAAGTATTATACCTCTTTCTTTGCATGCTTTGCTAAGTTCAAAATTGATATGACTTTTGTGTCCATCAACAAACAGAAGAATGGGGAATTTTGTATTTTCTTTTACAAGATATGGATGTAAAACATTAGTAATGTATTGTAAAAATAGATCTTTGTTCATCCATCCATTTGATGACAGACCTAAACCCCATTCTGGTGGTACAGACGCAGTAATATCTGCTCTGTTACGTTTGAGTGGGTAGATAATCATCGGTGGAGTAATAACTCCGGTAGCCGAAAATGTGAACATCACCGTCAGTCCACATTTCGCAGGCGCGTTATCCACCTCATACACGTCGCGAGTACCTTTTAGGGCTAAAACTTTGGAGGTTTTTGGACATAACAAGAAATTTGTTTCATCGCCGTTAAAAATACGTTTAGGATCTCGTAGAATATGCAGGAATTCTTCTTCTTCTAACCAAGTTTCAATTTGCTGAAACCATTTTTTGATGTTCTCTTCTGATACATTGGCACTTGCCGAAGTAACAGCTTCAGCCGTTCTTTGTACTATTTCGGGGTGACGTTTAAGAAACAACTTGTACCACCCCTCTCCTGGCTTATTATCTATAAAATTATTTGGCCTAGGTGATTTCTTTAGAAATTCAGTAACACTTTGTAATAGATCTTCTTTACGCCGTGGAAAACCTTTTCTACTGCTTTGTATTATCCACTCAACCAAAGTGTTTTCCTCGTCATTTGTAAGGATTGTAGGCGGACCCGGTCTCGTTTTTAAAAAATTCCCTTGTAATCGAAACTGCAAAGTTCCTCGAGGTATCCCAAATACTTTGGCAGCTGCTCTTTTAGACATACCATTTTGAATTGCTTGGATTGCCGCTTCTAAATCTTCCTCAGTATATTTTTTTATATATACTTCTCCTTTTGCAGACTTTGGCATTTTTCTGCAACAATATATAAGCTTATTTTTTTTTGTAAAAATCCCAATTATGTTTTTAAATATTGACTTGTTTTATTAGTTACTATATAGAACTTACGAAAAAGTATAAATATAGCATGGAAAGAAAAACTAATAAATTATTTTTGAAGCAAAACCAGATATATATGCTATACTAAGAGATAAGAAAAATCTTAGGTTTCAAAAGTTTTAAACGATATTAAGCTGAATTAAACAACACACGAAACACTCAAATTCACCAAAACGCTCGGGCAAAGAATTAGACATTTAAACATGAGTTTAATATGTAACCCATTAAATAAGTATAGTACATTAAATAAGTATACATAATTTAGTATCGACATCGGTACATCACTGCGTATTTAAGATCTCTTTGTATAAAAATTAGCATAGCTAAAAGTATAATGATTATCACGGCTAATAACGTAAATGTATAATGATTGGCCCTGCCAAAATATAGTTACTGCGAACTTATGACATTTTGATTATTGTTATTTAAAAGGGAGTTGTCAGTAGCATTTATCAAAAGCTTAAAATATTGGAGTTAATTTAAAACGCTTACTACTATTATTGGCAGGGATGCCAATCAATTAATCTTTCATATCAACCATGGATACTAACTTTGGCCTACTTATTTTTAGGTTATCTTGAGTATTTTTACATCAATTATAGTATGAAAATCTAAATTGAATGGTAATTAACATATAGAAATACATATCTCACAATTAGAATAAGAAGAAAACGGGTAAATATCAATATAAAAATACTTACTTCTTACGATTTTCGTATCAAAACACTCCCTTAGTTGTAGTGGCTGCAATGTGATTTTTTTTCGAGTGTTGCTAGCTGTTAAGTTTTAAAACTACCAGTTGCGTTCTAGAGTGTTGTCATCAAAGAAAAATATAACAATTTTTTTCTACCTTGTACTCAAGGCTAACTCTTAATATATTGATTTTACATTCGAGAGGCCAATCATTGAGGGAGGGCCAACATTACTACTGCTTACCCTGCTAGAAATAAACTTTTATTTTGTACTTCTACTATGGGTATACTAGATATGACAAGAACAATTTTATAACTCATGCATGTAAATTTTATAATAACAACTTTTCACATATTGATGTATTTTCTGTCTTATGGAGAGCTTAAAAGGGATATTGAAACTGTAATGGGAAATAGTGGAAATTAATATTTCACTTTAACATTACACTTTACTTTGACTTAACTTTAGTTTTACACACCTAAGTACCTATGTCATGTTCGCTTTTTGTCGATGAGTTACTTAACTGTGAAAACTTTATTGTTAAATGTAAGATTAATATGTGTTATGTAGTAGACTAAAATTATGTGTTTCCCCTGAAGATAAAATAAAAAAAAACATTAAGCTTGTTAAGTACCACACATCATGCGTTATTTGTATTACGTGTTTTGTTCAAATAGCAGCATGCCACGCCATCAATTTTATTGGCTTAAGCCTTGAGCTGAAATAGAAGGCAACACAAATTCATTAGCTTCGCACCAGGAAGGCCTGTTATCGATTACTCGTGGAGTCGACCACGTTTATGGGCAGTAGGGTATTGTCAACACCTACGTACAAGGCACATGAATACGTGAGTCAGTCGGATGCCTCGCGGGCCGCTGACGACTTTTGATTCAACCGCGCGACAATAATGAACGGTATTTCGTTGATCTGGGTCATGATTTTTTATGACTGCCTTGAATTACATTTATCGAGCAGTGACAGTGTAAGAATATCCACTAGCCCATATTATCCCGTGGACGTCTTAAGAGGCGACAGAGCTAAACAAATCAGGTGATGGACAGTAAATCTGAAAATTATCAAGTTTTTACGATTAAATTGGAATATGATCAAAAATAAAATATAAACATAACATAAACACTCACACCTGTCATCCAAAGGGGTAGGCAGAGACTGCGGACTTGCATTTGGCACGATCCTGACACCTTCGCGTACATGAACGTCGGTTAAGAGTACTCTTAATCTTGGCCATCTTCTTTATATCGCCAATTTGGCTGTTAAATTTCCGTAAGCCGGCAAGAGACGCCGTGTCTATCACAAATGTATTATGAAAAAAAAAAACAACACTCAATATACATAATATATTGACGACTTCGTGACACAGTGGCTTAGCGTTTTCCACGGGTTCGAATTCCGTACGAAACAAGTATTTTTATGGCCTACAAACAATTGTTCAGGTCTGGATGTAAGTTTTGTCCTTTATAAAAAAAACGAAACATACATATGTACATATATCAATTATCAATGTCTATTTATCTTATTTCATAGACCTACAATAAAAGAACGTGACGATAAGGCGGTATCGATCGACGTTGCATAAACCCAAAGATTTAAACGTCTGCGCTGTGTAACGAACTAGTACTAGTAACTAGAACTGACCCTTGTACGTGCCGATCAGCCGGCTTAGCAGTGAGTAGGTACTTTTGTACTGCCACGTTGGTCTAGTGGTAGTAAATTCGATTGCTGGTCATGAGGACCGGGTTCGAATCCTGGGTCGTGCCTAAATCAGTTATTGGGTTTACTGTCAAGAAATTCTCAGTATCAGCTCGGAGTTGGGATGTTGGCGGTATTTCATCCCCGTGCGTCGAAAAGCACGTGAGCCGTTAGTACTGCGCCTGATCTCTTTCTGGTCCTGTCGGATTACCGTCGAATCGGACCACCAGAGTGAAGGATTAGAGAGTGCACCAGTGCTTGCTCATACACTCGTGCATTATAATCCTGTCATGCGCAGATGCCTTGTCTGCGTTCCGACTGGCCACCGTGACTAAAATTCGGTCTGTAAAATATTACTTTTTTTACAAGCTTACAGTCCATCTGGTGGTAAGTGGCTTCTGCAGTCAATGGAAACCTGCAAACAATTTCAAAAAAAGAAAGCTGCAAATGCGTTGTCACCTCTGAAGACTATTTTTTTATTAACTGGCTTTACGGCTCTGGGTTCTAGCCCTTCTGAGCCTCTTTTCCCTCTTAAGACTAAGATGGAGTGTCTCATAGTCTGTAATTAATAAATATACAAGCTCTATGTCATTCACACAAGAAAACAGGAATGCAATACAAGCACTGTTACTTAGAGGCAGAAATAGGTAAAGGTCGCGCAGACCTAGAAGCAGACGGACAGGACACCTAGGCATAAAAAGTATTTAGAAGTCAAGTATTTAAAATTGATTGCCTCTGAAGACTGATATGGAATGCCTTACAGACTGTAATTAAACTGACTGTACACTTTTCAGACCGGAAAACATAGCGACAGAAAAAAAATAAACGAAAAAACAGGCGGCAAAAATAGGTACGAGCGTCATTTTTAACTAGACGAATAGCTAGGCATAAAAGGTCTTTAAAAGTCAAGTCTTTAAAATTCATAATTAAGTACAGAGTCATGTAAATGTTTTTTTTTTATGTGTGCGGTATTTTTACCAATATTACCACTTGCAATGATTTTCTAAAGTGTTCAAGAACTTTGTTTTTGAAAAGAAACCTGTTGGAGCTATTTTAATGTCAAGCGGTATTTTGTTCCAATGTCTTATAGCCGTAAGAGCGAAAGAGTGCGACATATAACCAGTCCCTGTGCATTGGTGTTAGCAACTTGAGATTATACGAAGAACGATGAAAACAATCACGAGAAATACTTAGGTATTGAAATTTAGTTTTCAAATACTCAGAAACAAAAGGATCGTTCAGAAAAGTTATGAGTGCAGAGTATTTTGTAAATAGTTGGTTACACATTGTAAAATTTATTTAAAAAAAAGTCCCGCTGTGTTTCTTACGGATTCTTCCTAGGGCAGAGGATTTTTTCCGAATCCGTCATCCTCATCATCATCATTACAGCCCTTCACAAGTCCACTTCTGAACATAGGCCTCCCCCAAGTAATGCCACAAAGCACGGTCCTGAGCCACCTGCATCCATCGACTTCCTGCATATCTTACCAGGTCGTCACTCCATCTAGTGGGGGGTCGCCCTACACTACGCCTACCGGTACGAGGCTGCCACTCGAGAACCTTTCTTCCCCATCGGTTATCGGTTCTTCGAGATATATGGCCGGCCCATTGCCACTTCAGCTTACTAATCCGTTGGGCTATGTCGGTCACTAATATTATTGCGGATATCCTCATTTCTGAGTCTATCACGCAGAGAAACTCCGAGCATAGCCCTCTCCATAGCTCGCTGAGCGACCTTGAGCGTCCTCATACGGCCAGCAGTGAAGGACCACGTCTCAGATCCGTAAGTCATCACTGGCAATACGCACTGGTTGTACAATCTAGTTTTTAGAGATTGAGGTATAACTGACGAGAATATATGTCGTAATTTCCCGAACGCTGTCCAGCCGAGTTGAATCCGTCGATTGACCTCTTCCGAATCCGTGGTAAAGTAAAAAATGTCTTTCAATAAGAATTACATGTAATCTATATTGAATAAAAAATTATTTTTTTCTATTCTACTCTATTCTAACATATCTGCGCTGACCGGCAGTCAATTAAGCTGAGTACAAAAAGAAGAAACTATATCTAATAACAATTTTAAATTCTAATTTGCAATGTGTGCTCGCATGAATATGCAGCGCCCGCATCGTCCCGCGGGTGTCGTACGAGGCGACAGAGGGAAACAAATCGGGAGATAGGCAGCAGCGTCTTCCTAATGGCTAAAAATAAAAAAATGAAGTTGCCAACCCGCTTGCCAAGCGTGGCACTACGGCAAATATCCCCCCTATGAAGCAATCTATGGAAGAGGCCTTTTTTTTTTTTTGCGGATGGAAAATCATCTAATGACGCCTTTCGCTCTGGGTGGAGCGTAAGGGAGTGTCAGACTTTTACTGACTAAAAACCATCCGTGTTCCTTCAGTGCCCTTACGTTCCGGAGCCGCGGTATCTCTTTCGAACAGCCCGCAGCCCCGGCAGGCGTCGGCCCTTGCGGGCCCCTTCACGCTGCTGACAGCTCTTTGAGGCGCGCGTGGAACAAAACGCGCCGTCGACACGGCCTGTCGTCGTTAGACGGACGGACGGCGAGCTACCCATTGCTCGCCGTCCACAGGCCCGCGCCTACGGTGGCCGGGGGCCACGACGTAGCCCCCGACGCCCGGGGCGTCTCCCGCGGCGGCCGGGGAGGAAAGCTGCTGCTCTCTCCTTCTCCCGCTCCGCCACCTCCTTCGCTAGCATCACTGCTTCGCAGAAGGTGGTGACTGCATCCCATTCCGTCTCGCTCCGGACCATGGCTTCGACCAGGGCCGGACGCGAGAGGTCGCCGCCGCCTATCGCCGCTACGAGGACACGGCGGTGCTCCGCCCAAGCAGGGCACACCTCCACGGTGTGTTCCACCGTGTCCTCCGGTCCATCCTCGCAGTGGGAGCACCCGGGCGTTTCCTCCCGCCCGATTCGGTGCAGGAACCTCTCGAACACACCATGTCCGGTGAGGACCTGCGTCAGGCGGAAGGTGAGGATGCCGTGGCGTCTCTCAAGCCACTACTCAAAGAGGGGTCTTATCGCCGCTATAGTGGCGTGCCCAGCACGGGGTTGCGACAGTCGCTGTCTCCATGTCGCCGTGAGATCGTGCTGGAATTCTGTCCGCTGTCCGCCGACAACTTGCCGCGGCAGCGGGGTTTCCCCACGGCATAGTGCCTCCGCGCGTCATTCGTGCAGGCGCGCAAGGACTATCGCCTCCAGATCCCATGGCGGCAATCCGGCAAGGAGGCTCGCCGCCTCGCGGGAGATCGTGCGGTAGCCGCGAACCATTTTCACGGCAATCACCCTTTGGGGCGCGTTCAGGTGGTGGACGGCAAGCCGCGCCAAACCACGCGCCCACACCGGGGCCCCGTAAAGGGCCATGGACCGCACGAATGGAAGAGGCCTGTGTTCAGCAGTGGGCTTTAATAACCTGTAACGATATAACGGTAACGAATGTAAAGGAAACGGTCATTAGGTAACGGATATTTTTTACACGCATTTAGCACAGCAGTGCAGCGGTCTGTTCCCTGATCCAAAACTCCTTCTCTGTTATCCCACAGAATAAATAATAGTACAACTTAACCCAAACTATTTAAAATCGGCATAGTTTGTCTGTTTTGTTTATCTTATGTGCTTTAAACAACGCTTTACTCAGTATTGGGTTAACACACATAAATGAAAATTATACGGTTAATGACTATTAGATGACGACGTTGATTCACTCGGTTGTCACAGATAGGGTTTTTCAAACGTGGCAGAGCCACCCTGCAGCTATATTATGGTTGTAGCACGAATGAGTCGCTTCGATCGGTGTAGGACCACGCTCTCACAAAGTACCAGATTAATGGCTTGACGCTGCTGTGTTTCTTTATGGTAAGTGTAGAGAACCGGAGACCCTTTTAAACAGAAACAAGGCATTCTATCTTAGTCCAACATAGGGGTGAGGCAATAGCATACATTTACCAGGCGGGCTGTATGCTTGTATGTCACCCTTATTCTTTTAAACAGAAACAAGGCATTCTATCTTAGTCCAACATAGGGGTGAGGCAATAGCATCCATTTACCAGGCGGGCTGTATGCTTGTATGTCACCCTTATTCTTTTAAACAGAAACAAGGCATTCTATCTTAGTCCAACATAGGGGTGAGGCAATAGCATCCATTTACCAGGCGGGCTGTATGCTTGTATGTCACCCTTATTCTTTTAAACAGAAACAAGGCATTCTATCTTAGTCCAACATAGGGGTGAGGCAATAGCATACATTTACCAGGCGGGCTGTATGCTTGTATGTCACCCTTATTCTTTTAAACAGAAACAAGGCATTCTATCTTAGTCCAACATAGGGGTGAGGCAATAGCATCCATTTACCAGGCGGGCTGTATGCTTGTATGTCACCCTTATTCTTTTAAACAGAAACAAGGCATTCTATCTTAGTCCAACATAGGGGTGAGGCAATAGCATCCATTTACCAGGCGGGCTGTATGCTTGTATGTCACCCTTATTCTTTTAAACAGAAACAAGGCATTCTATCTTAGTCCAACATAGGGGTGAGGCAATAGCATCCATTTACCAGGCGGGCTGTATGCTTGTATGTCACCCTTATTCTTTTAAACAGAAACAAGGCATCTATCTTAGTCCAACATAGGGGTGAGGCAATAGCATCCATTTACCAGGCGGGCTGTATGCTTGTATGTCACCCTTATTCTTTTAAACAGAAACAAGGCATTCTATCTTAGTCCAACATAGGGGTGAGGCAATAGCATCCATTTACCAGGCGGGCTGTATGCTTGTATGTCACCCTTATTCTTTTAAACAGAAACAAGGCATTCTATCTTAGTCCAACATAGGGGTGAGGCAATAGCATCCATTTACCAGGCGGGCTGTATGCTTGTATGTCACCCTTATTCTTTTAAACAGAAACAAGGCATTCTATCTTAGTCCAACATAGGGGTGAGGCAATAGCATCCATTTACCAGGCGGGCTGTATGCTTGTATGTCACCCTTATTCTTTTAAACAGAAACAAGGCATTCTATCTTAGTCCAACATAGGGGTGAGGCAATAGCATCCATTTACCAGGCGGGCTGTATGCTTGTATGTCACCCTTATTCTTTTAAACAGAAACAAGGCATTCTATCTTAGTCCAACATAGGGGTGAGGCAATAGCATCCATTTACCAGGCGGGCTGTATGCTTGTATGTCACCCTTATTCTTTTAAACAGAAACAAGGCATTCTATCTTAGTCCAACATAGGGGTGAGGCAATAGCATCCATTTACCAGGCGGGCTGTATGCTTGTATGTCACCCTTATTCTTTTAAACAGAAACAAGGCATTCTATCTTAGTCCAACATAGGGGTGAGGCAATAGCATCCATTTACCAGGCGGGCTGTATGCTTGTATGTCACCCTTATTCTTTTAAACAGAAACAAGGCATTCTATCTTAGTCCAACATAGGGGTGAGGCAATAGCATCCATTTACCAGGCGGGCTGTATGCTTGTATGTCACCCTTATTCTTTTAAACAGAAACAAGGCATTCTATCTTAGTCCAACATAGGGGTGAGGCAATAGCATCCATTTACCAGGCGGGCTGTATGCTTGTATGTCACCCTTATTCTTTTAAACAGAAACAAGGCATTCTATCTTAGTCCAACATAGGGGTGAGGCAATAGCATCCATTTACCAGGCGGGCTGTATGCTTGTATGTCACCCTTATTCTTTTAAACAGAAACAAGGCATTCTATCTTAGTCCAACATAGGGGTGAGGCAATAGCATCCATTTACCAGGCGGGCTGTATGCTTGTATGTCACCCTTATTCTTTTAAACAGAAACAAGGCATTCTATCTTAGTCCAACATAGGGGTGAGGCAATAGCATCCATTTACCAGGCGGGCTGTATGCTTGTATGTCACCCTTATTCTATAAAAACGGCAAACTGAAGGATGTATTTTGCTACCAGCATCTGTTTGTATATGAGGCACTTTTTACTGAGCAACCTTTTATCGGCTTTGCACACAGTTATCAGTGAACCTAATGTTTATATTCATAGATTATTAACTGTGTGATCCAAATATACAGTGTTGTTTATAGCTCTACCGTGTATTCCATTCCGCCAGTGCTCTACCGCGTGGGATTGTTGCGGAGGAGCGGGGGCACTATTTGCGCGGTTTCTAGGTCGTCGATCTTGGCTGACCCGCCGCTCGGAGAATGAGATCTCTCTAAGCCCTTCCCGATGACCGTTTAGCAACTTATGTCGGCCTTTTGATGCATAATATGCAAGCTTTCCTTTTTCAAAAAAAAAGTAAGACATTTTTTGTTTGCCTTTGTAACCTTTGTTATTTAAAAAAAATTCTTATAATTTCTATCTCCTCATGTATTTCACAACATTATTAGTTTTAGTTTTTTACCGAATTATAATAAAATGGAATATATTCTTTCGACATAGGTTCTAATTTTTATGTAAGAATATAATATGTATTAATTTTCATGTAAGAATTATTAACATAGAATACTATAATACACACATAATATAACTGGGGTGTGGGCCGAGCCCGTGTAGCCACTAAAACACGACACAAGACGTCAATTCACACGTGTAAATGTCAACACGTGATGTTTTGACGTTACAATCATTTCCAAATTTCGCATGCATATTATTTAGAAAATGCCAAATTGCACGCTATTTAAGAATAAATATGTATTAAAATCCGTCTGTCAACACAGCGAATCGGGTTTGTAGTAGTGATTAACTGATAATACGACGTAATTGCTTGTATGTGTGCTCCCGGCGACGCCGAACCTCGGTACAAAATAAGGTTGACAGCCATTCTATTGTGTATTAGTATTCTATGATTATTAACATATTTATATTACGCTATATGGATATATACTCTTTAATAAATATGTTAATGGTGATACAGGCGATTTTATAAAAGTAAGGGTAAAAAGTTATTTTGGTTCGCATAGTATGTCTTCCTCTACCATTATCCTCTCACAGCCTCATGTCATCACTCACTCCTTTCCTATGTACATCATCCCTCACGCAGCTCATCCATTTTCATATATCATAAACCTGCTCCAAAACTCTTATAAAATAATTATTATTCGACTGAAAGACAGTTTTTATCTCCCAAGGTATGCCACAAAGCACGGTCCTGAGCCATCGGCATCCATCGACTTCCTGCATGTCGTCACTCCATCTAGTGGGGGGGTCGGGGGTCGCCCTACACTACGCCTACCAGTACGAGGCTGCCACTCGAGAACCTTTCTTCCCCATCGGCTATCGGTTCTTCGAGCTATATGGCCGGCCCATTGCCACTTCAGCTTACTAATCCGTTGGCTATGTCGGACACTCAGGTTCTACTGCGGATATGCTCATTTCTGAGTTTATCACGCAGAGAAACCCGAGCATAGCCCTCTCCATAGCTCGCTTAGCGTTTTGAGCTCCCTCATACGGCCAGTAACGAAGGAACACGTCTCAGATCCGTAGGTCATCCGCTGGCAACACGCGCTGGTTGTACAATCTAGTTTACCTACGACGACGCTTACCATACGAAACAGAAAAGCGGTAAGCTACTATTTCACGCTGGTATTCTGTGAGAGAGTGGTACTTCCCCGGTTGAGCCGACCCATACATACCACGTATTAACGTAGCATCGTCATTGTCATCATCTTCATCATTACAGCTTATAAAAGTTCACTCCTAAAAATAGGCCTCAAATATATGGGAGATTGCCTTATTGAGGGATAATTAATCTTAATTAGCTTAAGTATCTTATTCTCACCTTATCAGAATATTTAACATTGAAATCTATGTATAGCTTATATATCACGTACAATAACTTAAATTTACCAAATAAACAACGTTTGTTATTATAATAATTTTATATTCTTTTTTCAATCGTCCGACGATAAATAATAAAGGTTCAAATGAATTATACCATGACTGAATATAAAAGTGAAACAATTGAACTTGTTTATTTATACAGCAGTTATTTTTAATTTCTTTGTTGTATTCCTATGAATAACTTTTATTTGAGGATAGAAAAATCGACCTTTAACTGAATTACTATCTTCCAAAACCTAACAATAGTTCTAGTTAATCACTACACAGCGCTATATAAAAATTAATGTTTGTTTGTTCGTATTTTATGCGCTGGAATAATTCATCGGATTGCGATAAAACTTTACATAAAGATTATATCCAGGCATAATACAATTAAGTTACACAAGAATACGACCGAAAGTTATATACGATTCAACTTCAGTGAATGTATTATCATTCCTAATTAAACTATATGGTATATGTCTTCCAAATTAAGAACGATATTTCCACAATTATTTCTTCTGTTCTTCTTAGTTCTTTTTTTTAAAACGTTACCTCCACACTAGGACTTTCTCCGGCATCGTGGGGGTAGTCTACTAACATAAATTTCACAAGGACAAACAGCCAGCCCCGGTATAATTACTTGTATGCCATACAAATACTTGTTCCGTGCGGGATCCGAACCCGCGGCCTTTTGCACTGTAACTCATTGCTAAGCCACTGCGCCAGGGAGCCGTCAAGCCGTCGCCGGGTAACAGCTAGTACATAACGGATAAATAAAACACGTTGCTTTTTAAATCATCATGAAAACTACTAGATTAATGTGTAAGAATGTAAAAGAAATGGATGCTCACCAAATGCCAAAGCATAGATTTAAAGGAATGTAAATCGAAAGCACAGAAATACGAAATTCCTGAAGCAGGAATGCGTGGGCAAGTACCAAAATAGCCAGGTATTAAAAGACAATTGGCGGGGGACCGGCAGACAGTGTGTCTTCGGTTCATCGCACGCGTGTCGTGATCGCAAGGCGAAAATATAAATGATGGAAACCATCTTGAAGATTTCCAACTGGATTTGAAGACTTGCGTACGTTCTTGTTGCATTGCAGTCCATAATAAGTCTAAACATAGCTCATAAGTCATAACTCAAAACTCTGGCATAGTCAACAAAGCACATTCTTGGTTTCAAATGAAAAAGTATTGCAAAGTACATTTGGTGAGACCTACCTATCTTTTAATGTAAGCAGTTGCTTCAACAAACAAACCTTTTTTATAGAATAAACGTGACAAATGAGCACACAGTACACCTGATGGTAAGTGGCTGTTGTGGCCCATATTCATCTTCATTTATTGTCAATTAAAAATCAAAATGCAGATGCGCTGTGACCCCTGAAGACTAAGATAGAGTGTCTCTTTCCAGTAAAAAAAGCTCTCTGGTTCTCTACACTCACCATACGAAACACAGCAGCATTAAGCTGCTATTTGACGCTAGTATTATTATGTGAGCTGACACATTCGTGCTACAATCGTAATGTAGCTGCGTGACTTCCTACATAAAATCTGTCGAGTCGACAGTTCTTTTGTTGTTGATAGAATTCATGCCAAAGTCGTTACCTATTTAGCACGCCCATTAAGGAGCGTGCATGTCTTTTGAGAAATTGACTCAAGGGACCATTTTTCTTCAATTGTTGTCAATTCTAGGAGCTTTGTGATAGGCACATCGTCATTCTTCTTCTTCGTCTGCCAGTGAAAGTTCACTGCTGTACATAAGTCTCTGCCGTCTTAGGAAGAATATGGTTAATCGTCAAGCTTGGATTGGAGAGAGATTGATGATCGCTGTACCAGACGTATCTTTTGACGTTCATTTTCGTCGCTGTTTTTACGCCTATACGTAAATGAGATTATTGATACCTTTTATAATGATTTTTATCTATTTTTGATAGATGATTAATTGATTGGATGAGATGATTGTACCCACGTCTATCGGAAGTCATAACATCTTTCTGGTATAATCCCCTGGTGGTCTCTTTCTACACCCAATCAATAGAGTAGTGGATTCTCTTATTAATTATGAGAATATCCAAAGCCGTTAAAAAGTTATGTCAAAAATTTTATACTGAACTGATTATGATCTGCGCCATTGATTTAAATATTGTATGTTCTTTTTTGTTCATTGAAATGTAGAAATCTAGGATTTTCTATCAATATTCTAAAGTTGGATTAGCTTGGTACTCTGATTTGTAATTTGGATATAGTACCCTTAATATGCATACATATATATTATCGCACTTCTCTTACAGATCGTACATCATTTTTCAAAACAGCGATATACGCTCCCTAAGTTTTTATAATCAATAAATATGTAGTCCGATCAATTTGCTGAAGGACCGAACAATTTAATTTATTAAGCAATTCGTGTGAATCATTGGGCAGCATATTATTTAATAGCTCTTCGGTTTAAAGCCTGATATCCGGCATCGGTTAAATCTGTTCGTTAATTATTTATTATCATGATTATAAATGACTTATGTCAGAGGAACCTAGTAAGAAAACCAACAAGTTTATAAGAGCCACGTGTCAATTTACTTGTAAATTATTTTTGAACGGCCTATGATTTTAATTTGTAAACGAAATAATATACTTGTATTATTCACTAGTATACAATAACTTAAATTAAGATTTGTGTCATCTTGAACTTTAATAATTTTGCTTCTAAGCCTCAGTCGCTTTTAACTTAAAATGGATAACTTTATTAAAATTCAAATAGACATTCAAAGTAGAATAAAAAGAACTTTAATTAATTACAAAAAATCTCCGAAGGAAAGAATTAATGCATCATATATTGAAATTCGTATACAAAATTTAGGTGCACAATGGACGCAGTTTCTTGAAACACATGCTCGTCTTATTGAAAGAATAAGAAAAGAAAGTGCGGGGAAAGAGAATTGTTCGAAAGTGATTACATTAAAAACAATATTTATGATGGA
This sequence comes from Parnassius smintheus behrii, assembly GCA_036936625.1. Classification (NCBI taxonomy): domain Eukaryota; kingdom Metazoa; phylum Arthropoda; class Insecta; order Lepidoptera; family Papilionidae; genus Parnassius; species Parnassius smintheus. The sequence continues at coordinate 4,086,074 of JAUPFT010000002.1, forward strand.
ACCATTGAGTTATAATGTACTACGTACTAGAGAAGCTAGTCAAGTTGCGGGAGCTGCCGAGAGCTTTTTAAAAACTAAATTAAAACTAATTAAAACCACGTGTTCACAGAGTGAGATGTGAATTTATTCTGACCATTGTCTTTTTACAATTCTTAATCCTAAGCTTACAGTCTACTTAAATTACTACATACTCAGCGTTTATGTATTTATGCTGATGGACGCTTTATACGTATTATGGGTGGTGCTGGTGTAACCATAACTCCTCCCTCCTCAACTGCAAAGTTATCGGCAAGATTTGGATTCCGATGACTTTGCATACAATGTAAGAGCTTAGACTTATTTTTCCAAATTACAATAATAAGGCTAATTAAAACTAATATAACATAGAGTAGTACAGTAGCTAAACTAACACTTTTCTTATTCACTAAGATTTCACTTTCACTTTTCACTATTTCACTTTTCAGTTTGTACGAGAGATATTTTAGTTCATCCAATTTAACGCGATTTAAATTCACTGTTTTCTCTGCATTTGTGGGCTGCTCTATCAATTTCGGTAGAGTTAAGATAGGTGTCACCTTATATTGCAGTTTTCCTGAATAGTATCGTTTCCGGTGTATTTTAATATTGCCTAATTTTATCTCACAGTTTTCATCGATTTCCAAGAGGTAAGTGCCCTTTATAGCATTTCTTTGAGTGTCATCGCCACACGTTTTTGTAAGCACTATTTCATTTTGTGTAAATAGGATCCAGTTAGTAAGACCAATAGACTGTATCTTAACACTTTCCAGCTCTACTATTGATAGCTTACAAAGGCTTAGATTTGATGCGAAGTTCATAAGTTGTTCTATGCATGTGTTTTCAGGATACTGCACGATATCATTTTCCTCACACAGGAACTGGTTTGCTGCTATCTCCTGACATGGGCCATTTAAGGGTAAGTACGTGTGATCTTTCACCATGAGGTAAGGATATTTGGGAAAAATAACGGTTGTTCTATTATAGGTGGGATCAAACATAGGTAAAGCATACATTTTAAAATAAGTATATGTAATATTATCAGTCAGAGGGATTTCCATAATGAACGTTATTTGGTTTTCTTTTACATAGGCTTTAACAGACATAGATCTTTCTAAATTAACTAAATTGTTTTCAGTGATAGGATACAATAAACTATTTGTTTGAGATATAGATTCTAATATAACTAATAATTCAGTGGAATTAACAATGGCTTGATGTAAAACGTGAAGTTTAGTAAATGCTAATGCCGTTTCAATTTCGCTTAAAATTAAGTATATAGTTCTAAAATTATTGACAAACATGTTAAAAGACTCTTAAATTTTATATATTCCTTTAAAAATTGTTTTATTAATTCTTCGTTTTCTAGTGGGAGAAATACCTCTAATACTTTTTGTTTTGCTCTAGATAAATTTCTGACTTGTAGTTTATTTCGGAACCAAGAAAATACTAGGATCTGATTTGGTTTGGTATCTATTGCCTCGCTCAAAATTGGGATTGCTTTTGACTCAGGTTCAATATTTGAGTGTATCGTGTCTGTTCTACTACTGTTAGTTACCGATGGTACAGGGTAGTTTTCTTCGAACAATTCTTCATGTTCCGTCACACTCGAGTCTGAGTCTGAAATTATCACTGTCTCTGGTTGAGGCTCAGGGCTGTATTTTTCAAGTTCTTTTAGTTGGCGTATTACTTTTTGTATATCATCGTCATCCACATTAACATCCATTGATGCGTCGTATAAAGCATTAAGTTTTATGCGAGACAAGGCGTCTTCACTCATATGGTTTAGGCGTAACTTGTTTAAATTTTCAAGCAATACTTGGTCCGTTTCTAGATCAGAGTGATCTATAAAATTTACATACGATTTATTTTTCAGGTGGTTTTCGGAGGCTTTTATTTGAAAATTTTCAGTCTCTGCAGACACGTCATTATCCTATGAATCATTGTTTTCGTCGACCTCTATTATAGAATTTTCTTGTATGGATTCATCTTCATAATAATTGCCGTATGTTTCTTCATACATGTAATTTTGAGGAAATTCGTGGGGATAGTATGATGGATAAATTTCTAATTCGTTTAGGTGGAAACCTGGTTTTGGAGGGGCAGTTCTCATAGAAACATCGGTATCATTAGAAACCGGCTTATTATGCACATTATTATTACTAGGATAATTAAAACGCTGAGAATTACCAAACTGTTGTGGTAACATTGGTTGCATGGGGCTATAGCCCTGGGGTCTAAATCCAAAATTTGGTCGGTATCCAAAATTAGGTCGGTATCCAAACTGAGGTGGGTGATATTGCTTAGGGAAACTCATTTGCTGTTGAGGCTTATTTTGTGGTAATGGAATCTTCATCTGTCTACTATGGGGAATGCCAAACTTAAATTGAGGTGGTGTTCCGAAATTCTGCCTAGGGGGTTGGTTTGGTGCTAACATTGGTCTAAAACCTGTAGGCTGTGTTGGCATTGCGAATTTAAACGATGGTTGTTGTACTGGTATACTACTAGACTGTGACTTAGACATATGGCTAGACTGTAACATTTTACTACGCATCTGATATTGGTCATAGAAGTTTACTTCTTCTAGAACCACACTTAGTGCTTCCTCTAGTGTACTGGGTGTTTTCAACCTAACAATGCGCACCATATTTTCAGGTAAATTATATAAGAAAACCTGCAGAGCGGTGTTATTATAAATAATAGTTTTACTTATTTTTAAGTTTTTATCACCAATTTGATTAACCTTCGATAATAGCACTGATTTAACGGATTGTATTCGACCACAAAAATCTATATAATTCTCATTTTGGTGTTTCTTTAAAGTTTCTAATTCAATGGCTAAACATTCTTCGCTACGTGGGTCGCCGAAGTGAGTTAAAAACAATTCCTTGAATTCCGCCCACGTCTCTATGTCTTCCCGTTCACTGATAAGCGACGCGGCCTCGCCCGTAAGACGACTAGTAATGATTTGCATTATACTATATTCATTTTGCACATCGGATGATTTAAAGTTACTTATTATATATTCACATTTACGCAAAAATAAATTTAAATGGCGTTTATCGCCGCTAAATGTTGGTATTATTTTAGTTAATTCATTAGGGATAAGTTTAATTTCCGACATTTTTAATTATTTATTCACTGGTTCTACACAAAAATAAGAAATTAAATAAAATATTTATTATAACTCTACTAGTTCCACAAATGTTGTATAAGCAAAATTCAAGTATAAGTACTAACCTGTTATGTATTAACGTGTCGAGTAATCTTTAAATTAAGAAACACATGTAGACACAATAAGAACTTAATATAATGTACTATACTACTTAATATAATATTACTCTATAATTTCATTGAGTAATATGGGACTTAATATTATGTACGTATTACAATTAATTTAATATTACTTTTAATTTTTATTCATTAATAATTATTTGTTGCATTTAATACTTTATAAAATTTACGTAAGATTAGTATTTGAAACCCAAATAACAGTCAAAATGGAAAATGTCTAATTCCAAGTTCACTAAGGGATATGAAGGAGGTGAAGAGTCGTACTCACCAGCCTGCAGTGCCCATCATCAGATTCACGGCTCCTTATTCTCGACGAATTTGTTTGGTTCGCTGGATCACCACGCTGTATGAATCGCCCGCAGATGCGCGAAAATGGGTAAAATTGTATACGCGATATTCACGAACGGTGGCACAGCTTTTTCGGCGATCCTACCGGCTGCGCCAGTCAAGTTGCGGGAGCTGCCGAGAGCTTTTTAAAAACTAAATTAAAACTAATTAAAACTACGTGTTCACAGAGTGAGATGTGAATTTATTCTGACCATTGTCTTTTTACAATTCTTAATCCTAAGCTTACAGTCTACTTAAATTACTACATACTCAGCGTTTATGTATTTATGCTGATGGACGCTTTATACGTATTATGGGTGGTGCTGGTGTAACCATAACTAGCTATTCCAAACAAAAATTGTGCACTACTCGTATGTCTTCGCGCATGCGCGGTAATAGTAGAGTCGCGCATGCGCAGTTGGTATAAACGCGCATTGCGCTTGCGCGGTCAGTTTTTGTTATTATAGATTATACGTAAGTAGAATGGTCAGTATGTAATAATTGTTTATTTATATTGTATTGTTAATTATATCGAGTACAATTTTTTAAATTGTTTTTTATTTTGTCTATGTGCTAATTTAATATAATATTACATAATATTATGTCAGAATTACATTTTAATGATATTTTTATCTGAATATTTTAAAAGGTATCTATGTCAAATATAAAAAAACGTACTAAATGTATGTTTAACAAAACTTATTAACATAAAATTTAAATTACAAATATATTTATTTAAATTAGAATCATAAATGTTGTAAATAATCGTTCATAAATGCTGGGCACGCGAGAGTTAAAAATGGACGAATTTATTCCACTTTGACTTTGATGTGGAAACTTAAAAATAAAATAAAAGAATAATAAGCGGATTTAAACATGGAAATTTTTGCCAAATCATAATAACTTATATATGTTTCTATAAAAAAAATGTGTATAATAATATATTCGTCCTATACTTAAGTACCCACGGAAATGTCGCATCTGAACATATTAATTTCATAATCTATATTCAGTGACACGAGATGGCGTCTTAGGAATAATTTGTTTTATTATTAATTTATAATACTTTTTTATTGAATAAGTATCTTATTAACCGATGAAAAGTAATTCCTTGGTTTTTACTGACATTTCTTGAATTATTTGTGCAATATCTAAGTACACAAGACGGCATATTTTTATCAAGAGATTTTTTTTAAATCAACACAACACGTGACAACTCTACAAGCGCCTAGCGAGTGACTGATTAAAGTGCAGTGCATGAACCGCAGTTGAGTGGAACAGAGTAGCTGAATGCGGTGTCTCCTCTAGTACGTAGTACATAATAGCTCAATGGATGGAACAGAAAATGCATATATAGAAACTAAAACTGTGTTAAGAGATGAGCTTGCTAAGTTAGAATCGGTTCATAAAATTGAAAAACCTAACTTTGAAAAAGGTTTAGAATGTACAAATGTTAAGCTTCCAAAAATTTCCATTCCCACTTTCAGTGGAAAGTATACCGAGTGGACAACGTTTAGGGATTTATTTGTAACGCTTATATATAAAAATGTATCTATTGAGAATATTCAAGATGCATTATCTTAAGGCGCATTTAATAGGTGAGGCAGAACAACTTTTAAGACATATTCCTGTAACAGCTGCTAATTATTTAGAGTCCTGGACTTTATTAAATAAGCGATATGATAATAAAAAATATCTCGCGAATTGTTTTTTAAAGAGATTCATGAGTCAACCAAATATTTCTGAATCTTCACGCTCCATAAAGGAACTGCTTGATACTACTGTAGAATGCTTAAACGGTTTAAAGAATATAGGCGTGTCAGTAGAGTCGTGGTATGTTATTGTAATCTACATTGTTAGTGCAAAATTAGATAATGAAACACGTAAGTTATGGGAATCTACCATAAGTGCGTTCGATGATCTACCCAATTTCGATGAATTTACAAAGTTTTTAGAAAATCGGTTTAGATCATTGGAGTTTTTGGATACAAAGGTAAAAACAAAGTCTATTTCTAAACAGAGTGTTCTACACTCACTTAAAACTGATTCATCTAGTAGCTCTTTAAATAATTGCCAATTTTGCCGAGGATCTCATAAAATTGCACATTGCAAAGAATTTGCTCGACAGGATTATGACAATCGGCAAAACTTTGTTCGAAACAACAATTCATGCTTTAATTGTCTGGGAAATAACCACTCAGTTTATTTTTGTCGCCAAACCTCTAAGTGCCATGTATGTAAAAGAAAACACCACTCATTGTTACATCCAAACCGAAAGTCAAATCAAGTAGCGAACGGAAAAGCAGAGTCTAGTGCCGTTAATACGGTGACAGAAACTGTTCATCCAAATGAGTCAACTAGTATAACCTCATGTTTTTCAAATATTCATAGTCACGTTCTTTTGGCTACAGCCTTAATAAAGGTTTTGTCAAAAAATGAGGTTGGAATTACTTTTAGATGCCTTTTAGATCAGGGATCCCAAGCGTCTTTTATTACTGAGAACGCAGTTCAAACGCTTGGATTGAAAAAGATTCCGACGAAGTTTGTAATTTCAGGAGTAGGGGGGCAGGAGGGCATAGTATCGAAACATGTTGTTATTGCTAATCTACGGTCAATCTATAATCCCTCTTTTATGATAAGGGTAAAACTACATGTTTTAGACAAATTGACAGCATTCATGCCTTCAAGGAAGGTTGCCGTTCAATTGTGGTCGGCACTAAATAAGTTGCATTTAGCTGATCCTAAATTTTATATACCTAATAAAGTAGATCTATTACTGGGAGCAGAAGTATACGGGCAAATATTAGAAAACGGTCTGATAAAGGGTCCACAAGGATCGCCAGTGGCTCAAAACACTAAATTTGGATGGATTCTTTCAGGAAAAATTCATACAAATTTATCTACTGAATCGGAGAGTGACTCCAGTAATAGGATTGTCAGTATGCATTCCTATGCAGATGCAAATGAGGTTTTAAGAAGGTTTTGGGAAATAGAGTCTGATGATTTTTCCTACAAGAAGAGCAAAATATTAACTCCAGAGCAACAAAAGTGTGAAGACATCTTTTCACATACAACCTCTAGGGACGACTCTGGACGTTATGTGGTTTATTTACCGTTTAGGGATGAAGATCCTAGCAGCAAATATGGAAATTCGAGGGAGATAGCTACTAGAAGAGTACATGTGTTAGAAAGGAAGTTGGACAAGAATCCTGAGTTAAAGACACAATATTCCGCAGTGTTGCAGGAATATCTTGATCTTGGCCATATCAAAGAATATATACACTACGCGAAAAGAAACGACACTTAAGCATGTGTGCACGTAAAATCGCTTGTGGCTATGTGTGCGTGTCTGGATGTGTGCGGGGGCCTTGAGAGGCGCGCGGGGCGTGGAACGGGCAGTCGCCGACTGCCCTGGTCGAGGGCTAGTAGTAATACCGATATTTGTCAGTATTAGTTAATATGAATATATTCGACAAGTGATATAATATTTCAATTAATATATGAATATTACTGATATATTAATGTACATATTATTATTCTATTCGTGTAGGTATTAAGTTTATGTTACCAAGTAACGTTATTAGTTTTTATAGCCGTGTATGCTAGATTTATATGCTTTGATAAATATTAATGTTGTTATTAAATAAATGATATTATAGTATATTTATAAGTATTACTGAAAGTGATTTTAAGTAATTAGATATAAAATAAATTCCACTGCACAAAACAAGGGCCCTTGTTTTGTTAGTTTAATTTTTAATAATGTTTTATGATACCTAAAAATATGTGAATTCATTTTAATGAAAGTCGATATGATCTTAACAAGAATTATGGGGAAATACCATGACAATAAAACTAATATATCGGCAATAATTTTATTATATTACATTAACTGAAATATACACTATTGAAATACCACTAGAGAGTCAAGAAATTTTAGATATCTATAAAGAGTTTTTTGTATTTGTTCATTGTTGTATTTATGGATTATTTCATTAGAAATAAAAATGACTTATCTCCTCAACACATAGGGAACAATTTGTTGGCCCCAGGCCGGATGTCCCAGGAAACCTGCATACCTTTGGATTTTCTAAAAAAATATACATGCTACGAATTTTTGCAATTGTTAGAAATAATAATGAAAATTAAAAAATTTATCGAAAAATTCAAAAATATATGAGAGTAAATTATTTTTAAAGGATAGCAGGTAATACTGATTATTGCGTAACTAAGTGTACTGAAGTACTAAGTACTACTGTAAGTAGTGCTGAAATACTAAGTGTTGGTTAATTATTTAAGATTACCATGAACTGTCGTGCATATTTGGTTTTGTCGGAAGTTTTAATATTCCTCATTTAATAAAAGTTGATTTAAAATTGAACGTATCTTTCACTACCCAAATACATAAGTTTACATAATATATAACACATACCTACTATGTATCTTCTTTGGTACAAGTCTATAATATTCCATTTCGGTTTGATATCAACCCTAGCGTTACACGCTTCGACTCAAGGTCACCGGCGCTTAAGCTCTCACGTACAGGGAGTGTCACCGCTGTGGCCATATGGAGTTAGTGTCTGAGAAGGAAAGGGAAGATGTTCATGTAGTTTATCTACCTCATCACGCTGTGGTGCAAGAAGATAGGACTACCAGCAAAATACGCGTTGTTTTCGATGCCTCCTGTAAGGGGAGTAATGGAGTATCACTAAATAACGATCTTTTAGTAGGGCCCACATTACAACCTGATTTGCGGCATATAGTGATGCGTTGGCGACAACATCCTATAATTTTAGTTAAGACATCAATAACTTTTTTTACAAATTTGGAGGAACGTTTCCGACGTAGTATACCTTATCGAAGGCAGCAAACGTGCCAGTAGATACGCAAACACCAATGTCGGAAGTAAGCTTATAGTATGGGAGCTAGCAACGTCAGGAAAAGAAGTTCAGGCCGTCCAGCACACGGGCTAGCTGTCTGGTGGTGGTGGTCATTAGTGCGCTTCGTACAATACAATACAATACAATACAATACTCTTTATTGTACACCAACAAAACATTAATAAATAATGAAAAAAAATAATGAGGGATAAACAAAAGGCGGTCTTATTGCTACATAGCAATCTCTTCCAGACAACCCAGAAGAGGAAATTAATAAAAATAAAAATAAGAATAATAAGCTAAAATAATAATTAGGTATTCCAATAATTTTAAAAAACGATTTTATTTTTTTCATTAAATTTATTTAGCTTTTCAAAACATAAATATATTCTTGCCAGACTTTTTTATTATTGCGTACAATGTGCCAGACGCTAATTACTGGATCAGATATAATTTAAGATTTTACAAAAAATTTTTTGTCATATGTATTTGTATATTTACCGGTTTACCGGCCTAAAACAAGCCTAACACCTTGTAAAGCTGAAATGCTCTCTCGAAAATGTTGTTAGCTCTTAAACAATTAGATTGTGCGTTCCATTGGTATGTACGAACCATCGACAAAATGAACACATTGTTCGCACTTGCAGACTTTTCAATCCAATGAATGATATCATTGAAGCGGGTATATTATTTAATAGTACTAATACATTTGACAGAGTTTATTAATTGTTACGTTAAGGTTAAGTTTAAAGATAATTGTTACCTGGTGTTATCGCAAACTCTCTTAGCATGCGATTACCCTTTTATTTTCTACATGTGAAAACTTAGTGATGTTTAATTTATACATAAATGTATAAAAACTATAAAATTATATAAACCTAAAATAGACAATGCCTTTTAGGCATTAGGTAAAACATATAGACAGTCACCAGAGCAGATGCTTTGCGGGAATAGCAAAAGAAAGAGAACGATTAATATTGGAAAGAGATAGTTCGTTTACGATATTTGCAAATCATCTGTTAACTTTTGTCATAGATTAAACGGCATCGATGTTAAACTATTAAAAATTATATTTTCCTCGTAGAGCTATTAATATTCGATAGCAAATACATACACCGCTACAAAACTATAGGCCTTAATTCTCATCATTCATCATTTATCAAGGCAAGGCCATCATCGACAGTATCGATACTATTGATAGATATTATTTAGTATATCTATACTATATATCTATACTGTATTAGGTAGGTACTATATCTATACCCGAACAGCGGATACAGTAAAGTTGACATTCACTTATCATTAACGGAAATAGAAAACTATAAACATTAATAATTAAATCATAGATTAGTCACATAAATGTCACGTGACTTAACGTTTCAATATGTTATTATAATATAGTTATTAACAGTCTGCGTACAATGTGCCAGGCGCTAATTAGTAATTACTGGATCAGACATTTAAAATTTTACAGAAATTTATTTGTCGTATGTACGGAGTTCAGGATTCCTCAAACGGAGTAGATAGGGATGTGCTATGGCAAACACTGAACTCATTTGGGTTGAGCGCTGGCTTGATACAGGCATTAAAGTCTCTTCATAGGGACTCTAGTGCTTTTGTTAGGATCAACGGGGTCTACTCGGACTAGTTTGACATCCATTAAGATGTCAGACAGGGCTGTGTGGCTTCCCCGTGGTTGTTCAACCTATATATGGACAGTTTTTTGGAAAATTTGAAAGTTAAAGAATGCGGATTAAGAATGGATAGGTTAACCGTCAACTGCCTTTTGTCACGCATTTTGCGCGATAAGAGATAAATGTGGTATGCAAGATGATGTTGTGACCAGGATTAAGAAAGGAATGCTTCGGTGGTTTGGTCATGTGGAAAGAATGAATGAGGAAAGAGTGAGAAAGCAAATTTATATGGCAGATGTGAACGGTCGAGTCGGGAAGGGACGCCCTAGGAAAAAGTTTATCGACCAAATTGGCGATATTTTGAAAATGGGCCACGTTAGAAGTACCCTTAACCGACGAGCATGTATGCGTAGATATATGGATGTAAAAGAGGCGAAAGAGGTATGTCAGGATCGTGCCAAATGGAAGACCGTAGTCTCTGCCTACCCCTATGGGTGACAGGCGTGAGTGTTTATGTTTATTATGTATGTATGCCTTTTGTACGCCGATGATCAAGTTATTTTTGCGTCATCGGCGGAAGAGTTGCAAATGATGGTTATATTAATGAACAAATCATTAAAAGATAGGGGTATGAAAGTGAACGCAAGTAAGAGGAAAGTTATGGTTTTTGAAAGAGAAGAAAGTAAAACGATATGTGAAATAAGAATAGAAGGGGAGTTCATTGAGCAAGTAGATGAGTTTGTATATTTGGGATGCGTATTTAGCAAGGATGGGAGATATGATAAGGATATAGAACTACGAGTGAACGCAGGAAATAGAGTAAATGGAAAAAAAAACTCGACTGTGAAAAGTCTGAATGTGTCAAAAAAGGCACGTATGGCAATTCACAATGCTGTGTTGGTTCCTACTTTAACTTATGGTAGTGAAAGTTGGGTGTGGCAGAAGAAGCACGAGAGTAGAATGAACGCAGTAGAAATGCGGTCGTTAAGGAGTATGTTAGGGCTGAATCTGAATGACAGGGTGAGAAATTGTGTGATAAGAGAAGAGTGTGGTGTGCAAGATGATGTAGTGACCAGGATTAAGAAAGGAATGCTTCGGTGGTTTGGTCATGTGGAGAGAATGAATGAGGAAAGAGTGACAAAGCAAACTTATGTTGCAGAAGTGAACGGCAGAGTCGGAAAGGAACGTCCAAGGCGAAAGTTTATCGACCAAATTGGCGATATATTGAAAACGGAGCCGGGCCATATTAGGAGTACCCTTAACCGACGAGCATGTATGCGTAGGTATATGGATGTGGAGGAGGCGAGAGAGGTGTGTCAGGATCGTGACAAATGGAAGTCTGTAGTCTCTGCCTACCCCTCTGGGTGACAGGCGTGAGTCTTTATGTTTATGTTATGTTTTTTATTAACGTTCTTTTTACCCGACTGCCCCAGGAGTAATGTTTATACAGTGTATGTATAGTATGTAGTCCTTTTCTTTGGCACGCTCTGTAACCTAAGCAGATTCTTAGAATTTAACATAGGGGTGTCGTTGGATTGGTCTTAGTTATGGAAGTCACGTAGGTATTTTTCCTTTTTTCAGTTAACTTTTTTCGCAGTTTAAAGTTTTCCGTAAACAATTGTAGAAAAATAGCATGGCTAAACCCGCAGGTTAGATTTAAATTATTGAAAAGTACCTACAATTTAATCAACGCATTGTTTGTTTTATACTTGGTGGAGCAGTGTTCAGCTATATTATAGTTGTAGCACGGAATTATTATTATTATTAGGTCGGATCGACCGAGGAAGGACCACGCTCTCACAAGAATACTAATAAATGGTGAATTTAGAGAACCGGAGACTCTTTAAGGGAAACGAGGCATACCAGGAAGACAACGTATCTGCATTCTTGCAGAACTGTAGCGACAAAAAAGCTGCTAATTGAGACATATAACGCCCCTTGTCATTGTCTCATAAATTATTGTATCTGCTCATGGGGTGGAGCTCCCAAAACGTATCTTATAGAGGCCGAGAGAGCTCAAAGATCTATAATAAAACTAATTTTAAATCTTCCTTATACATACCCAACATCTAAAGAATATGAATTGGCAAATGTCCTAAGTGTACGAAAATCGTATATATACCAATGCATAAAACGATATCATAATATTGGCCCCATATATTTAGATAGAACTACGAGTATAGTTAATTCTACTTTTACATCTTTTATTCGCTGGAACCCGTAACATTGCCTCCTTAAATTAACTTCGATTCAATTAGCGTTAATCTCGTTATTTATTACTTGCTTAAATATTCGTCCTCGGACTCCCTCGTTGGTCTAGTGGCTGTAGTAGTGCGACTGCTGATCGTGAGGTCCTATATCCGATATTCTCAGTAGCTTCCCGGAGTCAGGAAGTTGGCGGTGTCTCACCTCCGTGCCTCGGAAAACACGTAAAGCCGTTGGTCCTGCGCTTGATCTCTCTCCGTTTGTGTCAGTTTACTGTCTCATCGGACCACGAGAGAAAGAGTTTACAATAGTTTTAATATTTCTTTAGTATATGAATAAAACTAGCGACTAAATTAAATCTGTGACTGTTTCTTAATGGAATCTGGAGTCTGTTTAATCATTGTTAGCGCATTGTTTGTAATAGCACGCTTCTGTTTTCCCACTAATATCCTATTTGGCCACAACAACGTTTAAAACCTGAACAATAAAAACAGTATTAATAACATCACAGTAAGGTAGGTATAATATGTAAATGAATTTGTCGGTTAAATATCAAGTACCCGGTTGACCGAGCTTTGCTCGGTAATTTTCGCTCGGTTTTTTTTTGATTCGTGTCTTTTGGAAATAATATTTAGATACAAATTACATACTGATGAAATACGAATAATATTTTTTTGATCGTAGCGACATAATAGAAAAAACTGAACTGGTTATTTGATTAAAAAATCATGAGTGCTTAAAAAATCATGAGTGCAATTAGTTTAATTTAAATTTTCGTGTGTTTAAAAAATACTAAAAAAAGGGCTCGAAAAAATAGATTTTCTCAAAAAAGAACTTGAAAAAAAATTTAAAAAAAGTCGGTCGGTCGGTCTGGGCTCGAACCATGGTATTACGATTTTGCGACCGCCCAATATACCATTAAGCTATTTGTAATCATTAATAAGCCGTCAAAATTTACCTTCTTATTCTAACGATATTATAGCAGTTTTTCATTGCCTAAAAACACGGACAAAAAGACATTTTCTAAAAATAAATCCTAGCTAGATCGATTTATTGCCCCCGAAACTCCCTGCACACAAAATTTTATGAAAATCGTTGGAGCCGTTTCCGAGATCCCGATTATATATATATATACATATATACAAGAATTGCTCGTTTAATAGTATAGGATAGGATAGGATAATTAGATTCATTTTATAAAAGGCCACGAGGTTAAGTAATAAAAAAGGGTATCATAAGTTTCTGAAACCGTTTTTATGCTAATTCTAAAAATCTAATTATAAAGTATTATTTTATAGAATATGGGAGATCAACGAGCACATAGTCTCCCTAATGGTAAATGGATGATGTGGTAATGTTAAATGCAATTAAAAATCAAATTGTAGAAGCGTCACCCCTGAGTACTAAGAAACGCATCATTCATAAGCGACAGTAGCCTAATGGCAGAGCGCGGACCGCGAACTCAAAAAGGTCGTGGGTTCGAATTCGCCATTCGACTACTGGCGTGAACCACTCGTAATACAAGCAATTTAAGCTTACCATGAGTGGTTAAGGGGAATATTAGTAATGTTTATGGCATTGTTAATATTATTTATATAAAAAAAGAACTTTAAACCCTTTACTGTTCGTCTGAACAGTAAACAGAATGTAGTGTAGTGTAGTGTAAAAATGTAGAAACATTTACCATACGAAACACAGTAGCATTAAGCTGCTATTTTATTGTGGTATTCTGTGATATGGTATTCTGTTAGATGATATGGAGTAAAGAAAGAAGACAAGCACTAAGTTCCAATTAACATAACTACTCTAGATATTTCTGTATTAATATTTTATATTTGTGTACTTGACGAGCCAATGCTATAATTAACGTCCTCTAGACTGAATGTAGGTCATGGTGGCCAGTCCCAGTGGACAAGCCATCTGCGTAGAACAGGATATAGTGCAGGATTGTGTGCGCAAAAGCAGGTGCCTTCTCTTTTCCTTTAGTCCATTGAGACGGAATCGACCCGACCGTAAAGAAAGGCGGAGGCCCAACGGCTTTACGTGCTTTCCGAGGCACAGGGGGTGCAACACTCACATCTATTTGACTCGGGTGGATACTGAGAATTTCATGCATAATACGTACGTACGATTCACACTATGTGAAACATACCACATGTTTCATATGGTGTGAATCGTACGTTTAATGTGACGATATCAGTGCCATTCGTATCCGGGACCACATAATTAGCAGTCGCCCTTGCGACCACTTGACTAACGTGACAGTCAAAAAAACCATAATAATGACACGATATAAATGTAAGACATTACCAAATCTTGGTCTTCAGGAATGACAAGGCACCTAGCCTTTATTTGCGTTTTTCTTTGGTGCTGGGGCCATTGACTACCAGGTGAAATGCAAGAATGTGAACTACTCTAATGTTACAAAAACTTATCAAGTAATTCTAAAGTTCTGAAATTCTCAAAGAGAAATACGGACCATCAGACTCGGAAAAATAATACTTTACGTACACCGAAAAAAAGAAAGAGGGACAAGAAAATCAAGTAATTCTAAAATTCTGAGATGAAGGACGGCATAAGTTGGTTTGTAATAAAAAAATGTAGCTCATAGAGATATAGAGAACGATGTGAAAGCACATGCTGATAAAAAGGTCAACGTGTAACGCAAAGGATCCGCGTGTATTTATAGACGGACCAACACGCGGTTTATTTGTCTAGCACCACCCACCCACTGCTCGGGCGACGCGCGTCGCCTGAAAAACTTTTGCCTCCTGATTTATGAGGGCATTACGCCAGTTTTAGAGGCAGCCGGTTAATTGAGGCCATATATCATGATAGATGCAATCTGGATAGCTGTGGTTTTGTTTCTGTGAAAGGTATGTTTGTGTGCAATACCTGAAAAGACGAAATTGAGGGTGAAATCATTTTTTTCTGCAAAAGCTGCAGGAATAGAATTAAATTGTCATCTAACACTGAATAGCAGTAAATTGTCATCTAACACTGTATGCAGTTTGTATATTACGTATCATCACGTCTTGCAAGTGAAAGAAAATTTATTCTTTTGTCGTTCTTAATCAGTTTATATATCTACTATGTGTTTTAAGTACATAAGTTTTTTGTTACGCAGAAAATATAATCAAAATATAAGACCTTAGTGAAAAAAAAGATTTTAATTATTTTATATAACAATCAGACAAAGTACAGTCGCAGCAAGTGCTGAGCACACTATCTCTACACATTCCTACCCACAATTTTTTGCTTCAGAATGTATTGAAATATTATGTTGAGATATAGTGAAATTACAGTTTTCTATACAGACCGCAGTACTACACGTAGCATCTGACTTTAAAGCCAGTCTTTTGATAGCTGGCGAGTAGGAAGTTCGTTTCGTCGCCACCGCTCCGACCGGTTATAATAACTCTGAGAGGATACACTCGTTTATTTTGGGATTTCAGTTTTGTTAATCGTTTTTGGATGATCTTGTTTGACGTTACATAAAAATTTGCCATTTGGTTGTAACTTTATTTAAGAATTTTAAGTGTTTGCATATTCATTCGTGAGTTTGTAACATAAAAATTAAATCCTTTACGTTTTATGTAGAATGAGTAAGTGAATTTCATTATTTGTGTGTTTATGTGTAATATATTATACCTTGATTTTGCAACCTAGTGCTAGTGTTTTTCTCAAAAACTATTTCTCGTGTGTATTTGTATAATATTAACTTTTGACAGTGAATAAATAATTCTGAACTTTTACTGGTAAAAATCTGATATATTTTCAACTTCAGCAGTTAAGCTTGAATCTTAGATTCTATCATGCCTTTGTTATGATTACAATGCCATTTCCTCATGGATGCTGAGGGGCGTCTCGTCTTCTGGAAGAGCGGCCTATGGGAGGGTGGAGCGCCCACTCTAAGTTGTAACACTTGTAAGAAACGTCGTGCTGATAGAATGAGTGCGAACGAGCGTCCCCAGGGGTGAGTTTCTGGTCCGCTTTTATATTATCTCGTTTAAACTTTTGTATATTAAGAGTATACTCAATATAAACTATCACGGTGCTAACAGTATTTACAGTAAAATGGTCACTATCCGGGCGTTTAACAATGGATTGTTTTATTCGCCAATGATAAGTGAAGCCGGATATGGCAAGGCGCACCATAACATTCAAATGTTTTGTCCTATATGTATTGTTTTAGGCTACAAACTACAAATATCTTAAAAATATCACAAAGTAGCATTATCTGTAGGTCTCCTAATAGAAGTCAGAGGAAAACTAAGCCAGGAGATGAGCAGCATTATCTTCGTGCTAATATCTAAACGACCGCGGTTGCCACCATAACTGTCGAGAATACCGACAGTGAGAAATATGTTTCATGAGGTACAAAAGGCACATTCCCGGTGATAGGAATTCATTTAACGTCATACTTCCCTGTCTTGATGAATCACTCTTTCGAGGTTAACAGGCTCGCAACATTCCTCTTTAGTTTTCCTTAATTCTTTAAATTGTTGACCATAGTTTTAGTTTGAATACAATAATCTCTTCCATGTATAACATTCTTATTACAAGAAGAAGGTTCTATATTCGGTTCGTATGTTTTTATGCATGATAACCCATTTCTTGCAAATGACTAAACCGATTTAAATTTTAAATGTTGTTTCATTGAATATGCTCAGAAGTGGTAAGGACCACCTCTGCAGCATATTACCAACTATACCGTCTCATACAAAATAATCCTTAAGGAATGAACAATAGGGAATAAAGATTTAAATGTAACTATGTAGACTTTCTTTGTTGTTACTTGTGTTGTAATTTGTGATATTCCTTAGACCACATAAAAGGGTAAAATAATTAAATTTCAAGAAAAAGTACAAAAGGACTTCTAAACTAAGAACAATTTCCACATAATTGCTTCCTAGGTTGGTTGCTACTTGTAACTTGTAAGTCATAATATATCGAGAAATTAAAGCGGGTTTTGAAGTCAGTATTTATTTTTTAATAAAATTTAATTATGATTATTAAAGTGTGTGCTTTTATCACCTTTACAAATGTTACGCTTTTAACCAATTCTACATTTCCTTATTTTTTAAATTTGGATAAAATAAAGTTGTGTTTTTTAAATATGAAACAGTATTGGATGTTAGTTGCAGGCTTGTTTGATAAAATTTTCGATATTGATAATCTGGTACAATGAACAAAGATCATAACATTTGAGAAGAAGTGTAATTGTTTTTCCCTATTAGAATTTGGTTTTGATTCGTTCGTAAATATACCCTTGTATGTACTTGTAGTGTATTGTATTGATTAAATAATATTTTATTATAGTTCCCATAATATTATTATGAATCATATCTTTATCTCATAACGATAGGTCTGCGACGTTCGCTATTGCATTAGGAGTTTTTGTTTAAACAGCTGGCACGTTGTTGCGGTCAGTTATGCTTATCCCTTTGTGTTTTAGGTTCCACTATTAAAAAAGGGATTTCTTTTTATTTGCTTGTTCTAGTGTGCCTCAGAATCATAGACTTTTAATGTTTTTAATCGAATCAGATAACACATTGGGGTAAATTTTAACACTGTTCTAACTTGCAATAATCCTCTTACTCCTTCTCAGCTCTTTCTGCATTCTTTCAATTATATTTATAACAATAATTATTAGTATAATAATAATCTTTACACTATTATTGATCGCAACGTTTAAAAAGTATTTGTCCAAGTTTTTATTATCCTTATAACGTTTACCTTATGTATTATTTTCAACAACAGCCATTATTTAATACACGAGTATAAGCTTTAATATTTTTTTATAAAATATTTTTTTTCATTCAATTTGTTTAACGGAATGTAATTTCGAAAGGATTTTCTTCTGAATTGGGGATATTTTATTTATAAGTTTCATACAATGTATAACTACAATGTATAATTAATTTCATACAATGTATATGGACAAACATGTTGATCTATATCTTTCAAATGCTGACTTGAACTCATGGCTAGCAGCATCGCTAACTGTTTATGGCATTTGGGAAAAAATGTATATGGACCGAAGACGGATCTAGATAAGTATGTTCTTTTGGTCGTTATTCAAATAGGAGAAATTACAGGCATAATGAAATTAATATGTAAAACTGCAAATTAAAATGTTCTTAAAATTCGTTGACTGCTAGGAAGACCATGGTGAAATTCTGGTTTGATGGTATTGTTATCAACATTCTTTCTCAGTCAACAGTAAGACTGTTTTATTTTTTTCCATTGCTTGACGACTATTATGCATTACAGTTAATGAGAGATAATTTTTTTTTATTGTAGAAACGCGGTCGTGAGAAACGCATCAGTCGAGGCGATAAGATAGGCCAATCGGAACTGAGCTTTGAATACGATAACACTATTTGTTTAGTAAAGCACGGTCGCTTAATTTTTTTATGTTTTATACTTAACCAGCGGCTGATGATGAGGGAGTAACGTCAAACAATTTCCATTGGAATTCCATTGAACTAGTCTACGTGAAAAAAAATTGTGTTTTATTAAAATTATCTGGCTTCTATGAAGCTCAGTGGGTTATTTGCATGCTGTTAAGACAAACATATGCTATTGAGGCAAAATAACTCCCCCATGAGGCAATCTATGAGAGATGGACATATTCATCAAAATATGCAGGTAGCAGGGTTAATAAGTAAATCGGAAACATTAACTGTACAATTAGAAGAACTATTTAACAAAGGCGCCATTATAGATGTTATCTGTGTTACAGAACATTTTATTAAAAACGGTTATGAGGATTTATTACTGATATCAAATTTCTGTCCAGCTGCATACTTTTCGAGAAATACTAAGCTAGGAGGAACACGTATTTTCGTTAGAGTAGTGTGTAGATACAGACAGTATAGAGAACTATGTGATGTAGCAAAACAATCAGTTTCGGGTGTTTTCAGCAGTGGACTTTTATAGGCTGTAATATTTTTTTTAAATAAAACTAGTTTCTACGAATTTTATTGCGTATATATTTTATATTCCGAGGTTTCGAGTACTTTACAGCACCCATGGTCACGGGGTAACTGAAATGTTGGACCTCCCAAAGTTATGGTTAACCATGGCTACCTTAAGATTAAAATTATTAATTTTGGGCCTAATTTACGCAGTATGAATTTATAGTATCTTGAAGACATGTAGTTGTATGCTTGGGTTGGGATTTAATATTATTAATTATAAAATCCCTAGCAGATGCTAGCACCCAGCCATATTCTCAATTGAAATTAGGATGTTTTTTTTTAAAATTAAATAGCCTCGCGAATCATCCGTGGAAGGAATCGATGTTCTTTAGCGAGGATTTGTGGTCTATCAAATCTGATCTAATGACGGAGGCGATCCTGTACGTGTTCACAGACTGCAGACTTCTACAGATTGTAAGGACACGTACTGAACATAAAATAAGTTTATTTATTTATTTATTTAACACCAACAAGACATACACTAACAAAAGCATAATATTTTTTGCGAAAAATCATAAAAACTAAGTGTAGACTTAATTATAGGTGTTACACACATTTCATTACAAAAAAAAATAGACACAAGTAAACATATGCAGTGAATTAAATTGAATACAAAAACCAAGAGATCAATAAATATATCAGAATTTAGTGTTATATAATTAATTAAATTAAATCATGCATATTCCACTATTGTTATTAACATTAGAAATTTTATGAACGTTAAACATAACAAAAATAAAATCATTAATAAATTATAATATACAATCGTTTCCTAATCACAATTTAGCTTAAAGAAAAATAATATAACTTTAATGTGAATTACAATTATTTGAGGAATATAAATGTAATAAATCACGCTTAAATTTCCAAAGATTATCCGAAAATATGTCAATATCAACTTTTCTATCTTTATGTTTGTTATCATTAGTCATTATGGCACCAATACTATTCTTATGTGATAATTTATATATAGCATTAAAACTCAACATCAGTCTATTAATCGGAGAATAGCGCGCTTGACGAGAACGTGTGCTCTTTTCTACGAATGGTATATAAGACGACGGCCTTTGTGACTTCAATGCGGTACGAAAATTTAATTTGGCTAGTAAGTAAGAACTATCAATGACGCCATTCACCAACTTATACAAGAAAATAAGGTCAAGGAGCTGTCTTCGATTCGAAAGCGGCTGAAGCTTGAAGTAATTTAGCTTATCTTCGTAAGTTCTAAGAGTTTTAACTAGGTTATGATCGTAAGATAAATGCAAAAGAAATCTCTTTTGTATCCTTTCAATTCTATGTGAGTAAATATTAAAGTGGGGATTCCATACTACG
Organism: Parnassius smintheus behrii; assembly: GCA_036936625.1. Lineage (NCBI taxonomy): Eukaryota > Metazoa > Arthropoda > Insecta > Lepidoptera > Papilionidae > Parnassius > Parnassius smintheus. Next base: position 4,106,747 of record JAUPFT010000002.1, read on the forward strand.
CTGCAGTATTCCAAGGCTGAGCAAATAATTATTTTAGTGCGAGTATCTCTGAATTGCTTACAGTTACGGAAGAGGAAGCCAAGAGTCCTAAAACCCTTGTTGACAACATTATCTATGTGGATATTATAACGAAGCTTATTGTCGAGAATAACTCCTAAATCGCGTATGTGGGGAACTTCAGACAGAATACGACCATCAATGTAATATGTTGTTACAAGAGATGTTTTCTTTCTAGAAAATTTTATAACATGACACTTGTCAGCATTTAGTGTCATACCGTTGCTACGACACCATAATGTCAAGTTATTTAAGTCTTCCTGTAAGAATTCTGCATCAGAACTTGAGGAGACAGGTCTAAAGATCTTTAGATCGTCAGCAAATAAATAAGATTTCGAATTCTTAAAGCAATTACTGATGTCGTTGATGAAAATGTTAAACAACAAAGGCCCAAGATGAGATCCTTGAGGTACGCCAGTATAGGCAAAAAACGGCTCAGAAGCATAACCATCAACAACAACAGTTGACGACCGATTGGCAAGATATGACTTAAACCAGTCCAGCAAAGGGTTTGCTATACCTATCCTTTTGAGTTTTACAAGTAAAATAGAGTGATCAACCTTGTCAAAGGCCTTACTGAAATCTGTGTAGATTGCATCAACGGATTGACCAGTATCAAGAGATTCAGTAATGTCCTCCACAAAGGAAACTAGGTTAGTTACTGTTGATCGAGCTTTCACAAACCCATGCTGTTCAGATGTAACAAATTGCTTAAAGTGCCATGAAACAACGGGACATACAAGTTTCTCAAACACTTTTGAGAAAACAGAAATAATGGAAATAGGTCTATAATTTTTAGCTTCCTCTTTGTCACCGGTTTTGAACAAAGGCAACACAAGGGCTTCTTTCCACAAGGTTGGATATGTACTAGTCCTAAGAGATCTATTGATTATCAGTGCAATAGGCAAAGCCAATGCGTTAGCGCAATTGCGTACAAATATTGCTGGAATGCCATCTGCTCCAGCTCCTTTCTTAATGTCAAGTCTTTTTAAAACTTTGTAAACCTGGTCCACTGTATAAGATAAATAATCAAGGTATACATTGCAACAAGGGTTCATAAGATTAGGGCTAGTATCGTAGTTTTGGATATTATTATTGCGACTGTATACTGACGAAAAATGACTAGCGAAAACATTACAAATGTCTGTTCCATTAGAAACAAATTTATTATCGTCTTTAATTTTAGAAGGATACGAACTTTTACCTTTCTTTTGTTTTAGGAATGACCAAATCAACTTTGGGTTTGACTTTAAAGAGAGTTCAAGGCATTCTATATACTTAGCGTAGGAGTATGCTAGCATCTCCTCACATCTTCTTTTCAGCAAGTCAAAACAGAGTTTATCGCGAGGATTGTTATATTTGCGAACTTTCATCCTATATTTATATTTTTCTTTAATACATTTTATCAGACACGGAGTAAACCAAACTGGGTATTTATGACTACGCGGCTTAGCCTTAGGTACATATTTCCGTATTAACTTACGAATTATGTCATAAAATACTGCAACCATATCATCAACACAAAGACATTCACCCAAAATTTCCCTCCAATCAATTTCATTTAGATCCTTCCTTATATTTTCATAATCAGCCTTGTGGAAGCAAAATTTTGTAATTGTGTTATTAGGGACTAGTGGTGCCGGATCTGTAAAATCCATCGAAAAAACTAATGGCGGATGAAGGGGATCAACACATGTCAAAGGATCAGGACATAACAGAATATCAACAATGTTAGTATTAGACAAGACAAGATCAAGCATTTTATTTTTAGAGTTCTTAATTAGATTAAATTGGTTCAATTCATTGCACGAGAGAAAGTCTGTTAAGAGATTCTGTAGATAGCTGTTGGAGTATTTTGCACAAAGATGCCCGTGGGGCTCTAAAGACCATGTTATACTACTTAGATTAAAATCTCCAGCAACAATTATATTTTCATCGAGTGATTCCAATACTCGACTCGAGTTATTAATAAAATGCTCAAAAATGTGTTTTTGGACGGGTGGGGGAATATACACAGCACATATATAAAGTCTTTCAGACTTGCCTTGGACGTTTTCTACTTCTACGCAAACCCAAAGATCCTCGCACTTGGACTCGAAACTAAAGAGCCGCTCCGAATTTATTTGCTTAGATACAGCTATAAGTACACCCCCGCCATTCTTTGAAGCGTGAAAACCACTACTCTCCCGATCACGTCTATAAACATTATAACGATCATCAAAAATTTCAGAATCGAAAACACTCCCATTTAACCACGTTTCCGTCATAATTACTATATCGTATGAATTACAGACTATGTTATTAAATAGATCAATTGTCTTTGATCTTAGACCACGAACATTTTGGTAGTAAATAGAAATTTTATTCTGTAAAGTGCCTTTATGTAATAAAAAAACCAGTTTAGCGAATTTAGCGCCACTCTATGACAAATTATTCACAGTATCATGATTTCGTATATGAATGTAGTTTGATCCTTCACATTTTCTGACAAAAATCTTTCCATCACGTACCCAAACAAAACGGAAATCGAGCTCTTTCGCCTTACGGCGAGCTGCAGCATGTAAGGTTTTTCCCTCTGGCGTAAGATTTTCAGCAACGTATATTGGAGTATTCTTCGCGCTTGCGATTCCCAAATGGCTAGTGTTAAGCTTATCCGTACTATTTTTTTTATTATATTTGATGGTAGCTGCTAAAAATTCGTCACGTAGTCTTGGACTACTGAACTTTACTAATATCGATCTCGGTCGAGGGCTTTTAGTATTCATTTTCGCTAATCTTGCACAAAAATGTATATTTTCTGGGGCTATAGGGCATTTTATGATATTGCTTAGTTGTTGTACTGTGTTAATTAAATTCTCTTGTCTATTCTCTGGAACACATTGGATCTCAATATTTGAAGCTCGTGTCTGCTGTTCAAGTTGCGTAAGACGAGTTATGATACTCTTGTTAGCTGCACGCAGAGTTTCGTTCTCCTTAGTAATGTGTTGCATTTGTGCAGATTGGTTAGCATGATCGGATTTAATTTTATCTATATCTTGGTTTAACGACGACAAAGAAGTTTCAAATGAGGCAAGTGTATTTTTTATTTCGTGAATTTTAGGATGTAAATCGTTACTAAAAATGTTGCGCAATTCCTCTCTAATTATTTCACGTATATTACTAGCCGATAAACAAGAGCAATTAGACCGACTTTTTACACGTTGAGTTACGAATTCCATTTCCACTGGTGAGTTTCGAACTGGAGTGTTGGAATGATCACCTCTTGGTTGTTTACACCTGCAAACGTCACATATCCATAAACTCTTCATTTCCGAGCTCATCACGTTAAAATCTTGCATTGTGATTCGCGTGCATGCTACATGATATTTGTCATTGCATCGGTGACATTGCAATGACATAGAGTTATCCAGTGCGTTAGGGCACCCAGCACATTCAAAGTTAGCCATGATTTACTGATACAAATTGTCTACAAAATAAAACCAAAAAAAAATACTTACGTTAATTTACCCGATAAACTCCGTTAAATCTAGTTTTATTTATAAGTGTAGTTTAATTGCCGGGAAAAAGCTTTGCTTTTGAGTTATAGTTTTTTTTTAGCGATAACCATATATTTTCAATAATTGTGAATAGAATGGTAATGAAATAGATTTTTCATTGTGTATATTTTATTTAGATCCTTGATTTCCTGGTAATAAGCAAAAACGTTTCAATTAAAGTAAGTTTTGTCCACGCTCGTCCGGCGTTAGCTTACTTCGCGCTGAACAATTATGTATGCAGCAGTGAAAGGAGGAAACCCTCGCCTAAAATTACATAAAGTTAACACAGCTTTATAGAGAGTAAAGATATTCTTGAATCCATACCTTCATATCTTTTTTTTATAGGATAGGGTGACAAACAAGCACACACTCCACCTGATGGTAAGTGGTTGCTGTGGCCCATAGTCATCTACATCTATTAACCATATTATAAACCAGATTACGAATTAAAATGCAGATTCGTTGTCACCCATGAGGACTAAGTTGAAATGCCTCGTTTCCAGTTGAAACTGTCTCCGGTTCTCTACACTCACCATACGAAACACAGCAGCATTAAGCTACTATTTCACGCTGGTATTCTGTGAGAGCGTGGTCCTTCTCCGGTCGAGCCGACCCATTCGCGCTACAACTATACTACTAATGTAACTGTAGCGTGGCTCTACCACGTACAAATCTAAATATCTCAATAAAAACATATCCTCTAGTCCTTAATATATACAAGTTGATAGGAACACTACACTCATATTGTTGTCGACTTGGATTTGGGAAGCTTTGACATACACAAAGTACCGGGAAACGATGCATCGTGGGATCAAAGTCCTCAAAAATAATCTTGTTTTTTTTTTTAATTCCTTGAATACATTGACGGATAGTTTGTTTCGTATTTGGCATTTTGGCTTTGTTGTCTTCGTCATAAGAGTTCTTGTAAACTTTGTCGAGTCCCTAAGAAAATTTATTAGGACCTTTTTAGAGAAAGGCATGGACGTAGATTGCACAACTGAATACTACAAACAAAAAGTTTTTATTTTGGTCATTTTGGCGCACATCTACAATATATCTTGTTTCAGATTACGATTTTTTTTAAATCAACAAGAGTTCTTAAACGCCTGTTCCATAAAAGCAAGCAAATTAGTAAATTTGAATTGGCATTACCGAGCACATTGCAACATTGACAAAGCTTCCAATTGCAACCCAATTGGATAACGAAAGTATTAGTAATGTTTGATAGAGTTAGTTGCTCTATTTTTTTTTTCAAAATCCTCAATTAAGTATCAAAATACAAAAGCTTTGTCACCCTTGAGTACTAAGATAGCATTGCACGTAATTTCCAGTAACACTACAGCAATATTCTACTATTTTACTCTCGTATTCCGTGAGCTGCTAATTCATGCTGGTATTTTGCGCGGTCATAGTCCGGCTTACTTGTGTTGGGTGATTTAGCCATAGCACATTACAGCGTAGATCTACTACATGTAAATATACAAAAATGACTGAAAATAAAAAATATTCAAGAGTTTTAAAGAAACATAAATAACACGAGTTCATCATAAGCTGTGATGATCCCGATAATTATATTATTTTACCTTGGCGATTCTAATCAAGATAAAGTTATTAAGTTATTGTATTATCATCGGTCCTTGATACGAGTGCAAATTTTCAAGCGGCAGTCCACAATTTGGTGAAAATTACATTAAAATATTCCGTTACATAGATAGGATAGGTAACGTAGAGGAGATACACGTGAAGCTAATAAAAAAGCGTGATAATTAATTTATTAAAAAACAGTATTTCAATGCCTCAGTTGACTCTTTTTTCTATATTTTTGACCACTTACTTTCAAGCTGAATTCTCTCTAAGAATCCTCAGTTGAACTTGACATTGCCCTGGATAGCTTGTTGCATGAACTTGTGCAAGAATAATGCCCCTATGAATAATTTATGCTTTGTTTTAGCTTTGACCAAGGCCTCGCCAACCGACCACTGAAGACTTCTTAGTGAACAAGAATTAATTTGTCCAGCCACAAATGAAAATTGTTTTAGGGTGAAAGCGAAAAATATTAATTGAAGTGGGGTAATTTTGGGCTACCGTACGGTAATTTAAAATTATTAATTTAAAAATAATAATTATGACATTAATTGAAATGATGAATTTTTACGTTATTTTATTTATGCACTCATCATTACTCTATATCTCACCTAAAAACGCTTTATTATTAATATTCGGGCGCGTCTGTTTTTTAAGTGTGTTCATCGATATGTTAGAAACGGCTGATACAATTTAAATTATTCTTTTTTTTTAATTATTTTTTTTAGTTCTTTATTAATGAGCTTATTCACAATATGAATATGTCGCTCCGTTAATTCATCAGCAAAAAAAAGCAATTACATTAGGTATACTTAAACTTATTACATTATAAAGATCTCAAATCACTAATTATACAGAAACTTGAAGAAGATGCATTGAGTTATAAAAAGTAAAATGAAAAATTCCCAGATCAATCACATTGAGCAGTGAGTGATCGATCCGAGAACTTCACCTTGTAAACATCGTCAGAATGTGGCTTAGCTAAAATTATATTACAATCAGCGAAATCTTTTAAAATGTTGTGGCATTTATCAATACGAAAGGCAGCGTTGTGGGCACAATCCATCAAGACATGCATTAGGTCCTCTGGGACACCGCATTGATCACAGTTCGGTGACTGGACCTTTTTCATAAGGAATGCAAACTTTCTAGATGGAATGTGTCCAGTACGAAGCCTCATAAATAAAATTTAAAAAGGAGTGGTCCCATATAAATTTAAAAAAATAATTTCACCCATAAGGGATGCAGATTTTAATGTACATACGAGTATTTATAAGACGTTCTAGTTGTCACCCTGAACTTACGATGTTTCTGAGACGAGCCAAAATTAATAAATAGGTAATTAAACTTTTAACAATAAGTAAAAAAATCAAGATATCAAAAATAAAATAATAGGTTGGGGAAAAGTTTCTTTGTATTTTGTTTGTATAAAATTGAGGAAAAATCTCTTTGGTTGTACCGGTTGTATCTGGCTGGTTTTAATATAAATACATAAAGGATATTAAGGAAAAGAAAAATAAAAAGTAAAAAACACTTTCCCGCCGTTTTTCAATTGTTTTTCTGTTCGCCGAAATGAGTGAATCTAACGAACAAATTCGATGTATTTTATTATTTTTTATTACAAAAAAAAGGGAAAAAGGGACCCAAGCTGCGAAAAAAAATTGTGACTTTTATGGACCTAATGCAGTGTCAGTAAGAGTAGCACAAAGCTGTGTTTCGTATGGTGAGTATAGAGAACTGGACAACCTTTTTACTGGAAACAAGGCATTCCATCTCAATTCTCAGGGGTGAGAACGCATCTGCCTTTTGTTTCTTAATTGAAGATAAATGTAGATGTCTATGGGTCACAGCATCCATTTACCATTAAGTGCACTGTGTGCTCACCACCCTTATTCTATAAAAAGAGAAAAAAAGCAAGATCGCCATGTTAGTAGTTACGACATAGCCGAGGAATTGAGGACCACACAAGCTCACTGTGAGAAACCTAATGAATCGTGTACTTATTTGTGATTCTCTATTAAAACGCAATGAAACAGAACAATTTTTTAAAAGATAGATCAATGGTGATGAAGAGTGGATCACCTATGACAAGAACGTGCGAAAAAGATCATGGTCAAAGGGTAATCAAGCTCCACAGACTGTAGCGAAACCAGGATTAACACGCAATAAGGTTATGCTGTGTGTGTGTGGTGGGATTGGAAGGGCACCGTTTATTATGAGCTTTTACCGCCAGACAAAACCGTATTTAGATCTCTACTGCCAACAACCAATGAGACTGAAGCAAGAAATTGAGAAAAGTCAGCCGGAATTGATCATGATAACGTCACCGACCACACACATTTTTGGCCACTCATCAAAAATGGAGAAAACTTGGTTGGGAAGTGTTGATACATCTACCATATAGTGCTGACCTTGCACCCTAGATTTTCACCTGTTTCGGTCTCTTCAGTATTCTTTGGGTAGTGTTAGGTTAATATCAAGAGATTATTATCAAAACTACTTTTTGCATTGTTTTAATCAAAAATTCCAAGATTTCTACAGCAACGAGATTATGTCAATACCTAAAATGGCAACAATTTATCATATGCTAGCAATTAGTATATACTTATATATAATAAATGAAAACTTACATTCCATATAAACTATCGGCTGAATTAAGTTTCACATTATAAAAAAGGAAATAAGTAACTTCACTGATAATATTCAGGTGAAATAAACCGTGGCATTATGACAATAACGTATCGGTGGCCTAAATATAGTCGGTATTTCCGTAGTAAAAGTCGCGTCCTATATTTTAAATACGTGAGTACGTTCGCATGCTTAAAATATCCTCTTGAAATTCTGACATAAAATAATATCACAATTAACTACTAACCATTTTAGACTTTTATAAAGCACTCTTATAATAATGTCCTCCAGACCGAATTTCGACTATGTCGGCCAGTCACAAAGTAGACTAGCGATCTGCGCAGGACAGGATTATAGTGCGAGTGTGTGTGAAAACATTCTCTCACATAGTCCGGTGGGAAATGCGGCGTGATCGGAGAGAGATTAGGTGCAGGACCAACGGACTTACGTGCGTTTCAAGTCACGGTGGTGAAACAACTCCAACTTTTTGTTTCTGCTGCTGCTACTGAAAACTTCTTGACAGAAAGACCCGATACCTGATTTTAGCCCGACCCAGAATTCAGACCTGAGGACCCATCATCAGCGGTTGCGCTTACGACCACGGGACCAACGAGGCAGTCTTCATACCTCCTGCATATTACATGGGTCGTAGCACTTTACTATACCTCCTGTATATCATCCATCCATTATGGCCCATAAAAGTCTATTGCTGAATATAGGCCTCTCCCTTTGATTGCCTCCTAGTGTACAGTCACGCTGCTTATGGTTGTAGCAAGAATGGGTCGGCTCCACCGGGGAAGGACCACGCTCTCACAGAATACCAGCGTGAAATAGTAGCTTAATGCTGCTGTATTTCGTATGGTGAGTGTGTATATATGTATATGGTGAGAGAACCGGAGACCCTTTTTACTGGAAACGAGGCATTCCATCTTAGTCCTCACGGGTGACAACGCATCTGCATTTTGATTCGTAATCGAGGATATATGTAGATGTCTATGGGCCACAGCAACCACTTACCATCAGGTGGACTGTGTGATCGTTTGTCACCCTATCCAATAAAAAAAAAGTTTAGCATGCTTTTGCTGTCGCACGGATGGACTGGCTCGATCCCGGGTGGTACCACAACCTCACAGAATACCAGTGTGCAGTAGAAGTTTATTTCTTCTGCGTTGCCTAGTAAGTTGCGGTGGTCGAAGATCTAATCCCCAACCCTCCCCTTAACTCTTCTTGAGCGTGGGTAGCCCAGGCTGCTCCGCTTATTCGGGGGCGAGAGGGCGAAATTCCGTTCGTGATTAAATCCGCTTGGAACAAGCGGACCATTAAGACAAAGGCGATTTTTGCCACGCTATCCGTGAATTTCTGCCACATTAGAGGACTTCATGCTTGATAAGGACTGGTGATAAACCAGCCGAGCCAATATTTCTCGGGAAAATGTTGCCGAGTACCGCAACAAACTTTGTCGAAAAAAGTCTCGGATTGGGTGCAACTAAATATAGTCCAGTTTAATCTCCAGAGGACACCGGTTTGCTCGTTTACTGCTGAAAATAAACCCCTTTGTCGTATTTCCTTACTTTCAGGGCACTTTCCTTAGTGCCTATGCCAGTATCGGGTACCTCGGCATCGTGGTCTCTAAAAAGCTTGGCGTGCTCGGTGTACCGCTCTAGCGGGACAGTATTTCATGCCGACACACCGATTGCAACTTTACAAGGCGCAGATTCGGCCTCACATGAAATACTGTTCCTATCTTTGGGCCGGGGCTCCCCTGTGCCAGCTCCTTCTACTTGACTGCAACCAGCACAGAGGAGCTCGAATTGTCTACCACCGAGTTCTCTCCATACGACTCGGTTCACTGGCGCTGCAGAGATGTTGCATCCCTTTGAATTTTCTATTGCATTTACCATGATGAGTTCTCTGAGAAGTTGTTTGTATTAATTCTTACCGCCTAATTTTACCAACGCAGATCACGACAAAACTTACGTTACCATCCATATCCTCTGGATGCTTGGCGGTCCAAAACTGTGGAGTTTACTAGGAGATTTCTTCCTCGCAAGACTACTTTGTGAATCGTTTACCTTTAATAAACGACCTCGCTTCTTTTTAAAAGGCTAGCAACACACTTGTACATTCCCTGGAACACGAGGGAATGTACAGATGCGTTGCTGGCCTTTGCAACAGTAGTTGTTAATGCGCGGTAGTCGTCACATTCTATCAGGTTAGCCGAGTACTAGTTTGCCCCCTCCTTTATAAAAAACTTACTTTTTGTTACTTTGAGTTGTGATCAGGAAGAGGTTGCTGCTCATCTTCTTTTTTAGTTTCCCTCTGTTGCCTCTTCGACACCCACGGGACGATATGGGTCAGTGTATACTCGTATCACTGACCTCTTTACATACAAGTACGCGTGTATATTCTTACACCGCCACTGCACGGTATTCATATTGGTCATTATTCATATAATTTTAGTGCAACTGCCCTTTTCTCCTAACGGTTGTCTCTACATATCCTTGATATCTCATCATACCAATTCTATGTAATATTTTTATATTATGAGCAATGGATAATTCCTTATATTTACTCTGGTATCATGGTCGTCCGTATGATAAGCTCAAGGTCGCTCAGCGAGCTATGGAGAGGGTTATGCTTGGAGTTTCTCTGCGTTATAAACTTAGAAATGAGGATATCCGCAGTATAACCAGAGTGACCGACATAGCCCAACGGATTAGTAAGCTGAAGTGGCAATGGGCCAGCCATGTAGCTCGAAGAACCGACAACCGATGGGGAAAAAGGTTCTCGAGTGGCAGCCTCGCACCGGTAGATGTATAGGCGTAGTGTAGGGCGACCCCCCACTAGATGAAGTGATGACCTGGTAAGATATGCAGGAAGTCGATGGATGCAGTTGGCTCAGGACCGTGCTTTGTGGCATTCCTTTGGGGGAGGAGAATGATGATGATGATGACTCTGGTCATACTATGAATTTCTTTGACATAACATTTTCGAACTAAGTTTTAGCCATACTTTTTACAAATATATAAAAGATGTTAAAAATTCAATTAGCTACATCCACGTAATTTTAAAATGATGCTGTGAATTTAAAGTAGTATTGAAAATACGATGAGGAATATAAAAAAACACTTGAAAACTAATTATAACCGATTTACACACAACCAAAAACCATAAAATAGTTTCCACATATAGCTTCCGAAGTCGCTTTGGGGTGGAGTTTTTTCTTAAAATTCGAATGGGATCTCCGTTGAGGTGTGGCCTGAAAAATAACATGATCATTAAAATAGTTTCCTAATTGAGGAAGATATCACGTCACACCGCTGTAAATTTTATACGTAATAGAGCCACGCTGCAGCTATATTATGGTTGTGGCATGGGCGGGTCCGCTCGACAAGGGAAGGACCATACTCTCACAGAATACCAGCGTAAAGTAGCAGCTTAATACTGTTGTGTTTCGTATGATGAGTGTAGAGATCCGGAGATCCTTTTTTACTGGAAACGAGGCATTCCATCTTGGGCCTCAGAGGTGACAACGCATCTGCGTTTTGATTCTTAATCGTGGATAAATGTAGATGTCTATGGGCCGCAGCATCTACTTACCATCAGGCGGACGTGCTCGTTTGTCACCCTTATTCTATATATTAAAAAAAAACATCGTCTAATTGCAAACCTCCTGCTTTTGTAAATCTGCTGAAAATCCATCTTTGTTTATCTGTCCGGGCAAATTTTCGGATTGGCTGAACCGATTGTGTTGAATTTTTCGAAAAACTTTACAAAAATACAAAAAAATCCTAATTTAATAAAAACTTATAAAACAGATGGTCTTAGCTTATCTCAAATATAAGGTAATACCACATTAATTCAGTCGAAGCCGTAGCGAGTAGCTGGTTTGTGAATCAAATTATAAATGAGTTGTCATATTATGGCTCCTGGCGCCGGTATGGCGACCCGGCGACCCTATTTTAACCAAAAGCATCAAGTAGCTTCACGTAGTTCTATACAGGTGACATGACACCCAGCAGTATAGTGACACGTTGTAAATATTCCTTCTGCAAGAGCCGCAACTCACGTGACAGCTGTAAATCAATTCCGGTCATTACACGCGACTATTTACGGACCGTTTTCTTGCCTCACGACTTATTTTTATATTCAGAGTTGTTTTCATTGCTACGTTTAGACGTTTGCTTTTTTGTTTAAAAAACTTTTACGACTTTCTTTTATAGAGTGTGGTAATTGAAATGTTATTTCAAAACAATTTTCAGATTTTTATACGTGGTAGAGCAATGCTGCGATTCTATTGGTAGTATAGTTGTAGCACGAATGGGTCGTCTCGACCGGGGAAGGACCACGCTCTCACAGAATACCAGCGTAAAAAAATAGTAGCTTTATGCTGCTGTGTTTCGTATGGTGAGTGTAGAGGAGACTCTTTTTACTGGAAATGAGGCATTCAATCTTAGTCCACAGAGGTGATGACGCATTTGCGTTTTGACTCTTAATCGATTCGCACTCGAGGATACATGTAGGTGTCAGTCTATGGGCCACAGCAACCACTTACCATCAGGTGGACTGTGTGCTCGTTTGTCACCCTATCCTATAAAAAAATCTTTCTCATCGTAATCATCGTTACAACCTTCCACTGCTGAAAGTAGCTCAAGGAATGCCATAAAGCACGGTTTTAAGATACCTGCTCCGTCCACTTCAGGTTCTGTAAACCACACTAACTTATTTAAATAATAAGTTCAACAATCATTTACCTTTCTGACAATGTGCTTTTTATGTTCAATATGATTGTTAGATACGATTTCATGCGACAAAACTTTGGATTCTTGCTTTTTAGGCGCTAGTATAACATACATAAGCGCATTGCGCTTAGGGCATGCAATATTAAATTCACACACTGTAAACTTATTACTTCTTGTCTATGCATTTTTTTATTATTTTAGGTTGTTTTCTGGACGCTGCTGTCCATCTCCTGTTTCAATTTCCCTCTGTCGTCTCTCACGACAGCCACGGGACGATATGGGCTAGCGGATATTCTTCCACCGCCACTACACGGTTGTTTGCATTATTAAACTACGGTAATATTATACTATGAGGCTCTTTACAGTGTTAACACTAATTAATTAGATAAGTACATAATAACAAACGATTATATTGTAGGGATATATTAGGGAATAGGATGCGTAGCAGCTTTAATTGGACCGAATGTGGCTAATTAGATATACTCGTACGTTAATTGCCAGATTATGTCGTTAATCATACGCTGTTATTGCACGTGGTTTCTCGTTTATTGCTTTACTTTGCTATATATACGCTTTTCATAGAAATGAATCGCTCAACTTATTTACTAACTAACTTATTTTTAATAGGCTTCCTAATATATTTAAAGGATGTTTGTAACACAACTCGTACAACAAGTTCTCTTCCGAGTCTATCAAAATTCGACCAACTGGCCAACTAACATCCTATAAATCTGTGCTGGCCGGGTGGTATGTAAATAAAGATGATTCTCTAACATTTGCGAGTGATTAATATGCGGTTTTTGCCGCCTCGTCTCATGAGTGTAAGTCTGAAGATACGGTCACGGAAATGTTAGAAAGATCATAAGGCTTCAGCTACTTCTTTTTGTTAAGTTGAAGAGACAAAGGCGAATTTACAACCTGTTCTCCATAACCAGTGCACGCACTGCTGCTTTGCGGAAATAGGTAAGAAGGTGACGGCAACGTCAATGGTTTGTTTTGTGCGTAGACAAATCTTTATAGCTACCTGCCTTCCGCGGGGAGATAAACAGGTTGTGCCGGACTCCTACCAGCTACAACCCCGCGGTGTTCGGCGCTTTGCTTTTAGCCAGGACTGCCGGGTCACTCGCACACTACCTTACTACTTGATATAATCGTTAGTCCGCCCGACGCTTTGAGTATTCAACCAACCCGACGTAACGATTATAGCAAATCGCATCTATAACGGGAGAGGCGCATCAGTAGAAGTTTATTTGCTGATGAAGAAGAATTAAAGGGTAGTTAATGAATGCAGAGTTTTATATGTGGTAGAGCCACACTCTTACAGAATACCAACGTAAAGTACAGCTTGATGCTGTTGTGTTTCGTATGGTGAGTGTAGGGAACCGGAGACCCTTAATGGAAACGATCTATCTTACTCCTCAGGGGTGACAATGCTTCTGCTTCTTAATTAAGGATAGAATAGTGTGTCTACGGGTCACATAATCCACTTATTATCAGGTGGACTGGGTGCGAGCTTGTCATTCTTCTATATGAAAAAGCAAAGTCATTAGCTAGTTTCTCTTCTTTTAAGAGTTCATGTCTGGATGGAAGTCAATAAGTCCTTCGGGTGACAAAAATTGCAGACGGTGTTGCAAAAGTCTTAGCCGCCTATCTCGTTATTTTGTCATGAAAAGTAAATAAAAAGATAGAAGAAAGTTTTGTGAAAAACCTAAAAGAATTGAAATTATTCTGAGGTAGTTGTCGAAATGTTTACAAATCTTTGATGTAACATTGACCAAAGAAGTAGAACTAGTGGCATATCCTAAACCAAAATTATTTTAGTTAAGAATGTTTTCCACATTATGGTATATTTATTACGTTAACACTTATGTTCTAAAAGATACGGATAGTTTGTCAAACGGAAGACATAAAAACTGCTTGGTCAGTGCGACCCACGCGGCTCGATAAGAGGGCACTGAACCCCGTTTATTGATTGTAATCACTTTTGTTTTATTATTCTGTTGATGTAATAGTTCAGTACACTTTAATATTCGGTTAATTTTAAATTTATAAGCTGATTTACCTTAGTTAAAGTTATTTAATAGGATAAATAATAACATTAACAAATTAAAAATGATGCTTGTATCAATAAGATACTACGTAGGGTACGTACTGTAATTCTTCTGTCTGTGTGCATGTGATTGAACTCCTCCTAAAGGCCGAACCGATTTGGATGAAATTTTGTGTGTGAGATTAAGTTGGTTCGAGAATAGTTGAGATTCCCAATTAGACCCGGTAGGTGGCACTGTTGTCGAGATTCAGAAATCACCCGTGCGAAGGATGTTTGTTAGTGTAAAATTTAATTATGTATGTATATACCTACGTGGTAGAGACACGCTGCAGCTGTTATAGTATGAATGAGTCGGTTCGACCGGGGAAGAACCACACTCTCACAGAATAACAGCGTAAAATAGCAGCCTAATGCTGCTGTGTTTCGTATGCTGAGTGTAGAGAACCGGAGAGCCGTTTTACTGGAAACGAGCCATTCCATCTTAGTCCTCAAGGGTGACAACGCATTTGCATTTTGATAAATGTAGATGTCTATGGGCCACAGCATCCACTTGCCATCAGGTAGACTGTGTGCTCGTTTCGTGCACCCTTATCCTATAAAAAAGCTAAGTGCCCCCGCGAAACAGGAAAAAAATGTTAGTGCGGAGGTTACGTTTTTTTAAGATGCAGGGACGGATAGCTAGTATTCTATAAAAAATAATAACGCATTTATATTTTCTAAAATTTTTACATTTCCAAGTTTTTTTTTAATTTTACATTTTGCGTAGAAAATATGTCATCTCCAGTTATTTGTTTAATTCTCAAGCTAATCGATAGTAGTTGTACTCCATTATTTTTCAACCGACTTCAAAAAAGGAGGAGGTTCTCAATTCGTCGGATTTTTTATAATGTATGTTCACCGATTACTCGAAGACGCTGAACCGATTTGGAAAATTCTTTTTTGTTTCAAAGGGTACTCCCAAGCCTCATTTTATCAAAATCGGTCGAGCGGTTTAAAAAATCAACAATAAATTATTTTATTTATATTATTGAAGTCGGTGGTACAAAATTTTTAATTTTATCATTTGTAACTTACATCTTACCTAGGACTCCTAGTGTCGAGTAGGTACCTATTTCTACCGTTGTGTGATGTGTTGTTATAGGACGATGACGCACCTGCAGAATTCTTTGTAGTAGACTGCACCTGCTCATAGTTGCAGTGTCTTTTGTCGCCACTTTGTCTGTGAACTACAGTGTAGTTTGTCACTAATACTGTTATACCTACGTATATACAGAGCCGTTGTAATTTAGGGGCTAAGCGCTCGCTGTAAATTTCGTAGTACGCGTGCAGACCGACTTCGATCCCTGCCGGCAACAATGAAATTGTTAATTCCAATTTTAAGTGTTGATTTACCACGTGCTCGGTGGTGAAGGAAAACATCGTGAGGAAACCTGCATGTTTGAGAAATAAGTAAAAAAATTTCGAAGACGTGAATTTTTGGGGCCACATTGGGGCAGCGTGGTGGATATTGCATTGCCTTGCCCTAAAACCCTTACAGAAATAGGTAGAGGCCTCTGCCCAACTGTGGGACGTATATAGGCTGTAACTTTAATTGTTATACGAGGAAGTGTCTGTCAACTGTTCATGGTTTGTAGTAACTCTAAGTTCTCTGTTCTTTCAGTGAGTTGAAGAAGCTATCGGAAGAAAGTCTAACGCGGCAGCCCGAGGAGGTGTTTGATATCATCTGTAAGCTTGGCGAGGGATCTTATGGCAGCGTATACAAGGTATGTGAAATATGTTATTTGTATTAAGAGGCTTAACATCATTTTTATACTCATGACCAGGTGATCCTCGTGCTAATCTGCTAGCTCACAAATGAACGTGTTCCGGTCGGGGTTTTGTAACATCGCTGTGTCGATTTAAGCCATTTTTATTACCGACTTCAAAAAACTCAATTCGTATTCAATTCGACTATACAATTTTTTTAAATTTGTGTTGCTTCATAATATATATATATATATATATATATATATATATATATATATATATATATATATATATATATATATATATATATATATATATATATATATATATATAAAATTATATATATAAAGTATAAAGTTATATATATATATATAAAGTATAAAATTATATATATATATAAAGTTGCAAAAACTACTGGTCAGATCTTTAAATTTATGAATGAATATATATATATATATATATATATATATATATATATATATATATATATATATATATATATATATTTTGAGAGAGATTTATGAATGAATATATATATATATATATATATATATATATATATATATATATATGTAGTTTTTGAGTTATCTTCAATAAAGCGTATTTAATTAAATGCGAATACATTGATTCGATCGTATTGAAAACGGTTGTACAATATGTTTAATTTTACCACTTGTTAATCTTGCGATTATGCATCAAGGGTATTGCAGGTGCGTTTCGGGCCTTTTAAAAAGGAGTAAGCTCGTTGCTTGTAGATTTTTAAGTTGTATCGGTCCGGAAAAATCGCCGGTTGTAAACGATTCCAAAAAGAAGTCGTGCGAGGAAGAAAACATGAGAAACGGAATTATTATGCTGCTATTTGATCAATAAATTTGACCAAAAATATTTTGCAATCAAGCCTGCTCTCCATGCTGCAGTTATGACACAGCTGCAGCGTGGCTCTAGCACTTACATATTATTCTAATTTTATTCTTTATAGAATAATATTATATGATATTTTTATTTTAGACTAACATGTCTTCTCAATCGGTTCAGCCATTTCGGTGATTAGCTCAGACAGACGGGCAAAATTTTTAAAATTAGTTGTTTATGTCTTAATATCATGCAACATTTATATGTATAGATTTAGACATAAAGCAATAATGCGTCTTACAATATTTTATTTCCCCTTTCAGGCACTACACAAAGAGAGCGGGCAGGTGCTCGCGATCAAGCAAGTGCCGGTGGACACGGACCTGCAGGAGATCATCAAGGAGATCTCCATCATGCAACAGTGCGACAGCCCCTACGTAGTCAAATACTACGGCAGTTACTTCAAAAACACGGACCTATGGGTAAACAAGCACATAGTTTGTAAGTCTCATTAATATTTTGAGTGAAAACTTTAGGATCAACGTTGGCGGTCTTATTCATAAAATCGACGTCATTTTAATTGCTCTCTGTCTCTCCACTAAATGACAGTTAATATAAATAATTAATACATAATTTGAGTAAGCGTTTATTCATTTTATGTAAGTTCGATTTTCGGCTAGGATATATACCTACACACAATACGTCGTCGAGCGATGCTGCATCTATATTATGGTTGTAGCACGAATGGGTCGGCTCGACCGTGGAAGGACCACGCTCAGAATACCAGCGTAAAATAGCAGCTCAATGTTGCTGTATTTTGTAAGGTGAGTGTAAAGAACCGGAGACATTTTTCACTGGAAATGAGACATTCCGTGTTGGTCATCATGGGTGACGACGCATCTGCGTTTTGATTCTTGGTCAAAGATGAATGTATATGTCTATGAACCGAAGCAGACATTTACCATCAGGTGGACTTTGTGCTCATTTGTCACCCTTATTTAATTTAAAAAAAACAAGCGACGGGTTGCACTCCGGGAGTGCTGACAGAAGTGAAAACTTGAATATTAACATTGTGCATTTTTGATATTTTGGAATGATTAGGGAATAATTTTGCACGATTTGCTTTAATTATCACACACGAACATTCGCGCAAGCGCCTTGCGCTGCCTAAACGAAACAGCAGGCGCAGATATACATTTTCGCCGCGCCGTAGAAAGTGAGGGGGATACTTCCTGTCCTACGCCGCGCCGGCTGTCTCTCTCTCTCTCCATCCGTCTTACGAATTTTCAATCAGAGTCATGTATCCTGACGCGAGTTTAACATTTTTTTGCCATTACAAAAATGTGTACAACGCCGCTAAAGAAGTTTTCACTTCAAAAAAACTTTAAGTAAGTCTAAAATGAATAGATAAACTATAGCTTTAGCTAGCGCTTTATTCAACTACTTTAAAGCTCTTAAGCTACAGAATTCAATAGCTTTGAAGCTTCTCATAAAATGTACGCAAAGAAAACCTCTGTAAAGGAAGCAAGAAAGGTGTGTCAGGATCGTGCCAAATGAAAGTTCATAGTCTCTGTCTACCCCTCGGGCGTGAGTGTTTATGTATGTATGTGTATGTAAAAGACAGGGACGTCAGCAATGTCAGAACTGCGCGATACCTGATACTGCCATCGACAATCTTTACGTGGTAGAGCCACGCTGCAGATATATTATGGTTGCAGCACGAATGGGTCGGCTCGACCGGGGCAGGACCACGTTCTCACAGAATACGAGCGAAAATAGCTGTTCAATGCTACTGTGCTACGTATGGTGAGTGTGAGAACCGGAGATCCTTTTTACTGGAGACGACATATTAAATCTTAGTCATCAAGGGTGACAAAGCATCTGCATTTTGATTTTTAATCGAGGATAAACGTAGACATCTATGGGTCACAGCATGCACTTATCATCACGTGGACTATGTGCTTGTTTGTCTTCCCCATTTTATAAAAAAATCTGCCTGCCGAGCGTAACGATGTACGATTATTTACCCTTTCAATAAGAAAGGTTTACAGTGAAAGGGTAGATAAAAACGTCAAACGTTTTTTTGTTTTAAGATTGTAATGGAATACTGTGGTGCGGGCTCAGTGTCAGATATAATGAGGTTAAGGAAGAAGACACTATCGGAAGACGAGATCGCGACGATTCTTATAGATACGCTCAAAGGCCTGGAGTACCTGCACCGGCGGAGAAAGATCCACAGGGACATCAAGGCCGGGAATATATTGCTCAATACAGAAGGTCACGCTAAACTTGCCGATTTTGGTGTAGCGGGACAGTTGACGGTAAGTTGAAAGTTTTTAATTAAGTATATTCATTCATTACTATCCGTCAAATGCCCATTGCTGAACATAGACCTCGAGTTTTAATAAATATAAATACATTTTACATTTGGTTTGTATAATTCTAATATGAGTTACACTAGCAATGCTGGCGTGTATATATAGCGTGTATTGTGCCTTAGAGTATACATAAAAAGTTCAAAAAAACAATTAGGTGCATGCCAGCTAATACGTCATTAGAACTAGTGTGGGAACACCGGAACAGTGATTAGTCACTAGGGTAAGCGTAGGGATAGAGGCAGCGTGCGGGCGCCGAAACCGCATTCCCGTCATGCGTCTATTTGTTTTGGCCAAGTTGTACTCTAAGGCGTCAAGACTCCTTTGAGTGTAGCTTATGTATACTCTAAGGACTCCAGACACTATTGAGCGTTTTTCACCATTGCTTATACTTTCGATGTAATTTTTTTTCCTTTTTAAATTTTACACATGGCTCTGAAAGGACACGATGGCGAAGCGCAACACGGTGATCGGCACCCCGTTCTGGATGGCGCCCGAGGTGATCCAGGAGATCGGCTATGACTGCGTGGCTGACATCTGGTCGCTGGGCATCACCGCACTGGAGATGGCGGAGGGCAAGCCCCCCTACGGCGACATACACCCCATGCGCGCCATCTTCATGATCCCTACCAAGCCGCCGCCCTCCTTCAGGTGGTTTACCATTGTCTGCTCCTAGAACTGTTCCTAATAGGATAGAAACATTTTCATTTAATACTAGTAATCCGCCCCGGCTTCTTAAGGGTGATTTCTGGACTCCGACAACAGCGTCCAACTATCAGGTCAAATTGTTAATCCAAACCAGCAACTCAAACACTTTTTTTTAATAGAGTAGGGGTAACAAAAGAGCACGCAGTTAAGCTGCTATTTAATGTTGGTATTCTTTGAGAGTATGGTCCTTCCCCGGTCGAGCCGACCCTTTCGTGCTACAACCATAATATAGCTGCAGCATAGCTCTACCACGTATAAAAAAACACACACAAAACATTTCATCAAAATTTAAAACCGATTTCGCCGTGCTCAAGTGATGATCTTTCATACATTCGGCAATTGAATTTCATATACATAAAATAGATAGAAAAGTAATTTCTGCCTTTACCACTGGTTCAGCAAAAACCTTTGGCCTGGGAAGATTTAGCATGAGCGTCGTAACCCAGCGGCACTTTTTATATTAATGGTGATAAACAAGCTAACACGTCACCTAAGGGGGTATATAGCTATTACAGAGCAATGGACAATGTGAACAAAGGCGACATAATATGCGTTGTTACTTCTGAGGAATAACATAAAATGCCTCACAGCATGGTATTATTCTGGCTCTCCCACCATTCATACGGAGCACAACAGTGGGTGCTAGAGTTCTTCGGGATTGATGACTGGCCTGTTGGCCTAGTGGTTAGTGACCCTGACTGCTATGCCGGAGGTCGTGGGTTCGATTCCCACCCAGGACAAATGTTTGTGTGATGAGCACGATCATTTGTTCTTTATCTGGGTGTAATTTATCTATAATATTTATGTATTTAGAAATACATAAGTATGTTTATCAGTTGTCTAGTACCCATAACACAAGCCCTGCTTAGCTTGGGATTAGATGGCGTTGTGTGATAGTTGTGGAATATTATTATTATTATTAATATATTATTTACTACGATTCTCCATTAGAGATCAGTTTTTGAAGTTTCAATTTGGAACTATTTCTATTATAGTAAGATACAAAGGGCGCCGTATCGTCGGCGAAGAGAGCAGTATTTACCACTGGCTCCTTAGGGATATCACTCGTAAAGAGTGAAAAGAGGAGTGGAGACAGTACGGAGCCTTGTGGGGGCCCTATCCTTAAGGAATCGTTTCGTATTATTTACTGGCGTCTGTCTTACCGTGCGATTACAATCTGCAAGTGTCTGCAAGAGCGAATAGACATTTGTCAAAAGCTAAGACTGTGCGATAAAACATCCAGGGCTTCATGGTCGCTTACCATCAGGCACCAGGGATTGGGATTGCATTCGAGTACTAGCTTATCGTCATGGAACCTGTAACCTTGTAAATCGTTTTGGGTTTGGACCGTAGATGGCTTTAACCGTCTAAACTGCTGAGAATGTATAAAAGTTGTCGTAGTATCTCGATCATCAGGAGATGGAGCCAAAAGCAAGATACAAGCGCAAGTTACAACTTGATGTCGTCAGTCCTAAAAATATTCGAGTTTTAATTACTCTTACTTGTTCTAGAGTTGATACTCTTTTATTCCCGATTCCATCATATAATTTATAAAGTTAATGTAAAAATACTTTTTTTCTTATAAACTATTCATGTTTTAACTATTTACGCAATTGACGACAACTCAAGATGAAACTACTTAAAACTGTCATAAGTTTTTGAAATAATATTTAATTATATACATTTATTTATTATATTTATTTATTATATAATTATATACATTTATTTGAATACCAAAGTAAAATAGCAGCTTAATGCTGCTGTGTTTCGTATGATGAGTGTATAGAACCGGAGACTCGTTTTACTGGTATCGAGGCATTCCTTATTAGTCCTCAGGGTTGACAACGTATCTGCATTTTGATTCTTAATCGAGGTTAAATGTGGACTGTGTGCTCGCTTGTCACCCTTTTTCTATAAATAAATATTTATTAAGCTCTCTACACTGTAGATAGGGCTCGTAAGAAAGAAATAATA
Source organism: Parnassius smintheus behrii (assembly GCA_036936625.1). NCBI lineage: Eukaryota > Metazoa > Arthropoda > Insecta > Lepidoptera > Papilionidae > Parnassius > Parnassius smintheus. Next base: position 4,128,999 of record JAUPFT010000002.1, read on the forward strand.
AAAATAATCAGGCCATTAAAGAAAGGAGAAAGGTCACTAAACTTTATCATCCACATCTTATGTGAAAGTTACTTTTACATTGTAACGAAGTCCGTTTTTGGGACCTTACATTACTATTTATATTATGTATAATTTATACGTGGTAGAACCATGCTGCAGTTATATTAGAAGTATAGTTGTAGAACGAATGGGTCGGCTCGACCGGGGAAGGACCACGCTCTCACAGAATACCAGCGTTAAATAGTAGCTTAATACTGCTGTGTTTCGTATGGTGAATGTGGAGAACCGGAGGACCTTTTTATTGGAAACGAGGTATTCCATCTTAGTCCTCACGAGTGACAACGCATCTGCATTTTGATTCGTAATCAGAAACAGAAAAAGAAACTTTTTTATTCAATGTAGATTATAACAATACTTATTGAAAGTCACTTTTTTCATTTACCACTCCAAATACTTTTTCATTTACCGCTCCAAATACCAATCGAGGATAGATGTAGATGTCTATGGGCCACAGCATCACTTGTGTGCTCGTTTGTCACCCTATCTTATAAAAAAAATTGTCGACATAGAAAAAACCCGTTCATTAAAATCTTGTTTTATAACTGAGTATTTTACTTCAATTAGTTAATATAATAATTTATTGTACTCGTGTTGTTTATAGAGAGCCCGATCAATGGTCCCCGGAGTTCATAGACTTTGTGAGCCAATGCCTCGTCAAAAACCCTGAAGAGAGGGCCACAGCTGAGTACCTGTTGACACATGAATTTATTGGTAAGTGTGATTCTCTAATTACTGTGAAGTTTTTTTAATAGTTCATGTGGGATTTTAACAAAGGCTCGGCCAAACAAGTGATTCGGCTAGTAAGACCAAAATAATAATTTTGTATTATGATTAGGTATTCAAATTAATGAAAGACGTGCGCTTGATTATGAGGTGAATTTCTTACTGCTCGATACAAAAGTAATATATCGTAGGTAATAACTAATTGCTAACTACTACTATTTCTTCTACTTAATGAAATTAGTATCGCTTTTATGGTTCAACAGTCAATTGATTATTGAGGTTTAAGATGTTAGGGGTCCTGGTCAAGTCATGTCAAGGTGTTAATTTATAGCTCGTTTAAAATACAACATGTCTGTAACGACCTAACAGTCTCAGTCTGATGGTCAATGGGCCCTGAGATCCATCGACACCTTAAAAGTAGGAATAAAAAAGAGAGTGGACAAAAAAACTAAAGTTGGTAAGAATTAATTCGCACACATCCGTTCAATAAAATAGAATGATGTGTGTTATCTAGTTTGAAGAGCACCTCTCCCCCTCCCTCAATTGCGTGCACTAATCCCGTCACCACTAATCCCGTCACCACTAATCCCGTCACCACTAATCCCAGCACCACTACTCCCAACACCACTACACTAGGAAAGACAACCATTTACGATAATATGACAAGTGCTTGTGTCTGTGTGCGAGGTATTTCTTACCAAATTTAATATAATGGATCTCCGCAAAGTAACGCCTGATTCTATTAACTATCTTAGAGTAGACAAAATAAATCAGTTAGGTTCAGAGTCAGTGTGAGAGAGAGAGAACAAAAAAGTTCATTAGGCAGCGCTGAGTACTTAAAATATTACTGTGGTACCTCAAGGGCTAAGCACTGGCCATAAATTTTACAGTATTCGATCAACCCGAGTTTAAAAATCTTCGCCAGCACCAATGAAATTGTTCATTGTAATTTTTAAGACTCATATACCACACGGGCGGTATAGGAAAATATGTAGTGAGGAAATCTATGTTTTTTTTTAATTAATAGGAGAGGGGGTAAAGGAGCATACGGCTCACCTGATGGTAAGTGATTACCGCCGCCCATGAACAACTGCAACACCAGAGGAATTGCAGATGCGTTGCCGGCCTTTTAAAAAGGAGTAGGCTCTTTTCTCTTTTTCTCCATCTAAGTTGTTACAGTCCGGAAAAATCTCTGGTGGTAGTCGATTCTATAAAGAAGTTGTGTGAGGAAGAAAACTTCTTTTAAATCGCACTGTGGTGGATCGTCAGTCATCCAGATGGTATGGATGATATCGTGAGTTTTGTCGCGATGTGCGGTGGTGAAATTGTGCGGCTGGTATTAGTACGAACAATTCCTCAGAGCACTCCCCGTAGTAGATGAGATAAAATACGCAAAGAGATGCTACATCTCTTCGCAGTACCAGTGAGGTAAGCCGATCGGAAAGAGCTCGGTCGCTGACGATTCGAACAACTCTGCGCTGGATGCGATCAAAAAGAAGGAGCGGGCACTGGGAAGCCCCGGCCCAGAGATGGGAACAGTATTCCATGTGCGGCTGAACTTGCGCCTTGTAAAGTTGCATGCGGTGAGCCGGCATGAAATACTATCCCGTTCTGCTGAGCATGCCAAGCTTTTTAGAGGCCAATTTGGCCTTCTCTTCCAAGTGACCACGAAACTGCACGTCACTCGATATGTCGCCGCCGAGGATTCCAATACTGGCTGAGGCAACAAGGGGAGTGCCTTGAAACTGAAGAGATTCGACGAAGAGGATTTTTTTAACGGTAATCGCGCAAACTTGTGTCTTCTGGGGATTAAACTGGACTAGGTTTAGTTACCCCCAGTCCGAGACTTTGTTCAACAAAGTTTTGATTTCAGACGCAAGTTTGTTCTGGTACTCAGCGACGTTTTTTCGAGAAATATTGGCACGGCCGGTCTATAAAGCATCACCAGTGCTGTCGTCTGCATAGCAATGAATGTTACCGGTTTGCAACATGTTTTTGATATGCAGAAAAAACAGCGTCGGTGATAGCAAGTAGCCTTGTGGAACACCAGCGTTAATGGACTTGTAATCGGAGCATGCACCGTCTACTACGATCTTGATGCTCCGATCAGCAAGAAAACTGGTGATCCAATTGCAATATTTCTCGGGAAGCCCATAAGTAAGAAGCTTCGTAAGAAGCGGTTTGTGCCAAACCCAATCGAAGGCCTTCGCTATATCCACACTAACGGCCAACGCCTCCCCCTTGGACTCTACTGCCTCCGCCCATTTGAGTTAGATAACCCAGAAGATCACCAGCCGAGTGACCGCGACGGAAATAATACTGGCGGTCACTTAGCAGCTAGTGATCTGCAAGGTACCGCATGAGCTGGAATAAGGCTAAAATAGTATAAGGTGTCAATCGAGCACACACTCCATCTGATTATAAGTGGATGCTGTGGCCCGTAGACATCTACATTTATCCTCAACTGTGAATCAAAATGCAGATGAGTTGTCACACTTGAGAACTAAGATGGAATGCCTCGTCTCCAGTAAAAAGGGTCTCCCGTTCTCTACACTCTCCATCCAAAACACTGCAGCATTAAGCTGCTATGTCACTCTGGTATTCTATGAGTATGTGGTTCTTATCTAGGAATGCCACATTGGAAGACCAAAATATCTGGATGAAATTTGAAAATTTTGAATTATAGTCGGGAGAAAAAATTATGAATAAAATGTGAAATAATATTTTAAATGAATAGAATAAAACTTAACTTTCTTGTTGACACAACTAATTGATGTTTAGCACTTAATTTTTAGGTTACGATATGTATTTATTGGAGTTTACTGAGTGCACCAATTTGGATCCTTTATTTGTGTTCAGAAAATATTTAAAATTCAAACAATTTACTTTAAAGTTTAGTCTATTACTAATTCAGCTTTGTTTAATCAAAATCGGCTGTGATGTGAAGACAAGCTGTTGGTCTGGAGATATTGAGTTTTGTCGGGAGTCTGGTGATCATTTAAAATGTCGTGAGAATCCAGACGAATATCGACTAGCTGGCAACGCTAGTCCTATACCTATCGATCTATTCGTGCTACAAGTGTAAGAGAGCTGCAGCACGGCTCCGCACACACGAGCGCTGCAAATCGCCTGTTTGTTTTCCCTCTGCCACCTCCCTCGCCGCGCGCCGGACAACACTAGGCACTAGGTAGTGGATATTCTTACACCGCCACTACACCGTACCTATTCTATTACAGTGTATTTATTATTCGCTACATGTTTTTATATATAAATTAAAATCATTGTAAAGGGAACATTTCCAGGCAATGCGAAGCACCCCAGTATACTAAGCACAATGATTGCGGAGGCGCGAGAGATTCGTGAAAGCCAAGCCTTCAGGAACGCGCAGCAGAACAGTAATAATGCCAAGACCTTTGGAGCGGTATGTCTATGTGTTTTTTTTAATATATATATAACAAAGCGTTAAAATGTTAGTGTTTTTACACCAGTCCTTTTTTATAATGACTGCTTTTTGTTAGGACTTTGTTAAGTTTTAAAAACAAAGATCGATCGAGAAGACGAAGATACACAAGATCTTACGTTTAAACTATAAACTTAATATTTAATGTCGGATTAAGTTATTTTTCAAATTGTACCCAAATTTTAAACTTAATTCAAATATTTGAATAATATACCATTATTGCAGTTTTTTTATTTTTTTTATTTTTTAAATTATCCCAAGTTGAATGTAATTTATTGGCAACAACGTTTTTCCTACCGATCGAATCTTACGAATGTGTGCGCACTCAGTAAAATTAGTTAAAATAATGCATTACCACGCATTTTAAATTTAAAACATAAAAAGGACAGAATGTTTGAGATTTTTTCAATGAATTTTTTTACCATTTGCCTATATTACTTATTCTGAACCTTCTCTGCAAATTTGGCCGGTTGTTGCAAAATAACGCTGTATAGTACATAATTTTCATAATTGACAAATTTGAGATCACTGCATCCACTTAACATCAGATGGAATGTGCGCTCGCTTACCACCCTTATTCTATAAGAAAAAAGCACACTGATGCAATTGAAAAATAGCATTGCCTTCGCAACTTTAACAGTCCAGGACTGATGCGTGTATCCATAGATTACTTCTAAATATGGATATTTGCCATAGTTGCGACGCCCGGCTGGCGGGTTGGCGACCGTAGATGTTTATTTTGTAGTTGATGTAAGGAAAATGTCTGTCTTCTGATAATGTTTATCTCTGTTGCCTCTTCCGACACCCACGGGACGCTATAGGGTAGTTGTTTTCTTACACCGCCACTGCACGATAAGTACAATGTAACTTAGTCGATAGTTATTATTTAATTCAGTTTCAATTGTTCATCATTTGTCAGTAACAAGAATAAACATAGTAAATGGTTAGTAAATACAAAAATCCTTTACTAATATTTACGCTAACCTCCCTAGTCTATATTGTGATCGATCATTTTGACTGCAAAATTGAATATATCTGTGAGCTACTGCTACATTAAAATACTTTTGCTTTGCATATTTTCCCACTGTAACGATCCCCCCCCCCCTCACTATGTAGTAATAAATAATATTATATTAAATATTATTAATTCCCCTTTATAATAAAACTTATATATATATATATATAGAGAGAGAGAGAGATCTCTTTACGGTAAATGTTGATCAGACGCGACTTCACGCGAGCACTTTGCTGATTCGAAAACGCATGTTGATCCGGCGCCTTTTGTTGATCCAATATGCATCTCTGGTAACTAATGTGGCTCCGACCGGATCAACATCTGCACTCACGAGACTGTTTGCTAGCGTTGGCCGAAGTTGATCCGATATACAAATCCACCTTGCGATGGTTACGGAAAATGTTGATCCGATTTAAATGAGCCAATCAGATCACAGCAAACGACAAGATAAACGATCGGATTGGCTGAATGCAGCCGCGACGTTGCCGTTTCGTATCTTTGGCGGTACAAGCTACAGATTAAATGCGTGTTATGTAATGCATTCAGGGTGCTGTTTGGTCTACCTCGATATTGTAACGCGCCGGGTATGTTCGCGGATGCGCGTGTGGATTGTTTCTAGACCATCATGCGTTAACGATGAACATCCCCGGTGCGCAGGGTGCGGGCCAGTTCCAATGGTATCCTGAGGGCATTTTCTGACAGTTTTGAGGTCAGTACCTGAACCATTGTCATATGGTGCACGCG